>JBBGZY010000160.1:0-600000 GCA_037952925.1 Lithobates clamitans
ACACACCACACACACACACACACACACCACTTTCTCCACTCAATCTTCCTAAAACTATTGAGATTGTTATATTTCCTCCTTTCCGGTCCTCCCCATGACTTTACCATTAAGATCAACAGCACAACCACTGGTCTCTCCACACATGTCAGGGTACTGGGTGTAGTCCTTGACTCTGACCTCTCCTTCAGCCCCCACATCCAATCACTGGCTAAATCCTGCCGCCTTAACCTCCGCAACATCTCCAGAATTCGACCCTTCCTGACTAACACCACCACAAAGCAACTTATTAACTCCTTGATTATTTCCCGCCTTGACTACTGCAACTCTCTCCTTAATGGCCTAACCTTACACAGGTTATCCCCCCTTCAGTCTATTATGAATGCTGCTGCTAGATTAATACACCTCACTAATTGATCCGTGACTGCTGCCCCTCTCTGCCAATGCCTTCACTGGCTTCCCCTACCCCACCGTAAAAAAAAAATTCAAAATACTAACCACAACATACAGCGCCATCCACAACATTGCCCCCAGCTACATCACCATCCTCATCTTCAGATCTCACCCAAATCATCCCCTCTGCTCCTCCCAGGACCTCCTGCTCTATAGCTCCCTTGTTACCTCCTCTCATGCTCACCTTCAGGACTTCTCCAGAGCCTCTCCCATCCTCTGGAACTCCCTGCCCCGGTATATCCGATCAGCCCCTACCCTGTCCACCTTTAGGAGATCCCTGAAAACTCACTTTTTTAGGGAAGCCTATCCCACACCCACCTAACAACTGTCCCCAAGTCACCCCCCATCAAATCATTCCCTGCATCTATTACCTTTTGTAGCACCACCCCTCCCTTTAAAATGTAAGCTCTACGAGCAGGGCCCTCCTTTCCCTTCTGTATTGAACTGTACTGTAATTGTGCTGTCCCCCTCTACATTGTAAAGCGCTGCATAAATTGTTGGTGCTAAATAAATCGTGTATAATAATAAATAAATATATATATCTCAAATAGGTGAGCAGTAAGAGAAAAGGGAATGTACTGTAAATAAACATAGCACTTCCTATTAAAGCCTATACTGGGAGTATCCTGTCTAGGGGGTTCTATTGAACGCTATGCTCCTCCAATGAACTTCCTGATTTAAGCCATGTTTTTGCATTTCCTGATTGCCAGATTATTGTGCTCTCTCCAGCAAAATACCTGCTGCTGTCCTTAACTTTCCTACCACTTATTATCGACCCTTGGCTTGTTCATTATTATTATTATTTATTATTATACAGGATTTATATAGCGCCGACAGTTTACGCAGTGCTTTACAACATTAGACTGTTCATCGACTGTGTTTCCATGTGATCCCATCCAGCTAACTAGTCATTACTGTCCTTTCTGGTTTGTTCTTTGACTAGCCTTCTGCTTGTTCCTTATCTGCTTCATTTGTTACCTGACCCCAGCTTGCTATTTCCTTGTTAGCCAATCCAAAGGGCTGTCACCTGGCTTGAACACCCATCTTCATCATCAGGAGCTCTGGTCTTGACTAGCGCTTAGACCCTGCCCCTCAGGATAGGCGCGTCACCTGCAAGGGGGATCTGTTTGTATATTTCTAGCTGATTATTTGTGAACCTCTCTACTGCTACAGCCACTGCCCCCCTGAGCCTGATATGGTCACATATTGTCCTGCATATGATATTTATTCATTATGAAGGGTCTTTATAGTCAGTCACTTATGTTATTACGTAAATTTTTAAGGGGACAAGACACATTAGGGAGCACATTTAGGGAATAGCGCAGCACCTGGAATACACTATTTTTATGTGTCTTATAACAGGATATTGTGCTGTGACCTCAGCCTAAGCTTAGAATGGCACTCAAAGATTCCATGATCCCTCCCAAGGTGCTTTGAAATCTCCAAACTATTGAGTCCAATCCGGCAATACCAAATCCAGTGAAAACTGCAAAAGCAGTTTCCCCTGCTCACAATATACACTCCATAGTCCTGCACCCTGTGTCCTTTTCCTGACCATTTCCACAGTAACAGAGTCTTACACTGTCACAACTCATCAACAATTTATTAATGCAGACTTGTAAAATTTCTATAGGTCTGCCTAAAAATTTTAATTTTATTTTGTGTTCCGTGTACAGCCTTTAATAAAATACATCATCAGAATACATCCATGGTTTTTCCTCATGCAAAAAGCCTTTACAGGGAGACAACACACAAAACAGAACAGCGGTAACCCAAGCCAACTGAACAGATTTTAGTGAGTTGTACCTAGAATGGTTAGGAGACCCGTTCTAGTACTATGCTTTTAATATGGTAAACTGACTTGTGTGAGAAGAATTAGACTCTATACAACAATTTAAAATGAACATCAATAAAATAATCATCTCTGTGGCTGTGTAGAGAGATAATTAATTAATAACTTGTGTAAACGAGCAGAGGATGAGAGAGTGATGTAAGGATAGCATTCTTTTTTTACTCTGTATATATACATTCCTTTTGCCCACACCATCCTCCTTTCATTGTACACAACTATATCCTGGTCCTCTATGCAATGATCCTTGATGGCCATGTGAGATCCTGGCTATGCTCTGTTCTCTATACACCTTTACAGAAAATATAGCTACAGTAGGTGAAGGTGATATTATTTTGTCAACTGATAATATGCCAACACAAGAAAACATCTGGAAAAAGATAGCAGTCAGACTTTGTTCTGGCTTGCTAAATATTTATTGCAGAAAAGCCACACCTTCTCCTTTACAATTTGTACACAGCACATGTATTATAATTAGACAAAATGTTATCTACTTATCATTTGTACAATGGAAATTCACCAATAAACCCTTCACGTGTCTTACATTTTCAGTATGTAAATGTAAGGCAAGGATACATACCACATTAAAGGCCAAGTACAAATGTAAATTCTATCCTGTTTATATAAGCTTTATGTATCCAGCTCCTGGTCATGTGTATTGTGTGTAGCAGTACCCGGTAGGGGCTGCTGGTAGTTGTGGTCTGTCTGTCATCATGTCTAGCCAGGCTCACAATTTTTCAGTCACTCCCAGACAGAAAACAGTCCATGCACTTTTTGTTATTTTTATTGGGGGAATTCAACTTGGGTGGGGATAGGGTAGATATGAGATGCCCAGATGATCAGAAAACAATGTAGGGACTGAAACTATATACATCTCCAGTATATACAATCTCCTCTCTTCCTCCAGCACATCACTTGATTGCACATCTCACTCTAAAGCACATCACTTGATTGCTGATCTCGCTCCAGCACAAACTTAGTTCCTCACTTTCAGGACCAACTAGCATGTTAGATTAGGCCTGACAATGGCTCCGCAAGGCCTTAGCAGATGCTCTTTTCTGTCAGGAACCATGGGCCCCTTTGTGGTAGCAAAAATAAAGGTACTCCCAATGCTAACTGTCCCATGGCTATTGATCCAAGTACCACCTCTTTAGGCCCTGCCAGCCATCCTGGCTACAGCTGCCTTTCCCCACTGCCTGTGCCCCCACAGTCCACTCCACTGGCTCTGCACCCATCCCAAACTGCAATGTTTCAGTCCACTCAGGCATGCCTCCTAGTCCTCCTGACTGTGTGTCACTCACCAGCCCTCCTGGCTGCAACCTCTTGTTCTTCCCTGGAGATTTGCCTGGCAGTGCTCTCCTGCTGTCCTCTCTTTGCTCCCCTGCCACCTGTTAAGGACACCTCAGTCCGCACCCAAGACCAGGCCCAAGGTCACCCCCCCAGACTGGGGAGCTCCCTCAAAGGCCACGACAGCCTAGTACTCCATCTCCAGCTTCCACCCCGAACAACTCCTCCCCAGCTGGGCTGACTCTGAGTATTTAAGGGGCCTGCCCTCTGCCAATCCAGGTTGGGGATTGGTCAGGGCTCCTCAGAATACTCCAGGCAGCTCCACCTTACCCCCCCTCCTTCCCTTCCAGAAGATTACAGCATGTTCTGGAATGAAGTGGGAGGTCTCAGTGATGCTGCCTATGAGTCACCAGCTCTGCCTGGGTCACTCAACCCTGGCCCGGGAGAAAAACACACACAGGCTTGGCTGCCAGCCAAACCTGGAAATGTACCTACTCTAGAAAAAAACTCCTTACACTTCTAGCACACTAGAGGGTGCTACACATGGATTTCTTATATTAGTCACACTGGATTAAAGAAAACTTGAGCTGTTTCCCAAATGAGATTTTTTCCTTTATTCCCCAATGTATAACAAAGGATGAAAGATGAGTCCAGATAGATCTATTTGCCTTTACTTCAATAAAACCCAACATGGAATCTCTTATTTGATCAATTTGGCTATTTTCATTAGCTTGAGGGGTGGCTTCAGCATATATAATGACATCTCCTCACTTTCCCTGCTCTCCTCCACACATGATTCGGTGACTGCTTTTGGGGAGGCTCCAGCAGGGATGATTATGTAGCTGTGGATCTACACAAACTCCACCTCCACCATGGGAAGAATGATTATAATTTTATGATTATTAAAGTTATATTAAAATGGTCTTTATTATTGGTAAGCTGCAGTTTATGTATTTGCAAATCTTTATTTGATCACACAACGATACCAATGAACTCTGTGAAGCCAAGGGAAATCAATGTAACTTCCAGAAGTGACATTAGCGCATTCCTCCTTTCTGATTGTTCTTGCTCCTTGTCTCAGTGTGGTGGGCAGCAAAGTCCCCATGTCACATGACTGCTGTTTATGAGGTTATAGGGCTTTTTTTGCTGATGACTCATATAAAGTTGTCTGAATGGGTTTAATTACACTTTGATTTCCACGTTACAATGGGATAGTTACAATATACAGAACCTCTCTTAAATATTCAAACTGTTGTGAAACTATTGGTTTGAAAATGACAGCAGTCTCAAAAAGAATTTTTTACTGGAGTACCTGTAGTGAGTAGAGACCAATGGCCGATAGCGTCAGGCTTAGCAAAGTTCTCAGTTCTGTAAGAGATTGAATTGTCTGAGTCGTTAGACCGATGATCAGTGTCGGGGTCATAAGCCAAGGTCAGTCCAGGAGAAGGGCTTCGTAGTTGTGGTCACAAGCCGAGGTTGATGCAAGAGTTTTATAGTCTAATCGCAATATTCCCTACACACACAATGATGGAAATGGTTGTAATGATGCTGGGTGCTGTAATGAGGACAGGCTGGAAACCTCAGACAATCTGAATGTAAAAATGTCATCAGCACACCAAGGATTCCTCAGAAGGGTTGAAAGCTTTATTTATATGGTCACACGGTACACATACAGCAACGTTTCGGAGCCACGCAGGGCCCCTTCTCCAGGCAAGTCAAACATTGCCGTATGTGTACCATGTGACCATGTAAATAAAGCTTTGGACCCTTCTGAGGAATCCTTGGTATTCTGATGACATTTTTCTATTCAGAGTTATGTAGTCGGGGTCACAAGCCAAGGTAGATGCAGGAGAAGAGTTTTGTAGTCGGGATCACAAGCCAAGCTCAATTCCAAGCAGCAATAGAGGTAGCTCAAGGCAGCAGGCAGTAAAAGAACCACAATAATCTGACAACAGGAAGTGCAGATACATGGTTTGCATCAGGAAGTTCATGGGAGGAGCAAAGTGTTCAAGGTTCAACAGAAATCAAGACACAAGGCAGGTTTGTCTAATGATTCAGGGAGGATACTGTTCAGCATCTTGGGTAGCTCAGTGAGATGAGTCATTGCCAGACACAGAAGAGGTCCCAGGTTAAAGTCCAGGCCCTGACAAAATCTTTTTATACATAAGAGGATAATTTAAAGACGTCTATGAATACAAAGTCTATTAAAACTTTTGTAGTAGTGAAAAATTAACTAAGGTCCCATTCACACTAGAAAATGCACATTGACTGCATGTTTGCGGTTGTTTGCAGTGCATTTTGCAGGACCAAGATCCTGGGAGAACCCTCAATAACCAACCAATAAGTAGAAGTGCGATACCCCATATAGGCCCCGGTTTAATAACAATTCAAATATTAACTGCCCACAACCCTTGCCTTGCAACAAACCACAAGTCAATTACACTTCCTCTTCGTCTTTCGGAATGAATTCCCAACATCCTTCATGTGAACAACCCTTGCAGCTCCTCCCTGCACATCTGATCATCAACATTAAATGAGGTAAGATCTAAACCCCTTACACATGTAACTCACATTTTTAACCCTTTCGGACCTGTTCCCCCATTTAGTCATGCAGTTCCTCCATTCATTTTCCCTTCTCTAGGTTTCAGAGCTGCTCATGACCATCAGTGCAAAAGCACTTACCCTATACAGTATGTTCCTTGTGCTTAGTCATGTGAGGGAAAGCATCTTACTAAATAAGTAGGGGCCAGTTTATAGTTTGCACCTCCCTTTTTTCTCCTCAATCGTCTATCCTTTTTGTCTGATGCATAGAACTCTATAAACTATTACACTATTTAATAACCAAAACTGTTTTACTGTTGTAGCCAGGAGCTGGCTAATATTGCCTGCATATTCAGGAGACACTTTACAATAATGCTACAGTGTGTCTGTTTTCTCCTAGTGCCCAGCCTGGACTCTATGTCATCGCATTCTGCAGTGCAAAGAATGGATCCAAGTTCTACACTCAGTCAGACTGTTATGGACTACAAATCTCAGCTGGCTAACGATGTAGAACAGGATTTTGTACTACAGTCACTCATTTGCTGATCAGTGACAGTGTTCCTCCTACTTTCCAGAACTCCACAAGCATACTTTGCATCACCCTGCTTGCCAGGACACCTTAAACATACTTTATTCCTCCCTTCTTGTCAGAACACCTAAAGTGCACCATAAAAGAACTAGCTGAAGATGCAAGGCCTTCTTTCTTCTGAGAGACCACATTATATCCCCTCCACCTCCCCTACAAGGGATTAAATCCATTGGTGCCATAGGGGTCATACTTTCACCCAGGACTCTTACTAATTGAGCGGGTTTGAAGATGTATAGGTTAAATTGTTTGAACTGAACTAAACAAAGTGTTTATATGGTTCATTGGGACTGTGGTGTTGGGGAATAGAAGGGAGTGGTCTGACACAAATCTGGTCATTCCCTGCCCTCCTCCTGCCTGAATAGGGCTCAATTGAAATCAAAGTTTGTTGGCTTAATATATGTGCTTGTTATACATTTCGTCCCATTAGTATTCTTTTGACTGTTTCTGCTGACAGGGTTATTTGTCGCAGCAAATCTTTAGCTGGTGTCAGTTGTAAGTTACTGAGCTTCATTGCCAAACATCTATCAGTAAAATAAGATTCAACTGCCTTACTTGTCTAAGTGTGTTTCTAAGTGCTCTTTGTTACAAGAATGGCAGAACCCAGAGTGTCAGAGGTGTCAGAGGATTTGCAAGCTCAGGGCAACCATTGAGATACAGATCTTTCAAGCGGCCTTCATGGGGGTAGCTCTACACTACAATAAAGCTTTCTCCCAACCTCTATATTATTGCATTTAACTTTATAAAAAGCTGGTATGAAGGAAAAGCGGGAATGAAAAAGAGCAGTTTTGGGTTTAACCAATCATTTTCTGTTTATTAATTATTCATGGTCCATATAACTAGGGGTGTGCTAAAGGCAAAAAAGGCTGTTCACTTTTCAAGGAAATTTTCACTTTGTAAGTAATTTTCCATTGGCTTAGTGAACGAGGTGAAATTCTCCTGACTTTATCATCCAGTCACGTTCAAGCAAAAATATATATATTTTTGTTTTTTTCATTTTATTATTTGCAAAGTGAATTTAAATCACATACAATTTATCTAAGGAAAAATTCCCTTGGAAAGTAAAAAATACATTTGCAAAGTGAACAGCCTATTTTCCTTTAGTAAATCAAACCATCTATCTTCAAAGGTGTCCCCCCTTCCCACCTCAGGAAGTTGGAAGGTAAGATTCATGTATCCATAGAGATACCTTCCTTCTCCCTAGAACACAAGAATTACTAGCATTTTGGCCAACACAGTTTTATGACCCTGAACTTAGCCTGTGTGCTGGCAGGACCCTGTTCATGTGTAAGATCACAACAGTGTATACAATTAGAACTTAATGCTGGAACCCTTTCAACCAAAGCCTGATAAGTAAATTCTTCCATAAAATATTCTATAAACCAGGGAGAAATATTTGCAATTTAGATGCACTTTCTCACAATCCTAATGAAGCAAGGCATTTTAAACAGTAGACATTGGGGGAAGGAAGGGACAGCATGGAAGCCTAATCCACAGGTTCCTCTCATCAGGCGGGGATCGCAGCTTCCGACAGCATCTCTGGGGCTCAGTAAGCCACCGAATCCCGCCTGCACTCTGCCCCTTGCCCATCGGCATGTCCCTGAAAAGGAAGGGGGCAGATGCCTGAGGAAACTGACAGATTTCATGTACCGCCCGGCCAAGTGGCACAGCCAAGATAGAGCTATGGCCGACACGCTGGCACGTGGTCCTGCTGTCTTCTCCACCTATCAGCTATCACAGGGCTCTTCCCTACCTGCCATCCTGCAACTGCAGGAATTCTCCAGCCCACTGCCATCTCCAACGGTTATCCCTGCAGCTGACAGTCCAGCTAAACCCAGGATCAGGCTAGATTCCCCAGGCTCAGGGCACCATTAGATGTATCAGCAACCTGCCACCCAGGAACCCCAGGGTTCTCTGCCAGACCCCTCCTATTCTACTATGGGGCAACCTATCATGGACAATACTTTAAAAGAAATGCTTATGTCCTCGAAGAGCTCCCTGCAAGCGGACATGCGCTCCCTATTCCAAAAATGTGATCACTGTCACTAGCCTTGAGAATAGGAAGTCTCATGTTGAAACGAACATGAAAGCTATCTACTCTACTGTTAATCTTTTTGATGCACACGACGATCACGCTGGAGAACATCAGTGGATCAAAGACAAATTGGCAGATATCGAGGCTAGGTCCCGCCGCAATAATTTAAAAATGCGCAGTTTCCCGGAATCTGTGCAGGCTCACAACCTATCTGCATACGTTAAAAGCTTGTATAAAGCTCTAATGACAGATTTAAAGCGTATTGAGATGATGATCAATCGCATTCATAGACTCCCTAAACCTCCCTTTCTATCCAACTCAGTTTCCAGGGATGTAATATTCCACATACATTTTTACGATGTTAAAGAACAACTAATGCAGAAACCAAGATCAATGGGCACCCTGCCTGATCCATACTCATAGCTACAGCTCTTTGCGGATTTGTCACAACACACCCTGCAACACACACCACAGGCAACTCAACACAGTCACAAAGGCTCTGCGCAACCACCACATCCCATACCAATTGGCTGCTCCAGCTAAAATTGCAATCACACATAGGGGTTTATTTACTAAAGCTGGAGAGTGCAGCTCTGCATAGAAACCAATAAACTTCTATTTTTTTTTGTCAAAGCTTAATGGAACAAATTGATGTTAGAAGCTGATTTGGCTACCATGCACATCTGCACCAGATTTAGCGCTCTTCAGTTTTAGCAAATCAACCCCATAATGGTAATAAGCACATAGTTACATCTCTACACATCCCTTGCAAAGCAGGGACATTATTCCTGATACCTCTACATCTACACCAATGAAACAAGGCTTGGATGATACACACCAGGAGCATCCACTCCTGCAACCCTCTGGTAGGATCAAACCTCGCTAGCACTTGCCTTGGTCTACTCCGCAACATCAATATCCCACCCGATGAGTAGCCACACTCGGCCTTTTGGAACTCTTTACCCCCACTGCTTCTTCCTTGGAACTGCTCAGGAAGTGTGTTGGGCGTTGTAAAAGAACTGTTAGTTTGCGCCTGGTGCACATACAGACAACAGCGGACTTCCAGAAACTCTAGTGCGCAGCGGACTGTGTGTGCACGGGAGCTCTCCTCTAATTCCAGTTCACGCCAGACGGCCTATTTAAAGGGTGCTCTAACTCACAACAGTGCTGACTGGTCTTCGGCTGTGTCCTGATCCTCTGTACTCTGTTTGAATCTGCTTGATACCCGTTGCTGATCCCGGCCTTTCCCTGACTCTGCCTTTGGACTCTGATACTCTGTGACTACTGGTTCCTGATTCCGGCTTCCACCCGACTCTGCTCCTGCTTAATGCCTTGTACCTTGCTGCCCGCCTGTTACTGAACCCAGCTACCCTCACGACTCTGCTTATGTCTCCTGTCCCCAGGAAGTTCTGGCAAGCCGCGAAACCTGAACTTGCAAACTGGTTGGAGTGCCTCTTTAACATCAGCTGATCTACTGAGTTTCATCCCAGTCTACAACCTCAACCGCAAGTTCTGCAAACAACACTTCCAGGCACTCGTGTTCCTCCTATCCCTAGCCACCATCTGTTCCACCTTCAGTGGGGCTTGGGTCGGAGATACAAGGGAGGCCGACCTCGTTATATCAGACTCCTACCAGGTACGTGACAGGTGTTGAGCCCTATTTTCTTTTTGTTTTGTTTGTGTTACTTATTGCTTGTTAGCTATTGTTCTTTTTGGACCAAGATCCACCTTGCTCCTCGTCAATCTCTTTCCTGTAGAAACTGGTTGCCTGATTTATGACTACTGATTGAATTTTCTGACAGTTTATGGTATCACAGCTACTGCAGCTCTGCTCTTACTATCTATGGTGATCTTCAGCTGTTTTCTCAATGCCTGCATCCTCAAGCTCCACCGCCTATGACCTCCCCATACACATTTCATCTACTATGACCATCTAAATCTTATCTCTCAACGGCAAGGGTCCTAATCACCCAGCAAAAAGAGCTTTGTTATCCCCTTCCCGCCGAGCGTACGCGGATGTACTCGGCTTTCGGGGGTTATACCGGGATGATGCCTGCAGCTGCTGGCATCATCCCAGTACTGTTTTTTAGAGCCGGCAATCAGCTATCAAGGTATAACAATCGATGTGGCTAAAAGCCGCTCGGCTGTTATACCGGAGGAGTGGGAGGGGACATCGCCCCTCCCGCCGCCTCCCGCCACTCTTACTGGGCCTCCCGTTCCATCGGGAGGCCCGATCACCATTCTGCCACCTCTGGTGGCTAGTAACAGTCTGAAATGAAGCCGTGAGCGGCTTTGTTCCAGCCTCCTAATTGTAAACACGGAAGCAACATCATGACATCACTTCCCATTTACTCGGCTGCCGATGGCGCCAGTTTTAAAAAAATATACAGTATTCAGAATCGCCAAAAATGGTGATCTGAATACTTTAAAGTGCAAAGGAGGGATTGGGGGTCATTTAGACCCCCGATCTCTCCATAAAGAGTACCTGTCACCACCTATTACTGTCACAAGGGATGTTTACATTCCTTGTGACAGCAATAAAAGTGATCAATTTTTTAAAACACAATTTATTAATATAAAAATAAATAAGAAAAAAAAAATTTAAAGCACCCCCGTCCCCGCGAGCTCGCGCAGCAAAGAAAAGGCATATGGAAGTTGCGCCCGCATATGTAAACGGTGTTCAAATCACACGTGAGGTATTGTCGCGATCATCAGAGTGAGAGCAATAATTCTAGCACTAGACCTCTTCTGTAACTCTAACCTGGTAACCGTAAAAAAAAATTTTAAGCGTCGCCTATGGAGATTTTTAGGTACCGTAGTTTGACGCCATTCCACGAGTGCAATTATAAAGCGTGACATGTTTGGTATCTATTTACTCGGCGTAACATAATCTTTCACATTATACAAAAAAATTGGGCTAACTTTACTGTTTGTTTTTTTTTTTAAATTCACGAAAGTGTCCCTTTTCCCAAAAAATTGCGTTTAAAACACAGCTGCACAAATACCGCGTGTTATAAAGTATTGCAATAATCACCATTTTATTCTCTAGATTCTCTGCTAAAAAAATATATATAATGTTTGGGGGCTCTAAGTAATTTTCTAGGAAAAAATACGGATTTTAACTTGTAAACACCAAATGTCAAAAATAGGCTTAGTCAGAAAAAGGGTTTTAAGGAAACTAGCAGCACAATTGAAATGCGACATTCTTTGCGCACAGGAGACCCACTTTCATACCTCAAACCCACCAAAATGCTCTAATAAGAACTTCAAAAAGATCTTTACTGCCAATGCTCTGGCAAAAAAAGGGCATCCTTGATGCCATCAGCAACTCCCTCTCCTTACAGCTACAAGACTGCATCAAAGATGATGAAGGGCGCTTCCTCATTCTACTCTGCTCTATAAATAATGCCACGTACACCATCATCACTGTAAATGCCCAGAACATGCATGAACTGCACTTCCTGCCCAAACTCCCCAAGCAAGTCAGCAGTATCCAGCAGGGCCCTATTATCTGGTGTGGTGACCTTACATTTCTCCGGACCCTACACTGGATTTCTCATCACAACTTAAAAGATGCAAACCAGCACTGGACCTTCTCCTACCAACCTCCTAACTCTACAATGTCTGGTGATGCCAACATGTAAAAAGAATGCAACTACGCATTCTTTTCACCTTGCCACAATTCTTACTCAAGAATTGACCTCTCCCTCGTGGATCAATGGACCCTCCAGAAAGTATCAGATTCCTCCATCCTTTCCACCACTTGGTCGGACCATTCTCCTATATGCATTACTATAGAATATTGTTCAAGCTCTCCCCCTGCCTATTTGTGGCGCATGAACACAAAGCTTCTGCAATCTGAGTCATACAAACTATCCTCCAGGAACAGTTCTAAACCTTTTTTCGCTCAACAAAGACTCAGTGTCTGACCCGAGTACTCTTTAGGCCACACATAAGGCTTTTATGCGCGGCCTATTCATCCAATTGGGGGCTAGGGAAAAAGGCAGAGGAAGCAGCTCACTGTCAACCTGCTAACAAGCATTCAAACCACTGACACTCTCAATAAGCAACATCAAAACCCGAACCTCAAAACTAAACAAATTGTGTTTAGAACTAAGGTCCCTTCTCCTTGAAAATTTTGACAAGTGCCAAAAATGCTCAAAGGTGCATTTTTACATCTCTGGCAACAAGGCAGGGAAGTTTCTAGCCAATTAAATCGAAGGGCACCACATTAAAACCCATATCCTGCATCTACATCATGCAGTTACTAAAGAGAAGCTGCTTAACCCACAAGACATAGAGGATGCTTTGAGCACCTACTATGAGTCCTTATATAACTTGAAAAGCGATCCCACATCATCCCAGCCTATTGCCTTCTCCATTTCCTCTTTCTTAGACTCAGTTCACCTCCCCAGACCGAACCCCTGATCAATTGGAAGTCCTCAATGCTCCCTTCACTCTGAGGAGATTGGGGCTGCAATTGACTCACTTCCCAACAATAAATCCCCAGGCAATGATGGATTTGGAGAAAGTACTACAAAAAGTTTAAAACCATCCTTGTTTACCATCTTACCCCTCTGTTCAATAATGCTGCCTCCTCTGTCTCATTCCTTAAAGATATGCTTTCAGCAACGATTGTTACACTGCCGAAGCCAAGCAAGGAACCTACCTTTCTCAAAATTTTCGTCCTATCTCACTCCTCAACCATGACATAAAATTATACGCCAAAATAATTGCAAACAGACTAATTGATCTTCTCCCATCCCTCAACCATCCCGACCAGGTGGGGTTCACTAAAGGGTGTCAGACGTCAGATGCTACTTGGAGGGTGATCAACATCATTCATCATGCCATAAGCTGAGAAATGTCTTCTCTGCTCCTCTCTTCAGACACAGAGAAGGCATTTGATAGAGTCAATTGGCAATATTAAACTCTGACATTACAGAAATTTGGCTTACAGGGCCAGGCACATTCTTTGGCGTTATATTCCCAACCTTCGGCTTGTGTATATTGTTCTTCTATGCTATCCAAGCCATTTTCGATAACCAATGGCACAAGGCAGGGGTGTCCACTCTCTCCCCTAATTTTCAACCTCATGGAACCCTGCGCAAAAAAAAAAATAGATCCCAAACTGAAATTACTGGATTTACCATAGGCTCAAGTGAGCATAAAACCAACCTGTTTGCAGATGACATTATACTCATGTTATATAACCCCAATTCCTCCCTTGCTCCGGCACAATGCATTCAAATATCTTATTACAAGGTAAACAATACCAAGTCACTCATCCTGTCCCTAGGGTTAACACTGGACCTGCAATCGACGCTTTAAGGTAAATCCCCTATGCACGGGCTAAGGATTCCATCTCCTACTTGGGGGTCAATCTAACAACCTCAGTATCTTCTTTGTTTAAGGCCAACTTTACTTCCTTCCTAAGCAACCTCCCTAAAAAGCTGAAACGGATCTCTAAAACTTTACTCTCCTGGTCAGGTAGACTAGCAGCATTTAAAATGCTTCTACTACCCCAATCGATTTATCTTTTCAGGTCAATCCCCATTCCGATCCCCATGTCCTTCTTTGCATCTATACAAAGCATTCTTGGCAAATTCATGTGGCAGCAAAGAAGGGTTAGATGCGCATGGTTCAACCTTATGAAACATAGATCGGTGGGAGGCATGGGACTCCCAGTCATCAAGGACTATTACACAGCTTCCCCCTTAGCATAACTTAAAACCTGGTTCAGAAACAGCTCCACCTGCCTATGGTATGAAATCAAATCCTTACAAGTCTCTGGCCACCTTCTGAGCAATTGGTTACTCAGCGCACCCAAAATGAACTCACGACATGTGGCCCTCTCCCTCACCATTAGTGCCACAGTAATGGCCTTCGCTGACCTTCTCTTACATGATCCTAAAGGGGAAAAGCCTTGTACTATTCCCTTGCCAATTGCCACACTCTCCCTAATCATCCATAACTTCCCTAACTTATCTCTGAAAACATGGCAGGACAAGGGCCTACTTTACATCACTGAACTCTGCTCCGACAATCTCCTTAAACCATTTACAACCCTGCAAAAATCATTCGCACTTCCATCAGCAGATTATTACAAATATATACAAGTGAGCCACTGCCTTATCTGTAATCCCCACATCTGGGTATCAATGCACACATGGGCACGGAAATACCTATTGGTTAATGACCCCCACTCTAAAGGAATCACACTATTTTACAACCTTTTACAGAACAAAATCTCCTTTAAACAGTAGGCATTGAATTGAAGTTGTGGAGTTACCCACCTGGTAAGAGCCTTGATTATGGTGTAGGGATGTGTATGGTGAAATTCCTTAATGATTTAGGTGGTTTGCCACATTGTGGGATATATCATTATCTTGAGAAGAATTAGACACACCTTCATTCCACTATATGCTTTCATTGCTATTGGCACATGGACTTATTTACATAATGAACTTTATGAACTATTTAATTCACTGTTTGATTGTACATTTAAAATATTTTCAGTAGTTCTTTTCTTGTGTAGCACCCTCTAATAAGTGCTAGGTTTGTTAGTGCTCCTGAGAGCTCCTCTGGTGCCTCCCCCAGTCTAGAAGGTTGTAGAAACTTCTAGAGCTAGTGGGTGGAGGTTAGGAGGAGCTGTTTTAAATTTGTATGAGGGCCTCAGCCAATCACCGGTAAAGGGCTGGCAGAGGGCAGGTCATCTCATAAATAGGAACGAACCATGCCAGCAAGACATTCGGGTGTAAGATGGAGATACAGTGCTGTGGAGACTGACGGGGGTCCTCAAGGGAGGTGACCTTGGGCCGGGGCTCAGATGCTTGAAAGAGCCTGCCACAACACACGGTGGGAGCCCTTCCTGGAGGCATGGGAGAAAGTGCGAGGACAGTGTGAGTACAGCAGCACTACTAGGAGATCTCCTGCAGAGTCAGCCGGGTGGGCTGGAGCGAGAGAGAAAGAAACAGTCTGGAGGACTGCTGTGTGAAGTTAGCCTAGTGGGCTAGTGAAAGGGGCAGCTGCAACCAAATGGGTTGGCAGTGCCTGAACAGGTGGTGCTAGGATCAGTAGTCACAGGAGGGAATGTGCAAGCTGTTTCAATGTATTTTCTGCTACACTACAAGGGACTCAGGTTCCTGCTTGTAATGGGCCATCTCTAAAACATCTGACTGAGAGTTTATCAGATATCCAAACAGTGATTCAGCTGGGGTCCGCAAGCAAGAGTGTGCTGGAAGAAGAGGTTGGACCTGCATACAGACTGTATATAGAGACTGTATATAGGAAGAATGTCCCTAAAATTTTGAAAGTCAAGTGGGCATCCTATAATCTCTCATCCCTATCCAAGTTACTAACCCTGAATAAATAACAAAAATAAAGTCACGGACTGTTCTCTGTGTCTGGAGTGCCTGTGAAAATTTGGTGTGCCTGGCTGTGCAGAGTGGGGGATCCCAGTTAACTGCAGTTCCAGAGGTCGTGCACTACACTTGCATAGTAACCAGAAGAGCACTATTATTTATGTATATATTGAATAACTGAAAGTAAACCTTAAAGTGGAGTCAAACTGTATCTGAGCACCACAAGCCGAAAACAAAGTTTCATTAATTTTTAATATTCAAAGTAAACGTACTCATCCAACCATGTCTCCATGCTTTATTTTGTTGAGTTACTGCTTTGAAAAAATCCCTCTAGCAGTTCTAGCCACAGCCACCTTAAAGTAAAGGTAAAGATGTTTCATTAAGCATTTACTTCATGGAATTCATCTGCCCTTAGCTCAGGCATTCAAGTTGGAGGGTGTGCTTAGCTGAGAAAGCCCCTCCTACAGATGAAAAGAAAAAAATGCCCATGAAGACTCATAGGATCGATTACATTATTTTGGCTTAGGCCAGAAACCAGGAGATAAGAGAAGAAATTTAAAAAAAAAGTTTAAAACAGGTAAATCGTATATATTTTCCTATCTGACAGCATAAGGATTGAATATAGTTCATGAAGATTGTGAGAGTAAAGTTCCACTTTAAAATTTAATGCAACCTAGTCATTATCACATTTACATACTGGTTTGTCAGGCCAACCTTAGTTTATTGGTTTTGTTGATTAAAAAATAATCACATCACATAATCAATTACACAACAGTGGCTTGGAAATATTTGGGCAGTGTACTGGTAAAATCTGAGGAACATTTTATGGGTGTGAGTACATTTGCAATAGGATAAGATAAGATAAAACATTTGCATTAGAATAAGATAAGAAAAGATAGGCAGTGGAAGATAGCACAAGCTAGTGGTGATAAACTGGGCAGTGAAATGTCTAATGGTTCAATGAAAATTACATGTGCTCCCGAAACCTTGAAATGTGGCAGTAAAAATATAAAGTATATGTTACCAAAGGTGAAGAAATTTCCGAACAAAATCATTGACCCATAATTGTCGAAACGAACAAGAAATATGATAGAGCAAATATAACAGAAACCTGACTGCATGAAAGTCATAACGATGTACTGAATTTAACCACTTGGCGACCACCCTATAGCAGATTTACTGCTACAGGGTGGCCGTTGTGTGCAGGATCACATATATATACATGATCATGCACTTCTGGGTATGGGGCGCAAACACATGCCGCCGGTGCCCTGCTTCCGCTGTGAGTACACACAGTGGGAGTCGATCAACAGATATCTTCTTTTAAAAGAGAAGTACAGCCAAAGCTTGTTTGACTGTACCTCTCCTGTGGATCACAGGAGTGCAGATCGCTTCGCACCCCTGTGACCCGTTTTTAGCAGGCGGTGGGTTGAAGCCAGCTGTCTGCTGACATCACAGAGCCGGTCCAGGCTCGGGCAAGATTGCGACAATGAATTTGGGATCTACCCACATGTCTGGACCTGAACACGGCTCAGCCTCTCAGCTCCAAGCTGGCCGCTCCTGCCTCCTCCACAGCCCAGCGCTCAAGCGCACGGGGGGGGGGGCAGACAGCTACTGACTAACAGGCAACAGCTGTCTGCTCAGGGAGCTGTGAGTACTGATCGGAGTGATCGGCGGTGTTAGTTCGCTTGGTTCTCAGTGTTAGAGCTGGAGGGGACAGATGCACCATCGGACCAATGCTGTATCCAGCTAGATAAGTATGATTGGGGAAAAAAAAGGATTTCCATACTTCTCTTTTAAGAAAGGATGGAAAACAAAAATGATCATATGTTTATAAAGATGCTGTTTGAAATCAGCTCTGAAGGTAAAAAAAAAACAATGGTATATTAAATTGTAATATAGTTGTTGGGGTATGGTAAAAGCCATCTCACAAAAACGATACTGCAGGCATTTAAACAAAAAACTACCACAAATTTAAATGGCAGCAAACAGAAATGGCTTTTCGATTAGGAACTGGCATATAGGGGTACCCTCATCCCTTATTAAGGCATGAATACCACTACCAAAAACTATATGAGACTATAGCCTCGTACACACGATCGGACTTTAAATAAACTTTTCCGTTGACTTCTGTCCAAAGGGAGTTCGCCGTGAACTTGTATTGCATACACACGGCAGGACTTTTTAGGCAACAAACACGAACGTAGTGACGTTTCAACGTACTGACGACACTTCAAAAGAAGACGTTCAATTCTCCGACGCCACCCTTTGGTTAAATTCTGTATTGTTGTCTGATCTTTTGCGTTGGTTCTGAGCATGCGTGTTTGTACTTTGTACTAAAGTCCGATGGATTTGTGTCCACACGATCGGACTTGCCGACGTAGGACTTTTGTTTCCGCCAAGTTTGTCTGTTTGCATAGCCAACATTTGTCCGATGAAAACAGAAAAAGTTTGTCCGATGGAGCGTACACATGGTCGGATGTTGCCTTAAAACGGCTAATTTGCATGTTTGTTGTCAAAAAGTCTGATTGTGTGTATGGGCCTTTTAAAGGTCCTACCTAACAAACAAACATATAAGAAGATTGACATTAATATAAAACCTCTTCCAAAAATATCAGAGACTGGTGTATTACGTGATATAACCCCATCAACAGCATGCTGCACATACGCTAATTGTACATGAGTCCAACTGGTGTTGTCTAGTGATGGGATTAGTCTTGACCTGTTTCGTGGACACAGTGGGGTTGATTTACTAAAACAAGAGAGTGCAAGATCTGGTGCAGCTGTACATGGTAGCCAATCAGCTTCTAACTTTAGCATCTTCAATTACGCTTTGGCAAAAAAAACAAAAAACCTGGACGTTGATTGTTTACTAAACAGAGCTGCGCCATATTTTGCACTCTCCAGTTTTAGTAAAACAAACCCACTGATCCACTTCTTCAGAAGTATAAGAGGGCAACACTCCACAGACATACTGTATAACTGATGATTGCAATGAAAAGTAAAGTCTTCACATAGGCTATGTACAGTATCCGACAAGCATGCCTTGCATAGAGAAGCACAGAGATTCATTGATGACATCCCTGGGTCTGCAATAAAAACAGAAAGGTTTTATTTGAACATTTTCTAAGCATGCTGATGAAAAGGGAACAAAGGAACCAGGGGAGGCAAAGTTTAAATAGACTTATCTTCAAGCTGTATTAACCTCTTCAGTTCCGACCCATAGCAGTTTTACTGCTACAGGGCGGCACCTGTGCGCCTGATCACATATATACTGTATACGTGATCCAGCTCTTCCGGGTAGGGTGTGCACATGCGTTCCACCGACGGCTTGCTCCCAGCAGTGGGCATCGTGGACTCGATGTTCGCCGGCATCCGCCGGTTGTTCAGTACAAGGCAGATTGCCGTTCTGTCAGTAGGGAAGGCATGGATCTTGCCTTCCTCTAGTAAAAGCACCTCCCACAGTTTAGAGAAACACAGGCTAGGCACACATTTAACTCTTTGATCGCTCCTGGTGTCAACCCCTTCCCAATCCTTGTATACAGCATGGCTTCACCCAGAAATATTGGTATCACCCCTCTTGTCTTCAGCACTGGCATCTTTTTTATTTATTTTTTTTTAGTAAACTATTAATTTTTATTAGAAACAATAAAGTGATTTCGCGCACAGCAAAAATAGGAAAATTCAAATAATAATAAAAATGGTATTCAAGTGCCAAAAAATCATAAAATGAAGTGAGGTGAACAATGATAAAGATCAAAGAATAATGTCAAAAAAATATTTGGTGTAATGGATCAACCGATACTACATAAAGTCAGTCAATAAATAAGTCAAATCACACTAGGACTGGATATACATAAATCTTCTCCAAAAATATGGTGGATAATGTAGACAGCAATAGGTGACATCTGTGTGATAATGTGCTCACAGAGCCCTTACCTCTATGGGCATAGGTAAATGCCTTAGTGCTCCAAATGGTGGTCGATGATGGGGACCGATGAGTCCTCGGGTCACTGGATGTCAATCGTAGTGCTGGGTCAGGCTCACCTCGGGGTCCAGATGTATAATGCAAAGAAAAGGAAATAGGGACAGCCTCCAATGGTGTAGTAAAATCCGGTTTTAATGACAAAAACACTGTACAGGGCATGCAGGGCAAACAGTACAGCACACAGCGGCGTTCCGCCGCTACCTATTACAAAACTTCCGGTCCGCAATGTCAACAACCGGGTTGGAGTACGAACTTCCGGTTGCGTAAGCTAGCATGGGTCCTACGCGTTACGCCACGACCCCTCGTGACTTCCTCAGGGAATCTCCTGGAATTTTATTATTACATTAATTTTTATTATGTACCGTGTATAATATTTTGTAGTATTATTATGATTAATAATATTATTATTATTCAACAAATAGTTTACGGTTTGTAAAACATGTTGCTGTATAGATGAGTAAAGCTCACAAATTGTTTGGACATGCAATTTTAGTATATATCTTAGAGGAGTAGTAAAGATTCATTTTTAACACAGCAAAGGAAAATAACCAGATCAGTGTGTCTAGTCAGGATAAGCACTGGCATCTTTAATTATCTGCCGCATGCACAGATGTGTAGCAGGTCTCTGCCAAGTCTTTTGGGCCTTTCAGCACACTTGTGCAGGATCGGACATTTCTGCATAATCGTGGTCACACCGCAACAGATTTTGGCAGTGCACGTTATGGGCATTGTGGCTTGTTTGCATATGCATGGAAATACTCATAGCATGTACTGCAGGTCTCTGCCATATCTGAAACAACTGTGGTACATCTGCACACATGTGAAATCTTGTGGCATGCTTGCAGTATCTGTGATAAAGGCCGGTAATCTTTTTTGTATATGAAAACATAATAATATCCTTCATATCAGTTTGGTCCAATCAACAGCTAGGCCTCTTAATGTATAAACAACTCCCTGGAACACATTGTGGCAATACATTGTTAATGAGGCTCCCAAACACAGATTGCAAAGGCAGTGTGTTTTCAAGCACCAGAACGCATGACACCACAGGTCTCTGCTCATTCCCTTCTGCATGTGCCCTCATAGCAAGCCACTAGCTATAGGGACACACATGCGGATGTGCTTCCAAGCCGGGCTGTGTGGGACCATAGACTCACACAGCACGGTTTGCTCACGTCCACCCTTCCGTTTTTCGATGATTTTGACTGACAGCAGCAGGAGCCAGGGGCTCCCACTGCTATCAATGCAGCCTGTAAGTGCAGGGAGAGAGGAGAGAAGATCTGCTGCCGGGCATAGTGCTGGATCGATACAATACTCAGGTAAATTTTAGGGAGGTGTGTGTGTGTGTGGGGGGGGGGGGGGGGGTACAGGCAGTGGAAGGTGTTTTTTTTACCTTAATGCAGAGAATGCATTAAGGTAAAAAACTTTTAGGCCGGGTTCACACTATTGCAAATTGGATGCTGATTTCTCCACATGTCGCATGTCAGGAAACTATGACCGGCTCTTTATGGAGTCAGTTCACACATCTCCGGAGCGGCTCTGGTGCAAATTGCACAGGAGCCCTGTGTGTCTTCTTGTCCGTTTCAGGTCCAAATTCAGCCCAAAATTTAGGCTGAAATCGGACCTGAAACAGTGAATGGGGACGCGCTGGACCCCTGCTGTGAGCCACTCCGTGCTGTGGTGTGAACCCAGCCTCAGAGTTTAGAACCACTACAGGCAGTGGAAGGTGTTTTACCTTAATGCAGAGAATGCATTAAGGTAAAAAACTTTTAGGCTGGGTTCACACTATTACAAATTGGATGCTGATTTCTCCACATGTCGCATGTCAGGAAATTATGACCGGCTCTCTATGGAGCCAGTTCACACATCTCCAGAGCGGCCCTGGTGCAAATTGCACAGGAACCCTGTGTGTCTTCTGGTCTGTTTCAGGTCCAAATTCAGCCCAAAATTCGGGCTGAAATCGGACCTGAAACAGTGAATGGGGACTCGCTGGACCCCTGCTGTGAGCCACTCCTTGCTGTGGTGTGAACCCAGCCTCAGAGTTTAGAACCACTTGAAGGGGCAGGGGATGGCTGCTTTATTATTTTATTTACATTGTAATAAGTGTCCTGGAAGTTAGATGACTGAAATCAATGTTGGATATTCATGGGGTCACCAACAACAATGTTGGAAGTCATTGCATTTACTGACACTTAGGCTGGGGGTTGCTTTTGCAGCCACTGACACCAGTGCTGGGTCTTATTATTGTGGTCACTGACACCAATGCTGAGGATTATTATTGAGGTCACTGACATCAATGCTGGGGGTTATTATTATGAACACTGACTCCCGTGCAGGGGGTTATTGCAGTCGCTTACACCCGTGCTAGAGGTCATTACTGTAATTACAGACACCAATGCTGGAGGTTATTGTTGTGATCACGTAGACCAATGCTAGAGGTTTTTATTGTGGCCACTGAAACCAATGAGGTGGTTATTATTGCAGTCACTGACCAATACTGTGACTTATTATTGTGGCCACTAACACTAGTGCTCAAAGACATTGACATCAATGATGATGATGGTGATGGCTTATTTTACACTCCATTTCTTCTATGTGCCTCAAAAATACAGCAGAACCAACATTTTCAGGTGCTGATGTGTGTTATAATGCATTAAATTTGAGTGAAATGCCAATGTAGCACAATCTACTTTAAAATAAGAAATAAGCTGCTATTGTGTTGCCCTGTAAGTTTTAATGGCTGAAGTTAAGGACCTCTATTGTTTTCTAGGTACACATGCTGTCATATAGTGTGCTAACTAATAAAGAAAGTATTGCACCAGCATTGACAATTAAATATTTTGAATATATACGTACTTATTTATCCAGAAATTTCAGATATATCAAGAATTGTTGTGGATCCCACTTGTTCATCTCTGAAGTTCAGGCCTAGTCTGCTTAATATGACCTGAAAAATCCAGATCACCATGACAAGATAGTACAAAGAAAAAATTATAGAAAGAAGTATGAAGTAAGATGATCAATGACCTGGCACAATAGATCCTAAAGACAAATAGTAGAAAAGTATGTATAAGTGGTTAAACATTGTACTTTTAATTGGCTTAAAGTCTTTTTACAGTAAAACTTATGCCAAAGTAGAAAATTACTATTGATTCTTTCCGAAGGAAGTAAAAAAAACAAGTGTACGAAAGCAAGAGTGTTTGGCACCATCAAAAAGTACATTTATTTCTCTTTTTGATGCCTACAGTGGATCAAAGGCAGTGAGTAAAGGGTATGATTTCCTCTGACCACTCACACAGGTCCTACATTTTTAGTAACCACTCGCACATTGCCACCATTCTGATTACAAATGCAAGTGCATTTCCTACTCCCAAAAACAGGTACAGGCACAGAGGACCTTAAATTAATAGTTAAAAAAATCTTCACTTCCCTGTTGGAGGCATCAAAATTGGAGCTTGACAGAGTCCATCGGACTCAGGGATGTCGGAATACAGATCCAACTAAGCCATGAGACATTATTTGTTGTGTGCATTTCTATAGAGAGAAGGAGGAGATTATGGGAAGGCAGGAGTAAAATTAATATCAATGGGACATTTGTTCATTTATTACATGATTTGTGCCGGTTTACACTGGAGAAAAGAAAAGCCCTAAGGCCATTGCTTATAATGTTACATAATCTTCCATATCGCTGGAACTTTCCATTTCAACTCCAAATTAAAAAAGATGGCAGGTGGTTTAATATACGTGATCCATCTGATATTCCTGCTATACAAGATGCTTTAGGTTTGCCAAATCTTCCAAGTATAATATGGCCCCAGACCTATACACCATTTAGGAGAGTGGAACGTCGGGGGAATGATTTAATGGTTTTACCTGAGAGCTCTGAGAACTGTCCGCCAGCTGCAACAGCAATGGGCTGGGAGGAGAGAGGGAAGAAAGAAAGTGAAATAAGGAAGAATATCCTCCTTTCCTTTTTTTTTTTTTACCAATGACATTTTCTTTTTCTTTCCTCCCCCCATTTTTGGGGTATACTGAGGACGACACCAGCCCTCAAAAATTGCACTCGCCTGCTCGCATTTTGCGAGTGGATATAAAGGTAGGGTAGTGGAGCAGGCAGAAGCACCCAGGATCCTGCTGAGGGAGGAGAAGAGGCGCCCGGTGGATGCTGAGGTGATAAACCCCAACCGTCCTGGCTTGCTGGCAATCTCTGCTCTCCCCCATCCTCAATGCAGACACCGATCGCACAATTTTCAGGCCAGCTCCGCCCGCCGCTCCTGCTTTTTGCCTCTCAGTGGCTCCCCTGGTAAGGACTCCTGCAGCCCCTGTATGTTTTCGTTTGGAGAGACCACTTTGTTGTGCGAGCGCCAGGCATCCAGGGCATATGCCCCATATTTGCTGGTGGGTATCCCAGTGCCGCAACCGTCCGCATTGCTTTTGTTCCAGTCTGAGGCACCTTCTTTCTCCGACTGTCAGGACTGTAGCATAGAGCCGAGTGAAGTGCTGATAAACTCCTCCTCGGCTCTGTGATACAGTCCCCGACAGTCGGAGCTGTCAGCGGCACTGTGTTAAAGGAAAAAAAAAAGTATAGAAATACCAAACAGCACGGTGCCGGCTGCATTCTTTATTTCCAAGAGGTGACCAAGTTGCTGGGGGGGTATTAGTGAGAGATCTGGGGTTATTAGTGAGAGAGCTGGGGGGGCATAAGTGAGAGAGCTGGGGGGAGTTAGTGAGAGAGCTGGGGGGTAGCATTGGTGAGAGAGCTGGGAGGGCATTAGTGAGAGAGCTGGGGGCAGCATTGGTGAGAGCTGGGGAGTATTAGTGAGAGAGCTGGGGGGACATTAGTGAGAAAGCTGGGGTTGCATTAGTGAGAGAGCTGGGGGGATTAGTGAGAGAGCTGGGGGTGCATTAGTGAGAGAGCTGGGGGGCATTACTTAGAAAGCTGGGGGGATTAGCGAGAGAGCTGGGGGGTAGCATTGGTGAGAGATCTGGGGGTAGCATTGATGAGAGAGCTGGGGGGCATTAGTAAGAGAGCTGGGGGCTAGCATTGGTGAGAGCTGGGGGGTATTAGTGAGGGAGCTGGGGGTAGCATTAGTTAGAGAGCTGGGGGGCATTAGTGAGAGAGCTGGGGGGGAATTACTGAGAGAGCAGGGGGGCATTACTGAGAGACCAGGGGGGATTAGTGAGAGAGCTGAGGGGCATTAGTGAGAGAGCTGGGGGTAGCATTGGTGAGAGGGCTGGGGGTTATTAGTGAGAGCTGGGGGGCATTCGTTAATTAGTGAGAGAGCTGAGGGGTTATTAGTAAGAGAGCTGGTGGGGGCATTAATTCATTAGTGAGAGAGCTGGGGGGGACATTAGTTTAAGAGCTGGGGGGATTAGTTTTTTTTTTTTTTTTTTAGGGATTTTTATTTTTGTGTGTTTTTTGTAGTGCAATACCTTTTGTAGCATGTTGTGAGAGCTGGGGGGGTTAGTTTATTAGTGAGGGAGCTGGGGGCACATTAGTGAGGGAACTGGGGGTGCATTAGTGAGAGAGCTGGGGGGATTGCATTGTGGGTAGCATTGGTGAGAGTGCTAGGGGACATTATGAACAGAGTTGGGAGGGTGGCATTGGTGAGAGAACTGGGGGGGGGGGCATTGGTGAGAGCTGAGGGGCATTGGTGAGAGAGCTGGGGGGCATTTGTGAGAGGTGAGAGAACTGGGGGGCATTTGCAATCATGACATACCCGTGTATGATCTGGATAAAATATGATAATTTACGAGGGTGTTTAGAGGTGGGATTAGGGCCAACTGGTGGTGAGTAACTCTTAAGGCCTGGCTAAGAGCTCAGGACTTGAAATTTTGAGCCCTGGAGACACAATATATATTGTATAATAGACGGTGGTTGGGGTTTTGTGTGGAGTCCCCTCCCCCCCTTTTTTTAAGGGATTTTTATTTTTGTGTGTTTTTTGTAGTGCAATACCCTTTGTAGCATGTTGTGAGTTTGAATAGTAATGAATAGTAATGAACTAAATACCTAATAAATGTTTACTCTTTTAATGCTAGACGATGTTCTAACATAGTGTGTTATGGGTATGCATTATAGTGATATAGAGATGGATAGATATAGATGTATGATTTATCTCATTCTGTGATTTACAATGTGCAGCATGCAGACATGTGCTATTTGCAGGATGTAAAAATGCAGACATGTGCTATTTACAGTGTGCAGAATGCAGAATGCATTTTTCAGCTCTTTATAATCTGGTTCAACCATTGTTTTTGGAAGATATGGAATCTTATCATCGTTGCATTGAAGACTATGTACAGGAAACTGCTATTCCAACATTAGACACCGACTATAGGAAATGATTGGATTATGCTTTCTCAAGTGAGGAATTATTGGAAATAATTTCAGATATTCCATCAGGTAAGAGCCCTGGCCCAGATGGATTTACTCCAAAATTCTATAAAACATATAAAGAATATTTGTCCCCATTTATGCTCCAGGTATTCAATTCCATCTAACCCATTTCCGACTCAAACACTGGAAGCCCACATTACTTTGATTCCTAAACCTGATAAGGATCTGACATTATGCTCCAGCTATCGTCCAATATCTTTAATTGGAGTAGACATAAAAATTTACCCCAAATTGATTGCGTCACATCTCCAATCTCTTATTCCGAGCCTGGTACATAAAGCCCAGGCCGGATTTGTTCAAGGAAGAGAAACACGTGATAATATGATAAAAAATTTTTTACTTATGGGCTATACCCAAACAGCTAACATACTAGCATGCCTTCTCTCGGTTGAAGGCTTTTGATCGGGTTGGGTGGCCTTTCTTTGAGCACTCCCTGAGGCAAATAAGGATGGGCCCAAATTTGCTTAAAGCGGGGGTCCACCTATCTATCGTTTTTTTTTTTTTAGTTCATTCACAAACTTTTCTTCTCAGCATTACATACTCACATATTGTGTGTAATATGTCCGCCTGTGTCAGATTTCGCGGAAAGAATAACTTATATTATTCACTGCAGGCGGTTTCCATCCTCATTGTGGGCATTTGAAGCCCACAAGCATTTATTTCCTGGATGTGGTGAATGCTGTGCTCCCAGCATTCACTGCTCGTTCCCGCACATGCTCAGTGGCATCCTGGGAAGCCTGAGACTAGCTCCCAGGAGTCTGGGAGAGGCTAGAAACACGCCTACTCCCACGGGAGGAGAACCAGGAAGTGCAAAGAAGAATAGAAAAATAAAAGGTAATTACGGCGCTATAAATTTTTTTAAACGGCATGTCAG
Source organism: Lithobates clamitans (assembly GCA_037952925.1). Lineage (NCBI taxonomy): Eukaryota > Metazoa > Chordata > Amphibia > Anura > Ranidae > Lithobates > Lithobates clamitans. The sequence continues at coordinate 27,372 of JBBGZY010000160.1, forward strand.
CATCTAGGCAAGGAAGAGAATACATACAGATATTGTTCAAAATTTGTGTGGAACCCCGCTTTAATAAGATTTTAGCGCTATATTCTAAACCCAAGGCTAGAATAAGGATTGATGGATCATTGACTACAAGTTTCCCTATACAAATTGGTACTCGCCAGGGATGCCCTATATCTCCTTTGCTTTATGTTCTAGTAATGGAGCACTTAGCAATAGCAATTAGACAGAATCCCTCTATCACTGGCATAAAGATAGATCAACACGAAATAAAACTTAAAACAGTGGACAAGAAAAAAGCCGCCAAATCCCGTCCTACCACCACTGCGCTCTGTATGGTGAATAGTAACCTAATAATAGCTGCCACTTTAGAAATTATATATGGAAAATCTGAATCACCCCTAAGGAAAGGACACAAGGAGATGAAGAGTGGCGCTACCCCCCTAATGTGGGCTTGAGGTGAGTAATCACACCCCCTCTAATACAGTGAAAAAAATCTTAAATCACAGTGTAAAAAGTGATACAAAATCCAAACAGAACATAAGTCAAAGTACTGCAAAAAACATATAAGGTCAGTGATAATGACCACACAAATAAGCATCAATTGCTAGTGCAATACACATATATATGAACTAATGTATATCGAATATACTCTAGCATGACATAAATAGGAGTAATGTATAAATGACTATAATAACTCCTAGTGACACCACGTGAAAAAGTGAATCAGTCTGGTATCGTAATGCCAGAAACACAAAAACCCCTTCAAAAAAGAATTAATGTAATAAATTGAATGAATTAATATTGGAAAAGTGATTCAAAAATGAGAAAAATAAAAAAATAATAAAACCAAACAAAAAAGTCCACATAAATGTGAGATAATGAAGAGAAATGTTCCAAAAGTGCAGGTGTCTCCAATCTACAAATGCTGTTGAACCGTGTTCACCACACCTCAGTGACGTGATTCCACTCCCTTGTGAATTGCAAACTCACCAGCTGATAAGGCCTCACACTCTCGTGCTTGACCGGCAGAAAACCTTAATGTATTATGGACACGGGGACACAGGAAGTGTGTAGACGGCAAGCGATTGACGCCCGCCCATTGTACATCGAAATTTGCATAAAGCCATGATTGCCTTGCCGAGTAGCCAACCCCATGATTAAGTCCCTGTGACGAAACATGTCGGGGCGTGGCTACACGGCAATTGTAGATGTCTGTTAGAGGAAGGTGTGACGGGTGACGGAGCAGGGATCAGCTGAGGAACGTGGGCTGCGAACGGGAAAGTGTTCGGTGCACTTAGCAGTGGATACAATTGGTCGCATGATAACCCCCATGATAGTGGGTTGAGGTTTTCTGCCGGCCAAGCACGAGAGTGTGAGGCCTTATCAGCTGGTGAGTTTGCAATTCACAAGGGAGTGGAATCACGTCACTGAAGTGTGGTGAACACGGTTCAACAGCATTTGTAGATTGGAGAAACCTGCACTGGAACTTTTCTCTTCATTATCTCACACTTATGTGGACTTTTTTGTTTGGTTTTTTATTTTTTTATTTTTCTCATTTTTGAATCACTTTTCCAATATTAATTCATTCGATTTATTACATTAATTCTTTTTTGAAGGGGTTTTTGTGTTTCTGGCATTACGATACCAGACTTTTTCACGTGGTGTCACTAGGAGTTATTATAGTCATTTATACATTACTCCTATTTATGTCATGCTAGAGTAGATTTGATATGCATTAGTTCATATATGTGTGTATTGCACTAGCAATTGATGCTTATTTGTGTGGTCATTGTCACTGACCTTATAAGTTTTTTGCAGTACTTTGACTTATGTTCTGTTTGGATTTTGTATCACTTTTTACACTGTGATTTAAGATTTTTTTCACTGTATTAGAGGGGGTGTGATTACTCACCTCAAGCCCACATTAGGGTGGTAGCGCCACTCTTCATCTCCTTGTGTTCTTTCCTTAGGGGTGATTCAGATTTTCCAGGAAATAAAACTTGCTCTGTTTGCTGATGATCTGTTACTCTATGTTACCAACCCACATATCTCTATGCCTTCTATTCTATCCAAATTCCAATGTTGTGGAGTTTTCAGTAATTTCAAGGTAAATGTATCAAAATCAGAAATTCTTAATGTGTCCCTTTCAGCACACCAAGTGATAACGCTGAAGAATAATTTTTCGTTTAGATTCTGCTCCTCTGCACTTAAATTTTTAGGAATTAATATTCCTTCAGATCCGACCCATCTATATTCGACAAATGATATCCCTCTTATGCAGCATACTCTCAAAGATCTTAAAAAATATGATTCTAATCAATATTAGTAGTTCGGGAGGATTAACATACTGAAAATGGACATAATACCCAGCTTTTTGTACCTATTTCAAACTATCCCTGTTCCTATTCCTAGATCTTTTTTCTCTATTCTACAATCATCTTTTACAAAGTTTTTATGGGGGCATAAGAGATCTAGATTAAATAGGAAAACATTAACTTTACCTAAAGTGAAAGGAGGAGCGGATGTACCAGATCTATATTATGACTATGTTGCGGCAGTTCTGACTAGATTAGTGAACTGGTTTCACCATTCGGATACCAAACAATGGGTATCAATAGAACAGGGGTTTAATCAGTTTGATCTTCAGGCACTTCCTTGGTTAAACGCATCTTTCCGTGGTACTCATCCAGACAAGTTCCCTTTTTTACCTTTTCTTACGTCTCATTTATTGAGCACCTGGTATAAAATGATTTCGCAGCTAGGGCTTTCTTCGCAAATAGGACCTATGACACCCCTATTTGGCAATCCTCAATTTCCACCTGCAGTAGATCGGTTACATTTTTTATGTGGAACAAGGAGTCTCACCAAAGAGTGAGCCAGATTCTTTTTCAGGGAAAACTTCCATTCATATTGAATTTAATTCCTACACAACAGCCCTCACTTATGCAATGGTTGGAATATCAGCAAGTATTGTCATTCCTGTCCTCTATTCCCTTAAACCAATTTTTTAATAGAGATCTACATTTGTTTGAGTCCATTTTGTTACAAAAGTACTAAACCAAAACATGTCCTATCAGCAATATGTAAGATTCTTATTGCAAAAACACCCTGAGCCTCCAGAATTTACAAATAGATGGGCATACGATCTTAATGCTCAAGTTGGAGCAGAAGAGTGGGAGAAGTCATTTATCCTCACACATTGCTTGTCACTGACAACTAAAGCCCAAGAAACAAGCTATAAGCTTGTTTCTCCTTGGTACCAATGTCAAGCATCCTTGCAGCGTATACACCCAGATGCATCTGATATATGTTGGCGTGTCATTCTGCCAAGGGTTCGCTGATACACATTTGGTGGGAATGCCCCCAAATTCATTATTTGGGACAGGATCATGCAGTTGCACACTACAGTTACAGGAGAGCTAGTCCCCAATACACCAAAAATTACCCTGCTATCCATTCTTCCAGGCTCCTATAAAAATATTAAAAAGGGTCTGCTTGACACTAAATGACTTCATAGCATCTAAACCATTCCTTTCATTCCCATCGCTTAGAGAAAAATATGATCTACCAAACTCTGAGATATTTAGATATCTCCAAATCAAAAATTTCTATACACCATTCCTAAAGGGGGATACACCATTATCCCAATTATCCATTTTTGAATCAATCTGTACAAAAGATCCATTTGCTAAAGGTACAATTTCAGCACTTTATAATCAATTATATGGAGTAGCAAATCTTAATAGACCCTCTTACGTTCAGAGGTGGGAGGAGGACCTGGGACGAACTTTAGAAGACACGGACTGGTCTAACATATGGCTCACATCTAAGTCATCTTCACCCAACATCTTAGCACTGGAGACAAATTATAAAGTCCTAACTCGCTGGTACCTTGTACCCGCTAGAGTGGCAAAATATTCATCTAATACCTCAGCTCTTTGTTTTCGAGGATGCCCAGAAATAGGCACATATTTACACACATGGTGGACGTGCCCAGTAATCCAAACCTTCTGGAAGGAAGTCTTCGTGATTGCATCTAAAATATTTAAAAAAATAATACAACCAGATCCATATTTAACTTTACTTAATCTAAAACCGGAATGGTTAACACTCTCTCAATTCAAACTTATGATCCAACTAATAACGGCTGCAAAACAAACAGTGGCCAAGGCATGGAAATCTCCTACATTGGTACTAGCAGAAACAATTCACAGAATGAATAATACAATGTCCCATGCTAAGATGGTAGCCATCGATCAAAATCAAATTCCAAAATTTGAAAAACTTTGGCATCCTTGGATAAAACAACAGTTCCTGTCAAACTTCAATGACTCTGTCCTGTTGCCATGGTGACAGATTAAATGACTTACAGAGACACCCATTCTAAGGCTTCAAAGAGAACTAAAAAGAATAATAAACTGACGAGCGGGACAACCTTGTGGACCATACCTCTACCTTTCAACCCTTTTTCTTCTTTCTCTTTCCTTTTCTCCACCTTACGATTAAAGCTCATTATCAGAATTTATTTGACCTATATACACTCTACTTGTAAACAATATGTATAGTAGGAATAAATCATTTAAATACCTACAAAAGTAACTAAGGAAATTATATATATCTTTAATTTAGGTTTACGTGAACCCAATGTTTAATATTTGAAATTTCATGATATTTACCTATATAAACCCTACTGTAAAACAATGAGCTTACTTTATAGATCCTTGTAAACTTACTTTATGTATCTTTATAATATTGTATACTCAATAAACTTCTTTTGACAAGAAAAAAGGGTCTGCTCAGACACTGGTTATCGGCGACAAGATTGGTTATCCCGCGACATTGTCGATCAATACAATCCCCATCAGTGAGGGAATGAATAATGGAAATAGATTATATTGAGAGGATGGAGAAAAATGCCATCAGGTATGGGCCCCCTGGAGGACTTTTAGGGAATCAACAGGAAATTAGAAAAACCTATCGGAGTAGTATCTAAAGAGGACATAATCTTTCAAAACATGATGTCTATGTGTTGCCATCACTTTCCCTCTGTCTGTTTATTTTCTTTTCCTTTTTAATTTTGGTTGTTTTTGTTATGTTAGTTTGTATAATGTAGTTGTAAGTTGTTTGATGGTTTGACTATGTCATTAATGTATGTATATTTTTCTATTTGTATAATCATTTTCTGCTTCAATTATTTTTATTACATTTTTATACATATAAAAACATTCCATTTCAATTCAATCCCATATAAATATATACAAGCGTATACAAAACAATCATAATAAAAACAAAACATAAAACACAATCAACATAACCATGGACCCATCTCATAATTTTCTATATCATATCAGAGGTAATCCATCATGTTAAAGGTATTCCATCATCCCACACCACCCAGACCCCCCCCCCCCCTCCCACACACACACAGGGACAGAACCAAAAAAAAAAAAAAAAACCCTCACCTATTTCCTATAGTGATCTCTTACAAAAAAGAAAAAAGTGATTTTCCCAAACCCTATTGATTTATAAATTATTAAAGAGAAGAAATTACTACTCCAATAAAAGTGCCTAGTTACTATATAGAGACAGTGCCTTACTCTAATCTCCTAATTGTAACATGAAATTCTCTTAGTGACATTCCTTCTTATCTGGATAAAACATAACTTAACCAATCCCTATAACTGCAAATACTTTTTTTTAGTTTTGGATAAAGTAGAGATGGATTAACACCCCCTGTCAGTTTTTTTTTTACTGTCTGTGTCCCCATTAGGGAGATTCACCTTCTCTATTTGTCCTATTTACCATTATCATTGAAAGTGACAGAAAATCACAAATTTTGGGTTGTCCCCAGAAAAGTAATTGAGGGGAAATCTTCCAATGGGTACACTAGATTTGGAGACTTGGGTCCCCAATGGATTTGTTTAATTTGCAGGGATTTTCCTATCACTTCCTGTTTGGCTATGGGACAGAAGGCAAATCTCCACAATGAGAAAGCTGTCTTTTTAATTGGTGGAAAAACTGTATTTATATATTTTTGTGATTTTTAAAACTATTTTCATTCAATATTTGACATTTATAAAGATATTTTATATTTACTTAATTTAACTTGTTTTTTTTTTTTTTATACACCACGTGTGTCCTGTGAAAGCTTCCCTTTGACTGGTATTCTAGTCACCTTTTTTCTTTTGTATTAATACATACTGTATGCTGCAGGGACTGCGCTGACTTGAGTTGGCATATTTCTACAGTTGAACCACTTTCCACCTGCTGTATTGTAAAATGGCACCCGCAGCCGGGACCAGTTATCCTGACTGGGCATCATATGACGTCCAGCAGAATTAGCCACTAGTGCGCACCCACAAGGACACGTAGCATTGCGATTGATAGTGCGGTGTGTCACTGTGACACACTGCATCTCCGATCCTGGCGAAGAGCCTTTGACGTAGGCTCTTTGACATGTGATCAGCTGTGTCCAATTACATCACATGGTAACCAGGAAGTGCCTTTTATCGGCTTTTCCCCTATTTGCGCTGACAAGGCGCGAGTAGAGGAGGGCCAATCAGCGGCTCTCCTGACAGGTTGGTCTGCGCTGATAATCAGCTCTTTGATTATCAGTGCAGTCGCTTCAGGGATGCTCACAAGTGCCAACCTGTGCCCACCAGGGATGCCAACCTGTGCCCACCAGGGATGGCAAACAGTGCCAATTTTAGGGATGGCAATCAGTGCCGACCAGGGATGGCAATCAGCGCCCATCATTAATGCCTGTCAGTGCCTCCTCATCAGTGCTGCCTATCAGTGCCTATCATTGCCCATCAGTGCTGCCTATCAGTGCCCATCATTGCTACCTATTAATGCCCAGTTTCACCTATCAGTGCCCATCAGTGCCACCTATCAGTGCCACCAGTGCTGCATATCAGTGCTGACTATCAGTGCTGCATATTAGTGCCTCATCATCTGTGCCACTTCATCAGTGCCACCTCATCAGTGCCCATCAGTGCAGCCTTATCAGTGCCCATCAGTGAGGGAGAAAAATTACTTATTTACAACATTTTATAACAGAAACTAATAAAAACTTTTTTTTTTTTTAAATGTTCAGTCTTTTTTTATTTGTTTAGCAAAAAAGCAAAAACCCAGTGGTGATTAAATACCACCAGAATAAAGGTCTAGTTGTGGAAAAAGATAATAAAAATGTCATTTGGGTACAACATTGCATGACCGTGCAATTGTCATTCAAAGTTTGAGAGCGCTAAAAAGCTGAAAATTGGCCTGGGCAGGAAGGGGGTAAAAGTGTCCAGTATTGAAATGGTTAATCTATTTTTATCACTTTATTAGTAAATGACAGGGGTTCTAATCCTTCTCAACTGTATCTATCCCATTATATCATGAGATAAAATACCACATAGTTTCATGAGTAAAATACCTCACATTTTGATGAAACAACTCATGCTTTATTTTAGTAGTGTTTTTTGTGAATTGCAAAAAAATGTGTAATCTATTTTATCTCAGATTTTAAGAGTAAAATAACTCTTTGTGAATTGAGCCCGCAGACCACAATTAAAATTTGACCGTCCTTTTGTCACCTCACCACTCTATCAAAATCCTAAAACAAAGGGTTGCCTTTGTTTGCAGCCTCTAGCAGGTGCCTCTATTGGTGTTTTCTGATTTGGATAGTGAGAGATTATTGGAACATGGAGTCATTCAGAATATTGGAACAAGGAGCCAAATTGTTAGCAAATAACTGAATGAAATCATTATAGTGCTTCTCCATACTGCTCAGTCACATGGTGAGTGGAGAAACAATACCTTTACTTGTTAAGAAATTAACTGAAGCTGACTCAGATCATCAAACAAATGTTATTATTACACAAAGATAACCTGAGTAAATACAAAATGCATTTTTAAATGATAGTTTAATTTATTAAGACAAAAAAGCTGTCCAAATCTGACTGGCTTTATGTAAAAAGTAATTGCCCCCTAAAGCTAATAACTGGTTGTGCCACCCTTGACGGCAACAACTGCAATCAAGGGTTTGGCAATGAGTCTTTCATATTGCTGTGGAGCAATTTTGGCCCACTCTTCTTTGCAGAATTGTTTTAATTCAGCCACATTGATGGGTTTTCCAGCATGAACGGCCTGTGTAATATCATGATACAGCATCTCAATTGGATTTAAGTCCGGGCTTTGACTAGGCCACTCCAAAACTTAAATTTTGCTTTGTTTGAACCATTTGGAGGTGGACTTGCTGTTGTGTTTTGGATCGTTGTCCCACTGCATAACCCAAGTGCACTTGAGCTTGAGGTCACAAACTGATGGTCGGACATTCTTCTTTAGGATTTTCTGGTAGAGCTCAGAATTTATGGTTCCATCAATTATGGTAAGTCATCCAGGTCCTGAAGCTGCAAAGCAGCCCCAGACCATCATGCTACCACCACCATGTCTGACTATTGGTATGATGTTCTTGTGAAATGCTGTATTCGTTTTATGCTAGATGTAACGGGACGCACGCCTTCCAAAAAGTAAAATTTTTGTCTCATCAGTCCACAGAATATTTGCCTAAAAGTCTTGGGGATAATCAAGATGTTTTTTGGTAAATGTAAGATGAGCCTTTGTGTTCTTTTTGGTCAGCAGTGGCTTTGGCATTGGAACTCTCCCATGAGGCAAGTGATCTTACCTGAGGCAAGTGAGGCCTGCAGTTCTTTAGATGTTGTTGTGGGTTCTTTTATGATCTCCTGGATGAGTCATCGTAATGCTCTTGGAGTAATTTTTGTAGGCCGGCCACTCCTGGGAAGGTTCACTACTGTTCAAATGTATCTCCATTTGTGGATAATGGCTCTCGCCGTGGTTCACTGGAGCTCCAAAGCTTTAGAAATGGCTTTGAAACCCTTCCTTGACTGATACATGTTTGTTTCTAATTTGTTCTTGAATTTTTTTAGATTGTGGCATGATGTGTGGCTTTTTGTAATCTGTTAGCATGCTTCACTTTATCAGACAGCTTCTATTAATGTGATTTCTTGATTCAACAGGTCTGGCAGTAATCAGGCCTGGGTGTGGCAAGTGAAATTTAACTCAGCTTTCCAAAAAATTGTGGTTAATCACAGTTCATTCATGATTCAGCATGGGAGGGGACAATTATATTTTCACATAGGACCAGGCAGGTTTGAACAGCTTTTTTCCCTTAATAAATGAAATAATAGTTTAAAAACTGCATCTTGGATTTACTCTGGTTATCTCTGTATATTATTCAAATCTGTTTGATGATCTGAATCATTTAAGTGTGAGAAATATGCAAAAAAACAAAGTCAGGTCAGGGGCAAATATTTTTTTACAGCACTGTATATCCTCTCCCAGAATGTGCCATTGGCCAAGAACATCCTACTAAGCTGGCTGGAAAGAAAAAAAATCATAACTCAACCTAGTTGTACTACATCATACTGGCCTGTGGTACCAGCGACAGCTACTAGCAACAGCGAGAAATGCACAACCTATCTTAGATTAGAGAAAAGGCCAGAAATAACTGTAGAATCAGTCTGAGCTGTCTACAGGTCAGACAAGAACTAAATTTGCATTATAGCCCCAGTTTAGGACCAGGGGGCTACATAAACAAATTATAACAGGCAAACATATCTTTAATTTTTGAAAAATGGTTATCACTATGGTAAATATCACACATTTTTCACTTTTCAAGGACGTATGAACCTGAATGCATCTGCCTGCGTCCAGGCTTAGACATTCATTCCTAACTGCAGGTAATTGCTGGTTATGCTTATACCTCTGTAGCTTTCTTCATTCACCGTTAATCCCACTCTCAAGAATCTGCTAATTCTTGCCACAGGAATTAGGTCTATGCATGTAAATTCCCTATCTGAAGGAAGCCTTAAAGCAGTACAACACTATAGAGTAGGGTTGCCATCTTTTCTTTGAGTCAAACCAGAACATTTTGCCAGCGCACGGCAATTTTTTTTTAGTATACATTATAGTATTGTAAATGACCTTGGACACCTTTGGGTGCCCCAAGTCCAATAGTAATGTGGCGCGTGTAGCGGCGAACATTGGGTGTGGCCAAATTGACAGTAGGAGGCTTAACGGGACATGGTTAAGTAAAACAAAAGCATTCTTTTACCATAAAATATGCTTTGATTGCTGTGCCACAAGTAAGAGTCTTACAGACTCAGCACAATTATTTTTGCATTTCTTCATGCACAAAAGCTAGTCATCCTGGCACACCAGATCAGACCGGCTGCTGTAAGCTGAGCTGTGCATGCGCAACTCAGCTTACATTCCATGGATTTCTGTGAGCAAGCAGGTAGGTGTACTTTATTGTAGAAGAGAAATTGCACGGCTCTTCTGCAATAAAAAAAGCCCGCCTGCTCGCAGCATGTAATGACAGAACTTTTATTCCACTTTAAGACACACAAACTATGGGGCAAACTATAATTTAAAATCCACAATGCAACATATACTTTTCTGTACCCCAAAAACTAATTTGCATTTGTAAGAGAAGGGGGAAGAGGCAGCAGAACATGACATTTAAGCTGAAAGTCTTCTTAAATATTCAACAAGCTTTATTGCAAGTAGTGCAAACTCACAAAGCCAGAATGTAGGAACAGAACCTCTCCTACTCCTTCAATGTGCTTCTCCCCGACAGGAGCTTAAGCTGGCCATACACTACACAATGTCATTGTACAATCTTTAAATAAAATATGCAGGCCCTTACACTATATAATTCGTGGCAGATCAAAAGCTGATTGTACAAGAAGATTGTGTGGTTTATGGTCACCTTAAGTCCTGACCTGTGAGCTTGAAACACTTGCATTACAGTTTGTTGGCCATTGCACTCAGTTTGCACCTACAGTAAGGCCAGTGGTTGTTAGAGTCAGAGTAAAATATGTCCTACCTTTGGCATCAGTAATTAAACAATTTACCTTTACTTTTTTTAAAATTACTAAAGTAAATCCCATTGTTATGCCCTGTACACATGATCGGACATTGATCGGACATTCCGACAACAAAATCCATGGATTTTTTCCGATGAATGTTGGCTCAAACTTGTCTTGCATACACACGGTCACACAAAGTTGTTGGAAAATCCGATCGTTCTGAACAAGGTGACGTAAAACACGTACGTCGGGACTATAAACAGGGCAGTAGCCAATGGCTTTCGTCTCTTAATTTATTCTGAGCATGCATGGCACTTTGTGCGTCAGATTTGTGTACACACGATCGGAATTTCCGACAATGGATTTTGTTGTCGGAAAATTTTATAGCAAGCTCTCAAACTTTGTGTGTCGGAAATTCCGATAGAAAATGTGTGATGGAGCCCACACATGGTCGGAATTTCCGACAACAAGGTCCTATCACACATTCTCCGTTGGAATATCCGACCGTGTGTACAGGGCATTAGAGTCAAATCATCCTCTCCCTCGAAGAGGCTGTAGCACTATGGAGTCTGTATACAGAAGGGGGATGTGCATCACTGCAATAATAATAAGTTCTACACCTATGCAGACACCATAGCACTACAGATCCCCAGCCATTTCCATGCACCCCCCCCTTCACATTAGGTATTTGCATAACAACACATTGAAACAGTACTGCACTCTATACCACAATTTTTCCAAACCTAGACTGCACTTATTCCAACCCTATGCTACTGAACCTTTACCCCATCTGAACCACATCTATCTTGCACCTGTGCCGAGACTATACCATACCTATACTGTATCTATACTGCATGTAGGTTAACTAGGACTGTTGTTAAATGCACCGATGCTCTTGAGGGGCCCCAACAATAGCCAGCAGAAGAACATCACAAAGGACTGCCCTTCCTGTAATAAATATTCTGCAAGCCTCCCTTGTTCCCCCATTTTTTTTAGACAGTGCATACCCAGTTGGTCAAGGATTAGCATTGCTGCCATAAATGCAGTTTGGTGTAATTTGGTAGATTAAACTTTACTACTGCTCACTGCAGCACTTGGCCTTGCTACTGTTTATGCTGATCCGGATGCCAAATGTCATATTATGCCTAGTCCCTACTGTAAATCACTTTGTATGCTAAATTGTGTTTTTACCATTGTTAATTCATTTTATGCTTGCCTAGTTTATCAACCATATTAAGTGACAATATATTAAGTTTGCCTTTACTACCTGGTTTTCTTTAATATAGCAATACTATTGGGTACTAAATATTACTTTCAGTGAATTCCTGTGATATTGTATGTTTGTACACTCAACCTGGTGTGTCAGAGGGGCTGAGGTTCTTGAGAAGGTCAAGGCAAAGAACAGAGGACTCATCCTATACAGCGGCTCCTAGAGGGGTAGTGCTACATAAGGAAGAAAATCAAGTTTCCTTTTTTCCCCTTTTCCTACTTTTGTGAGTTCCTTGTCATTTTCACAAACAAAGTTTTAATGTGTTCGCTCCCAGACAGCAATACTCAATATATGTTTTTTATCTTTTCTTTGCGCTATCCAAAGCTAGAAAAAAAAGCTGTTGACCTTTCCCTATTTTAAAGGCTTATAATTTACAAAGGACTGTTAGGGACTACTGCCAAGTTACAGGAGACTGCTAGAGACTACAGCTGTGCTTTAAAAACCTAATGACACAGATGTCACATTTTAGCTTCAAGGAGAAGTGTGGGAATGTAAAAAAAAAAACAAACAAAAATACTGGCCTCTCCTGCAGCTCTAAGCCAGAGAATTGAGTGATTACATGACCACTGATTGCTCAGTTCTTGGCGTCCTTGTAGCTGAAAGAGGTGGCTGTCAGTCACTGCCCTTTGCTCTGCAAATCCAGCACTCTCAGGAGAGCCAGGCTAAGGGGGTGGGAGTGGCTGGCTCAGTCTCTCAGTGGAATGCTTGGAGGCTGGGCTAGCTGCTAAACAGACATCTGGGTTGAATTATGACAATATTCTAGAGTCTGTTTTTGTTATGTTTTGTTATGTCGAACTGTGAGTTTTTAGCCTGCTGTTGACTGATTCTGGGTCACTAGAGAGCACAGGTAAGTGCATTCCCGTGACCCAAAAGAAAAGTATAGCCAAAAAAAGCTTTGCTTATACATTGCTTTTAATAAAAGAACAAACATGCATAGTAAATATGAACTGTTTAAACATAAAATTGACTGTTGGATGGCAAACATCAGTAAAGTACCAGAGCTATATTTCTATATATAATGCTTTACAGATTGCTTAAAAAAACTGACCTATTTGTGACAATTAATAAAAGCCACACATTTAACTTATTTTCTCTGTGCAATCATCCTTTGTAAGACACGGCAGCAGCTTTAATAGAATCTCAATGCCAGAAAATTTCTTCATGACAAAATACACCCCTACATACAAAATATGAAACCCACAATTAGATGTTCACTGGCTGCATTACCTCTCTGGCATATTATTGCACTGCAGTTTACTGGGTCATTTGCACAATTATTTTGGAGTGCAAACATAACCATACATATGCAGGTTATTGTACTTATGCTTTGTACGTATCTAGAATGTGTGATACAATGGCTGGCATTAACTGCAAGATAAACACCTAGGTGACGGAAGTCAACTTTTCAATCCACCCAGATAGATCTGTAGTGAGTCATTCCTTATAATTAATTAAATAGGTGTGCACAATGCATAAAAAAATGGAGAAAAAAAGAGGCACTGGATGAGGTTATAAATTTGGACCTAAATCTCTGTCACTGTCTGGAGTTTCATTATTTGAGGCAACATCTACCCATAAAGATGAGGTCAAAATTACCCAAAGATCACCGTGCAATTATTAATGAAGGAGAAGAAAACGAGATGGTGAGTTTTTTTTCCCACTTTGTTTACATTTTGACGCAAGTTAATTAGTTATTATTTATTAATATTTGAAAGGGAACTAGCACTATTAATTTTTAAATGAAACAATAAATAAAAAATGGTGGTGAATTAAAAAAAAAAAAAAAGCTACATAGTGAATATAGGATTTTAAATATTTAAAGATGATTACAAATATGATTGGATAAGGAATGGTACACTTACCTTTTATTACTCTTAAAAATGCACTAAAATATATGCTTGTTAAAATATATTAATGCCTTTCCCCTGGCAATTGTACATTAGCAGGTAATGTACACACTGAATATCTTAGACTGACTAAACTGAAAGACTGAAAGTGAAGATGTAGAAGTTGTCATTTAATTAAATAAACCATAATAGCATATTACATGCTCGGTTTCAATGTATAACTGTCTGTAAATTCTGACCAGTCTATTTCTCTGTAATCTAATAATAGGCTACCTAGTATAATTCCAAGTGTTGCAAAGTTGATTGCAGAAAAAAAAAAATGCAAATTGAAAATTGGAAGTAAAGTAGGACTAGAGAAAAAGCTGCTTCTGCCTATCAAGAAATGATTTAGTGCATGCAAATTCACATCTACTCACTTCTTCCACTTGGTGAGGATGGCAATCCTCTTGACTAGGGATGAGCCGAACACCCCCCGGTTCGGTTCGCACCAGAACCCGCGAACGGACCGCAAGTTCGCACGAACGTTAGAACCCCATTGACGTCTATGGGACTCGAACGTTCGAAATCAAAAGTGCTCATTTTAAAGGCTAATTTGCATGGTATTGTCCTAAAAAGGGTTTGGGGACCCGGGTCCTACCCCAGGGGACATGTATCAATGCAAAAAAAACTTTTAAAAACGGCCGTTTTTTCGGGAGCAGTGATTTTAATGATGCTTAAAGTAAAAAAAAAAAAGTGAAATATTCCTTTAAATATCGTACCTGGGGGGTGTCTATAGTATGCCTGTAAAGTGACGCGTGTTTCCCATGTTTAGAACAGTCCCTGCACCAAATGTCATTTTTAAAGGAAAAAATCTCATTTAAAACTGCTTGCGGGTTTAATGTCATGTCGGGTCATGGCAATATGGATGAAAATCAGTGAGACAAACGGCATGGGTACCCCCCAGTCCATTACCAGGCCCTTTGGGTCTTGTATGGATATTAAGGGGAACCCCGCACCCAAATTAAAATAAGGAAAGGTCCCTATATACTCTGAACAGCAGTATTCAGGCGGTGCAAACAAGACAGGGACTGTAGGTTTGTTGTTAAGTAGAATCTGTTTGTAATTTTGAACATTTTTAATGTGTTTAGCTCCAGCCAAAAAATCTTTTCTAAGCTTTTTGGAAAACATAGGGAAGGGTTATCACCCCTGTGACATTTGTTTTGCGTCTTTCCTCCTCTTCAGAAGATTTCACCTCACTTTTTTGTCCCAATGAAAAATGTTTTTTGAAAATTTGGGTTTTTTTGTGGAACAAGGATTGGAAAGCATCAGTGGAAAGGAGAAATTGTTTTCCCATATTAACTCTTACAGGAGAGAATTTCCCTTCCTTAGGGGTAGATTTCATCTCACTTCCTGTTGTCTCCTTCCGTTTGCAAGTAGGAGTCGTTTGTAAGTTAGATGTTTGAAAGTAGGGTCCTGCCCTATATACTCAGCAGAAATTTGGGCCTTAGGTGTTGCTGTGGCCAAAACACTGTAAGCCCTCACAGGGCCCTGCTGTGAAATATTAGATCAAGAATTGTAATTACATGCCCCTGTTGAACAGGAGCTGAAAAATTAGGCCTTAGGCACTGGTGCTGGTGCCACAACACTGCAACCCCTCACAGACACTCTAGTTGGAACGCAGGAACGAGCCCTGCTGCAAAGTATTGCATCAAAAATTGTAATTACACGCCCCTGTTAGACAGGGGCAGAAAAATTGGGCCTTAGGCACTGGTGCTGGTGCCACAACACTGCAACCCCTCACAGACACTCTAGTTGGAACGCAGGAACGAGCCCTGCTGCAAAGTATTGCATCAAAAATTGTAATTACACGCCCCTGTTAGACAGGGGCAGAAAAATTGGGTCTTAGGCACTGGTGCTGGTGCCACAACACTGCAACCCCTCACAGACACTCTAGTTGAAACGCAGGAACAAGCCCTGCTGCAAAGTATTGCATCAAAAATTGTAATTACACGCCCCTGTTAGACAGGGGCTGAAAAACTGGGTCTTAGGCACTGGTGCTGGTGCCACAACACTGCAACCCCTCACAGACACTCTAGTTGAAACGCAGGAACAAGCCCTGCTGCAAAGTATTGCATCAAAAATTGTAATTACACGCCCCTGTTAGACAGGGGCAGAAAAATTGGGTCTTAGGCACTGGTGCTGGTGCCACAACACTGCAACCCCTCACAGACACTCTAGTTGAAACGCAGGAACAAGCCCTGCTGCAAAGTATTGCATCAAAAATTGTAATTACACGCCCCTGTTAGACAGGGGCTGAAAAATTGGGTCTTAGGCACTGGTGCTGGTGCCACAACACTGCAACCCCTCACAGACACTCTAGTTGGAATGCAGGAACGAGCCCTGCTGCAAAGTATTACATCAAAAATTGTAATTACACGCCCCTGTTAAACAGGGGCTGAAAAATTGTGCCTTAGGCACTGGTGGTGGCGCCCAGAACCAAAAATGTTCTTACAAGCTATCAGCGTGATGATTGAGGAGGAAGAGGATAATTACTCAGGGATAGTCACTCAGCATCAGCATAGGCAGTCTTTGAAGGGATCTGAGATTTCAAAAAAAATTATTCGGTTACATCTGCATCAGGTGCTTGGTAGCTGGTGGTGATCCAAGACTGATTCATTTTTATGAAGGTCAGCCGATCGACCGAGTCGGTGGACAGACGCACCCTGTGATCGGTTACCACGCCTCCAGCAGCACTGAATGTGCGTTCCGAAAGAACGCTGGATGCAGGACAGGCCAGTAGCTCAATTGCATACTGTGCAAGCTCTGGCCAGTGATCCATCCTCAAGACCCAGTAACCCAGAGGATTTTCGGTGGGAAAGGTGTCCAAGTCTGATCTTGCCCCTAGGTATTCCTGCACCATGTAAAACAGACGCTGGCGATGGTTGCTGGAACCGATCATACCTTGGGGCTGCGGACCAAAAAATTGTCTGAACGCATCGGTCAGACGGCCACCTTCTCCACCGCTCCTTCTTTGACTGACCGAAGCCTCAGCAACACGTTGTCCAGAAACAGGAGTTTGTAACCTCCCAGTCTCTGGGAACGCGTTGCACAGACCTTTCTGCAAGGCCTCCCGAAGATGTTTCATCCTCTGCTCCCTCTGCGATGGCAAGATAAGGTCCGCAACCTTACCCTTGTAACGTGGATCAAGGAGGGTTGCCAGCCAGTATTGGTCCTTCTCCTTGATACCACGAATACGAGGATCCTTACGCAGGCTTTGCAGGATCAGGGAGGCCATGCAGCGTAGGTTTGCTGAGGCATTCGGTCCGGAGTCCTCTGGGTCACTAAGGACAACAACGTCCGCAGCCACCTCCTCCCAGCCACGTACAAGTCCATGTGTTCCTTGGGACTGATCCCTTAAAGACTGCTGATGCTGAGTGCCAGGCTCCACCTCCATACTGACACAATCTTCCTCCTCCTCCTCCTCCTCCTCCTCGTCCTCTTCCTGTGTGATCGGCGGGCACGCAGGAACACTGTCTGGATAAAGGGGGCCTTGAGAGCTAAGGAAGTCCTCCTCTTCCTGCCTCTGTTCTGCCTCAAGTGCCCTGTCCATTATTCCACGCAGCGTGTGCTCCAACAGGTGGACAAGGGGGACAGTGTCACTGATGCATGCACTGTCAGTGCTCACCATCCTCGTGGCCTCCTCGAATGGTGACAGGACAGTGCATGCATCCCTGATCATGGCCCACTGGCGTGGGGAAAAAAAACCAAGGTCCCCTGACCCTGTCCTGGTGCCATAGTCGCACAGGTACTCATTGATGGCCCTCTGCTGCGTGTGCAGCCGCTGCAGCATGGCCAACGTCGAGTTCCACCTGGTGGGCATGTCACAGATTAGGCGGTTCTTGGGCAGGTTAAACTCTTTTTGGAGGTCCGTCAGCCGAGCACTGGCATTATATGACCGGCGGAAATGCACAGAGACTTTCCTGGCCTGCCTCAGGACATCCTGTAAGCCCGGGTACCTGCCCAAGAACCGCTGCACCACCAAGTTAAGGACGTGAGCCAAACAGGGCACATGGGTCAGTTGTCCCTGTCGGAGGGCAGAGAGGAGGTTGGTGCCATTGTCGCAAACCACCATTCCTGCCTTAAGTTGGCGTGGCGTCAACCACCTCTGAACCTGCCCCTGCAGAGCTGACAGAACCTCTGCCCCAGTGTGGCTCCTGTCCCCCAAGCACACCAGCTCAAGCACCGCATGGCATCTTTTGGCCTGCGTACTTGCGTAGCCCCTTGAACGCCTACGGAGCACCGCTGGTTCCGAGGAAGAGGCCATGGAGGAAGAAGAAGAGGAGGGGGTGGAGGAGAGAGGTGTGTCACAATCAGCATTTTGGAGGCGTGGTGGCGGAACAACCTCCAACACTACTGCACCTTGTCCTGCATCCTTCCCAGCTGCCAGCAGAGTCACCCAATGCGCCGTGAAACTTAAGTAACGTCCCTGTCCATGCCTGCTGGACCATGAGTCAGCGGTAATATGCACCTTACCGCTGACCGCCCTGTCCAGCGAGGCATGGACATTGCCTTCCACATGCCGGTAGAGAGCCGGAATCGCCTTCCGTGAGAAAAAGTGGCGTTTGGGTACCTGCCACTGAGGAACCGCACATTCCACAAACTCACGGAAGGGGGCAGAGTCTACCAACTGAAAAGGCAGCAGTTGAAGTGCTAGCAATTTTGCCAAGCTAGCATTCAACCGCTGGGCATGTGGATGGCTGGGAGCAAACTTCTTTCGGCGGTGCAGCAGCTGGGGCAGGGAAATTTGCCTGGTACAATCTGACGTCGGTGTACCAAAAGCAGATTGCCCACAAGTACTTGGCTGTGACACACCTAATTCTACACCTTCATTCCTCTCACTGCAGGTCTCAGAGAGGACTGAAGGTCTAGTGGGGTTGGAAATCTCAGCTGATGAGGAGCAAGGAGAGATCGTCTTTGTTCTTTGGTGTGGGTCTTTTAGATACGCTTGCCAACGAACTGCATGGCAGGTCAACATATGTCTGGTCAAGCATGTGGTACCCAAGCGGGAGATGTTTTGGCCACGCGAGATACGCTTGAGACATATGTTGCAAATAGCAGCGGTGCGATCTGATGCACTCGTCTCAAAAAAGGCCCACACCAAAGAACTTTTTGAATAACGCGCAGAGACTGCAGCGCCCTGCACATGTGGAGCTTTGGGGTGTGATGCAGTCAATGTGCTGCCCTTAGGCTGGCCCCTGGAGGGCATCCTGCCTAGTTGGTGATGTGCCACCTCCTCCTCCTCCTCCTCCTCCTCCTCTCTCCTATCAGGCACCCACGTTGAGTCAGTGACCTCATCATCCCCTCCCTCCTCATCACTGGAGCAAACCTGGCAGTATGCTGCAGCAGGGGGAGCATGACTGCCAGATTGCTGTCCTTCTTGGGCACCCCCTCTGTCCGTGCTCATGTTACTGCTTTCATTGAGCTCAGTATCATCATCAGAGCCTTCCAAACGCTGGGCATCCTCCTGGAGCATGTACCCAACACTGTGGTCAAACAGTTCGAGGGAATCCTCATGAGGACATGGTGGAGCTAGGGAAGGAGTCACTGATGACATTGAGCTGAGGGAAGAGGCCGCTGCTTTGCCAGACAAAGCACCCTGGGCATGGGTGAGAGAGGATGAGGAGGATGAGGACGGCTTGGTCATCCACTCGACCAAGTCTTCCGCATGTTGCGGCTCAACACGGCCAGCTGCCGAAAAAAAGGCCAAGCGTGTCCCATGGCCACGTGCTGATGAGGATGCACCGTCTCCACGACCAGCACTAGACACAGAGCCTGCTTGCCCTCTCTTATTGGCTTGTGACTGTCTGCCTCTCCTTCTTGGCCTTCCAGACATACTAATGGCCTGTAGCTGCACTAAGCTGGGATAGAACACCTGTAATTTTCTTAAGGTAGCTTTATATACTGTAACCAGACAAGCCTGCCTGTCAGTAGGAAGATAACAGGAACGGATCTAGCTGAACACTGTGAGCAGGACGCACTGTACTAAATGTAAATAGTCTAGCTGCCTGACCGTGGTACTAATAGGATCAAAAAGAACACCTGTAATTTTCTTAAGGTAGCTTTATATACTGTAACCAGACAAGCCTGCCTGTCAGTAGGAAGATAACAGGAACGGATCTAGCTGAACACTGTGAGCAGGACGTACTGCACTAAATGTATATAGCAGGAACGGATCTAGCTGAACACTGTGAGCAGGACGCACTGCACTGAATGTAAATAGCAGGAACGGATCTAGCTAAACACTGTGAGCAGGACGCACTGCACTAAATGTAAATACCAGGAACGGATCTAGCTGAACACTGTGAGCAGGACGCACTGCACTGAATGTAAATAGCAAGAACGGATCTAGCTGAACACTGTGAGCAGGACGCACTGTACTAAATGTAAATAGTCTAGCTGCCTGACCGTGGTACTAATAGGATCAAAAAGAACACCTGTAATTTTCTTAAGGTAGCTTTATATACTGTAACCAGACAAGCCTGCCTGTCAGTAGGAAGATAACAGGAACGGATCTAGCTGAACACTGTGAGCAGGACACACTGTACTAAATGTAAATAGTCTAGCTGCCTGACCATGGTACTAATAGGATCAAAAAGAACACCTGTAATTTTCTTCAGGTAGCTTTATATACTGTAACCAGACAAGCCTGCCTGTCAGTAGGAAGATAACAGGAACGGATCTAGCTGAACACTGTGAGCAGGACGCACTGTACTAAATGTAAATAGTCTAGCTGCCTGACCGTGGTACTAATAGGATCAAAAAGAACACCTGTAATTTTCTTAAGGTAGCTTTATATACTGTAACCAGACAAGCCTGCCTGTCAGTAGGAAGATAACAGGAACGGATCTAGCTGAACACTGTGAGCAGGACACACTGTACTAAATGTAAATAGTCTAGCTGCCTGACCGTGGTACTAATAGGATCAAAAAGAACACCTGTAATTTTCTTCAGGTAGCTTTATATACTGTAACCAGACAAGCCTGCCTGTCAGTAGGAAGATAACAGGAACGGATCTAGCTGAACACTGTGAGCAGGACGTACTGCACTAAATGTATATAGCAGGAACGGATCTAGCTGAACACTGTGAGCAGGACGCACTGCACTGAATGTAAATAGCAGGAACGGATCTAGCTGAACACTGTGAGCAGGACGCACTGCACTGAATGTAAATAGCAGGAACGGATCTAGCTGAACACTGTGAGCAGGACGCACTGCACTGAATGTAAATAGCAGGAACGGATGTAGCTGAACACTGTGAGCAGGACGCACTGCACTAAATGTAAATACCAGGAACGGATCTAGCTGAACACTGTGAGCAGGACGCACTGCACTAAATGTAAATACCAGGAACGGATCTAGCTGAACACTGTGAGCAGGACGCACTGCACTGAATGTAAATAGCAGGAACAGATCTAGCTGAACACTGTGAGCAGGACGCACTGCACTGAATGTAAATAGCAGGAACGGATGTAGCTGAACACTGTGAGCACAACGCACTGCACTAAATGTAAATACCAGGAACGGATCTAGCTGAACACTGTGAGCAGGACGCACTGCACTGAATGTAAATAGCAGGAACGGATCTAGCTGAACACTGTGAGCAGGACGCACTGCACTAAATGTAAATACCAGGAACGGATCTAGCTGAACACTGTGAGCAGGACGCACTGCACTGAATGTAAATAGCAGGAACGGATCTAGCTGAACACTGTGAGCAGGACGCACTGCACTGAATGTAAATAGCAGGAACGGATCTAGCTGAACACTGTGAGCAGGACGCACTGCACTAAATGTAAATACCAGGAACGGATCTAGCTGAACACTGTGAGCAGGACGCACTGCACTGAATGTAAATAGCAGGAACGGATCTAGCTGAACACTGTGAGCAGGATGCACTGCACTAAATGTAAATACCAGGAACGGATCTAGCTGAACACTGTGAGCAGGACGCACTGCACTGAATGTAAATAGCAGGAACGGATCTAGCTGAACACTGTGAGCAGGACGCACTGCACTGAATGTAAATAGCAGGAACGGATCTAGCTGAACACTGTGAGCAGGACGCACTGCACTAAATGTAAATACCAGGAACGGATCTAGCTGAACACTGTGAGCAGGACGCACTGCACTGAATGTAAATAGCAGGAACGGATCTAGCTGAACACTGTGAGCAGGACGCACTGCACTAAATGTAAATACCAGGAACGGATCTAGCTGAACACTGTGAGCAGGACGCACTGCACTGAATGTAAATAGCAGGAACGGATCTAGCTGAACACTGTGAGCAGGACGCACTGCACTAAATGTAAATACCAGGAACGGATCTAGCTTAACACTGTGAGCAGGACGCACTGCACTGAATGTAAATAGCAGGAACGGATCTAGCTGAACACTGTGAGCAGGACGCACTGCACTGAATGTAAATAGCAGGAACGGATCTAGCTGAACACTGTGAGCAGGACGCACTGCACTAAATGTAAATACCAGGAACGGATCTAGCTGAACACTGTGAGCAGGACGCACTGCACTGAATGTAAATAGCAGGAACGGATCTAGCTGAACACTGTGAGCAGGACGCACTGCACTGAATGTAAATAGCAGGAACGGATCTAGCTGAACACTGTGAGCAGGACGCACTGCACTAAATGTAAATACCAGGAACGGATCTAGCTGAACACTGTGAGCAGGACGCACTGCACTGAATGTAAATAGCAGGAACGGATCTAGCTGAACACTGTGAGCAGGACGCACTGCACTAAATGTAAATACCAGGAACGGATCTAGCTGAACACTGTGAGCAGGACGCACTGCACTGAATGTAAATAGCAGGAACGGATCTAGCTGAACACTGTGAGCAGGACACACTGCACTAAATGTAAATAGTCTAGATAGAAGATAACAGGAACGGATCTAGCTAAACTGAATACAGTGTATATATATATATGCAACACCTGGGATGCATATATATACACAATACACTGTAAGTGCAGCTAACTGACTGACTGTTCTGCCTAATCTATCTAACTCAAATCAAATGACACTGTCTCTCTCTCTCTCTATCTCTCAGCACACCGGAACACACACTACACAGGGCCGCCGTGCAGGCGGCCTTATATAGTGTGGGGTGTGTACTAAATCCCCTGAGCCATAATTGGCCAAAGCCACCCTGGCTTTGGCCAATTACAGCTCTCTCTACTGACGGCGCTGTGATTGGCCAAGCATGCGGGTCATAGTGCATGCTTGGCCAATCATCAGCCAGCAATGCACTGCGATGCCGCAGTGAATTATGGGCCGTGACGCGCCACACGAATTTGGCGCGAACGGCCCATATCGTTCGCAATTCGGCGAACGACCGAACAGCCGATGTTCGAGTCGAACATGGGTTCGACTCGAACACGAAGCTCATCCCTACTCTTGACCTCACTGTGTCCATTAATGAAAAAATCAAGAGCGGTCATGTATTGACTGCTGTCAAATAGGGCACCGAACAAATGATTACTGAATATTCTTTTTCTTCTTATTATTATTTAAGGTATTTATATAGCGCCATCAATTTACACAACGCTTTACATATACATTGTAAATTCACATTGGTCCCTCAAGGAGCTTACAATCTAAGGTCCCTAACATTCATATACTAGGGCCAATTTAGACAGAAGTCAATTTACCTACCAGCATGTCTTTGGAGTGTGGGAGGAAACTGGAGTAAACCCACACAGGCACAGGGAGAACATGCAAACTCCAGGCAGGTAGTGTCATGGTTGGGATTTGAACCAGTGACCCTTTTTACTGCTAGGTGAGAGTGCTACCCACTACACCACTGTGCCACCCAACTTTTTTTTCTGCCTTTTCTGGCCTGCTGTAGACACATGCTACTGCACACAACAGCAGGACTGAAAGCAAATGAGAGGACTACTGAAAGTCATTAAAATGTGAAGCATGCAGTTATTTTTTTCTCTCTACAAAAACTTCTGTACAACAGATCTGGTCAAATGAAAGCTCTGTGTATCACCCATCGAGCATCAAATATTGTGGCAAAAAATCTAAGAATCCAACTATATGAAGCATTGAATGCTGATTACATTCATAAATACAAATCATTTGTTAATTAACTTTTTATAATAATCTGTACTTCATATTACCAAAATGCTAAATAGTTTTATCTCTGTCAATATAAAAATTAGCATACTGCATATAACAATATTTCCTATATAAATGGCAAAGGTAACTAAAGACACATTTATAAAATATATATTTCTCTTGCATTGTGGGTGCACATATCCATAATGATGATATTTACATAATAAAGACTACACTACTGTTATAAAAAAAAAGTTTATTCCATGTAACAGAAACCATATAATGGTGGGATGGGGTACATGCAATGCAGAGGAGATCGGCAAGTTTGAGATGGGGTATTTAGCTTTTAGGAGGCAATGTAGCTTTTTCCTATACAGAAGTGAGTAGAAAATACAGACAATTCTTTGACCAGTTTAACAGCTAGGGCTAAGCAATTTAAATAATCTTTTATATGGATTTAGGAAATTTAACAGATATTTTCTGCATTCTTTTGTTAATGCAGGTTAAGAGTAACATTAAAGGCTCAATTTTTTTTTCTTTTTAAATAATAAACATGTTATACTTACCTGCTCTGTGCAATGGTTTTGCACAGAGCAGCTCTGATCCTCCTCTTCTCAGGTCCCCCTCCAGCGCTCCTGGCTTCTTCCCCCTGCTGAGTGCCCCCATAACAAGCCGCTTGTTATGGGGGTACTCATGCAAGCTCACTGTCTATGAAACACATAGAGCATGGCTCAGCCTTACCCCCGCTCCCTCTTCACTTCCTGTGATTGACAGCAGCAGCAACCAATGCTGTGTCTCAGCCAATGAGGAAAGAGAGACCTAGGAGAGCTGCTGCTCCCATGCACATTTGGCACCTTTTGTGGGAGAGCAGGTATCTGGTTTTGACAGGTACCTGCTCCCAATTCCGGCTCAGTTCACAGTGGTGAAGTGAGCTAGAAGTTCAGCCCCTCCTCTCCTTCCCCCTGGCAGCTGGCCCATTTACAAAGCGCAGAGCGATTCATGATTCGCAGTAGGAAACCAGCTGTGAAACCAAAGGCTTCACTGCCAGTCTCCCTTAGCCAAGATGGTGGCGCCAGCACCCGAGAGCCAATACCAGAATCGGCTCGGGCGGGGACACGGACACCACTGGATGGATAGTAAAAGTCAGCAGCTACAGTATTTGTAGCAGCTAACTTAAATTTTTTTTTTCTGGGGGGGGGGGGGCGGAACTATGCGTTAACTCTAACCACTTCATCCCCAGAAGATCTGGCTGCTTAATGACCAGGCCATTTTTTGCGATACGGCACTGCGCCGCTTTAACTGACAATTACGTGGCTGTGCGACGTTGTACCCAAAAAAAATTGATGTCCTTTTTTTTCCCACAAATAGAGCTTTCTTTTGGTAGTATTGGTTCAACTCTGCTTTTTTTTTTTTTTTTTTTGCGCTATAAACAAAAGAAGAGCGGCAATTTTGAAAAAAACACAATTGGGGGTTATTTACTAAAGGCAAATCCACTTTGCACTACAAGTGCACTGCAAGTGCACTTGAAAGTGCACTTGGAACTAAAGTCGCTGTAGATCCGAGGGGGACATGCAAGGAGCATAAAAAACAGCATTTTAGCTTGCACATGATTGGATGATAAAATCAGCAGAGCTTCCACTCATTTCAGATATACCCCTTAGATTTAGAGCGTCTGCACTTGCAGTGTACTTGTAGTGCAAAGTGGATTTGCCTTTCGTAAATAACCCCCAATATTTTTTACTTTTTACTATAATAAATATCCCACATTTAAAAAAAAAAACTATTTTTTTCCCCAGTTTACGTGGATATGTATTCTTCTACATATTTTTGGTTAAAAAAAATCGCAATAAGCGTATTTTGATTGGTTTGCGCAAAAGTTATAGCGTCTACAAAATATGAGATAGATTTATGACATTTTTATTATTATTTTTTTTTTACTAGTAGTGGCGGTGATCTGTGATTTTTATCGGGACTGCGATATTGCGGCGGACAAATTGGACACTTTTGACACATTTTTGGGACCATTGACAATTATACAGCGATCAGTGCTATAAAAATGCACTGATTACTGTATGTCACTGGTAGAGAAGGGGTTAACACTAGGGGGCGAGCAAGGAGTTAACTGTGTTCCCTCACTGTGTTCTAACTGTAGGGGGGATGGGACTGTCTAGGAGGAGAGAGAGATCAGTGTTCATATTTAGTATGAACACACAATCTCTCTTCACTCCCTTGAAAGAACCGGGATTTGTGTGTTCTCACTCTGTCATAAGTGATCACGGGTGACCGACGGTCATCGCGTCCACCGGGCACTCGCATCAGCTCCAGGCACATGCTGCTAGTGCGCGTGCCCCTAGTGGCCAAAAGGAAAAGCGGCGTAAGGTAACAAAGATTTGTCCAGCCGAGCCAACCTGCCGCAGTAAAACTGCACCGGCTGGTCTGGAAGTGGTTAAGTATAACCCTTTTTTTTTTTTTTTAATTGAAAATATTTAGAAAAGACAAAATGTCTAAATGTTATAGTTTCTGAGTAGTATAAACCTAATAAATTGTTATTTAAAGTGTGCATTATTATCCAAACAGTATCAATGAATTTTAAATCATCCTTTTTTTAACAATTTTAATATTTGCTTCTACATGTAGCGCTACCCCCGCAGAAGCCGTTTAAAGGGGTTGTAAACCCTCATGGTTTTTCACCTTAATGCATAAAAACCTTCTGTGGTGCTGCAGACCCTCCGAGCCCCCGTTTTACTTACCTGACCCCGATCTTTCTCCGGCCGGGAACAAGCACACCAGCTCTACCTGGTGTTTCATGTCCCGATTGATAACAGCGCAGCCATTGGCTCCCGCTGCTGTCAATCAAATTCAATGACGCGAGAACTGGGGGTGGGGCCGAGTCCTGCATTCTGTGTGAATGAACACAGATGCGGGACTCGGGAGCGCGCCCGTACGGGTGTCCACCAAGGAGAGCGCTTCTCCAATGTGGACACCCGATGTAGGGAGGAGCGCCGCTGATGGACCCCAGAAGAGGAGGACCAGGACCTTCAGCAGTGTTCAGTCACTATTGCTATGTTGACTTGTAACTTAAACAGCTACGTTCTTTCTTCCGCTTGTTTTATGCCAACTGTTTTTTACTATTTGTCTAAATAAATTACATATGTATTTTTCTACATATTTTTTGTACTTTTTGGTGTTGTTTTGCAACCACCAGGGCCCTTAAAGTCCCGTAAGGGGGAACCTTGCTATTTTCATCTACTATTGGGATGCTGGCCCACCCCTAGTTCAACCCATCTCAACTATTTGTTGTCCTATATTCAAGTAATCAACTGGAGAGCAATATCGGAGATTTAGAGCAATGTAGCTCACTACTATATTCAGGCTGCTTTCAGTGAATTACAAATATGAGAATGTCCCCAAGAGCAGAGGCACACTTAAATGGCAAAAAAGTCACAATATGACACTCTATATTAGATTGGTTACCTCTACTCAAATGTGGCTCTATGAGTCCAGGTAGAAGGAGAGCAGAAGACTGACCCTCTTTATGTCAGACTTCTCTCTTCTTTCCCCTGACACCACAGGCCCAACTACCAACACTGTACTCAGTTCAATACTCAGTGGCTTAACTTGCCAGATAAACTATCCTGCACACCCACTACATATACAGAGCCCTGAACATGTGTGTGTGTATCCGCATGGCACCAGTAACTTTAGTCTCTTTAAAGGAAGATGAGGCTTTGGATTCTTCAGCTAGCCACTCTTGTCAGTGCACTTAAACTCCTGAAAAGCAGGGCCAAACAACACAACTGGCCTGGATTATCAAGTAAAGAATGCAAGATCTTCCTCTGCAGGGTGAAAGGACAATGGTGTCTGTATACAGTGTCTCTGTATCTAAATGGCCCTATGTCCTGTAGCACTACAGGTGTCAGCAAGGTGATTAAGAGCAATGATGTCTGTATACAGTGTCCATACAACATACAAATATGTGTGCAGTGTCCTTGTTTCCTGTAAATGGGCAAATGCCCCCATACCCAATCCTACGATCAAGGCCCAAATGAACGTCCGGGAAAAGGCAGGCTCTTCTAGTGACCCGACTGGTCACCTCACACCTGAACGCTTTACACCGTCATTGCAGGTGCATCTGGATAAGCACCTGGGATCCCCCCTCTTTCAGGCCAGATATCCCCAACCGGCTGTGGATACCTGGATCAATGCAGTGGATGGACCTGGGAGGCAGCACCTCTCTGCTAAATCCACTTTGTTCTCCTGCCTCGAGTTAACTCTTCTTGTGAACCGTAGGCCGCAACTCAGTCTCAGCACTCTCCAACACAGAGCCCCTGCTTGCAGATCCAGGCCGGTGTCCCAAGATAGAGATTTAGGCCTAGATATGCCTTTTTTTTCCTCTCCCAGTAGCTGTTCTTTACTCTCAGCGGGATGGTAGTTGTAGTTCCCCAGCAATTCAAACGAATGTGCCACTTGAGCCCTGGGACTACAATTCCCTGTATGCTTTGCTCCCTGGTGGTAAAAACTTTGCTGGCAGGATTTGATGACACAGAATCTTAGCTGGCACTAGAGGGAAACAGTCTCACTGCAACGATGTTGCAGAGTGTCTTCTGATACTGCAGGTAAGATAACCAGCTCCCTGCTACATACATTTTATATGGGCTATAGATTGAGGTGGAATTCTTTGTTCTATTCATGTATATAATAGTAAAAGCTCACATTTAGTGTCATATTTGCTGCCACTGAAGGATTCTTGCATGCAGCACGTAAAACTACACTGTGTTGCCACAATTCCACATTTCAGTAATCTAAAAATATAAAATTACACACTCCTCAGAAACACATTGTCCCTATCACTGTTGTCTCCCACCATTTAATATACATTGGCACCATCAGCAGCTATGCAGCTGTGTCCTTGTCATTGCTTTAAAAACACTGGGGGGAGATTCACTAAAAACTGGTGCACATAGAATCTGGTGCAGCTGTGCATAAGAACTAATCAGCTGTCAGGTTTTAAGCCCAGGTTCACAATACGGCAGGTTTGAAATCATGCAAGTTCAGCTGAATCCGCACATTTGCATAGAATTTCAAAATGTATATTCCACACATAATGGAAGGGGTAATGCACAAAAGCTTGTTATGGGTCTTACACAGTGTACAACCTGTTCTCAAGATTGCTATTTTGGTAGTCTAGACATCCTGCCTATGACGTACAAGTGTATGACTTGGTATGCGTTTCACTTAAAAATATTTTCAGGGTAATTTTTAGATACATTTATTGCCACTGAATCAGGTTTTTGTAGCATTGCAACCCAAGAATCTCTTGTGACCTGAGGAAGGAGGCCGTGCCACCGAAATGTGTAATCATGGCAACTGAGTGACGTCCACTCCCCTCTCCTTTCTCCCCTTCATGTGGGTCAGTGTATTTTTTGGAGCGCAGCACCGACTGGACTGATGGTCGCTAGCAGCCTTGGATGCACTGCCTGAGCTTGGGCAGCTTGCACATCAGCTTGATACAAATAAAACAGTCATAAAATAATATATACATTATTTTATTATCTTTCAACCAGAAAACTTTGCCAAACCATTCCTGGTACGTACACCTACAGAAGTCACTGGTTACCTATACAAGTATAATGAATTGCATACAAAGAAAGTGAGGTTAAGTAATCGATTTGCAACACACAGAATACAAAGTGAAGAAGAGAGCACACACGCAAGTCGTAAAATGATGTCACTTTCTACTAAAATGAAAATATATTACTATCAAGACATAAGAAAATAGCTTAAAAGAAAAGATCACGTGAAGTGTGTTATATTAATAAGTGGCACACGCATTGCAATCTGATTATACAATGTCCGTGCAATCTCCTTTGCATTTAATACCTATGTGGCATGAGGGCCTGTCTAAACAATCAATGCAATTTACACCATGTGAGGCAGACTGTTACACTACATAGTTGTAGGTAACACTAATGGAGTTTGCAAAGCTCCCAAATGTCCCTTATTTTGAGGGTCTGTCCCCCCATTCGGTAAAAAAAAAATCCTCTGTTCTCCTTTCCTCCTCATTTGTCCCTTATTTTGGTCTGATCTATATAGTCGTATGTAAGATGCGCTAATTAACTATCAAAAAGCTAGTTAATTGCTAAATTTTTAATCCAATTTATAATTACGGCATTTGTAAATCCCAAAAGCCAATGTAAAAGAATAGTAGTGGGAAATAAGCACTATTTTTTTGTACAATTCTCCTTGTGGTAGGGGGTGTGTCCTATGCCTACATACTTTTGCTAATAGGTGTCCCTCATTCACATTTCAGAAATTTGGGAGGTATGGGTTTGTACAATCTGATTGAACCATGTTTTGCTAGCTTTGAAATGTGGCTAGGTTTAGCAAACAAATCAACATTCCATAAACCTTGTTTACATTTTAGGATTAAGTTGAATCTTATGTTATCCCACATACTTTCAGAATTCTATAGATAACCTACTTAACTCAATATATTGTTTTAAATAGTAACATTTATGGCCAATTCCTTTTGGACTTCTTCACAACTGCTGAGGTAAGATATGAGAAATATAAATCCAAAAACATTTATTGACCCAGTTTATGGCATCTACTAGGATCACCTCCTATACACAGATTATTTTGTTATTGTACAGATCCGACTCTGCCCTATTCTGAAAATATGTATATAAGCATACATGAAATGATTGTATGCCTGCTGATGATGAGAGAAAAATAGGGCATATAGGGACCTTTTAGTTTGTACTGTCTGCAGGCACAGGCTTAATGTGCCTAATGGATCATATAAACAGTAGTAATCCCAAAACCAAAAATGAAAATGAATGCAGCCATCACATTTAAAAATTTATAAGCCGCAATATAATAAATGTCTGCTTTTGGGTTTTATACCGCTTTCAGCCCTGGGTGTGTGTATTTACTTTTCTGACAATTGTCAGGCCAAACTGTGTTTGCCAGCAGGAGACACAGTAGGTGTTATTTAGGTATAGGTGGTAATTAATTTAGAATAAAGGCAATTTAATTATACCCTCCACACTGCAAAAGCATCATGCCAATAATATGAACTGTATGTATAAATCAGTGATATGCACTGTCAGCTTTTGGCACGGCTTTTACCTATGATCTTTTTAAACTTTTAACAAATGAAGTCCTGCCCAGCCCCACAAGATAGCTTAGGACTTGTGTAGATGGATAAATACAGCATGCATTAAAGTGGAACCAAATACTCATATCCTTTATAGCCAAGGAAGCTGCCATATCAGCCAAGGCATGCCGTGACTGTCACTGTTTTGGCAAACAGTTACATTGGTAGGTTTAGTACCACTAAACATACTGTACATTCAGTTTGCATTTCAGATGCTTCTGGGTTCCACCTGAGTTCATTAGCAGGTGCATTAAAGGGGAATTACACCTAAAAAATACAAAAAAATGCTGACTGGTAGGGTTTTTATGACAGACAAGAACCTATTGCTGGGAAACTTGCTAGGTAAGTCTGAAATAATGTGCTAATATGTGGCGCTTGCTAGAACATAAAGGCTAAAAGCCCCTGGAGCTAAATTTTTAATTTTTTTGCAGTGGTTTCATTCCATTTGAATCTACAGTTAATTTGCAGTTGGCCTTTTTCTGACCTGCAGCAGCCTGCTGCAAGTTGCTTTTGCATTGTCAATGACTTGTATGGAGGGAGGCTTTTTACAGGAAAGCCTCTTCTGTTCCCATTTCAATTTTTCTTTCACTGTCCGTGAGACCTGCCTTTGCCTGACCACCACTAAGCCCTGCCAACTGTCATTCTACTCCTCTCTGGAACTGCCTCAATGGCCAGTAGAGGCAGATACATTAGACAGGGTAATGGCAGTTGAATAGACTTAGTTATGAAGTAAGGGAAAGTCAGGTGACAAAGTGAAACCAAGGACTTGCCTTGCATTTGAGATCTTGAGAAGTTTCTGAGTTTCATCTGATAGCTGTCTGAGACAGCTTCAACAAACTAGAGAAATGTTACCACAGAAAACACAGGTGTTATTATTTAAAATTGTCAGAACAATTAGCAGCTAGCTGATTTTTATTCACGTTTGTATAAAATGTATATAGATACTGATTGACACAATTACATATTTGTTTTGTTTTGTTATTTCTGATTCAATTATTTTTATGAATAAAATCTTTCTGTGTTCTGTGTTTTGACAATAGGAAATTTTTGGCTATAAAGTGAGCATCCTTTGGATTATCCTGTGTGTGATTGGTTACTGCGTGTCAGGAGGGATTCTTCTCTTGCTCTTTTATTGGAAGCCAGAGTGGAGCGTATGGGCAAACTGTGTTCCATCTACTTTGGAGAAAGCCAATGTGGTTTTGCTTAGAACAACTGTAAGTAACTTTTTTATTGCAGTGTCCTATTATATAGAACTGCAATCGATTATGAGCTTTTAACTGCAAATGTTGTTTATATACACCAACTAGATATAATCTCACTGCTTTCTATTGTTGGGAGCAGTATTACCAGACATTTCCCCCCATCTGATTATCCTCTATTTTATCTAGGATGAAAGGAAGAAATACACTAGGAAGAAAGTACGCTGGATCATGTTAGATGAATTTAAAGATTGGCTGAGTGGGTCGCCATGTTCTGTCATGTCTGATCCAAACTCCACAGTAAATAGAGCTATAAGAAGACCAGATCTTAAAGTAAGTTATAGTACAATCTTTCAATAGCATGCTTACATTAGTGGATTTAGCACAACTGGACACAGCAGCACTAATGATTTTTCAGTAAATCTCAACTAGTAATACAAAAAGAACAAAGATATCAATTCACTTGCAGCAATGTCCATAATATTCTCTAAAATTGTAAACCCATAGAGAATAAATGGACAAAACACAGACCAGTAAAGTGCAGTACAAGGTCCAGTCAAATAGATGGCAGTCTTTGGCTTTTGCATGAAATGGACTTGGTTCAAAACAATGCTAAAGGGTCCTGCAGCTTGCCAGAAGAAGATCCGGGAAGATCCGAGTAGCTCAGACTCATTCGAATAAAGCAGTCATTTATTTCTTGTTCAAAAGTTTTATTAAGCATATTTCAATATTGCATTGCATACAATGCAATACATCAGGAACATTTTGAGAACATGTTATCTGAACAGCATAACATAACTTAGTTAAAGGCAGTAACTAGTTCCGGTCAGGTAGTGTTATGTAACACATTTGGTAAAGAGGGTAAACCCCTCATAATTGAATGGAAACTAGGCTGTAGAGGTAGTCTTAAGAAGTGATGTGGGGTAAGGAAGGGGAAAGGAGAGAAGGGGAAGGTCAAAAGGAATAAGGGTCCCTAGAGAGGACCAGGATCTGTATGTCCCATGTAACCTGAAGTTCATAGCAATAGAAGATGATTTATCGAAGTCAGGGGGCAGGAAGTGAGTAATTCACAGTCTCCATAGTTTTTCATAGGCAGAAACTTTGTCCAGGAGGACTGCCTCAATCTTGGCGTGGACCATTGCTTGAATGATTCTGTTCTTCATTGCTAAGATGCATAGAAATGGAGGTTTCCAGGCTTTAGCAATGGTCTGCTTGGCTGCAGTGGTAATGAATAGGAGGAGTTTGAATTGGTGGTAGGTTACAGTCAAGGGTTTGTTGTTCAGGAGAGCTATTGTGGGGTCAAGTGGTATTGGTGTCTCCAATAGGGTAGAAAGTATTTAGAATACATCGGTCCAGAATGCTTGCACCATGGGGCATTTTTCCCATCAAATGTGTACATGTGTGCCTGGTGTGGTGCAGCCTTGAAAGCAATGTGGGGAGTATTAGGGGGAGAATTTGGCAATCCTGGGGGGGAGCAGATACCATCTGGTGAGCACTTTGTAGTTGGTCTCCAAAGCTACAATATTGGGTGAGGCCTATATAGTCACCTGAAATATATGTGCCCAATCAGCTGGATCAAGAGTTAGGTTGAGGTCACTAGCTTGTGTATTCCAGTGGGGAGGAGGTTGAGTGTGTTAGGAGAAGGGCATAGAGGTCCGAGATGAGACCACATCTGTGGGGATCCTTCATGCAAGCCTGCTCGAAAGTGGTGAAGTGGGGGGCAGAAGAGTCAGGTGGTGCGTAGGAGGGGAAGAATTGCTTGATTTGTAAGTACCTGAAAATTTCCGACGAAGGAAGGTTATGAAGTTCACGTAATACTGGAAAAGGTGTGACTGTACCATTTGTAAAAAAATGGTGAGCCCGCAGTAGGCCTGCCTGGGACCAGACCGAGAAAGAGGATGGGGAAGAACAAGCTGGATAGAAGGAGGGTTTTCGGATAAAGGATAGGAGGGGGTTGTGTAGAGATTGTAGACTAAAGTGGCGTTTGAGTCTGTCCCATATGGATAGGCTGTGTTTGGTAATAGGGTTGGTGATGGTGCGTCGTTGCGAGGGTGTTAACCAAAGAAAGTTAGCTGTAGAGAGGGGGTCACAATCTACAGATTTGAGGGCTGCCCATAGAGGAGTTTCCTTAGTTGCATGGTATTTAGGAAGCTGTGCCAGCTGTGCTGCATAATAATATTTTGAGGAGTTAGGTACACTAAGACCTCCTCTTATACGAGGAGAGTAAAGAATTGGTTTTGGTAGGCGAGGTTTGATCTTCCCTCATATGAAGTGTAAGGTTTTTCGCTGTAGAATACGCAGGAAGTAGGGACTCGTATTGGTAGTACTCGGATGAGGTGGAGGATCATTGGACATAAAAGAGTAAAGGTGCAACACCATGGGTTGGTAGTTGGCTGAAAATAGATCGGAGGGGTTAGCCATAAATTTGACACCTAAATATGTGATATGTGAGGTGGCCCAAGGGAATGGGAGAATTGCGCTAAGGTGGGACTGTAGGGCTGGAGGGAGAGAAATGTTTAGGGCTGTAGATTTTTGTGGGTTGACGTGGAGACCAGAAGGAAATTAAGGGAGAGGTAAGGAAGATAGGGACATCATCAGCGAATAAGCATAGTTTATGCTAATGTCCTCCTAGTTCCAGGCCTTGGATATTCGGGTTGGAGAGGATTAGAAGGGCAAGAGGTTCAATCGCTAGGGCGAAAAGGAGTGGGGAAAGAGGACAGTCTTGGCGAGTGCCAAGTTCAATGGGGAAAGGGTCTGAGCGAAACCCGGAATAGGATACATATGCTTTGGGGTTTTGGTATAGGGTCATGAACCATTAAAAAAAGTGTGAGCCAAACCCCCAGCGCTGTAGGATGGAATGGAGGTATGGCCAAGACACTTTGCATATGTCTAGAGAAATGAAGCATGAGGGGATGTGGCAGGTGCGGGCGGTATAGGCTAGAAGCGTAGCTCATCTGATATTGTCTCCTACTTGGCGGGAGGGGAGGAATCCTATTTGGTCTTTTGAATAAGAGTGCCAATGAAGTTAAGTCAAGATGCAAACACTTTAGCCAGGAGCTTGATGTCTAGGTTGAGTATGGATATCGGCCTGTAGTTGGACCAAGTTGTGTCATCAGTGTTGGGTTTAGGGATCATGGAGAAGGCGTGGCCCAAGAGAAGTGAGTTGTATGCCTCTAATAAATGAGTGGTAAGGAAGGCAACAAACTTCTTGTAGTAAGTTGCTGAGAATCCATCTGGGCCTGGTCGTTTGCATGATTTTTATAGCTAATATAATTTCTTCCGTCGTGATTGGTTTTTCTAAGGTTTCTCGGTGGGCTGAGGAGAGTGGTGGAAGTCGGATAGAGGAGAGGAGGTCGTCCAGTTGGGGTTGGTTAAGTGCGGTGGAATCTTTATATAATGTTGAAAGATGTCTACGGAATTCTCATAGAAGTTTAATGGGATTATTGGAGTAGGAGTCCTTAGTCAGCTTTAGACAAGTAGGCTTAGGGGTATAGTCAGCTTTGTGGAGTGCTAGTGCATAGGAATGTGTCTGGATTGTTTGCTTAAATGTAAAGAGTGTGTTGCGATCTGCGGAGGTGTTTTTCTGCCGACTCTGTCAGGAAGAGATCGAGTTCTAGGCGCAATTTTTCATAAGAGCTTTTATTCGATTGAGTGGGTGAGGTTTGGAACTCCGTGGAGGCTTTGTAAAAGGCTTCTTCTAATCGTTTATGTTGGAGATGTTTCTGCTTACAGATATGCAATGCTCTGCTGATACTTGCCCCTCTAATCACAGGTTTGTGGGCCTCCCACAAAGTTAAAAGGGAAACATCTGGTGTGTTGTTATGTTATCCAGGTAGACATCGATGGCGCTTTCAGTGTCTTGGCGGTAGGTTGGATTGGCTAACAGGCTATCATTGATAGTCCAGGTTCAGTGGTTAGGTCTAGGGACTAATGAGGAGAAAGAGGTGATGACCGCGTTATGGTCAGACCAAGAACTAGGTGCAATGGTCGAGGTCAGGACAAGCGGGGAGGTGTTAACATTAATGAGAATATGATCTATACGGGAGAAGAGTTTGTGGGGGGTGGGAGTAGTGTGTGTGTTGGCATCTGGCCGGGTTCTGCTCCCTCCAAGAACCCAATAAAGAGTCTTGGTTCAATAGTTGTTGAAAGGAAATGCGTATCACTTTGTTGCATAGAGAATAAATAGAAAACCTCCATAAACAGTACCAACAGTTAATCCAGAGAAAGACTGAGAAACCCTTATAAAGCATAATCCAATTTGCTCCAACAGGGGAAAAGAAACTTCTTTCTGATTCTTTAAGGCAATTGAATATTGCCTGGATCAACAATCTCTGCAAGGCTGTATCCTGGCCTAGGCCGACAAGGCCCAGGCCTAGAGCAGCACTTTGCAGGGGGGGGGGGGGCAGCACGGAAAGAGTCCCCGCTGGCTTGCGCTACACTGTTAGTGTAGCACCAGTCTTATGGGGTGGACTGGGCTGAGAGACAAATTAGTCTATCGCCCCCATACAGCGCCCCCACTGCTTTCGGTATGCAGGCAGCCAGCATTCCGCAACTGTGTGTGTGTGGGGGGGGCGCCGCTTATAATTTTGACTGTTCTACCATCTTGGAACACAAACCTTACTCACTGTGCTATATGTTTTCTGCTGCACTATTGGCATGGTTATATATTCTTAGTCCTCTCAGTAAAATTATCTGAAATTTGTGCGTAAAGTAGAACTATAGGATAGATTTTTTGGATAGAATAAGGGAGAGTTATAGCCCCTGTCAGTTTATTTTCTACCAACCCTGACCCATTGCAGAGATTTCCCTTCACTTCCTGCCCCATAGCCAAACAGGAAGTGAGAGGAAATCTATGCAAATTAAGGGAATCCATTGCCCCCCACTCGAAAATTTCAGGGCAGGTCTTAAACAGCAAGGGGTGTGCCCTTGACAGGAAGGGTGGGTCATATTTAAATTAGGGGGTGCACGAGTTTTGTCAGGCCTAGGGCAGCACAAAACCTAAATACACTACTGAATCTCTGGTGTTATTATCATGAATTCTAATATCCAGTTATATTGTAAGCATTTAGGCATGCATCCAGCTTTTTTAAACAAGTTACTAAGCTGCCTTTAAATCGTTTCAACGGAAGCCTATTCCACATTTTCACAGCACTTACTGTAAAGTGGCATTTCTGTTTATGCAGATTAAGCATATTTTCTTCCAGATACAATGAGTGCCCCCTTCTCCTTTGCAATGAAGTTAAAGTCAATAACTTTCCTTAAATTTCACTGTATATTACAATTTGTGTATTTATACATGGTGATCGTATCCCCCCTATGGTGATCGTATCCCCCCTAATCATCTCTTCTCAAGGCAAAATAAAGTTAGTTCAGCCACACTTTCCTCCATGCTTCTTAGTTTAGTTGCTGCATTTCTTACTCCTGTCCCCTACACACTGCAAGTTACTTACCCTTGAACACTGTACATTACAAACTGCCGTCCCCTGAACTCTGTGGGTAACCTACTCCTGATCTCTGCACTATGTGTGTTGCTTACTCCGGACCTCCGCATTATGTGTGTTACATACTCCTGACTCGTACTCTGTGCATTACTTATCCTTGGTCCCTGCACTCTTTGCGATATGCACTCCTGTCCACTACAATCTGTACATTACTTACTCCTAACCCAGAGCAGAGTAGGCTTAGATTTTTTTTTTTTATCCATATCGCTTTTAAGCTGGTACACACAGCCAGAATGTTGGGAGACTTTCCGGATACAAAAAATACCGACCGACATTTTGCCCATGTGTATGTGGGAATGTATTCTGGAAAACCAGCAGCAGATTGACTCCTGATCAGCGCTCCCAGCCAATGGCAGAGAGTGCTGATCGGAGTGTTCTGGCGGGGGGGGCATCCCCCTGTCAGAACACAACTTAACGGGGGCGATTGCTGAACTAACCTCACATGGTTGGTACAGCGGCTCCTGAGCGGAGCCACTGTAGTGTGTAACAGGCTTAAGTCCCCCCATTGTTAAAACAATTTGATCACGCCCACCATTTGCACCATTGCTCTCCTCAGGGTGCCCTAGGTCTTTCAAAAGCCTAGAAACACCCCTGCGCAGAAGACAATTGTGCAGTGTAGTGTAGCGACTACCAATCTGAGGTGTTTTATGAACTTGTTTGTTCAAGAAATATGTGTAGATAAGGGCCACAAAGCATTTGTTACTGTTTCGTATCAAGTGTATGCAACATAAAGACATGCCAGAAAACTTTTTTCTCAATACCAAGGTAAAGATCATGATTGTTTTTCTAAGATAGGAGTCCAACAAAAGCTTTTATGACAATCTCAAACATTCTGATAAGTATAATTGTGTCAGGTGGATGGATATTGGGCTGTAACCTGGCTTAACCTAATAGGAAATCTTGGCATGGTATGAGCAGGTACTAAGAAGTTTGCCAGCAAGACAAACTAGACTTGGCAGAGGAATGCAACACTGTAGAAGGATGACTGGCCAGATTGTTCCCATATTAGCCATGTACTCTTTATTACAATATACAATAAAATCAGTGTGAGAATCATTAACTAGAATATTCAGCTGGGGTATCTAGCAAGATAAAATATTATTATTCTTTGCTTATCAAGTGCCAACATATTATGTGGTGCTGGTAGATAACAACCATAGTTGTTATGTGTTTCTGTATGCCGATTTATATGCTTTTGCAGGTACTGACACAAGCTTACATCACTTTAGTTTCTATTTATCTATCTCAGCAACAAATGCAGTACTTAGTAAAGAAAGATTCCAAAGCTGCTATAGAGTTCTCCCCATGTGCTTCCCCATTCTTCATTGTTATTAGGATACAATTAAAAACGATTACAGTATAGACTACCATTACTTGATGGTTACTTAACATTGTCAAATAACTGATATAAAGAATAATCTAAAGCTTCCTAGCCATTTCCAACTGTTTCTTACTATCTTGGACAAAAATGTATATTTAGTATCATAACACTCTGCTTAACCATGACCTCATATATTGGTCTTATTTCTAGCAGGAACTCTTGTTGTAACAATAAAACAAACAAAATGAATCAGAAAAGTGTGGTCACAACACAATGTACAGTATATTTCCATTTTTATTTGTCAATTTGTTGTGAAAATAAGCAGTGATGAAAATATGGGATAGCAGGCAGCAGGAATTTAGATACACAATAAACACAATCATGCTTCTTTTGGATAAAATTATGGCCGCGCCCTTTATTATCATTGGCTTTAATAAATGAAATAGACTTTTATTTCCATTTAAAAACATGTAAACAGCTCAGCCACTACAACTCGAGCCATATCTTCAAAAGAAGAGGGGAATCAACCCATAACTCAAACACACACTTCAAATAACACCAACACTTTTATTAATAAATAAATTCAATTGTTTAAAATATGTAAACTGTCCCCCTTTAATAAGGTGACACTGCCACATAATAAAATAGTCGCGACTGAAGGGAGGGAGGGAGGAAACAGCATAGCTTGATGCTACTGAGGCGACTGAAAATATGGGGCTCGGAACCCCCTTTTTATTTGAAATTCTCCTCACAGATCCCCCTAAACTGCCCAGATACAGTGGTCAGCTGACCTCTGAAGCAATCAGGGGGCCAATCGGAAACCTTCCCGCATTTTTCAAACCTGAGAGGATACTAGAAACCCCGCTGCCGCAAACCCATGAGGAAAGAGGGGCTTGAAACTGTTTTCCCCCCTTTTCCTTTCATTCTAGCTGCTCATATTGCAGAACCAGCCAACACATTAAATCCAATACAGTATATAGTTATGAAGCCTTGTCTCAGGTGTAATGAGATATTGGAAATAT
This sequence comes from Lithobates clamitans, assembly GCA_037952925.1. NCBI lineage: Eukaryota > Metazoa > Chordata > Amphibia > Anura > Ranidae > Lithobates > Lithobates clamitans. The sequence continues at coordinate 67,684 of JBBGZY010000160.1, forward strand.
TGTAGAAAAACAAATTGCACACTGTTATGCACAAGAAAAGATACAAATACAATGTAAACCATCCCTCCTTCATTTTCAAGTTCCTGATCTTTTTCCTCCCATGTTCCTTTATGTCAGGATACAAGTACAAATAAAAGAAGGTATTTTTTCAGTTATCAGGAGGATACTGACACTGGGCACTATGACTATTGGGACAGATAAAATGCAGGAGAACTACACTGTTTATGCAGCTAAATGCCTTCTCACACAAGTTGGTGTACATAGCATTGATGACTAATAATTGAATGTAATTATAAGTATTGCACAGACAGGTTTAGAATGCAAGCTTGTTAAACAAGATGAAAAGACCCTACCTGCGGTTACTGAAAAAAAACAATTAAGGCCAGATATAGTGTTTATAACCTTTATTTCTTATGAAAATAAACAATTGTCCATTTGTCCAATTAACATTTTTCTCATTACAGTTTGCATTGGCCTTTTGAATAGAATTATCATAGGAAGAGTTTGCCAATTCTATCATTCTTGATGACTTCCCTTTTAATGTGTATGTGTACTTGCATGAACATCCAGTAACTTATATCTACCATATAGTTTTTATGACTTTCCTAATAGGAAGGAAACCTATAAATGCAGATCCATTTAAGAAAGGCTTAATAGATATGAAAGGTGAGCATAAGGGAGTGTAGAGATGATTGATAGTAAATATTAGAGGGGTTCAAGACACTGGTAATCCCCACTAAAAACACCATGAGTTTACATGTTTTTACATCAATTGACATACATTTCTTACCAAGCAGTCAGATTTACACACTTATTTCCTTATTACACTTACACCTTATACTTACTACACACATATTTCCATGTACAATGCAAAGAGAAGCATAAATTTGCTCTCCATGTGAGTTGCACCAGTTCTTCCATTTGGCTGATCTTAGAACAATGCACAATAATGCTGGTATGCACTGCTTGAGTTAATAAAGGCCTTACCATATCACACTTACCCAACTCAACCTAATGAAGTAGAAATAATGAAGGATTTGAAGCCGTTTCCAAATGATACAGGTTTATATGGCTAGCTGGGCACAAGCACAATAGGAAAGGATATAGGGTGCCTTTGGCCAATCATGGCTCAGGGGGACTAAGTCCATGCCCCACACTATATAAGGCTGCCTGCACGTCGGCCTTGTGTAGTGTGTTGTTGGCGTGGACGGAGAGAGAGTATCATTTAGATTTAGCAAGCAGGCAGGCAGGCAGATTATTCAGTTAGCTACAGTGTATTTAATATATATATACAGACAGTCTCGTATATATATACAGTATATATCCACTGTATCCAGTTTAGCTAGATCTGACTGCAGTCCGTTCCTGGTGTGCTGTTTCTAATATACTTCATGCAGGCAGATGATTCCGTTAGCTGCAGTGTATTTCATATATATATATATATATATATATACATATATATATATATATATATATATATATATATATATATATATATACATATATATATAGATAGTCATATATATATCCACTGCATACAGTTTAGCGATATCTCACCGCCGTTCCTGGTGTACTCTTTCTAATATGCTTCAGGCTGGCAGGTGATTCAGTTAGCTGCAGTGTATTTAATATATATATACAGACAGTCTCGTATATATGTATATATATATCCACTGCATACAGTTTAGCTATTTCTCACTGCAGGCCGTTCCTGGTGTACTGTTTCTAATAAACTTCTGGCAGGCAGGTGATTCAGTTAGCTGCAGTGTATTTAATATATATATACAGATAGTCTCGTATATATATATATATATATATATATGTACGAATGTACGAAATTACGAATGTACGAATTTTCGAATTGCAATCATAACGAATGACCTGAAAAACGAAAAAATAAAAATAAACCAATGAAATGAAAATGAACACATTTTTTGACCGTGCATATGTCTACACAGTACACAATACATACAGTGCACCTATAGTTGATATTAGACTTCTGGCGGTGTACACAATACCGTGCACCCATAGTGCAGTTGCTACTACTTTTCTGGTGGTGTACACAGTACACAATACATACAGTGCACCCATAGTTGCTATTAGACTTCTGGTAGTGTAAAGAATACCGTGCACCCATAGTGCAGTTGCTACTACTTTTCTGGTGGTGTACACAGTACACAATACAGTGTAGTGTGGTGTTGCAAAACAAAATCCCCATCATGTCCGGAAGGCCACCAAGGAGAGGCAGACGCTCACAGGCCACTAAAAGAGGGCAAGCAGGCTCTGTGTCTACAGTCCATGGTGCTGGTCATGGACATGGTGCATCTTCTGCAGGTGGCTGTGGGGCGCGTTTGTCCTTTTTTTCTGCTGCTGGGACAGGGGTAGAAAAATTGGGCCTTTGGTGGTGGTGGTGCCACAACACTGTAACCCCTCACAGATACTCTTGTTGGGCGCAGGAATGGGCCCTGCTGTGAGATATTAGATCAGAAATAGTAATTACATGCCCCTGTTAAACAGGGACAGAAAAATTGGGCCTTAGGCAGTGGTGGTGGTGCCCTAAACCAAACATATTGTTGGAAGCTAGCATGATCAAGATTGAGGAGGAATAGGATAGTCACTCAGCATAGGCAGTCTATAAGTGATCCCACATCCATAGAAAAATCAATCAGTTACATCAGCATCAGGTGCTTGATAGCTGCTGCTGATCCAAGACTGAATAATATTTATGAATGTGAGCCTATCATGGGAGTCTGTGGACAGGCGCACTCTATGATTTGTTACAAACCCTCCAGCAGCACTGAATGTGCGTTCAGAAAGAACGCTGGATGCAGGACAGGCCAGTAGATCAATTGCATATTGAGCTAGTTCTGGCCAGTGGTCCATCCGCAAGACCCAGTAACCCAGTGGATGCCCTGTTGGAAAGGTCTCCAAGTCTGCTCTTGTCCCTAGATATTCCTGCACCATGTAATGCAGACGCTGGTGATGGTTGCTTGAACCGATCAGACCTTGACGCTGAGGACTGAAAAATTGTCTAAAGGTATCGGTCAGCCAGCGACCTTCTCCACTGCTCTTCCTGTGACTGAACGAAGCTGTCATGGTTATGCAGCAATCTTTGTCTGTCAGCTTATCTTTCCTCCATGTGTTCACCTTTAGAGGCCAGCCACTCTCACCTGGCTACTTAAATAATCTCTCCTCAAAGCATGGCTCCACCCCAGCCCCTATCAGGGAACTCTATATTAACCTGTGCACTGCAAGCCTACCTTGCTGATCAACCTTTGTGTGTTTAGCTTCCGTGTGTATCTTGCTGTGTCTTCTACATCTGATTCCAGTTACCGATCTTGGCTTGTTTTCGACTATCCCTGCCTGCTTGTAACCCTGACCTTTGGCGTGTTCTATGTTTGTCCTTATCTGCTAGTCGCCCCGACCTTTGGCTTATTCCCTTACTATCTCTGTCCTCCTGTAGCCTACTGTGGGTGTGAGCTGGGAGATCCTGGGGGTCACGACCTGGAGCCAGTTGCAGCCCAGTCCATCCTCACCACTAGGGCTCTGGTGAACACCTGCTGGCTCTTAGACTCTGCACCCTGGAAAATCTTACGCTCTAGCCCCTGTGGGACCTGTGTTGGTATTCTAGCGGACCCGCCTTCCTTAACCACCTAGACTCCCATCTGCAGCAGTCAGCCGTAGGGTCCACTACCTTTGCGGTGCACTCCTGACCCCAACGGTGTGCATCTGTCACCTGGCTTCAGGTGACCTGACAGATGCCTCAGCAACACGTTGTCCAGCACCAGGAAATTGTAACCTCACAGGGTCTGGAAATGCATTGCACAAACCTTTCTTCAAGGCCTCCTGAAGATGTTTCATCCTCTGCTCCCTCTGCGAAGGCAGGATGAGTTCTGCAACCTTACCCTTGTAATGTGGATCAAGAAGGGTTGTAAGCCAGTAATGATTCCTTCTCTTTGATACCACAAATCCTAGGGTCCTTACGCTGCATGGCCTCCCTGATTCTGCAAAGCCTGCGAAAGTTTGCAGAGGCATTCGATTCTGAGTCCTCTGGGTCACTAAGGATCACATGATCCGTAACAACCTCCACCCAGCCACGTACAACTCCTTGGGTTTCTGGGGATTAAAAAACATCCCTTGAAGACTGCTGCTGAGTGTTCTCAGTCCATGCTGACACAATCCTCCCCCTCCTCCTCTTCTTCTTCCTGTGTGTTTGGCGTGGCAAAAAGAAGACAAGCCCCCCTGACCCTGTCTTGGTGCCATACTCAAACAGGTGCTCATTGATGGCCCTCTACTGCGTGTACAGCCGTTGCAGCATTGCCAACGCTGACTTCCACCTGGTGGACATGTCACAAATGAGGCGGTTTGTGGGCAGGTTGCATTCCCTTTGAATGTCAGCCAACCGAGCACTGGCATTGTATGACGTTGGAAATGACCACAGACTTTTCTGGCCTGCCTCAGAAGATCTTGTAAGCCTGGGTACCTGCTCAAGAACCGCTGCACCACCAAATCAGGATGCATGCCAAACATGGAACATGGGTCAAATGTCCCTGTCGGAGGGCGGAAAGAAGGTTGGTGCCATTGTCGCATACAACCATTCCTGGCTGAAGCTGGCGTGGCGTCAACCACCTCTGATCCTGCCCCTGCAGAGCTGACAGAATCTCTTCCCCATGTAACTCATGCATCGCATGGCATATTTTTGCCTGAGTGCTTGCGTAGCCCCTTGAGCGCTTACGGAGCACCGCTGGTTCAGAGAACAAATCTGCAGAAGAGGCCATAGAGGAAGAAGAGGAGGGGGTGGAGGAGAGAGCTGTGGCAGAATCACTGCTAGCATTTTGGCGGCGTGGTGACGGAACAAGCTCCAACAATACTGAACCTTGTCCTGCATCTTTCCCAGCTGCCAGCAGAGTTACCCAGTGCGCCGTGAAGGAAAGGTAACATCCCTGCCCATGCCTGCTAGACCATGAGTCTGCGGTAATATACACCTTAGCGCTGACTGCCCTGTCCAACAATACAAAAACATTGCCTTCCACATGCCGGTAGAGAGCTGGAATGGCCTTCCATGAAAATAAATGGCGTTTTGGAACCTGCAACTGAGGTACAGCACATTCCACAAATTCATGAAAGGGGGCAGAGTCTACCAGCTGAAAAGACAGTAGTTGCAATGCTAGCAATTTGGTCAAGCTGGCATTCAAGCTAGCATTCAGACTGTGAGCATGTGGATGTCTGGGACCGAATTTCTTTTTACGGTTTAGCAACTGGGGTAGGGAAATTTGCCTGCTAAAATCAAATGGTGGTGTACTGCTAGCAGATTGGCTGCAAGTACTTGGGACACCTATTGCTATACCTTCATTCCTCTCAGTGCAGGTTTTCGAGAGGACTGGAGTAGGGTTGGAGATCCTAGATGAGGAGCAAGGAGAAGTCCGCCTTTTTCTTTGATGTGAGTCTTTCAAGTGCTGTTGCCAACGGATATTGTAATTATGAATATATTTAATTTATATTTAATTTATTTATATTTAATGAATATATTTAATTTAGCTTTTATCTATGTAGGGCGGAACATATTATCTTCACAGAAATCTCTGGTAGACCAGACAAGTCAGTGCCTAGGCTTGTGTATACAAACAATGGGATCCAAACCTCATTGTTTTACACATACTCACTTCAAGGGATCCCATGCTGGGATATGCAATGAAGGGAGGCCAACTCGTAATCAATACTTAACTTCTCAGGAAAATTCAAGTTAAGCTCCTGCTCAGAATAGTCACAAGGATATGCATTAAATTGGGCTGACTTATGCAAAGTATAGGGATTGGACATGTAAAACACAAGGAAAGAGGTGCTTCTAGGTGTAGAAGTAAAAACAATTTAATCACAGAATAATTTGTACAGGCAGCTCACATTTTGTAAGTGATAGATAAGCCTTGAGTAAAGGGTAGTCCCAAACGTGGGAATGGTCATCAGATATGCTGCTGGGTCCAGAGAACTGCTTTAGAATGGAAAAAGGCCGGCCGCAGTGGAGCTGGATGCAGAGCGAGGTCTGCGGCGCAGATGTAATGCAGGTGGAGGGTGATGATGTCACTGGTAAGCGACCGGTTTCACGAGCGTACAGGCTGAGATGTCGAGACAGCCACGCTCCTTCATCAAGCTATAGATAGATGGTTGTGTATTAGACTTTCAACTATTCACCAATAAATGTTGTTATTGTGTTAAAGCTTTCACTCATGGTCAAAGAACTCCTATTTAACCCAAATCATATCTGAGAGATTTTAAATCTCAAATATAGTATACGGGAAAAAGACTGCATGGGAGGTCATCATATGTCTGGTCAAGCACGTGGTGCCCAAGCGGCTGCTGTTGTGGCCACGCTTGATCCGCTTCAGACATAGGTTGCAAACAGCAATGGTGCAATCTGCTGCACACGTGTCCAAAAAGGTCCACACCAATGAACTTTTCAAAATCAGAGTCAGGAGTGCCCTGCACCTGCAGAGCTCTGCGGTGTGATGCAGTGGGTGGCTGTCCTTAAGCTGCCCCCTAGAGGACATCCTGCCTCGTTGGAGTTGTGCCTCCTCCTCCTCCTCTATTCTATCAGGCACACAAGTAGAGTCAGTGACCTCATCATCCCCTCCCTCCTCGTCACTGGAGCAAACTTGGCACAAAGCTGCAGCTGGAGGAACATGACTGCCAGTTTCTTGTCCTTCTTGGGCACCCCCTCTCTCTAGGCTCACGTTACTCCCTTCCTCAACCTGGGAACCAACATCGGAGCCTTCAAATCGCTGCGCATCCTCCAGCAGCATGTACCCGACACTGTGGTTGAATAGTTTGGGGGACTCCTCCATGCATGATGCTTGGGCTACGGAAGGAGTGACTGTGGACAAGGAGCCGGTGGAATAGGCTACTTTGGCAGCTGCATAGGAAGGAAAACTAATCTGAGCCTGAGTGACAGAGGATGAGGAGGATAAGGACGTCTTTGTTATCCACTCCACCAACTCTTCTGCATGTTCTAGATCAATAACACGGCCAGCAGCAGAAAAAAAGGACAAGTGTGCCCCACGGTCACCGGCAGAGGATGCATCATGTCCATGACCAGCACTGTTGACTGTAGACACAGAGCCTGCTTGCCCTCTTTTAGTGGCCTGTGAGCATCTGCCTCTCCTTGGTGGCCTTCTGGACATGATGTATATTTTGTTTTGCAACACCGCACTACACTGTATTGTGTACTGTGTACACCACCAGAAAAGTAGTAGCAACTGCACTACAGCTGCAGTGTATTGTAATTACAATTTTTGATCTAATATTTCACAGCAGGGCCCGTTCCTGCGCTCAACAAGAGTATCTGTGAGGCTTTACAGTGTTGTGCCACCACCATCACCACTGCCTAAGGCCTAATATTTCTGCCCCTGTTTAACAGGGGCATGTAATTACAATTCTTGATATAATATTTCGCAGCAGGGACGGTTCCAGCGCCCACCAAGAGTAACTGTGAGGGCTTAGAGTATTCTGGTACCAACAACACCTAAGGCCCAATTTTCCGCAGAGTATAGGCCGTATAGTATATACAGGCGGTCCCCTATTTTCAAACATCCGACTTACAAACGACTCCAACTTACAAACGGAGGGAGACAACAAGAAGTGAGAGGAAATTTACCCCTAGGAAGGGAAATTCTTTCCTGTAAGAGTTAATATGGGAAAAAGGTGTCTCCACTGATGCTTTATCACCAATCCTTGTTTCCCTAATAACCCAAAATTTTAAAAATCCAACTCTCATTGGAACAGAAATTGAGGTGAAATCTTCTGAACAGGGGCACAGACAGCAAAAAATGTTACAGGGGTGATAACCCTGCCCTATATTATCCAAAAAGCTTAAAAATAGATTTTTGGGCTGGAGCTACACTTAAAAAATGTACCTGTTCCAAATTACAAACAAATTCAAATTAACAAAAAACCTACAGTCCCTGTCTTGTTTGTAACCCGGGGACCTCCTCTATACTGCTGTTCAGAGTATATAGGGCCTGGGGGCCTCAAGCCTTTTTTTAAATTTGGGTGCGGGGTTCCCCTTAATATCCATACCAGACCCAAAGGGCCTGGTAATGGGCTGGGGGGGGGCAACATTACATTACAGCCGCAAGTAGTTTTAAATGACTTTTTTTCCTTTTAGAAATGTCATTTTGTGCAGGGACTGTTCTAAACACGGGAAAAATACGCCACTTTACAGGCATACTATAGATACCCCCCAGGCACGATATTTAAAGGAATATTACACTTTTATTGTCTCACTTTAAGCATTATTAAAATCACTGCTCCCGAAAAAACGGCTGTTTTTAAAACTTTTTTTTGAATTCATTCATGTCCCCTGGGGCAGGACCCAGGTCCCCAAACACTTTTTATGACAATAACTTGCATATTAGCCTTTAAAATTAGCACTTTTGATTTTTCACGTTCGAGTCCCATAGACTTTAATGAGGTTTGCGTGTTCGCACAAATTTTTGGTCTGTTCACATGTTCTGCCGCAAACCGAACTGGTGTGGGGGGGGGGGTGGGTTCAGCTTGTCCCTAGTTCCTAGTAATCAGGAACAATGATCTCTGTGTTCTTCCTGTCAGTCCATCCCCCACACAGTTAGAAAACACTTGCAGAGAACACACTAAACCCTTTGATCGCTCCTGATGGTAACCCCTTCCCTGCCAGTGTCATTAATACAGTGATCAGTGCATTTTTTAGCATTGATCACTGTATTGTTGTCACTGTTCCCCAAAAAGTGTCTCTTAGGGTCAGATTTGTCCACCGCAATGTCGCAGTCCCACTAATAATCACTAATTGCCGCCATTATCAGTAAAAAACAATAAAAAAAAATTAAAAGTCCATAAATCTATCCCATAGTTTGTAGACACTATAACTCTTGCGCAAACCGATCAATATCCGCTTATTGGAATTTTTTTTCCCAAAAATATGTAGAAGAATACATATTCACCTAAATTGATGAAGAATTTTGTTCTTTTACATTTTTTTTTTGGATATGTATTATAGCAGAAAGTAAAAAATATTTGTGGAAAAAAAAGGACATCAATTTTATTTGGGTACAGCGTTGCACTCCCGCGCAATTGTCAGTTAAAATAACGCAGTGCCATTTCGCAAAAAATGGCCTGGTCATTAAGGGGGTAAAACTTTCCATGGCTGAAATGGTTAAACTGACCTACTTCTTACTACTTTTTTCACTGCAATACATTACACAATACTAATAGCAAAATATTTCCTAGTGTATATATTCTATATTAATCTTTTAAGTAAAATAATAGAAGCAAGAGATTTGATCGATCAATTATCTACTGGTTGTGCCACATCCTAAATTCAAGTTTAGAGCAAAGAGAGATTCCCCTGGCGGACTTTAAAGGCACAGTTTTATAAGAAAAGTATTTAAAGGTATATAGAGTAAATAACAGTTTATTCGTTACAAAAAAATAATATCAAATAAATTACACAATTACATAGTTAAAAACAAGGAATGCAGTTCCATACATATAAAGTTTTTAGTGATACCAATACATATGCACCCGACGCGTTTCGGAGTTTCTTATATCTCCTTCTTCAGGGGTGATTGTAGGGTTTGCAACAAGGATTTTCTATATGGGAAATAGTATGTATAGCATAGGCATAGTAAGTACACAGTAAAAGATCATAGATATAAAACCTATAGTTGTATGAGTCTATATATGCACACATATATTTTTATGTTTACACTTACATTGGTATCTATGGATATAGGTTATGCATTAAGTAAAATAATATACCAATAATCATAATAATAATCATCATCATAATAGTTATGGTAAGGCAGGTGTAATTATTATCAATATTATGACATATATGGGTAATATCAAAATCCCACTAAACTGACCAATGAGGTACAGTAAGTTACTGGAAACTTTACAAAACCCAATAGGTCAATGTTATATTGTACATTGTACAATCTACATATTACTAAGCTATGACAGAGCGTTTTATTACCCTCTGTAGAACAGAGTACGGATACACCTTGTAAAGAAACTAGACATTTTACCAACTCAACATGTGACATAACATGTTAGACGATGAATATATGTCACGGATATAAATATCCATGGATACCACACCTACCCATACACTATACATTATAGTAAATTGGATCAGTTATTTTTTGTCCTGTTTTTGTGCAAGTGCTTTAATGCTAAAATGAAAATATCTCTCTAAAGGTAAAATTCATTAGAGTACAGAAGATTCGATATGTATGGGACACCTACAAAAAGGAATTTCAGAAAATTGGGTAAGTTAAAGAACATGTGAAGAACACATCCCGCCTCTCCATGAGATTCAATGGAGTTGATTTACTAAAGGCAAATAGACTGTTCACTTTGCAAGGGAAGTTGCACATTGCAAGCAAATTTTCCCATAGCTTAGTAAATGCTGTGAAGCTGTGCTGATTTCCATCATCCGATCACGTGCAAGCAAAACATTTTTATTTTATTTTTTTTGCACATAATTGGGTATTCTTTGCAAAGCAAAATTTCACCACATTCACCAAGCTCTTGGAAAAATTCCCTTGCAAAGCGCAACTTACTTTGTAAAATGAATAGCCTTCTGTATATGCCTTTAGAAAATAAACACAAATGTTTCAGGTTTTAACTGAACTGTTTTCTTATCCAGTCAATATGAATGCAAAAGCAGGTCAAAATTAACTCAGAATCAACTCAGTTTAAGTTAGAAGCAAGTTAATGCTAAAAAAAGACTAAAAAGCAAGTCAAAGTTGAAGATGTTATGTCCTTTGCACATTGTATGGTCTTAAAGTTATATTAAACATTATTGTTATTATTATTATTATTATTATTTTTTTTTTTTCAAAATTAAAATAAAAAAAATGTTATACTTACCTGCTTTGTGCAATGATGTTGCACAGAGTGGTCTCTTACCTCATTTTCTGATGCTGTCTGCTCTATTCTTTTCTGGGTGCCCCCTCAGCAAGCCAGGTGCTAAGGGAGCACCCATACGGGCACTCTCCCAAGTCGGGTTGTGTGTCCATAAGCATACATTGTACCAATAAGCCTATGTAAGTGAGAGGAGCTGTGCTGCGGCCAGGACTCTATCGGGTAAGTGTATAGGGACTTGGGTGAGTAGATTAGGTTGTGTTTTTTTATTTTATTTTAATGCAGGGAATTGACTGAGGAACTTCAAGGTTGAAAAGCACGTGTCAATCCCAAAGGAACATTATTGGGTAACACTCTGCAATGATATATAAAAAAAAATATAGCGCTCGCAAACACAATAAGCGAAAATTTGAAAGAAAGTCCAAAATACATTAAGTGGAAATAAAGTCCAAATAAATTGACTAAAGGTGCTCCAATCCACAGTGAAGTAAATATAAAGTGCTTCAGAGAAATTCAGGTGTACATCACCCCCTCATGTATCCTCACTCACCAGATTACAACGACCCCTAGCTTTTCAGTCTGGTGGGTCATTTAAAGCTTGGTAAAGAATCCTGGGATGGCGGATAAGATGATATGCCTTCAGGTCCGGAAATCCTTTGAAGAGCTTCTCAGCCAGAACACAGCAGGTACCCAGAAGTAAAAATAGAAGGAAACTGATAGTGAAGTAACATTAAAAAGGTTTTATTAAAGAAGGGAGTGGGTACTTAAAAACAAGTAAGATAAAAACAAGCCTCAAAATGGAGCTGTGGGTATAAAAACGCCATTCCCGGCGTGCGTTCCACAGGACCGGAAGTGACGTCAGTGATACCGGAAATAGCGACAACGTTTCACCCTCCCATAGGGCGTCATCAAGGACATGTTTGAACTGTCCTGGCATTTTATGCCCAACATTTAGAAAGAAACTTATGCAACCCACTCTTCTAACCACTTGAAGACAAAGCCCTTTCTGATACTTTTTGTTTACATGAAAAAATATTTTTTTTTTTGCAAGAAAATTACTTTGAACCCCCAAACATTATATATTTTTTTAAAGCAAAGGCCCTACAAATTAAAATGGTGGGTGTTGCAATTTTTTTCACACGGTATTTGCGCAGCGATTTTTCAAACGCAATTTTTTTGGAAAAAACACACATTTTTAAATTTTAATGCACTAAAACACACTATATTGCCCAAATGTTTGATGAAATAAAAAAGATGACCTTATGCCGATTACATGGTTACCAAACACGACATGCTTTAAAATTGTGCACAAACGTGCAGCGGTGACAAACTACATTAATTTTTAAAAGCCTTTACAGGTTACCATTTTAGATTTAGAGAGTAGGTCTACTGCTAAAATTACTACCCTCGATCTGACCTTCAGGGTGATACCTCACATGCATGGTGTAATTGCTGTTTACATATGACACCAGACCGACGCTTGCGTTCGCCTTTGCGCATGAGCACGGGAGGAAAGGGGTGCTTTTTTTTTATTATTATATTTTTAAACTGTTCCTTTCATTTTTTTTATTGTATCATTTTTATTGTTATCTCAGGGAATGTAAATATCCCCTATGATAGCAATAGGTAGTGACAGGTACTTTAAAAAAAAAAAATGAGGGTCTATTAGATCCTAGATCTCTCCTCTGCCCTCAAAGCATCTGACCACACCAAGATCGGTGTGATAAAATGCTTTGCCAATTTCCCAATGGCGCTGTTTATATCCGGTGAAACCTAAGTCATGAAATGCTCGTAGCTTCCGGTTTCTTAGGCCATAGAGATGATTGGAGCTGTTCTGGTCTCTGATCAGCTCTATGGTCAGCTGGCGGAACCACTGGCTGCATTCTTGGGTTCCCTGTTGGGACAGGAGAGCCCGAAAAAACCATGGAAGACGAAGGGGGGAAAGCTCCCTCCCACTGCTTGTAATAGCAGTCTAAAGGCTAATTAGCTGCTAGGATTGCTATTACATGAAAGCTGACTGCTGGCTGAAAAGAATAATACCAAGATGATACCTAAACCTGCAGGCATCATTCTTGTATAACCACTCAAAGTCCAGCAACATACCAGTATGTTGCTGGTTCTTGTTGGACATACATTGTAATGTTTTTTTTTTCATGCAGCCTGTGGGCTGAACGAAAAAAAGAGATTGATCGGTGGGTATGCCCACCATTAGAATACCTCCCTTCATCCACCCACTTCTAATGATGGGCATACAATCACCTCCTAGAGCGCTGGAGTCACTGATTTACGTATCGTGGGAGCAAACGCTGTTGCTGTCAAGATAAATAAATCAGTGCTGCAGCTGAATGGCGTACCTGCTAAGCAAATGATGGTTAACAATAAAACAAAGTAACATTACAGTATAACAGTAAGACATACCATACCTGCAAAGCAAATACAATAAAACATAGTAAAAATAAATTTTTTTTTAAAGCAATCAGTGCCTAAAAAAATATATGCCAAAGCATGGGGGCAATCCACCCCTAATGTTAGGAGCAAATCGCTCCTCCACCCCTGCCCCCATGCTTCGGCATATATGCTCTTTTTTTTAACTGTGGTGGTGAAATCACCTCCGACAGTGCTGGAGTCACGGCTTTACGTATCGTGGGAGCAAACGCTGTTGCTGTCAAGATAAATAAATCAGTGCTGCAGCTGAATGGCGTACCTGCTAAGCAAATGATGGTTAACAATAAAACAAAGTAACATTACAGTATAACAGTAAGACATACCATACCTGCAAAGCAAATACAATAAAACATAGTAAAAATAAAACATTTTTTAAAGCAATCTGTGCCTAAAAAAAATATATGCCAAAGCATGGGGGCAATCCGCCCCTAATGTTAGGAGCAAATCGCTCCTCCACCCCTGCCCCCATGCTTCGGCATATATGCTCTTTTTTTTAGCTGTGGTGGTGAAATCACCTCCGACAGTGCTGGAGTCACGGCTTTAGGTATCGTGGGAGCAAACGCTGTTGCTGTCAAGATAAATAAATCAGTGCTGCAGCTGAATGGCGTACCTGCTAAGCAAATGATGGTTAACAATAAAACAAAGTAACAGTACAGTACAAAAATAAGACTTACCATACCTGCAAAGCAAATACAATAAAACAGTAAAAATAAAACATAGTAAAAAATATATGCCGAAGCATGGGGGCAATCCGCCCCTAATGCTAGGGGCAAATTGTCCCTCTACCCCTGCCCCCATGCTTTTTTTTTTTAATTGTGATGGTGAAATCACCTTCTACAGCGTTGGAGTCGCTGATTTACGTATCGTGGGAACAAACGCTGTTGTGCAGTAATCTTTCTCTGTCAGCTTATGTGTTCAGACGAAGAGGCCAGCCACTCACACCTGGCTGGTTTTATAACCTCTCCTCTAAGCATGGCCATCAGGGAACCCTATATTAACCCGTGCACTGCAAGCCAGCAGTGCTGATCAACTTTTGTGTGTTCTGGCTTCCTGTTTCCTGCCTGCCGTGTGCTCTACTTTTGTTTCTGTTACCGACCTTGGCGTGTTCTCAACTATTCCTGTCTGCTTGTGACCCTGACCTTTGGCGTGTCCCCGACTATCCCTGTTTGCCTGTGACCCTGAACCTTTGCTTGAACTCTGTTGTCCTTGTCTGCTTGTGGCCCCGACCTTGGCTTAATCCCTTACGATCCCTATCCTCCTGTTGCCTACTGTGCGTGCGAGCTAGGGGACCCGGGGGGGTCGCGACCTTGAGCCAGTTGCAGCCCAGTCCATCCTCACCACTAGAGGCTCTGGTGAACACCTGCTGGCTCTTAGACCCTGCGCCCCAGGGAATCTTACGCTCTAACCTGGTGGGATCCGTGTTGGTGTTCCAGCGGCCCTGCCTTCCTTACCACCCTGGCTCCCATCCGCAGCAGTCAGCCGTAGGGTCCACTAACTTGCGGTGCACTCCTAATCCCAACGGTGTGCATCTGTCACCTAACCTCAAGGTGACCTGACAGTTTTATCAGCCATGAACCCGGATTATGTGCCGCTACCCGCAGATGATCCGTGGCAGGGCTTAGTTCGCAGACTTGAGACCCAGGAATCGCATCAGACCCAGGTGATGCGATTCCTTCAGGATTTGGCATTCCGTTTTAACAAGGTTCAGGCCTCATTAGGACCCCTGGTTCAACAACCTCAACCGCTATCTGCTGCTGCACCTATCACACCAGTCGCAGCCACACATTCATTATTACTACCAGCTCCGTCCCGTTTCTCTGGGGACTCCAAGGCCTGCAAGGGCTTCCTTAGCCAATGCACCATTTGATCCGAGGAGCACCCCCTGCCTGCTGAGGAACCTATGCAGCTGGGCTGGACCAAGTTATCCCCCGAAGAACGCGCTAGGCGCAGAACTCTGGGCCTGTGCCTCTATTGTGGGGCCAAAGGTCATTTTGGTGACACTTGTTCTCTTCGTCCAGGAAAAACGCTCGGGGCTAATACATCTGGAAGGTGGAGTATTAGACCCTGAAATATCACCTTCACCTTCTCGTCTTCTTCTTTCTGTGTTCCTTCATGTCGGCGCTTCCTCTTGTTCGGTCTCGGCACATCTGGATTCCGGAGCCGCTGGCAATTTCATGGATTGGGAAACTGCATCTTCCATGAGACTTACCCTTTTGCCCCTTTCAACGCCATTGGTGGTCTTGGAGATTGATGGCACTGTTCTCCCAGGGGGCCCTATCCTCTCCCAGACCCTCCTTGTTAAGATGTCGGTAGGGACACTCCACCAGGAGTGGATATCCTTCCTTGTCTTATCTAAGGCTTCATCTCCTATCATATTAGGTTTTCCTTGGTTAAGGTTCCATTCTCCACACGTTGACTGAACTGCTGGACGGATCCTGGCTTGGGGTTCCTCCTGTTCCTCTTCCTGCCTACTCAAGGTTACCCCAAAAGAGAAACTTCCTGTTGCCACCATCCCAGTATCTTCTGCTCTTCCCGCTGCATATAGCGATTTCTGGAATGTCTCCTGCAATAGTCGAGCTGAGGCACTCTCTGGGTCGTGTGGCACTCTGGATGAGCATCCCACCTGTGAACTTGAGCCGATTATTCACTCCAGTTTGCATGGCCATTTAATGTGCCTGTTCCTGGACCAACTTGGACGCACACCCAGGCTGACTCGTCCACCAATTCCACAGTTGCTACGCCCTATAATGCGATTCTGGTGGTCGCTGCACCTGGCAATGCTGTTCAGTCGGCCTCTGCACCAGTTCAGCCTATGCCCAGTGAAGCTATCCAGCTTGACTTCTCTGACAAATCACTTTCTAACCAACTTGGTCTCAGGGATCCACTGTCTTCTGCCCAGTCTGAGAATCCTGTACTGGATGTCCAGATCATCTTTAAGGGTCTGGGGGACCCTGCTCAGACTCCTGATGGTCTTCTTATGCCCTTATCCATTCCTAAGAAGCCTTTAGCCCTCAATAAGTCCTCTCATCCTCTCCCTACCTCGGTTTTGGTCTCTGAGGATAATCTTAAGTACGAGGTTAGTCAAGTTCTGGATTCCTGGCGCCGTAGAGGCATTCTTCAGTACCTCGTACATTGGGAAGGGTTTGGTCCTGGGGAGAGGTCTTGGATCACTGCATCTGAGATCTTTGCGCCTCGTCTGTTGAGGGGGTTTCATCTGGAGTTTCCCTTTAAGCCAGAGCCCAGGCGGGGGAGGGGGAGGCCTATCAGGGAACCCTATATTAACCTGTGCACTGCAAGCCAGCAGTGCTGATCAACCTTTGTGTGTTCTGACTTCCTGTTTCCTGCCTGCCGCATGCTCTACGTTTGTTTCTGTTACCGACCTTGGCGTGTTCTCAACTATTCCTGTCTGCTCGTGACCCTGACCTTTGGCGTGTCCGCGACCATACCTGTTTGCCTATGACCCTGAACCTTGGCTTGAACTCTGTTGTCCTTACAGGCTTGTGGCCCAGACCTTGGCTTAATCCCTTACTATCCCTATCCTCCTGTTGCCTACTGTGGGTGTGAGCTGGGGGACCCTGGGGGTCGCGACCTGAAGCCAGTTGCAGCCCAGTCCATCCTCACCACTAGAGGCTCTGGTGAACACCTGCTGGCTCTTAGACTCCGCGCCCCAGGGAATCTTATGCTCTAACCCGGTGGGATCCCTGTTGGTGTTCCACCGGCCCTGCCTTCCTTACCACCCTGACTCCCATCCGCAGCAGTCAGCTGTAGGGTCCATTACCTTGCGGTGCACTCCTGATCCCAACGGTGTGCATCTGTCACCTAACCTCAAGGTGACCTGACACGCTGTTGCTGTCAAGATGAATAAATCAGTGCTGCAGCTGAATGGCGTACCTGAAAACAAAATAAAATGGTTAACAATAAAACACAGTAAACAGTAAAGTATAAAAGAATTACATACCTGAAAAGCAAACATGATAAAACATAGTAACAATAAAACATTGCATTGAAGAATACAGTAAAAAAGAGCAGAACAATAGAGAGAGAGAGAGAGAGAGAGAGAGAGAGAGAGAGAGAGAGAGAGAGAGAGAGAGAGAGAGAGAGAGAGAGAGAGAGAGAGAGAGAGAATAGAGAGAGAGAGAACAATAAAATGACAACTGTTTTTGTTTTTTTTTTGTTATATATATTTTCTTTGATTTTTTTTTTTTTTTACACTTTTACTTGTAACTGCAACGGTTGTAACGGTTCGGTTACAGGTTTGGGCGTCACAAAATGCAATGGCATCTTTAGAGACCCCGTGAAAGTGTCTCCTAGTCTGTGCAGTCCTGTACCCTACGCTAATAGTCCACTAGTGTGTGGTAGCGTTCAAAATATTCACCAATGCAAAGACCAGGATGGTCAAGACAGGAGGGACAATAATAGCGTTTGTCACGCCTATATCCACGCTTTCTACAAACACGACATTTTCTTTGGGGGGTTCGTTGGGTAGGGGTACCAGGGTGGACAGAAAATGCCTCTCATGCAGCCGGCTTACTGCATTTGGATTGGGAAGTTGGGCCACAGCACTGTCTGGAAACAGAAGGGCTGTGATGATCTCTTCCTGGAATTTAAGGAAAGATCCAGTTCGCCCTGAAGCTTTGTATAGCACATAAGCATTCAGCAGAGCCAATTGAAATAAGTATACAGACACTTTTTTTGTACCAGAGTCTGGTCTTACGGGCAACTAGGTACGGCTCCAACAACTGGTCGTTGAGGTCCACCCCTTCCATATTAACCACTTCAGCCCCGGAAGATTTTACCCCCTTCCTGACCAGAGCATTTTTTGCGATTCGGCACACAAATAGAGCTTTCTTTTTATGATATTTGATCACCTCTGCAGTTTTTATTTTTTGCGCTATAAACAAAAAAAGAGAGACTATTTTGAGAAAAAATATAAATATTTTTTACTTTTTGCTATAATAAATATTCCCCAAAAATATATATAAAAAATTTTTTTTTCCTCAGTTTAGGCCGATATATACAGTATTCTTCTACATATTTTTGGTAAAAAAAAATCGCAATAAGCGTATATTGATTGGTTTGCATAAAAGTTATAGCGTCTACAAAATAGGGGATAGTTTTATGGCATTTTTATTATTAATTTTTTTTATTAGTAATGGCGGTGATCTACGATTTTTATTGTATTATGTATTATGGCGGACACATCGGACACTTTTGACACTATTTTGGGACCATTGTCATTTATACAGCGATCAGTGCTATAAAAATGCACTGATTACTGTGTAAATGACACTGGTAGGGAAGGGGTTAAACACTAGGGGGCGATCAAGGGGTTAAGTGTGTCCTAGGGAGTGATTCTAACTGTTATGGGGATGGGCTAGGACATTACAGCGATCACTGCGATCACTGCTCCCGATGACAGGGAGCAGTAGATCTCTGTCTTGTCACTAGGCAGAATGGGGAAATTCCTTGTTTATATAGGTATCTCCCCGTTCTACCTCTTCATACCGCAATTGAGGGCCGCCGACGAACATCGAGTTCCCGGGACCCATGGGCACGCTCCCACGGCGTGCGGCAGGTGCGCCCGATAGGCGGCAAATTTAAAGGGACATACCTGTATGCCCATTTGCCTGCCTGTGCCATTCTGCCGACGTATTTCTGTGTGCCGCAGTCGGCAAGCGGTTAAGGTTATATTCGTGGACACAGAGGGGTTTCTCCACTACACCAGTCACCGTAGGAATTTGGACCGTCGTGTCTGCGCGAAGGGAAGACAGGACAAAAACATTCCGATTATACCTTCACTTCACAGCGAGCAAATTGTTACACTTCAAGCAGGCTCTCTCCCCCAGCCTAAGACGGGAATCTACAAGCGGCTGGGGTAAGCAGCCGGTTGTAGATCAAACAAGTGACTAAAAAGTGGCACACTTGTGTAATAATTGTCCACATACAAGTGGTACCCTTTTCCGAATAAGAGTGACACCAAGTCCCACACAATCTTACCAGTGCTCCCTATGTCATTTGGGCAGTTCTCCGGCTCTACGTGACTATCTCTTCCCTCGTAAACCATAAATCTATAAGTATAGCCTGGGGCCCTGTCACAGAGCTTATACATCTTGACCCCATATCTGTGACGCTTGCTGGGAAGATACTGGTTGAAAAACAAGCGGCCAAAAACTCAATCAGAGACTCATCAATGCAGACAACTTGATTGGGAGTAAAAAAGGCTGCAAACTGTTGGTTGAAGTGGTTTACGAGGTGCCGAATTTTGTAGAGCCGATCGTATCCAGGGTCACCCTGAGGACGACAGAGTTCATTGTCATTGAAGTGCATGAACCACAAGATCTGCTCGTATCGTGCCCTGGCCATGGAGGCAGAGAACATGGGCATATAGTGAATTGGGTCAGTGGACCAATATGACCGCCACTTACTCTTCTTAGTTATGCCCATGAGGAGGGATAGGCCCAGAAATTACTTAAATTCGGGAACCGTAGTAGGTTTCCATTCTCTGGCAAGGTCAAATTGGGATTAGCGGGGATGAATTGACCAGCATACAAATTGCTTTGGTCCACAATAGATCTATAGAGATCTTCCGTGAGAAAACAGTGAATAAAAATCAAGTGACTTAAAATCAACTGTTTCTGCCTGAATTCCACGTTGGCCAGTGAATGGGGAAGTACGGGTGCTGCAGAAGTGGTGGGCTCCCAATTTGGATTTGAAAATGCAGCAGGAAGGGCACTATGGGCTCGGCGGGCCTGTGTTTGTCGTCTTCTTGGTGGCTGCGGGACACTACTTGTGCTAGCCACCTCACCAGCTTAAACTGCACTTATGGGACTCGCCACGTCACCATGTGATACTGGAGTGCTGGTTTGACTATTACCAGGGTGTACTAAGCCGATGGTGCTTGCTAGTTCACCAGAAAGATGAGCGTCACTAGTACTGGCTCTCTGCTCCATACGAGAGCCCTGCTGGTCTTGCAGCTCAACAACAGCAGAAGAACGGGGTCGGATACACCAGACCTTGGCAGGGACCACAACTCAGTCGTCAGAGCTATCTGTCAGGGTGCCACTGCTGTCTACAGGAGGAGCCTGAATCTGACAGATGAGTGACTTCCTCTTCACTATCTGTCATGCTCACAATCATGTAGGCCTCTTCACTAGCGTACCTTCGATTTGACATTTTGGTCTCTAAATTTACTGGTACACTAGTGAGACTCACAGGAAAAAGAGCTCCTGACTGTCAGAGACTGATTCAAACGCTACCAAAAGTAGTGTTCATTTATGCAAAGTGACTTTTTTATGGTCATGTTGAGCATGATGTGCCGCTAGTCTAGTATGGATGGGCACTTTCCTTGCAGACAGCATCGGTTGCAGTGCTGTGGTGTATGTGTGTGAGGAGCTGTTTACATCCTGAATACTGACGAGGGGAGCCGCGCATCCGTTTTATTTAAATTGAGCTAGCATGTCGTGGAGATCATGCTCTCAGACGAAGTCAGAAGTGACGAAACGTGTCAGATGCGTGATCTCCACGATAGCCGGAAGTAACATTTGCGGATCACCGACAGCTGGGAAACACCAGGAAGCAGCCAAGTGCGGCGGTCTTTTTGGCGCTGATGTCTCCCTGCAATCTGGCGATCGGTGGCAACGCTATGGTTTGCATTTATGCATCATTTATTGTTTTATCTTGTACGTATAACCTGTAAGGGGGTTTTATTTGGGCTTCAATAAAGTAAATCAAACAGGATTACGCTATGTGATTTTTTATCTTCTCACATGATCCTGGTTTATTGGAGCTGCCCATACCTAATAGGAATACTAGCAGAGTCAGTGGAAATCCCTGAGAAGTGACAACAAAGAGATATATTTGGGATGCTTGATTATATCAGATTTCTGGTGAGTTTAACTCCAAAGGGGTGAGTTACCTCTCACGTGGTGACAAGCCTGGGTATGTGGTGCACAAATTTATAAACTGTCATCACCTATAAGAAAATCTAATTTATTCACCTGAAACCACTTCATGGGACACTTTCATTTTACTTGTATGAGGAATTGTATATAAGCATGTCATAAGCACATATATTGACATGAGCACTGCTATGGTGGTTTGAAGTCACATGATAGTTTGGACTGTTTTAATTACCATTTGTTTTTAAAATTTGTTTTTATTTTTCAGTAGCTGCTAAATTTTTTATGATCTAAGATTATAGGCTGTAACTTTGATATCTATAACTTTAAGAGGATCATTCATCCTTAACGTTGAGCGGTGCGTTTGGGCCGTATTTGTGCACTCTGTGTTATAATATATGGGGGTACCTGACGCTATAAAAACCTGACCTTGAAACAAATCAACTAACTGGCTAACTAGCGTCA
Source organism: Lithobates clamitans (assembly GCA_037952925.1). Taxonomy (NCBI): domain Eukaryota; kingdom Metazoa; phylum Chordata; class Amphibia; order Anura; family Ranidae; genus Lithobates; species Lithobates clamitans. The sequence continues at coordinate 89,388 of JBBGZY010000160.1, forward strand.
CCTGTGACACAAATACGGCGATCAGAAAAAAGATCGATTAGTGACACTGGTGACAGGGTGTGAAAGGGTTAACTGGAGGGCGATCAAGGGGTTAAACTTTTTTTAGGGGGGTTTAGGGGGGTAGCCTAGACCTAACGGGGCCTACTACTAACTGCCCTAACACTTATTTATTATATATAATTACACCAATGCAGTGATCAGTGAAAAATCTGAAAACTGCAATTGGTGACACAGTGACAGGAGGTGAAGGGGTTAACTGGGGGGGGGGGGGGGCGATCCGGGGGGTGATCGGGGGGAGGAAAGTGTACCTGTGTGTACTGGTGCTAGTGTAGTGTTGTGCAACTCATGGTTAGATGTTATCTCTCCTCTCACTGGAATCGAAAAGACTCCACGAGGAGAGATGACATCACTTCCATGGGGAGGGACATACAGGTACGCCCATTTGCCCACCTGTGCCATTCTGCTGACGTAAAGCGGCATGCGGCAGTGAGCAACTAGTTAAATGATGATTTAATTGATTAAGGAAAAAAAGCTGCCTGACCCCATGTGAAAAAGTAATTGCCCCCTAAACCCCCTAAACCTAATAACTGGTTGTGCCATCCACCTTGCTGTGGAGGAATTTTGGCACACTCTTCTTTGCAGAATGGTTTTAATTCAGCCACATTGGAGGGTTTTTGATCATGAAGGGCCTGCTTAAGGTCATGCCACAGCATCTCAATTGGATTTAAGTCCAGACGTTGACTAGGCCACTCCAAAACCATGTTTTTGGTCAGCAGTGGCTTTCGCCTTGAAACTCTCCCATAGATGCCATTTTTACCAAGTCTCTTTCTTATTGTTGAATCATGAACACTGACCTAAAAGGAGGCAAGTGAGGCATGCAGTTCTTTTAGTGGATGTTTTGGGTTCTTTTATGACAGGGATATGCAATTAGCGGACCTCCAGCTGTCTATTTCTCTACACATCCTGAGAAAAGAAGGCTTTTGGGCATCCGGAGGCTGCCCCTTGGGGGGGCAATGTCAGGGATCTACCAGCGCCAGACCTGGGTGCTTGCATGCGCCTATGCGCCGGCGAGCCCCTGTGCAAACACGGCATCAAACTGCTACTGTTTCTGTGCATCAGTGTGGCGCGTGGGTGCGCGGCGCGTGTGCGGGTTCACGCGTGCGCGCCTTAGCGCCGTTTTGGCGCCAAAGAGCGCTTAAAAGTTCCCCTGTCCCAAGCATTAAAATTTGTTTGATGATCTGAATCCTTTAAGCGTGACAAATTTGCAAGAAAATAAAAATCTGGAAGGGGGCAAATACTGTTTCCTCTCAACAAAGTTGGTGCACCCTTACACAGGAATGTAAAGGCCTTAATCCACTCTCTGCTATTATATTATGTGCCATTTAATGTATGCTATAAATACTTTAGTTGTTTATATGTATGTTAATCTAAAAAGATGAATTTATTTATTCAATGTATTGATTTTCCTGTTGGCGCTCTTTCTAAAAGATTACAACATCTCTCATTTGTTAGTAGTGTGACAGGAAAGTCTTGCAACATTGGTGACTAATACTTAAAGTGTATTAAAGAAAGAAACAAAAATGTAATATATTGCAGCTTACTTATCATTAGATGTGGTGGCAGCATTAGTTTTCTTTTTTAGGTGTTTCCCTCTGTTTTCACCTGGTGATCTGCCCAATAAACCCCCCCCCCTCTGAATGAAGAAGCAACAAAAACACCTTTGGACAGCAACACTGTTATTCTGGGGAGAGGGGAGTGCTATATGGAGTAGCATATTTAAATGCACTAACAAATTGAAGGCAACTTCCAGCAACATATAAACAAAAAAGTCAGTGCTACTACCCATACATCACATAGAAAGCAGAGATCCCAGGGGCTCGATCCACAGTCGCTGGCTGAGTAGGTAAATGAGGAAAAGATGATCCACACTCCGGTGATTGCTCTTAAGAAGTATAATATTTATTGACAAGCCACAGTGACCAAACGCAAATAAGAACAGTTGATGCGTTTCAGCCTATAAGGCCTTAGTCAAACTCCAGCAACAGTTTTTGTTCCTTTTGCCATAAAGCTTTTACATAAATGAATACAAGCTGAGCATTGTACGCACCCCTGTCAGTGGTAAATGGTTAGTCTTAACCCTCTAGCTGCTACATGTAAAAGACAGCTTGTTCTGCTGAAAAACATCAGACTTACTGGCAGTATCACCAGGTGAAAATAAAGGAAAGAAAGCCATAAAAAAAGAAAATGAATGTAGCCACCACGTTTAAGAATTGGTGAGCTGCAATATAATAGATGTTTGCTTTTGGGTTTAATACCACTTTAAGCCATTGGGATGGCTCCTTTGAGAAATACCTTTGGCATTAAATATGTCAGAAATGTTCCTGCTGATTTTAATTTAAAGTATTTGGAATCTTTTGAAAACTTTAGAACTATTTCTGTGAACATGACCTTCTGCATTGTACCCGGGATATGGATGGCAGATTCAGATTACACCTGGATTGGTATAATTGCATAAATACACTTGGACAGCTCCTATCAAAGAGTGAGAATCAGGAGTCTAGTTTTTTTTGGCATCTAGCAAGCATGATCTGGGCAGATAAAATAGAGACAGTTGACAGCTTCTGCCAGCCCAGCAAGTCAAGCCGGTTAGAGGGAGTGAACAAATAACAGGAAGAAAGAGAGCAGCTCACAGCTCAAGTGAGAAAAGTGACAAGGGGCCCTGGCAAATGTTAATCCAAGCTGCTGGACTGAAAAGCAAGTTTATCAAAGATCATATTGAAGCTTTTTTGACCATACTTCTCTTCTGGGTCACAGGAGTGCACTTATTTCTGCACTCCTGTTTAGGGTTGCCACCTTTTCTTCGAGCCAAACCCGAACACTTCAGCAGGGATTGGCATTTTTTTTGTAGCATAAGCTATGACATTGTAAAATACCTGGGACACCACCCGTCTGCCCTAGGGGAGTAGGAATGTGGCAGCGGTGAACAGTGGGTGTAGCCAATTGCATATAGTGCAGATGTGTGCAATGTGCAATATAGTGTATATAGTGCAGTATATAGTTCAGGCGTGTGTAATGTACAATATAGTGTATATTTAGTGTGTAATGTACAATATAGTGTATATAGTGCAAGCCTGTGTAATGTACAATATAGTGTATACAGTGCAGGCATGTGTAATGTACAATATAGTGTATATAGTGCAGGCGTGTGTAATGTACAATATAGTGTATACAGTGTAGGCATGTGTAATGTATAATATAGTGTATATTTAGTGTGTAATGTACAATATAGTGTATATAGTGCAGGCGTGTGTAATGTACAATATAGTGTATATGTAGTGTGTAATATTTGGTGGGGAGCCTCCCAGTGTAATTTTGGGGGGTGGGGGGAGGTCTCCTGGTGTAGTATGGGGGGGAAAGGGGAGTCCTCCTGTAAGGCATTGGCTGAGGATAGATAAGCTGTGCATGATACATGAGCCTAAGTATGTATGCGTATTGTATGGGGGGGGGGTGAGGACTGTATGTATGCATATTGTATGAGGGGGAGTGAGGACTGCATGCATGCATATTGTATGGGGGGGGGGGTGAGGACTGTATGTATGCATATTGTATGGGGGGGGATGCATGTACGCATATTGTATGGGGTGTGAGGACTGTATGTATGCATATTCTATGGGGGGGGTGAGGACTGTATTTATGCATATTGTATGGGGGGAGTGAGGACTGTATGTATGCATATTGTATGGGGGGTGAGGACTGTATGTATGCATATTGTATGGGGGGGGGGGGTGAGGACTGTATGTATGCATATTGTATGGGGGGGGTAAGGACTGTATGGATGTTGTATGGGGGGGGGATGAGGACTGTATGAATATATGGTGTGTGAGGGAGGGGTGAAAGCCCTTTGTTGAATTCCTGACATGCACAATACCCCAAGAACGTACTGCACAAGTCTCCCAGCATGATCTCTGCACAGTTCTCAAGAGAGCAGCAGGTAACATGGAGGCTCCGCCTGCAACTCCACCTCCGTGTCCTTTCGGCAGCTAACCAGAGCCAAGACCTCTGTGTTCCCCGTCTGCAGCCAGCCAGAACACCCAGCAACATGGAGGCTCCGCCTCCACCTCCCTGTCCCATCTGAACTTAGCACACTGAGTGGATGGAGGCACTGAGTGCAGGGGGTAAATGGGGAGGGAGAAACCTTGGCATAGCAGGAGCAGAAATCACTGCGGACATGGTGACACAGTGAGCTGCGGGTCGCGTTAGATGAGGTATTGTCCGGGTTACAGGTGGGCAGAGACCCGGACACATGTCTCAAAAACTGGACTGTCTGTGTGAAAACCGGACAGGTGGCAACCCTAGGGCTGACAGAGAGGAGGTGGAGCTGACAGAGAGGAGGGGGGCTGACAGAGAGGGGGGGCTGACAGAGAGGGGTGCTGACAGAGAAGGGGGCTGACAGAGAAGGGGGCTGACAGAGAAGGGGGGCGGACAGAGAGGAGGGTAGCTGACAGAGAGGAGGGGGGCTGACAGAGAGGAGGGGGGCTGACAGAGAGGAGGGGGGCTGACAGGAGGGGGGCTGACAGGGGAGGGGGGCTGACAGGGGAGGGGGCTGACAGAGAGAAGGGGGTGCTAACATAGGAGGGGGGCTGACAGAGAGGAGGGGGGCTGACAGAGAGGAGTGGGTTGACCGAGAGGAGGGGGGCTGACAGAGAGAGGGGGGCTGACAGAGAGAGGGGGGCTGACAGAGAGAGGGGGGCTGACAGAGAGAGGGGGGCTGACAGAGAGAGGGGGCTGACAGAGAGAAGGGGGCTGACAGGTACCTTGGAGGTGAGCCTGCCGTTCAGAGGGAGACCTCTCGTACAGCCCTGGTTCCGGGATCACTGGAGTTGGAACAGTGACCTTCGGAGCACAGTGAGGTATGAGTGCCTGCAGGGTTCACTTCGCTGGGGATGATGCCAGCTGACAGAGACAGGAACAGACTTAATTGCTGTGGATGCAGGTAAGCTGATGCAGGTGCACTGAGGGGCAGCAGATGCAGATGCACACGGATGGAAGACAGCAGGCAGGAGCAAGGTCAGACTAGCCAGGTAATACACAGGGGATCAGTCAGGCAGGAATGGTCAAAGTTCAGGCAGGGTTGGTAACAGAAGATCAGGCAGACAGGTAGACAAAGCAGGGTCAAGGCAAGCCAAAGGTCAGGACTGGAGACAGCAACGAGGTCAGGAAGCTGGGTAAGTACTGGTTCAGATGCGGGTTCAGGATCAGGTCACAGGGTAAGCTGCAGATCAAACAGCAAGGATTCATGCAACAGGAGCCCCCTTTTAAAGGTCACTGGGTGCCAAGGCAGAAAGGAGGGGGGCTGATAGAGAGGGGGGGGGCTGACAGAGAGGAGGGAGGCTGACAGAGAGGAGGGGTGGCTGACGGGGGGGCTGACAGAGGAGGGGGGCCTGACAGAGTGCACGTCTGTTCACCGCTGGATGCCTGTTAGCTGGACCACGTCTCTGTAAATTTGTGCGCCTGTGACCAGTTGCAGCACTATGCGCAGCGCGTCCATGACAGGGGCTGACAGAGAGGAGGGGGGGCTTACAGAGAGAAGAGGGGGGCTGACAGAGAGAAGAGGGGGGCTGACAGAGAGAAGGGGGGCTGACAGAGAGTAGGGGGGCTGACAGAGGAGGGGGGCTGACAGAGAGGAGGGGGGCTGACGGAGAGGAGGGGGGCTGACAGAGAGAAGAGGGGGCTGACAGAGAGGAGAGGGGGCTGACAGAGAGAGGGGGGGCTGACAGAGAGGAGGGGGACTGACACAGAGCAGGCTAGCCTGGGCACGGTCCCTGCCTGTCACCTCTCTGAGCTCTGCAAATCTTGTTGGCCTCACCTGGTGCATGGTCAAAGTTCAGGCAGGGTTGGTAAAAGAAGATCAGGCAGACAGGTAGACAAAGCAGGGTCAAGGCAAGCCAAAGGTCAGGACTGGAGACAGCAGCGAAGTCAGGAATCCAGGTAAGTACAGGATCAGATGTGGGTTCAGGATTCACTGGCGCACGTCTGTTCACCGCTGGATGTCTGTTAGCTGGACCGCATCTCCGTGAATCTGGTGCGCCTGTGACCAGTTGCAGCACTATGCGCAGCATGTCCATGACAGGGGCTGACAGAGAGGAGAGGGGCTGACAGAGAGGGGGGGCTGACAGAGAGGACTGAAGCTGACAGAGGAGGGGGGCTGACAGAGAGGAGGAGGGCTGACAGAGAGAAGGGGGGCTGACAGGGAGAAGGGGGGCCTGACAGAGAGAAGGGGGGCTGACAGAGAGAAGGGGGGCTGACAGAGAGGAGGGGGTCTGACAGAGAGGAGGGGGTTGACAGAGGAGGGGGGCTGACAGAGAGAAGGGGGGCTGACAGAGAGAAGGGGGGCTGACAGAGAGGAGGGGGGCTGACAGAGGAGGGGGGCTGACAGAGAGGAGGGGGGCTGACAAAGAGAAGGGGGGATGACAAAGAGAAGGGGGGCTGACAGAGAGAAGGGGGGGCTAACACAGAGCAGGCTATCCTGGGCACAGTCCCTGCCTGTCACCTCTCTGAGCTCTACAAGTCTTGTTGGCCTCACCTGGTGCATGGTGAAAGTTCAGGCAGGGTTGGTAACAGAAGATCAGGCAGGCAGGTAGACAAAGCAGGGTCAAGGCAAGCCAAAGGTCAGGACTGGAGACAGCAGCAAGGTCAGGAATCCGGGTAAGTACTGGATCAGATGTGGGTTCAGGATTCACTGGTGCACGTCTGTTCACCGCTGGATGCCTGTTAGCTGGACCGCATCTCTGAATCTGTGCGCCTGTGACCAGTTGCAGCACTATGCACAGCTCGTCCATGACAGGGGCTGACAGAGAGGAGGGGGCTGACAGAGAGGAGGGGGGGGCTGACAGAGAGGATTGGAGCTGACAGAGGAGGGGGGCTGACAGAGAGAAGGGGGGCTGACAGAGAGAAGGGGGGCCTGACAGAGAGAAGGGGGTCTGACAGAGAGAAGGGGGGCTGACAGAGAGGAGGGGGTCTGACAGAGGAGGGGGGTTGACAGAGAGAAGGGGGGCTGACAGAGAGGAGGGGGGCTGACAGAGAGGTGGGGGGCTGACAGAGAGGTGGGGGGCTGACAGAGAAGGGGGGCTGACAGAGAGGAGGGGGGCTGACAAAGAGAAGGGGGGCTGACAAAGAGAAGGGGGGCTGACAGAGAGAAGGGGGGCTAACACAGAGCAGGCTTCACCACCATAGGACTCCCCCAGCACAGGCAACCAGAAACTCCGCTCCCTGCTCGAACTGTACAGTGTCCGCATGCAGCGCCCCGATGCCCGCTCTCCCCGCTCATCCAGGCTCCGCCCTCGCCGATGACAGCGGGATTTAACCGCCTCCCAATTCCCCCAGCTCACTGGCGGAGCTCCTTCTGCTTGCCCTGATCACACTCCCGCTCAGCTGATGTACCATTCGGCAGAGCAGTATGATCTCTATTCACTTCTCAACCAGGATGCACGACACCCTGGTTGAGAAAGGTTACTGTAGATGTTCAATGTATTGTTTAATGTGCCCGGGTCTTAGGTGGACAGAGACCCGGACACATGATTGAGAACCCGGACTGTCCGGGTGAATATCGGACAGGTGGCAACCCTACCTGTGATCCAGATTCCATCAACATTGGAATAAGGCCTACTGTTGGCTGACATCACAGAGCCTCTCCAGGCACAGGAAGGATCCCGACTTTAATGTCAGTATCCACACAGATGCTTAAATGACAGCTGACTCAGCCTCTCAGCCTTCTCCTTTAGGGCTCATTTACACTTGCTTTGACTTGCACACATTAAAGAGGTTGTAAATTAGTATTAAGATATTTCATAAATTCTCCTATGGCATTACCCGATCCATGCCATACTACAATCAGGTCATCAGTGAAGTGTCCATACCATACGATATTGGTTTTAAATGGATTACTTTGGGCAAATAAAATTAATTCTTCCCACCAGCCCATATAGAGATTCCCCAGAGAGGGAGAACATTTTGCCCCCATGGATGCACCTTGATTCTGTATACAGTATCGTTCATCAAACATAAAAAAATGATGTGTCAAGAGGAATTCTACTGCTCTACAAATAAACTCCCGTACATTGGAGCTATAAACACTGTAACATGAAAGATGGTGTTTGATGGCTAACAGTGCTAGAGAGTAGGGAATGCAAGAATACAAAGATCTGACATCTATAGTGATCCAGGTGCATTCTGTGGACCAAAAAATTTCCTGCATGTGGGCTAACAAATGTCCAGTATCTTCTATAAACCGAGGTAAACGAACAACAAGCGGGTGAAGAAATTGATCAACCCATTCTCCCTGTTTTTCCAGTAAATATAGGGCGACCTTTCACTGGAGTGTCTTGCTTGTGTATTTTGGGGAGATGGTGAAAAACTGGAGTGATGGGATGTGTGAAAATAAGATAATCTACAATTTTTTGGATCTAAAACACCCATCTCCTTACCTTCATCTAATAAGTGTAATAATTTTTGTTGATTGGTTTCTGTGGGATCAGAACTAAGAGGGCGATATGTTGTGTAATCATCCAACTGCCTCAGTACTTCCTGTTTATAACTAGTGGTATCTAGGATCACTACAGTACCCCCCTTGTCTGCCTGGCGAATCACTAAGTCAGATCTCATTTTCAAAGTGTTTAGGGCTATGGTTTCTTTCTTAGTCTAATTGATTTTGTTTTGAATGTTGTGTTGCTGACATGATTCCTTCAATTTAACCATTTCCGATTTCACAATATTCTGAAAAGAATCCACAATGTGACTTCTGGTTTGAACAGGGTAAAAATATTTATCCCTCATATTAATGCTAGATTTCTGTATCCCAAAAAATCCTCCTTCAGATTCTGCTTGCAGATTCTCCAATGCAGACCTTGCTACAAGATAATCAAATCTGAAGGAATTAGTCTCATCTTGAACATTATGGCACACTGTAGATTCACTGTCAGAAGGTACAGTATCTCACAAAAGTGAGTAAACCCTCTACATTTTTGTAAATATTTTATTATATCTTTGCATGCGACAACACTGAAGAAATGACACTTTGCTACAATGTAAAGTAATGAGTGTACAGCTTGTATAACAGTGTAAATTTGCTGTCCCCTCAAAATAACTCAACACACAGCCATTAATGTCTAAACCACTGGCAACAAAAGTGAGTACACCCCTAAGTGAAAATGTCCAAATTGGGCCCAATTAGCCATTTTCCCTCCCGGTGTCATGTGACTCGTTAGTGTTACAAGGTCTCAAGTGTGAATGGGGAGCGGGTGTGTTAAATTTGGTGTTATCGTTCTCACTCTCTCATACTGGTCACTGGAAGTTCAACATGGCACCCCATGGAAAAGAACTCTCTGAGGATCTGAAAAAAAGAATTGTTGCTGTACATAAAGATGGCCTAGGCTATAATTAAGATTGCCAAGACCCTGAGACTGAGCTGCAGCACGGTGGCCAAGACCATACAGCGGTTCAACAGGACAGGTTCCACTCAGCCATGGTCGACTAAAGAAGTTGAGTGCACTTTCTCAGCATCATATCCAGAGGTTGTCTTTGGGAAATAGACGTATGAGTGCTGCCAGCATCGCTGCAGAGATTGAAGGGGTGGGGGGTCAGCCTATCAGTGCTCAGACCATATGCTGAACACTGCATCAAATTGGTCTGCATGGCTGTCATCCCAGAAGGAAGCCTCTTCTAAAGATGATGCACAAGAAAGCCCGCACACAGTTTGCTGAAGACAAGCAGACTAAGGACATGGATTACTGGAACCATGTCCTGTGGTCTGATGACATGAACATTAACTTATTTGGTTCAGATGGTGTTAAGCGCGTGTGGCGGCAACCAGGTGAGGAGTACAAAGACAAGTGTGTCTTGCCTACAGTCAAGCATGGTGGTGGGAGTGTCATGGTCTGGGGCTGCATGAGTGCTGCCAGCACTGGAGAGCTACAGTTCATTGAGGGAACCATGAATGCCTACATATACTGTGACATACTGAAGCAGAGCATGATTCCCTCATTACGGAGACTGGGCCGCAGGGCAGTCTTCCAACATAATGACTCCAAGCACACCTCCAAGATGACCACTACCTTGCTAAAGAAGCTGAGGGTAAAGGTGATGGACTGGCCAAGCATGTCTCCAGACCTAAACCCTATTGAGCATCTGTGGGCATCCTCAAACAGAAGGTGGAGGAGCGCAAGGTATCTAACATCCACCAGCTCCGTGATGTTGTCATGGAGAAATGGAAGAGGATTCCAGTGGCAACCGGTGAAGCTCTGGTGAACTCCATGCCCAAGAGGGTTAAGGAAGTGCTAGAAAATAATGGTGGCCATACAAAATATTGACACTTTGGGCCCAATTTGGACATTTTCACTTAGGGGTGTACTCACTTTTGTTGCCAGCAGTTTAGACATTAATGGCTGTGTGTTGAGTTATTTACACTGTTATACAAGCTGTACACTCACTACTTTACATTGTATCAATGTGTAATTTCTTCAGTGTTGTCACATGAAAAGAAAATTATAAATTATTATTATAAAATATTTACAAAAAATGTGAGGGGTGTACTCACTTTTGTGAGATACTGTATATCCTTGAAATGTTTCCTAACCATTAGATTTCTGAAAAAACGATTATTATCCTATATAGTGGGAAAAAAAGGCAAAAATGAGTACTGGGAACAAAAGACAGACTCTTAGGCAAAACAGAAGTATCTTTATTCAAGAGCATCCGAGTTGCCAGCCTTCTTGATTTAAGTATCGTATCTGTGGGGCCTGAACATCCTGGCTAGAGCACCCAATTACAGTTTGTGGACATTTATATTGGCAGTGGAGCTGGGGTAACAGTTTGTTTCTCTTTTCACTCCTCAGAAACTGCTCTCATAAAACTAACAAACGATCTACTAAGGGCTTAAACCTTTGGACACTATTCTCTACTCCTACTCCTGGACCTTTCTGCTGCCTTTGATATGGTTGACTACCCCTTCCTCCACAAAAAACTCCATGCCTTTGGTCTCCGTGACTGTACTCTTCGCTGGTTCTCTTCCCACTTATCCAATTGAACCTTTAGCGTTACTTACAATTCTACTTCCTCCTCTCCTCTTCCTTTCTCTGTTGGGGTCCCCCAAGGTTCTGTACTTGGACCTCTCCTATTTTTGCACTACACCTCCTCCCTGGGTCTGCAATACCATCTCTATGCTGACAACACCCAAATCTATTTCTCTACCCCTCAGCTCACTCCCTCTGTCTCCTCCCATATCACTAATTTACTAACAGATATATCAGTCTGGATGTCACACCACTTCCTCAAAGTCAATCTATCCAAACCGAACTTTATTTTTTCCTCCCCCACATGCCCTTACCCTGATCTCTTTGTCAAAATTGATGGCACAACTATAAGCCCATCTCCACATGCCAAGGTTCTAGGTGTAGTCCTGGACTCTGGACTCTCATTTAAGCCCCACATCCAATCACTGCCCAAATCTTGCCACCTCAACCCCCGCAAAGTACGCTCCTTTCATCTCTCGCCTTGACTACTGCAACTCCCTTCTCATTGGCTTACCTCTACATAGTATATCCTCCCCTTCAGTCCATCATGAACGCTGCTGCCAGACTCATCCACCTTACCCACAGCTTAGTATCTGCTACTCCTCTCTGTCAATCCCTCCACTTGCTTACACTCACCCAACAAATTAAATTCAAAATACTGACAACTACTTACAAAGCCATCCACAACTTAGTCCCCAGCTACACCACTAGCCTAGTCTCAAAATACCAACCTAATCGTTCTCTTTGTTCCCCTCAAGACCTCCTGCTCTCTAGCTCCCTCATCACCTCCTCCCATGCTCACCTCCAGTGATCTTCCAGAGCCTCTCCAATCCTATGGAACTCGTTACCCCAATCTGTCCAATTATCTCCTACTCTATTAGCTTTTAGACAATCCCTGAAAACCCTCCTCTTTAGAGAAGCCTGTCCTACCCACACTTAACAACTGTATGTCTATTCTCTCCATTAGCTCATCCCCCACAGTTATTACTTTTTGTTTCACTTGACCCTCCCTTCTAGATTGTAAGCTCTAACGAGCAGAGCCATCTGATTCCTCCTGCATTGAATTGCATTGTAACTATACTGTCTGCCCTCATGTTGTAAAGTGCTGCACACACTGTTATGAGCTATATAAATCCTGTATAATAATAATAATAATAATTATGGGTGCTGTTCAATAGGGGACAGTACTCTATGTGTGGTCAAAACAGTTGCTATAAAGTTGTTGCAATAATAAATACATCATTTGTCACAAGAAAATTTTGAACTATTAGGTCAGCTGACCTAATGCACCCAAATGCAAAGCACACAAGGGTTGATTTACTAAAACTGGAGAGTGCAGAATCTGGTGCAGCTCCTCATGATAACCAATCAGCGTCTAATGCCCCATACACACGATCAGAAATTCCACCAGAAAAAACTTGGATGGTTTTTCCGACTGAATTCTGCTCAAGCTTGCCTTGCATACACACGGTCACACAAAAGTTCTCTGAACTTTCGACTGTAAAGAACGCGGTGACATACAACACTACAACGAGCCGAGAAAATGAAGTTCAATGCTTCCGAGCATGCGTCGAATTGTTTCCGAGCATGCGTGATTTTTTGCGTGTCCGAATTGTATACAGACGATCGCATTTTCAGATTGGAACTTTTCCCGACCGAAAAATAGAGAACCTGCTCTCAATCTTTTGCTGGCTTGAATTCCGCCAGCAAAAGTCAGATGGAGCATACATACGGTTGCATTTTCCGACCAAAAGCTCACATTCTTTTTCTGGTGGTATTTCCGATCGTGTGTATGCGGCATAACTTCAGGTTGTTCAATTAAGCTTTGACTATAAAACTTGGAAGCTGATCGATTTCTATTCAGAGCTGCACTATATTTTGCACTCTCCAGTTTTAGTAAATTAAGCCCACAGTAACTAGCATTGATTCTGCGTTGATTTCAAATTAAATCCCCTTTGTTCAAAACTTAAATACCGAATTTGCTTTAAAAATATGTATTTGATGTGCTTTGCTATTTGAAATGTGGTGCTATGCTAGAAAATTGTATTCATTTGTATACTTTGCTGTTCTTAGTTCACTATTGGGTTTATGCACTACTGAATTTCAAACAAGATTAAATGTAAAAGAACACATTCTCATAGTTTTTTGATGTGCATATGTTAAAAAAACGCTCATATACATACAACATATTTCAATGCAACGGTCTGTGGAATTTTTAGAACTTTGGAGGATGAACACTCCTGCTATAGCCTACATTCACATTATGGATCTGGTCTTATTAAAGAAGAGCAAGACATCAGGTGAGCAGTGCTTTACTATTTACCTGTTTTTCATTGTAGTATTGATATGTTTGTATATTGGGCTACATGGCAGCAGTTATAGTTGATTGCTTTAATGTCAAGACTGGGCCCTCAAGAAGTGATGTCCCAGTCACAGGAACAAATACAGTAAATCTGAACTGGACCTGTTCACCACCCCTTGTCTAATTGTTTTCAATTATTTTCTCTCTGTGTCCCCAGTGGAGAGAACTGCCCTTACTTCCTGCCCAGGTGGCCCAATCCAAGTGGAAAGTTTAGGTGAAACATGATCAGGGCACTGATAAAATAACACACCCCTGCAGCCATAGGTTGAATAGTTAAAGACATAGAAGTTGATAAAAATGTAATGCAGGTAATTCAAAAACACCTAACATGATCTATATCACCACCCAGAACCATAACAAAAAGTCTATTTCATCCAGATTGGGTGACACAGGTCACTTTATAGTTAGCACCAGTCTGATCATTTGTTGGAGAACTAAAAATGGTTAGGTTAAATTTTGCTTCTGCTAATCACAGTTTTAACACTTGATGAGACTGGGGGGCATTTAGCTCCACTTCTGCCTTTAACGTTAGACAGGAGAGACTCTAGTAAACAATCAATTAAAACATATAATACCACTATAGCCATTATCACTGTTTGGGTCTTGTATTGATGATAACCAAACTGCTGCAATCCAGTTCTTGTAAAGTTTTTAAATCATTAGTTTTAAATATTATATTTACATTACACTGTATTTATTTATTAATGGATTGTATTTCTTTTTTGTTTTATTTTGTTTTTTTTGTGTGTTTGCTAATGGTGTCATTTATATTATCGTGGAACATACTTTGTTTACAACCACTTTAAATCTCAGAGCTGCGACCAAGCATTTTAATATGAAGGAAAGGAAAAAGAAAGGAAAGGGAAGGGAAGGGGAAAGGAGAAAGGAAAGAAAAAAGGAAAGGGGAAAGGAAAGGAACTGTCAGACTTATGCTCCGTAAACACGGTCAGATTTTCCGACTGAAAATGTGTGATAGGACCTTGTTGTCGGAAATTCCGACCGTGTGTGGGCTCCATCACATATTTTCCATCGGATTTTCCGACACAAAACACAGCAAAATCCGTTGTCAGAAATTCCGATCGTGTGTACACAAATCCGACGGACAAAGTGCCACGCATGCTCAGAATAAATAAAGAGATGAAAGCTATTGGCCACTGCCCAGTTTATAGTCCCGACATACGTGTTTTACGTCACCGCGTTTAGAACGATCGGATTTTCCAACAACTTTGTGTGACCGTGTGTATGCAAGACAAGTTTGAGCCAACATCCGTCTGAAAAAATCCTAGGATTTTGTTGTCGGAATGTCCGAACAAAGTCCGATCGTGTGTACGGGGCAATAGTGCTAGTTCACACCAGATGCAGTTCTGTGCGCTTTCCGGTGCAAAAAAAAGTAGAGCGTGCTGCATTTTTCTGCACAGAACTGTAATAGAATCTAGCAAATTGTATCAAAAATGCATTGGAACTGCATGTGGTGTGATCTGTAAGCAGAAACTGATCCGGAACATATCCGGAGTGCATTTTTGTGGTGTGAACTGGCCCTAAAAATGCATGCACAATGTTTTCCATGTATTCCAATGGCTCTAGTTTACAACAGTGTAGTCAGTTTCCGGTCAGTTTCCGGTGCAGAAACTGACTGGAACTGACTTCATTTGTGTGAACTAGAGCCATTGGAATACACTGAAAACACTGTGCATGCATTTTTAGTGCAGAAAAAAAGCACACGGAACTGTATCTGATGTGAACTGGCCCTTGCTGATTGTGCTAGCAAAACTGAAACTGAAATTTAAATGGTTGATATAAAGATCAATATCATGTTTTGCTTCTCTATAGTGTAATCAGCTCCAATAAACCTTACCATTTCTGCTTCCCAAAATAGCTGATAAAATCAGCTTTACCTAAATATCATGTGGTTTAGAATATACTAGTTTGGAATTCATTTATATAATGCCGAATATTAAATAAATATCTTATCATTTTCTTTTCTTTTTTTTTTTTTTGTGCTGATTGTAGGAGATTAGTGTGTGGACATAACACTATTGAAGTTGAAGTTGCACCGCTCTGGAAATTATTAATTAATAAGGTGTGTACACATGAGTATTCAGATTTATTATTGTGATGTTCATGTTTTATTTCTTTTCATGGTCTTACTTCTATGTTTTTTTTTTATTGTTTACAGGTGTTAAATTTATTCTATTTGTACCAGTTCTTCACGGTGGTCTTGTGGCTGGCTGAGGGCTATTTGGGTTATGCCATTGCAATCCTTCTCTTATGTATCTGTACTATCACAATATCTCTTATGGAGCTCAGACAGGTAAATGTTACTATATTTATGTGTTCTCAGAAATACTACAGCAACATTTGAAAAAATTACTATTAAAACTGTATTTAAAAAAAAAAACTTGTTGTGAGGGAATCATGAAGGCTGCCAGTTCTGACTAGGAAAGAGCTCACTGGCCAGTCAGAGCCCAGGTTTGGACCGAACATTTCTTTTGTGTGCATTTGTCCAAATGCCAAAATTTTAGCCTGTTCGGCGGAAGCCAAAGGTTATATATAGTAGCATTCATTCTACCGCTACTATACTATAAATTACAACTGTAAGTGACCCACCATGTCCTTAGCAACCAGTGACATCACCTAACCTTATTCATTTACTTATCAGGGATCCCTGGCCATGTAAACAAAGGGGCAAGGATAGAGACATTGTTGCCCAGACATGGCTATGTGGCCATATCTAGGCAGTGATATTGAGCAATGCATCTGAAATGTGATCTTCTGCAGATAGCTTTCCAGGGGGTGGCAAGGGCAACAGTGTGTTTATTTACTCTTTACATTTTCATGTGAACTTTACATAGGGGGTGCTGGTAACCACCAGGCCAGAGTGGTGGGGAGGAAGCCCTTCTCCTCATCAATATGGGGGCACATCGCCTTGTATGGTTTAGAATTTCCCTGGCCTGCCAGGTTGCATGCTTGGATAAGAGTCCAGTATGAATATTTAGGGGAACTTTTTTTTCCAGTGTTTAGCATAGGGTTTCCCCTTAAAATTCATACCCTTTTATGAAATTTGGGTGGGAACCCATTTTGTTTGCCTAGGGTCTCCATAGGCAAGCATACTCTCCTGCAGAAACAGGTGGTGAATCCAGGGAAATGCAGGAGACAATTATGTGACAAATTATGTTTACTCCTCCTGAGTGGGGTGGATTGCTATATACCATTGTTTATTTATTTACTTCAGTGTTAAATGTTTAAATGCATATCAGAAAGGAATTCAGTCTGTAGAGAAGTTTTTATGTTTTTTTTATTTTTCAGAGTTTTAAAATGTATAAAAATACATTTTGTGGGGTACATATTCCCCCTTATTTCATAAAATTATCTTTGGTATTTGTGCACTTCTTGGGGCACCTTAAAAGTCCATTTGTATAGCTATTTAGCTCTGAACTTTCCTCAAATTCTGTGAAATTGCTTTGAACCGAACCCAGGACGGTTAATCTCATCCCTATTGCTGAGCTTTTCTTCTGAAGACGCCAGTTGCCTGGATTTCATGCTGACTATTTAGGCAAACAATCTGTTCACTTTTCAAGGGAAGTTGCACTTGCAACGGAATTTTCTCCTGTGTTAGTAAAAAAGGTGAGGCTCAGCTGACTTCTATCGTTCAGTCATGTGCAAACAAAAATATTGTTTTTTTATTTTCCTTGGACGTGTTCTGGTATTCTTTCCAAAGTGAATTTTTACCAAATTCACTAAACAAAGGGAAAGTTCCCCTGCAAAGTGCAAATTCCCTTTCAAAGTGAACTGCCTATTTGCCTTTAGTAAATCATCCCATTTGGCATTAACACTTTCTGAAACACAGGCTTGGAATAAGTATCTTCTGATGTTTCTGTGTCTTCCCTGATCTGTATACTTGTTTTGGATCAGTGACTAATTAAGTATTGACATCAAAGCCTCAGAATAACAGCCAAACAACTTACATTTTCAGATGGAAATCAGTAATGGCAGCCTACATACTTCTCTTATGACAGGTTTCATTTAAAAGTCTGGTTGACAGATTAGGTGTCACCTTTTTAATGATATGAGAGGAGCTATCCTTCCTTAGGAGTAGTCACACATTATTTGTGACCTTTACTGCAAATGTATTCCAAAACCTGTGAACAAATTCTTATTTAGCTCCACCTTAATTAGTTCATAAGGCATAAGCAATTAAAATTAAATAAACAATAATATATCACAGCCAGATCTTTAAAAAAATATTTACCAAGGTGTATTTCTTGCCTCCAGCTGAGGTTGGTTAGAGATAGAAGATTTCTTACCTTCTTGCCTTTGTTTCTGTTCTCTTGGCTTTAGTAATGTACAACCATAAAATAGTAAGAAGAAGTAAAATTCTCACACATAATCTCGATTTTTCATACGCCATATTTGGAAACTCATTGTTCTACTTCCTACCTAAAGGCACTATACGTTGTGGTGTCAGAAGTTTCTGTTTGTGTAGAAACATTAGGCATATGACATGAAAACTGCAGTGGTTATTACATGACTTCTGTCTGTAGTGTGAGCACTGACATTTCCTGTGAAGAAACTACAGTAAATCCTTGGTTTGAGAGCGTTTTGCAAGACAAGCAACATTTTTTAATACATTTTGACTTGATATACAAGAGATGTCTTGATATACAAGTAACGTCATGTCACAGCTGAGTATAAAAGAGAAGAGAGGTGCCTCTAAGTGTAGCAATATGGTTACATTTAATGAAGGTACAATATTTAGAAACTCACATGGTTGATGATTAAAATAGGCACATCTAAGTATGCAGGCATCCGGGGTAAAGCTGCCCACGTAAACCATCCTCTGCACTGCCATTGATGTCATCCCTTCTACGCTGCACTCCACGAGCGGTTAAAGCCTCACTTTCAGATCGCTCTACTGCAGGGTAGTCTTCCTAGTCATGATTGCAGACTGACAGCGGTGAGAGCCGGTGGTGCAGAGGATGCCTGCATACTTAGATGTGCCTTTTTTAATCATCAACCATGTGAGTTGCTAAATGTTGTACCTTCATTAAATGTAACCATATTGCTACACTTATAGGTATTTTTCTTCTTTTATACTCTGTAGCTACTGCTGCATTTTGCTTTGAATCCCCTTGTGGAGGCTTCCATTTGCGAATGGACATTTTAAAGTTACACAACCTGGTCACATTGCTATAATCTTTTTTTGTATGGACTATAAACTGAAGGACTTATGAATAAATGGTTGTTGAATGAATCATTTGAGTTTCCATTGGTTCTTATGGAGAAATTCGCTTTGATATACAAGTGCTTTGGATTACAAGCATTCTTCCGGAATGAATTATGCTTGCAATTCAAGGTTTTACTGTATATATCCCACAATCCCTGGGTCTCACAGCCTAGTGTTTTGCAAGTGAGAGCTAAACAGTAATTAGATCTGAAACAGAGACAAACAGTTAGAGCAATTAACAGAGAGCTCACCTTGCAGTGATTCACCACATTAGCACTCCCACATTTGTAATGCAATACAGAGGTAATGTAGAGACATGCATTTGACTCTATGTGACCTGGAACCAGTGGTTGCCTGTCCCTTTAGCAATTAGGTACAGGGTAGCTGAATAAATACATAGACATGAGACTACAACACTGCAGCTGCAACACATGAGCCCTTCACTACAAGGTAACACAAACAAATGAAACAAGAAACATAACTACACTAATACCTAGTTAAAACAATGGAAACATTTGAAAGTGTACAATGCCTTTAAAGTTCTAAGTGAATTCATTATTTCCAGATTTGCATGAATATTTTTATTAATGGAATGCATTTTTATAATTACATTTTACAGCAATCCACAAAGTTAGATCATTTGGTGAAAGCTCATAATAATATGAAGGTGACTGTGAGTCGTAGAGATGAAGGTAAGCTAAGAATAGTTAATTCGAACCAAGGAAAGTATAGTGTGAGTATATAAAATATATAGCAGTACAGTCTTCAGTGCAGAAATGCTATAAAAAAAGTATATTCTCCTTTACGTAAATGATGTTTACAAGAAATGTGAAACCTTCTAAATAATTAAATAATTGGTGTTTTTATCTAACATTTCATTGTTTTATTTTTATTTACAAGTATATATATCTACTGCTCATTTTGCATTTTTAATGTGATAGTTTTTATTGGATTAGTGGTTAAAAATATTTAGTTTGTGGTTCTGCAGTTGGATCATTTGCAAATGATAGACTATAATAATGTAACTAATGTAAATGATGCAACGGGGGTTATTTACGAAAGGCAAATCCACTTTGCACTGCAAGTGCACTTGAAAGTGGAGTCGCTCTAAATCTAAGGGGTAGATCTGAAATGAGTGGAAGCTCTGCTGATTTTGATTATCAACCAATCATGTGCAAGCTAAAATGCTGTTTTTTATTTTCCTTGCATGTCCCCCTCGGATCTACAGTGACTTTACTTCCAAGTGCACTTGCAGTGCAAAGTGGATTTTCCTTTATTAAATAACCCCCAATGTTCTATATGAAGAACCTTATATAAATGTTACTTCCTTCTTAAGCAGTGTTTATGGTTCATTTCTTTAGAATACAGCCAAATAGAATCCCGCAATCTAGTACCAGGAGATATCATTATTCTATCCGGCAAAAACTTTTTCATGTCGTGTGATGCCATTTTAATCAATGGGACATGCATTGTGAATGAAGGCATGTTGACAGGTGAGTAATCTTATTTACATGACAAATGCAATGCTTCTGTTTGGGCCCACTTGTGTTACATTAAACAGGTAGGGTATATACTATCAAAGCTATTGTAAAGAATATCAATAAATATCAGCTCAAACATAAAAAAAAAAAAAAAATACATGTACTTTAAACTGGTAGCCCAGTGTGTTAGTCCTATATATTTATTTAAATTATACATTGACAGGTAATGCATACTTGTCCATCATTGTGTACTGCAACCTATATTCATAGGATGATAATTTTTAGTGAAGGCAGACTTGCCCTAATAGCATGGGGATTTTGGTGCTAAGAAATACATAAATTTAACAAGAATATCCCCAACATTAAGTTAACCCTAACACTTAGCCCTCATTTCAAACCTAGAGCTTAATCCAACTCTCAAAAGCAACTCTTAACCATCTCACATCTGGATTGTTAAAAATGCAAAACCTTTGAAAGATAAAATTGCTTATATGTAACAATGCTGTGTATTTATCTATACAGCTGATGTTCAAACTAATTGAAGATGAAATCTCATTGGTTGGTCTGGGCACATCTTCGCATTGCAACCTATGCCTGATCCTTATTTTTCTGGGTTTCCATAGGGGAATGCATTCCTGTAACAAAAACGCAATTGCCACACATGGATAACACAATGCCTTGGAAGCAGCACAGTGGTGAAGATTATAAGCGTCATGTCTTATTCTGTGGAACAGAAGTTATAAGGACAGAATCCACTGCGCAAGGACCAGCCAGAGCTGTAGTGTTGAAGACTGGTAGGTCTGGGTTTTCAGTACTGCCAGAATATCTAAATGAAAAATGGAGCTGAGTGCTCAAAACTCACATTCTCCTTGATTTAACCGACAAATATTAAACAAAGATTAAACTGTCCAGTTTTATGGTTGTTTTGTTTGTTTCCTTACAGAGATAGGCCTGACTGTACATAATGAAAAACTGCCCAAGACTGTTGAGTGCACTTTCAGTACATTGGCTTGTAATGCTTTTTGCATTGCCGTAATTTTTCTGTGTCTGCAACTGACTGTGCAGGATTGCTGACTAAGTTGATAATTAACAATGACTAACTGCAGATGATCTAGCAATTCTAACGCCTAGTACACAATACTAGTTTTTTACGTTCAACCCAGCAGGGCTGACCAAGAAAAAAAAACTGACAGCTCAGGAGGAGCCGCTGTGCTAACTATCCAACATTAGTACAGCTATCTCTCCTACTGTTCTATTGTGTTCTGACAGGGGGGTGGTCCCCCCACCAGAACACTCCAGTCAGTGCTCTCAGCCATTGACTGGGAACACTGAATGAGAGTTGATCAGCAGATCTTTTTCAGTCATGACGCTTTGACAGAAGGCCAGTCGGCCGGTTTCTATTGAACCGACCAATGCCCCCTGACATTCGACCCATGTGTACTAGGCTTAATTGTCAGATTATCCATGGTTAAATAAACTGTATCTAAACATGAAACAGTTTTTTAAGTTTTGGATAGTGTAGGGAAGGGTTAGGAATGCTGTCAGGTATTCTTTGCTGCCAGTACCCCTGCTGGGCTCTATGGGGTCGATTTACTAAAACTGGAGAATTTATTTCACTCTGGAGAGCTTTCTTATCAATTCTCATTGTGTCTAGGGAATGTGAAGTAAAAGGAAATCAGATGACAAAAAAGAAAAATAATTGCTTTGAACAATGTCCAAATCTTGTGATAGCACCCACTTCCATAATTATCATTCATTCTCTGATTTTCCTTCTCTCTATCTTTAGATTAAATTCACTTAAGGGCTGCTACAAAACAGTAAAAATGCCCTGGTCCCAATTGCTAATAGCATTATTTATAACTCTGTAAGCTGCCACCACAAAAGCAATTGTGTAGAAGTCAACTATGCCAATACTTTTAAGGCACTACTGCTATAACAGAGAATGCTGAGCTGACAATTGATTTAAATATATAAAACGGCATGTATCATTATGTAACTATGTATCTATGAAAACACATTATCCATTTTGTGTATACATATTTAATTGGTAAATAGTACTATGTTTTCTTAACTCTAATTTATCCTAGGATTTAACACAACTAAAGGTGACATGGTGAGATCTATATTGTATCCCAAACCTCTGAACTTCAAACTACACCGAGATGTAAAATGGTTTTTCATATTTTTGGGATTTCTCGCTGTTGTCGGCATACTCTATGCTGTCATCATATTTGCCCAGAGACAGGTACTACAATATAATTATATGTACTTACTTTTTTTGCTTTATAGTAGAATACAAGAGATGTCAGTGGTATTCCAATTTATGTTATATTCAAATTTTCTTTAGTTACTGTTTGGGAAGGAGATGAAAGAATAAAAGTAGGCATAAGCATGATCGTCTTTGACATAAGGTTTTTTTTCAGCAGGTCGAACAAAAAAAAAAACTACTCAAAAAAACTACTAAAAATTACTCAATTCACTAAGTGTGTGCATGGGGAAATTAGATTTCAGGAGAAAAGACTTCTCCTCCCTCAGAATACAATGATACGCACTGCCGGCTATAATCGGTGGTACTGATTGTGCAGAAATTTTCCAACAGGGAGGTTATACAGAAGCCGATCCGTAGATCGACTTCTGAACAACCAGCCTGACCATACATGGATCAAAATGTTGCCAGTCCATTCTGAACCAGACATATTTCAATCCATGTATGGCTGGATATAAGCTTTTATGCTTTAATTGTCCAAAACTGTATATTCTTGACAGAAAAGATAGAAATACTAGCATACTTAAAGTAGGGAAAGCCTAAATCCTTGTCAGGTTTCTATTTCTGTCTGTGTCCCTCTTGTTGATTTTTCCTCACTTCCTGTCTGCTAAGCAAAAAGAAGAACAACAAGGTCTGTTTTTTTTATTTTATTTTTTATTGTGGCCCACTCTCCCTTTGCTGAAGCACTGAATACAACTTAAAAAAAAAACACCTGGGTAAATTTAAAAGGGGGAGATGTAATCCTCCTTCTGGCAAGATCCTCGGAAAAAGGTGTGTAGCTTCAATCTGAGCAAACAATCCTGCGCTATGCAGCTTCTTTTGAAATTTGGAGCTCTCTGCATTCTCCAGGATCTTGTTGAGTTTCCCCTGCACCAAGGAAACTCAAGTAAAGATAACTATTTTATGTAACTTTTCCCAACCACAAGTATTATTTTTAAGGTGTTTATGGTGTTTCAGCAAGGGGAAGGGGGCCCACACCAAAACATTTGTAGAAAAGTCTGACTTCACCAGAGGAGACACTTGATATACCTTGGTTAAAGCTAATTTAACCAGGGAGTTTATTAAGCCATGCTTTTTACGGTTGGCAGTTGCCCACAATTGTCTATAAATCTATGCTAAATTGTCACAGTCTGTGTTAATTTGTGCCTGTCTGTGCTATGTTGGCTATAGACATTTCAACAATATCGAACAAGCCTAGCTGATTAGACAAGACTGACATTTAGTTGATTCTATTTGGTCAATTTATGATCATATTCCTGTCTGTTTTAAAAAAAAATGTTTCAAAAAAATAATTTCTACTTCTAATTTTTAAATTAGTGATATATCTTTTGTCTTCTATAAATTGGAAATCGTTATCTTTATTTCGTAATTATTTGTAAAAATTTGTATTTTTTATGAATTATAGGGATCATTAGGGAATTAGGATTTTTGACTAAAATTAAATCATATTTAAAAATTACCCTAATGAAGTATGGTGGTTCACACAATCATTTCATTAAGGATCAATGGATTTAATTTACTGAAGAACAAGCAGTTCACTTAGCAAGGTACATTTTTACTTTGTAGCTAGGTGAATGGGGTGAAGCTGGGCTGACTTCGATCCTGGGGGTAAAAGTCTCTTTTTTCCCCCACATTTCTAACTTTGCAAAGTGAACAGCCTCAACGATTTTAGTACATTAACCCCAGTGAACCCCTTACATATATTATGAAGGATTTTTGTGAATGCTTACAATGTAGCTGGTGTATCCAATCATCCTTATAATTTTCAGTAAAAAGTACACAATATATTTTTAATAAATCATATCATATTGGTTTTCTAAGGCCCCATGCACAGGGATGTCATAATTTAATGATGTTTATACTCAGGAACTTGTCAATAGTAAGATTCTGAGTAAAAATTAAGACCCCACATCTCTCGTCTAAACAGGAAAGACCAAGATCAAAAGCCCCTGAAAAACTATCTTGGCCTTTCCAGCTGAGTACATGGCAGTGTTTACAACTGCCAGGCCGGGTATGACGTCATAATGTTGCACCTCTGAAGATCATAGAGACTGCCAGGGACCATCTGATCACTGGTATTCACTATGGTGAACTTCTGGCACCGGCGGATTCCTTCTCCGGCTCACCGATCGCACGGGCGAGCCAGAAGGTGACAAATTCCAGGACATCATATGACGGCCTTGAGTGGGAAGTGGTTAAATGCCACCCTGGCACATAGGAACACATGGCACACCCATTACCTGCTTTTAAACTTTTTACCAGCTGGACCTTTTAGTTATATAAATAAGGTTTGTTGACTGGGGAGGTGCAGCATTGCTGTGTAATATTGTCTTTCATTTCCCCTTAACTTGGCTGGGTGTTTGTGTGCAACTCAGTATAAAAACTGGCCTTCAGTAACTCACCATAGGCTTAACATATCTATACTACTGTGCATTTGACAAAAAAGGAGAGACATAAAATAAAGCTTCATAAACAAGGTTCAATAAGAACTTTGAGAATCTTTGTCCTTGATCATGTTTAATTAGTAAATGTTCAAATAAGGTAAATATTTTTCTTTGATCATAGGTTTCTGCTGGGAGAATAATTGTGGAATCTCTAGTACTTTTGACCTCTGCAATTTGTCCAATCATTCCAGCAGCTTTGACAGTTGGGATTCTTTACGCTCAAAGTCGACTAAAGAAGAAGAGTATCTTCTGCATCAGTCCAGACAGAATAAACATGTGTGGGCAGCTTAACCTGTTCTGTTTTGATAAAGTAAATATGAAAAATCTATCCCTATAGTTCATTACTACTTACTGCTTCAAAAAAACATTACAACTTTAAATAACATATCAACAGCACACAGCGTGAATTAATAACAATACCATTGCTTTTGTTTGAATTGCTTAATTTCCTGAAGTCTAACAATATGATGTTGGTAGGAACTTGAATGTAAATGACACTGGAGCCATACCATGATAAGAAGGACTGGTCAACTCCAATGTAGCAATAAGTAGAAAAAAAGTGACCACGCTTATAATAGTTGTTCTGAATTCAGTAGGGGCTTAAACTATTCACACCTGGGTATTTTTTATAGCTTGAAGTTCCAAAAAGTTCAGCATCCAAAATCCCATGGTTTTCAATTGTGTCTGTTCATACCTGAGTGTAGTGTTGCTTGTAGCTTGAAGCTTGTACAGTAGGTCAAAAAAGTACATGAGTTTCTTCTCAGCTTCAAGCTTCTTCTGAGCTTCAAGATTCAAGCCCCCAATAGGGACGCCTGAAAAAACAGTGGTAGCTAACATTGGCTAACACTTTAAAAAAAAAAAAAAGCTAAGGCAAAAATGATCAAAAGAGCCTGTAAAAATGACCAAAGATGCTAAGCTCAAGTGTGAATGCAGCCTTAAGCTGGCTATACCCTAGAAGAATTTAATTTAACACTTTTTGTTTTAAGAACCATTGTTTAATGTTCTAATCATTAGTTGTGTCATATCAGTGTTAATTTTTGACCACAGTGACTAGAAAGAGCAGCATGAAAAATGTTTCTCAAATGAACAAATTTCTTATAATGTATGTCATTTTTGTTCCAGAAATTACATTCATTCCAAATTCAAATGTTAAAAGGGAAACAACATTTTGAAGTACTTTTGAACGCCATTCATCCAGTTATCAAATGTACAAAGGGTTTCATATAAATATTTGTGCAACTATTCGTACAAATGTTTGTTCAAAATTCTACTAGTGCTAAAGCCAGCCAAAGTATATCTATACACCAAAGTTTTTTTTTTCTTTTTTAGTGTCTGATTGTGTGTGAAAGGATTAGAAAAAGAGTTTATACTACTGTCTGTGTCCCTGTTGGGGAGTTTTGTCCTCTCTGTTAGTCCTTTTCCAATCTGGAAATCTATTCTGGTGACAACTGTCTAAAATGGGTATCCTCTTGAAGAGATCCCCTCTTACTTCCTGCTGTGTCATGGGGACAGAAAGGAATATACCCCCCCCCCCCCCCATAGGACGCAGACGACAAAAAAAAACTGACAGGGGTCTTAAACAGTTCCTACAAACAAAAATGTAGGTTCTGTGCACACGTCAAGATACACTTTTAGATAGAAATATGCTGTATATTGCAACCTGAAAGAAAAATCAACCAGTAAGTCTATTGTATATCCTGTACTCTGATACTTTACTGGCTGCCTGCTTGTATTGGGCTGGTGGCTTACTCTGTACTAAAACAAGAACCCAAAGCCTGTATCTTCAAAAACATGTCAACTATGGCAGATCCAATATTTCTATTCTGATGGGCTCTTTTCAAACAAACCGTTTTTAGCTATTACTATTGTAATCAATCAATAGTCTTCATTTTGAGGCCGAGTTACTATTCTATTATCATTTTTTTATTTCACATTTCCCCTGTATTTGCTCCAGTGAGCAGGAAGACAAACAATGATGGAATTTTAAGCTATTAATATGATTGTATAGCCATTGTTGTGCCGATTCATAATTTGTTCTACATTGTATATACATGGTCAGTATTTCTGGGATGTAGAACCTTTTTCCTTCACTTAAAGCTGAAGTTTAAAAAATGTTTTTGAGCATACAGCAACGGGGACATAACTTACCTCTAATAGTTATGTGAGTCCTACATCCTGCTGGCTGTAGGTTACGGCACAAATTACGCCTTTAGTGATACCAGATCCTGTTCACAGTGGTGAATTTCTTACTCTGCATAGTTTTCTGCTTGTCTTCACGCACCCTTCCCTTCCCACTCTTCCCTTCTCCTCCTGTATCCCCTAAACTCTGTATTGTTTTCATAGAGTGCAAAGAATTCTGTGAATGTTGGAAAGGGATCCTGCCATTCATCCATCTGTCCTCCATTCACAGAATGTCTTGCATTCTGTGAAGATAATACAAGGTGTTTTGTGACTGGATGAGTGGGGTGGAAGCGGAGGGTGACCACCATGATCCTTCACTGTTACAGCCTTAGCAGTTAACTCAGGCAGCACCAAGTGTCCTCTGTTATGAGGAGGGTCCCATATCACTGAAGGGAGGATTTTTACAGTAATCAGCAGCCAGCAAGATGTAGGACTCACTTCATTTGAGGTAAGTTTCATCCCTGGTGCTATATTCCCAAAACAATTTTAACTAAACTTTAGCTTTAGTATACAGTATATCTTTAACATGTTCTGTTACTTTTCTGATATCGATTTGCATAGAATGCTTATAATTTAATTTCTAAAAATCCATGGCTTGATGGGTACAAATAAACATTGCAAAATACATTGCTTAATTGGCCAGGTTTGATATTTTTTGCTACTTTTCATGTACTCAAAAATAATTACAAAAAAACATTATTGCTGACCAATAAATGCTGATATTGGTGTGTCAGTGTGAACAATTATGTTGTCAGGTAGATTGCATTCTAATAGGTTGCAATTCAAGTATTTGTTCAGCTTTGGTTACACTTCACGAAAAATCATCCTTAACAAAGTTTAATTAATGCCATAATATGACAAAATCACACTATCACCAAATAATGATAATAAAAAAAATCAAATGGAACTAGTAAACAATATTGATAATATTTTTTTTATTGTAGCACTAATCTATTTTTTGACTCCTACTTAGACTGGCACTTTAACAGAAGATGGACTTGATTTAATGGGTGTTATATCATCAGGTGGAACTTGGTAAGTCTCAAATGAATGTTTATTTTTTTCTTGCTTCTTTTGCTGCTTACTGTATTTAGCACCTGACAGTGCTGGAATATTGGCAACATTTATAGGTCTTTTTAAAAGGTCTTTTTAAAAAAAGTCAATTAATAATAAGTCAATTATCTGTATCAATCTAGATACTTGCATTATCCAAGTTATGTGTCTTGATGCCGTGCCCATCCCTGCCTCTTGGTTTGTGCTGCTTAAACAGGATCCCTAGTGTCATCTACGAGGCTAACATCTACTTTTGGGTTAAATCAGAGAAGAAGGCAATGATTCACAGATAATGAGATACAAGCTTTAGGAGATGCATATCTCTGATCAGGAATTGCAGTCACGATCTTGATATAACCACTTGCTCCCGAGGCCGTATATATATGACCTGTAGGCTGGAAGTAGTTAAGTGTCATTAAATTAGACCTATACTGTAATAATAATCCAAGGTTATGTTAACTGTATTTTCAAAGCTTTTTCAAGCTGAGGTGTTTGGTAAGGTGATCTCAGCTGAAAGGGAGGATCAGCAAGTCTTAAAGCTTAAGTTTTTTACACCAATACTAGCTTATTTGATTTTGCATTGTTTGTTATCTTGACCACAGTTTCCAGGAAATTCTTAAGCATGACCAGATGAGTGAGCTGTCCTGGGGGCCCATGTTTGGAGCAATGACAAGTTGTCACTCTCTTATTATGATTGATGGGAATTTACAAGGGGATCCTCTGGACTTGAAAATGTTTGAAGCTACTGGCTGGGTAATATGAACAGTATAAGCATTTTATATATATATATATTTACACACAAGTAAAAAAAGTAAATAGTACAGCTAATTGAATGTTTTTACTTACATAGGTATTAGAGGATACTGGTACATGTGATAATGAAGAATCATCAACCCAGAATATGGTTGTACGACCTCAGCCTGGATCATATAATGTATGTCTCTGAATGTAGTTTAACAAAATTGAGTGTAAACACCACTTCTGTTGTATTTTAAAGACAACATAGTGCCACTGATTCACCAAAGAAGTAGGGCATGTTCACTTTCAAAGTGCATTTTTACTTTGAAAAGTGGCTTTTTTTATCTTAGTGAATGGGGTAAAACATCTACTGTGGCAAATGTCTGCGACACACACTGCCCATGCACAGACAGGAATGTAACAGGGTTTAATATATGGTAGCATTCTTCAAAGATGTAAGGGTTCCTTCATTTTGCTTCAGTTGTTATGGCTTGTAAGAAAAATCTAAACATACAGTATCTCACAAGTGAGTACACCCCTCACATTTTTGTAAATATTTTATTATATATTTTCATGTGACAACACTGAAGAAATTACACTTTGTTACATTGTAAAGTAGTGAGTGTACAGCTTGTATAACAGTGTGAATTTGCTGTCCCCTCAAAATAACCCAACACACAGTCATTAATGTCTAAACCGCAGGCATCAAAAGTGAGTACACCCCTAAGTGAAAATGTCCAAATTGGGACCAAAGTGTCAAAATTTTGTGTGGCCACCATTATTTTCCAACCCTCTTGGGCATGGAGTTCACCAGAGCTTCACAGATTGCTACTGGAGTCCTCTTCCTCTCCCCAATGACAACATCATGGAGCTGGTGGATGTTACAGACTTTGTGCTCCTCCACCTTCTGTTTGAGGATGCCCCACAGATGCTCAATAGGGTTTAGGTCTGGAGACATGCTTGGCCAGTCCATCACCTTTACCCTCAGCTTCTTTAGCAAGGCAGTGGTCATCTTGGAGGTGTGTTTGGGGTCATAATCATGTTGGAATACTGCCCTGCAGCCCAGTCTCCAAAAGGAGGGGATCTTGATCTGCTTCAATATGTCATAGTACATGTTGGCATTCATGGTTCCTTCAATGAACTGTAGCCTCCCAGTGCCGACACCAGTCATGCAGCCCCAGACCACGACAATCCCACCACCATGCTTGACTGTAGGCAAGACACACTTGTCTTTGTACTCCTCACCTGGTTGCTGCCACACATACTTGACACCATCTGAACCAAATAAGTTTATCTTGGTCTCATCAGACCACAGGACATGGTTCCAGTAATCCATCCTTAGTCTGCTTGTCTTCAGCAAACTGTTTGTGGGCTTTCTTGTGCATCATCTTTAGAAGAGGCTACCTTCTGGGACGACAGCCATGGAGACCAATTTGATGCAGTGTGCGGCGTATGGTCTGAGCACTGACAGGCTGACCCCCCACACCTTCAACCTCTGCAGCAATACTAGCAGTACTCATACGTCTATTTCCCAAAGACAACCTCTGGATATGACGCTGAGCATGTGCACTCAACTTCTTTGGTCAACCATGGGGAGGCCTGTTCTGAGTGGAACCTGTCCTATTAAACCGCTGTATGGTTTTGGCCACCGTACTGCAGCTCAGTTTCAGGGTCTTGGCAATCTTCTTATAGCCTAGATCATCTTTATGTAGAGCAACAATTCTTTTTTTGTCAAATCCTCAGAGAGTTCTTTGCCATAAGGTGCCATGTTGAACTTCCAGTGACCAGTATGAGAGAGTGATAGCGATAACACCAAATTTAACACACCTGCTCCCCATTCACACCTGAGACCTTGTAACACTAATGAGTCACATGACACCGGGAGGGAAAATGGCTAATTGGGCCCAATTTGGACATTTTCACTTAGGGGTGTACTCACTTTTGTTGTCAGCAGTTTAGACATTAATGGCTGAGTGTTGAGTTATTTTGAGGGGACAGCAAATTTACACTGTTATACAAGCTGTGCACTCACTACTTTACATTGTACAGAGGAAAAAAAGATGGGGATTTTGAGGGTGCAAAAAGAAATGTCAGATGCATTCAATAAAAAAATATATTGTTGTTTTATTTCTTGTCAAAAGGAACAAAACAGAATAAAATCAATGAGCACAGGCAGGTACAATATAATTTAACAAGATGTCAGGACGGGACAGCATACGGAACCCGACATGTTTCGCCCATAAGTCGGGCTTCTTCAGGGGAGCTGTCCTTGCAGGGGTACAAGCCTTCTAAAAGTAACAGACATACAAACACCATACACATAGAAAAAATATATATATAAGTATCAGGTAGCAAATAAATGAATATAAACATTTCACAACCCAAATATTACACCAGATTGCACAATGAAGAAAAAATATGTACTAGTGAAATTAGTAGTGTATGCACCTGTATATCCAATCCCAGAGCAGTGCTTCTATCCCGAATCAACCAAAGTGAGAGGGGCAGCAGTTCCGTTGCACTCACACTTACAGCCCACTTACACAGTCAAGGCCACGAGCGGCTGGGGGCCACAGAGGGAATAAATGGACCAGCTAAATATAATGTATATTAAAAAAAAAAGAAAAAAAGCAGTCTATATATAGGTAGGGATATCATATATCCATTAGTATATAGCAAATATAAATACACAAATGTATAGGTAGACATTCAATTGAATGAATATTTAATCTGTGGAATAATCCAGCTACCAATTAGTTGAAAAAGTAAGGAAAAAACTCACAATAAGAGCGTTGAAAGGATTTAACGCCAAGGGACTTGGTAGGGTCACCTTACAGCACTGGGAGCAGGAGGTGGACTCGTGCTGGAAAGAATGGGGGAATAATGGAATTAGAAATTGGTCAAGGGATCCATTGTTCAAATAATACTTTACATTGTAACAAAGTGTAATTTCCTCAGTGTTGTGACATGAAAAGATATAATAAAATATTTACAAAAATGTGAGGGGTGTACTTACTTTTGTGAGATACTGTATGTCCTGCATAGACATGATGTCCATATAGATACTCTGAGCACTCTGGCTAAAGTGTCAGAATTTCTTCTGCATCTACTTCTACACTAGGTGCTCCCATTCTCTCAAAGCCTGACTCTCAGACAACCCACAAGGCTAGAAGTCCGAAAAACCTTCTGTGTTCAGATACCCCCCTCTTCTACAAGTGGTTAGCTGATTGGGAATCCTTGTGGCTCCTTGAGTAGCTTGGATTTTAACCAATCAGGTGCATAGAGCAGGTGCATAGAGCACCCCTTTACGCTCACAGGCTAATAAATTTTCTTTAGAACTTTCTTCTGCTGTGTCTTCCTTTTGTTTCTGTGCTCCAACACCCTTCTCAGTTCCCTTGGGTAACTTTCACTCCTGAACTCCTTGCTCCAGTCCCTGTGTCAGCCTCTGGAGCTGCGCCCTATCTGGGCCACCAATCTCCTTTCCGCACTCTTTGCACTCACAGCACAGAGACCGGGCTCTCACCAAGAGCCCCGGGACTTGTACTAACAATCAGAACCCGGGACACATGATTCTGGGTCACCTTATTGCTGTGATAGCCTCTGATTGGCTATCACAGTGATCAGTCACTGTTAGCCCACCCCCCCTTGCAGGAGATGAAGCTGCAAATAAAAAAAGTGTGTAAAAATAAATAAATAAGTAAAATAAAAAATAAAGAATACAAAATAAAGAAAAAAAACTGAGGTCAAGCTTTGTCAAGGTTAGTGTTAAGTTTAAGGTCGGGGTCAAAGGTCAAGGTCGGGGTCAAAGGTCATGTTCAACATATTTTGGGTAGGAAACATTTGTTTCTGGGCTGGACTACAGGTGATTGTCAGGAGCAGAAGAATTTATTTTGGGTTATGTTTTAATGGTAAATGATGGTGATACCAGGAAATATACAGCTAAATTTGAAAAAAAAAAAAAAAAGATTTTATTTTTATACTATTTTTGAGCCAGTTTTTCTTTGATAATAAAAAGAATTAAGAGATATCAATTACCATTTACCACCAAAAGAAAGCCCAATTTGTCCTGAAAAAAACAAGGTATAATTTACCTGGATACACAAAGTAGTTGTGACGATATGTACAGTTTTAGTAACACATGTCGAAGTTGCAAAATTGTGCTAAGGTTTTTGATTTGTTTTACCCTTAGGTGGGAAGGGGTTAATTTTCCTTGCACTTGATTAGGTATTTTTGCAAAGGGAATTTTCACTTTGTTTCAACTCATTCACAACAGTAAGTGGTTGTCATGATAAGTGATAAGTCATTGTCAGTATTACAAATCAAAAATATAAATAGATTATGAGTACAATAAATAAATTGACAGCACCTCCTGTACATATACGTCGGCAGAATGGCACAGCTGGGCAAAGTAATGTACCTGTACGTTACTTTGAATTTTCCACCATGCGCGCGCATGCCTGCCGCGAGCTCCGTGACCGTGCCCGCAGGGCCGGCGGGACCCACGGACTCGTTGTCCGCTGGGTGCCTGCGATCATTTCACAAAGCTAAAGAACGGGGAGATGCCAGGTAAACACAGCATCTCCCCGTCCTCTCTAGTGACAGGACACTGATCGTCTGCTCCCTCTCATTGGGAGCAGTGATCAGTGTTGTGTCACCGCTAGCCCATCCCCCAGACAGTTAGAATCACTCCCTAGGACACACTTAACCCCTTCCCCACCCCCCAGTGGTTAACCCCTTCACTGCCAGTGACATTTTTACAGTAATCAATGCAATTTTATAACATTGATCGCTGTATTAATGCCAATGGTCCCAAAAAATGTGTCAAAATTGTCCGACGTGTCTGCCATAATGTCGCAGTCATGATAAAAATCGCTGATCGCCGCCATTACTAGTAAAAAAAAAAATTATTCCTAAAAATGCCATAAAACTATCCCCTATTTTGTAGATGCTATAACTTTTGCGCAAACCAATCAATAAACGCTTATTGTGATTTTTTTTACAAAAAATATGTCGAAGAATACGTATCGGAAAAAAGATGGAAAAAAAATGTTTTTTTTATATTTTTTGGGGATATTTATTATAGCAAAAAGTAAAAAATAATGCGTTTTTTTCAAAATTGTCGCTCTATTTTTGTTTATAGCGCAAAAAATAAAAACTGCAGAGGTGATCAAATACCACCAAAAAAGCTCTATTTGTGGGGAAAAAAGGACATCAATTTTGTTTGGGAGCCACATCGCATGACTGCGCAATTGTCAAAATTGTCGCTCTATTTTTGTTTATAGCGCAAAAAATAAAAACTGCAGAGGTGATCAAATACCACCAAAAAAGCTCTATTTGTGGGGAAAAAAGGACATCAATTTTGTTTGGGAGCCACATCGCATGACTGCGCAATTGTCAGTTAAATCGACGCAGTGCCGAATTGCAAAAAATGCTCTGGTCTTTGGACAGCCAAATGGTCCGGGGCTTAGGTAGTTAAGATTGCCTACAGTGTAAAATATATTGATTGACATATTGAGTTAAAAAATGTGTATACATTAGGCATATGACAATAATAAAGGAATGTTCAATACAAAACAGTACTGATATTATACTTGCAGAGCTAAACACCAATGCAAATAGCAAGGAAACATTAGGCTGCATGCCATACTAAATGCGCTCTTGTCGCCCTCCAGGTAATTATTTAAGTCGGTCAATAGATCTTTTTTTATCCTGAGGGGAATTCAACCTTGGGCATGCAGAAAATAATCAGAAGGTGCGTGCTGTGGCCAATGTGAGTGTGACAGCGGGAGGGACATAAAACTTGAGCCTACTCACTGTGTACATGGTAACCTTTTAGCTTATTACTGTGCCACAAGCGGAAGTCTACATAGTTACATAGTTTGTCTGGTTGAAAAAAGACCATCTAGTTCAACCAACTAATGGGGAAAAAATTCCTAAAAAAATAAATGATACAATCCTATATACACAATCCTTTGCCCACAGTTGATCCAGAGGAAGGTAAAAAACCCCAGCAAAGCATGAACCAATTTGCAGGGGAAAAAAATTCTTCCTGATTCTCCGAGAGGCAATTGGATATTCCCTGGATCAACTTTACCTGTATTACCTGTAAATGTTAGTATCCAGGTATATTAAAATAAATAAATAACCCAGGCCTTTTTTAAAGCAATCTACTGAGCTGGCCAGAGCCAGCTCTTGAGGGAGTATATTCCGAATTTTCACAGCTCTAACTGTGAAGAAACCTTTCCGTATTTGGAGATGTCCTCAGTGATGACCTTAAAGTGAATAACTCAACACATAGACCATGTATGTATCATATCACCCCTTAATCTCCTCTTCTCAAGAGAGAATAAATTCAGTTCCTCTAATCTATTTCCAATACAGGACTCTCCTTCCCCTAATACAGATCTCTCCCCCCAGTACAGAGTCCCCCCTCCAAGTTACAGATCTGAGTACAGATTTTTCCATCTAAGTACAGATCTCTCCCACCTGTACACATCACTGTCCCCAGTACAGTTCTCCCCCATTACAGATCCCTACCCCCAGTACTGACACCCTAGTACAGATCGTACCCAGTACATCATCCCCCCCCACCCCTCAATAATCCATTCATTGGATAAGGCAATTCACAGTGAGAAGTCCTCCCTTGGGTCATGTGACCTGAGCTGAGGAGGAGCTAAGGAGAACCTCCCTTGCTCTGAACTGCCTAGCTCCCCCTTTTGGAACTTCCTGTCTGACAGGTGGCAGCAGATATCCCTGCTTTCAGTGCAGATTACAGCTACAAAATTGGTAAAGAATCATGAATATTAGCTAACGATAGTCTTCCGTACACACCCTAATAATTTCTGGGCATTGCATCACGTCCAAAGTTTGTTTTCTGCTCAGTTATTGTTTGACTGCACCCACATAGTAGATCAAATATTGATTGTTGAAAGCAATATTTTGTTGAAAATAAGGTATATTATCTCATTCCTTCCAGAACACAGTGCTTGGAGTAAATGTTTTGTTCCAGTACCCATTCTCTTCAGCCATGCAACGTATGTCTGTAATAACTGAGGTTATAGGAGGTGATGGTGAATTAACTGTTTACATGAAGGGAGCTCCAGAGATGGTGGCCAGTTTCTGCAGGCCAGAAACAGGTAGATTTTATGTATTTTTTTTAAGTGTTACCAGACTTAAAAAAAGCATTTGTAACAATATAAAACTAAGGTGTTATAGAATCATGTAATAAATATTTGTAGCACTTGCATCTACTGTGTTTAGGAATGAAAACATTGGAATGCAATTGTAGCGCTGGGATTTTTGCCATCTAATGCTATGCAAGTATGTAATGCTATTAGATTAGTGTTTGGCTCCCTCTAATGGCCAACTCATCTCTGTGAAATAAGACTTTGTTTACACATCAGAACATACTGTAAAGCATGTGCAGGAAGTGACTTAAAGGTTTATCTGGAAAAGACTTATTTACCCACAGTGCCCACTTGCCTACCCAGAAGGCCAAGTTGCAGAATTGCCTGGTCTCATTCAAATAGACGATGTCTAACCAGGCCTCAAAGCCTGTAGACACTGACATTGACCGACAGTCTGGGTGTATTCTCACAGAAGAAAGTTACAAGTGTGTTGCATAATTGAGTTCACCGTTATCTACCACTTTATATTATTTTGTCATCTACTAACTCACTGGAATACAAATACTGCAGTATAATATGGCTAGCTGAAGAAAGAAGACAAGAGACTATACCATTCATTGTAAGGCCTTGTGTTTCCGTTACATGCTCTAGCGGCTGCATTGCACCCTAGGGGGAGCTCTTGAGCATCTATACTGTATTGTACTGTGTTTTCTAGCACTAGATAGTGTGCTGTAAGTCCGGTGTGTGTTTGCATGTGTCAGGGAAGTCGTCCGCAGAATACAGCTGATGCTCACAGGCGCCAGCAAGGTATTCGCAGAACAACCACGGGCGCATCAGTAAATGCACGTGCGTGATCATGCATTCGAGATCACGCGTTCGCGTGCGCGCACGCCTGTCATCAGAACTGGCGCCAGACGGCCTATTTAAACACAGATTTAGTACTGGCTGGTTGCTGCTTGGTCTACAGCGTGTACCTGAATTCTTGCTACCTGTGTTGACTCCTGATTACCGTTCCGGCCTGCTCCCTGACTTCTCTCCTGTCTGCTGTTATACCTGATCTGCCTACCTGCTGCCGAACCTGCCTGTGACCTGACTTCTCTCCTGCCTGCTGTTATACCTGATCTGCCTACCTGCTGCCGAACCTGCCTGTGATCTGACCTCTCACCTGCCTGCTGTTGTACCTGATCTGCCTAGCCGTTGCCAAATCTGCCTATGACCTGACTACGTTCCTGCCAGCTGCATCATCTGATCTGTCTCTCTGCTGTCGAGACCTGCCAGTGATCCAGCTACGCTCCTGTCTGCTTCCAGTCAAGTCCAGCCGTCCACCTGTGTGTTTCCGGCAACGTCCTGCACAGACTTCGGGACTTCCATAGGCACTCTTACTCCACCGTGCTCCAGCGCCAGCTGTTCCACTACCAGCGGTCCTTGAGCCGGAGTTGTACGGGAGGCCTTCCTCTACACATCAGGCTCGCCACCAGGTATGTGACAGCATGGTCGCACTGGAAGTGGGAAGGTGCCCAGTGTCAAGGTTTTACCACCCTGAGCACTAGTCCCACTTGGAGGTGCGCCTGCATGCATCATTCGGGTAATCTTTGAGTGACAATTATTTACATGCACCTAGTTTAATGTTGTTTTGAATTCGTGTACCAGAGTTGTTATTGTAATTACTGTCTTAAATCAGCCTTCAGTAAACTTACAGTCTGGTTAAAATATAACTGGCGTGAGGCTTTGTTTATTCTCATATCAGGTGGAGCAACAAATACCCAGGTAACGATAGAGGTACAATATATGTATATTGCTATTGTTGGGTTGTTCCTTGTTATTGGGTTTCATATCAACCCTGTTACACAGCTGTGTCTAGTGGTTTGAGTTAATTCATTGGAAGTGGAAAAGCAGAGTACAGGTTCAAATAATTACCAGCAGCTCCCTAGGGGGTAAGTGCTACACAATCTTTTACTAAGGCCCCTTTCACACTGGGGCGGGAGGTGCGTTGGCAGCGCTTTACTGTCAAATTTGCGGCGCTATTTGGCCACTAGCGGGGGCGGTTTTACCCACCCGCTAGCGGCCGCTGCAGAGGCGCTTTGCCGGCAGTATAGCCACGGTGCTCCATTAATTTTAATGGGCAGGAGCGGTGGAGGAGCATTATACACACTGCTCCTTCACCGCTCCAAAGATGCTGCTAGCAGGACTTTTTTTACCGCTCTTGGGGCTTTCACACACAGCAGAGGCTGCTTCAGGCAGGACTTAGGGTGGTGGGGGCCCCTGGGCTTGAGTCACTTTCGGGCCCTACCTTCTATACATATGCACAGCTCTATAAAACAGAAATGGAAAAGGACAAGGTGTGCCAGACTCAGTGCAGAACATCTGTTTAACTGGACAAGACAAAACAGCCAAATGGCTACTCACAAAAGTAGATAATATATAAGCGTATAAGTGGGGGATACTGTCCTGGTATTCATCCTGGGTCCACGATTAATAAAAGCAATAAAAATGGATAAAATGATAATTACCGTATTTATCGGCGTATAAGACGCGCCGGCGTATAAGACGCGCCGGCGTATAACACACACACCTAGTTTAGGAGGGAATTTTAAGTAAAAAAATTTTAGGAGGAAAGTTTAAGGAAAAAAACTTACATTTAAATGCCCAATCAATGCAGCCTTATCAGTGTCCATCTGCAGCCTTGTCAGTGTCATTGCAGCCTTGTCAGTGTAGCCTTGTCAGTGTAGCCTTGCCCCAGTGTCATTGCTGCCTTGTCATTGCAGCCTTTCAGTTTAAAAATGGCGCCGCCGAGATACAGAGCCAGATGTCCTGTGTATCTCGGCGGCTTTCGGCCGCTCTCAGCGGCTTTTGAAATGGGCGGGCCCCCTGTTGGCCAGGGCCCATGGGCTTGACCCCAGTCAAGCCCAATGGTAAGTCCGGCCCTGGTCTTATGATTACTATGTAGATGACTTTTAATAGAGTACCCAGTTTGATTAGGAAAATGTCAAGCCATGCTCCATGTGCAAATGTATCTCATCAAAACAAGACTAGAAAACAAAGTGTTACCATTTTTTATACACTGAATATAAATGCAACTAACCAGTCACTTGTAAAAGGTGTATCTGTGCATTTTAACCTCTCTGGCGGTATGATTATTTCGGATTTTAGGTGCTGAAAGCAGTTCAATTATTTTGCATGGAAATTTGGTGTTTTATATTGTAGGTCTGTAAATCTTAACAATAACACACTTAAATCTGTCCAAACCAGAGTCTAGTAGACATCCCAGGTGTGATAAAGTTTGAAACACAAAAACATAAATTATAATATAATAAATAAAAATAAATAATTAAAAAAAATAAATAGTAATAAAATAAATTTCCCCACAATTCACTATCGCTCAATTCTGCAAGTGTTCTAATTTACTATCGCTGTTTTCTAGCTGGTCTAAAGCCACTTTTGACGTAAAGGGACACTTTTTGGTTGCTATGAACAATCTCCAGTTTCCAGGCAGAAAGAACAGTGTATATCACATAAAACTGCATGCAGGGCATGGGCCAAAGCACTGGGGACAAAAGGGATGTGAAATAATTTCATACAGTACTGTAATCTGTAAGATTACAGTACTGTATGTGTTATGATTTTGACTTTTTTTTTAATTTGCCGCCAGGCTCCGCCCCCGTGAGTCGCGACGCTCGCAGGGAACAGAGCCTGGCACAGAGAGGCTTCGGAGGAGGACGGAGCCCTCGGACACTGCGGGGGACATCGCAGGATCCCGGGGACAAGGTAAGTAAGGAGGCACCAGGATCCTGCGATGTAATCCCGAGTGTGGCTCGGGGTTACCGCTAATGGTCCTGAATTTTAACCCCGAGCCACACTCGGGAAAACCGCCAGGGAGGCTACATTTTATATTAAACATTTTCTCTTCTCAGTCTTAAAACTTTTTGTGTGTTTACTAAGTGATTATTTTAAGGAAACACAGTACAAGTATGCTGTAAAATGCGAAGACTCCAGAACTCTTATTTCATGGTAAATCTAACTGCAAAAAAATGACTGTGTACTATAAAATTAAGCAGGTAATTGGTTTATTAAAGCTTAGACTAGTTTTTGCTTTAATTAAACGTCACATCCTCACTATGATTTTCCTTGCAGTTCCAGAAGAATTTTTACATACGTTGGAAATCTACACATTTCAAGGGTTAAGAGTCATTGGAGTAGCATACAAAATTCTTGGGAATGCCAATAGGGATGATTTAGAGAGTATTGGAAGGTAAGTTAAAGACCAACAATTTTTTGTGCCCCATAGGTTTCCACCTTCATCTCCCAGAGGGCTGCATTGCACCTTGCTAGTGTTCATCCATGTCCAGTTTGTTAAATAAATAAAATAAAAATATTTCAATTTAAGTTTTATTTAATATAGTTGTGGGTTCTGGCCTAGGGCTAACCTGGGGCTGTCTTGTCAGTTAATGGAGGGGTTAATGGAGGGGCTAAGGAGGGCACCATTGCTAAACTATGCTTATCAGTTGTCCTTAATCTAGCCCTGATTATTTTGAACTGAAAGTTATACCCAGCTAGCTTTGGCTACTTGTTATATAATTTCATCCTGAATTTAAAAAATAGATAACAAATGCTGTTATTGTATAAACAGTGAAACAAGCCCTACT
Organism: Lithobates clamitans; assembly: GCA_037952925.1. Classification (NCBI taxonomy): domain Eukaryota; kingdom Metazoa; phylum Chordata; class Amphibia; order Anura; family Ranidae; genus Lithobates; species Lithobates clamitans. Next base: position 129,973 of record JBBGZY010000160.1, read on the forward strand.
CACTTCACTTGCAAGGTGAAAATCCTCTCTAAACTTTCTCAGTGGATCTTAGTGTCTAAGTAATCTGTCTAAAATTAAGTCAAGTTTGGCATTTATAATGTTCCAGGCTTCCAGGAATTTCATGCAGTTTATATCACAGACTATTATCTTTTCAGTTGCACATTAGAAATTATTGAGTCAGCTTCACATAGCATTTATAAATTCTGTTAACATATGTTATAACATATAGTTGTTAAAGTGGATGTAAACTCGATTCATGAAATTTGAGCTGGGCACATATATCTGTAGTGTTTTCTTATCTCTCTCCAAAGCCTGAGTCCTGTGTGTTTCTGCTGTTTTGTTTCTCTGTTATCAGCATGATAACTTCTGACAAGTTCTCTGAGACAGGAAAGCAACCTGAAATGTGTGTTGAGGGAGGTTGCTATAAATAGATTAGCAGAGAGCTTGTCTTGTCACAGCACAGCTCTGAAAGTATCTTTGTTCTTCTACCTATGTGGAAGAGGAGTGTGTGCCTTTCCTCCAATCAGCTGTCTCCCAGTGTAAGCCAAGACTACACTCCCAGTGTTGAATGAGGAAGTGAAAATTCTAACATGATGTAATAATTCTAAAGAATATAGAAAGGGAAAGACAGCAGATATGCATGCACAACTTATGTGGGGAGATTTGTTTTATCCCTGTGTATCATCTGCTGCTTTTTACTTCACTGGGTATATGTGAGGGTTTACATCCACTTTAATTTGAAATTATGTTAGATCGTTTTTATAAAATTTGAGGTATTAGAAAAGTTAATCATTTTGCCAAAGTGAGATATGACTAGGTATAGTAAAATTCACAGGTACCTGAATGTATGTGAATATTGCCCAATATTCCTGGCCCTTAACAGTTCACTCCTATACTCCTATAACACAATAAATCTAAAACTCAGATTTGGAGAGTTAAGGAATCCCTATTTAACCCCAAAATGAATTTGCAAAGTTCCTTATTTATGTCATAATACTTAATGGAGGTTGGCAATTCCACTACCTTCCAAACATTTAAATTGGATATCTCCATTGTTTTCTTAGCCTCTCCATACCCTCTTTACATGCTACTGTATATCTACTTTGTGATTCTTATTACAATTACAGCATTATTCTTTTTTAGCTTTAAATATTTCCAGCATCTTTCTTTTCATTTATATGCTTGAATAAGTGTGCATTTTATACAAATACATTTTTTGTGGAGTACATTTTTATTCAGTTTCTTTCATACAATAACACAACAAATTTAAAGTGGTTGTAGGTGCAAGAAATATCTCCCAAACTTAAAAGGTTTAGGAGATATTTGCAGAAATAGCAGCATCGATGTCTACGGCGCATGCACCGTAGACATCGGGCGCAGGCACACTGAGCATACCGTTTCTAATGGCGATCATGCCGTGGGAGTGACGTCATCGGCGCTGTGACTGGCCGGAGCCGCAATACTCGAAAGTCACTCCGGGATAGATGGCAGCGTAGGAGGAGGCGAACGAGGGCCGATGCGGGGGCTGCGATCGCAGGTAAGTAATCCATAATGAGCTAGTATGCTATGCATACTAGCTCATTATGTCTTTGTCTTGCAGGGTGTACTTTTTTTTTTTCAGAGGCTTTACTTCCTCTTTAAAAAACAGTACATATATAATTACAATGTATTACAGTTAAAATTAATTATAACTCATACAAGTATTTTGAAAGTCCAGGTACAGCATATTTGTATTTTGTGAGCAGAATGATGCAGTAGGAACGTGTCTTAAAGCATCTAGGAATGGCCAAGAGAAACAGTCATTCATACAGTGTACATAAAATCACATGACAATGGGAACACTGCGGAAAGAGGGGGGGAATCTGAAACTGGATAAGAGAGGTCAACTGTAATGGTGTGACCTGTATTCAACTGGTCTTCTCATGTGTACAATAATTAAAAAGCATTATAACATGTTCTGCTGTAAACGGGATGTGAGATTGTCTCCAAAAAAAACAGTGTTTTACACTTGTAAAATGTAGGTGGCCCATGTTTTAGCTGTCACGGTGAGTCCTTTTAAGAATAGTCTTCCTTCAAATCTGATCAACTCACAATATCCATTTCGCTGTTGGTGGTCTGGAAGGTTTCCAGTATTCAGAGATCATATTTTTGGCTGCGTTCAGGAAGTGTGGTACCAGTGATTTATTTGTAAGGGCAGACATAGTTTTGTTGTGGGATAAGAGGATTTCAGGGGGTCGTGTTCACAGTGGTAATTTAATCTACGAGGTTGGTGATCGGTTTTTAATAAGATTCAATAAGGAACAGCCACCGAATATGGGAGAGAGAGCTAGGTTCCAGGCCACATCTCTAACACACTGGGGAAACCCAAGGCTCTCACTTACTTATGTGCACTGGATCTCAGTATCACCGAAATAGGAGTTAAAAATTGCACTCTGATATTTTGGTAATGATAGAAAAAGTAAAAATTAGGAGAACAGTTTTGGATTGGTGTTCATCAGAAAGAGTGTGAGACAATTCCTGTTCCCAGTGTTTCAGATACGCTAGAGGGTTTTGATGCACTGCTTCTAGAACCCCTGTAGGCAGGGCCATCCACATAGTGTTCTATTTATGGGCACCACTAACAGACCTCTTGCCTTAACTTCATGCTAGTGTGAGTCCCTACTCCCACAAGGAGTCAAATACCGCACATTCACTAGCACGTGTACTTTACTATGCCTGACACTTTGCACTGCATTCTTCCCAGCAAAACCAGGTACAGGTTCTTAGGATAGGCCATGGGTAATAAGAAAAGGAAAGTCTAAACAACTTTTCAAGGCTTTACTTGTACAGCTTCAAGGTAGACATTTTACTGCGTTCAACTTCAGGACTTAGATCTTTAGAACACTAGTCTGTAATCTTACAGGCAACAACTCCAGTTGTCAGCTACCATGGCGGATATGTCCTTCTCTTTTGACCCTAGGGTGAACTTTCCACTGAAACTAGCACAGTCTGATCTGCAGGTAATTTCTATGACACTGGCATAATATATTCCAGAAGCTTAGCAACAGGTGCACTCCATGGGAAGATTTCAGTTTTCTCTGCAGGACAGCTTCTCAAAGGGTTGAGAAGCAGTCTTGGCATCAATGCATCCAAGCCAAACCTGTCCCTCGCTAAACAAAGAGGACGGAGGTCCCCAGCCCTGTAATAGGATAGGGTCTGAGTAGTGCGGCATACCCAAGGAAGAGGACTGTGGCTTAATTTGTCCATACCGGTCTGGATAATCCAGACCCTCTGAGGAGACAGGTGGTCATGGTTCCAATTCAGAGGTAAATGGCAAACTAGGGAGGCCATATGGCTTAAGCTACTCCAGCTTAATCTGGCTTCATCCTGTCAACTATCCCAAAAAGTAGGCAGGGCTATCCACATGTGGGCATTACGTTCCATTCATGGGCACCACTAACATGCCTCTTGCTTTAACTTTACATTCGTTTAAGTCCTCACTACTAATGGGAGCAAAATATTGTGCATTCACCGACACATGTACTTTACTATGCCTGACACTTCACTCTGCATTCTTCTCAGCAGAACCAGGTATAGGTTCTTAGGATAGACCCAGTCCAAATACTGTAATGATTGAAGGCTTTACTTGCACAACTTCAAGGTAGACATTTCACTGTATTCAACTTCAGGGCATACATCTTTACAGCACTAGTCTATAACTAGTCTATAACTTCTCACCATTATGGTTGCAGTCATCGACACCTTCCGAGGTTTGACCATCTATGTCCTGTCCCCGATTCCCTTCTATGCAGGGCACAAGGACCTCTTCTCTCTAATTCTCCACTCCAACTACACCCACCCTATGACTCACTGTATATCTTTATAGGGAAGTGCCACCTAGTGGCCAAACAAGGAATTGTACTACCACCTGCTTACAAGCAGTTTATACAGAATGACTGGTGACTAGTCTTGTATCCACCCACATCCTGTAGTTTTTCTTCAAGCAGTCTATAGTGGATCCGGTTACTGGGTCCCTCCCACAGCTCTTCTCTCTGCATAGGCACTGCATGTGCTGTACAGCGATAATGTCACCATTACTTTTACAAGACAATAACTACATTTGCAAAGGTATTTAGATTTAAGAGCCGGTTCACATGGGGGCGACTTGTCAGGCGACCTAGCCGCCTGACAAGTCGCCTCCCGTTCTGTACAATGGAACCGTTCTAATCGGAGCGACGCAAGTCGCTCCGACTTAGAAGAAAGGTTCCTGTACTACTTTGGGGGCGACTTGCATAGACTTCTATACAGAAGTCGTCTTGCAAGTCGCCCCGGCAGTCGTGTGCAGGTCGCCTCGGTGAGGCAACCTGCAAGTCGTGCCGCGTCTAGTGTGAACCGGCACTGATTAGAAAGCAGATTTATATAAGTGAGTGATATATTTAAATGAACATTTTTTTGCCTGAAGTTCAGCTTTAAAGTCTCACTGGAATTGACATACTGCATAAAAGAACTATAACATTAATTTATTTAATGTGTATAATTTTATCTTATCAAATTCACCAAAACATCTTCCGAACCCCAAACCTCTAATAAAATCTATTTATTTTCCTAAAGGGAAGACGTTGAATGTGACATGGAGTTTCTTGGTTTGCTGATATTAGAAAATCGTCTGAAACCAGAAACCAAACCAATCCTTGAGGAGCTCTATGCAGCCAATATCAGGACTGTAATGATCACAGGTGGGAATTTCCATTCCATTGGCAACAGATTATAAGGAATAGACGTTGATTGCTGCTGAGTAGGCAGGCATTGTTGCAATATAAATATTAGACAAAAGTAAAACAAGGCACAAATCATACTAGTGATGCTTTTTCTAGTATATTTACTTAACTTAGTGGTGCTGAAAGCTTTACTCTATTCTGTATTCGTTATTAGATAATTAAATGTATGATTTAAATGTGAGCAGTGAGGGTATCTGAATGTACAACAAAGATCACAGTGGGAAAGAAAGAAGCAACACAGGGAGTTAATCAATTTGTATACTAACAAGGCACATGCTAATAGGAGGATAAAAGAGAGTGACAGAAAGACCACTTTCAGTTACGGTAACTTGACTGGAACCCTTTGATTCATTTGTCAGTTTGACAGTGGCGTCTGGGACAGGAAACACATAGGTGTGCATGTATGTATAATTATTAAATATCCCTATGGTACTGGACATTGAGTGTGAGGACTCCAGAAATTTTAGACACTTGACCCCCACTCCCCAAAGACCCCCTGGTATTTTTTAACCCCTATACTTACCTTTTGCCTTGAAGACTTCTTGCTAGTCCAGGAGGCTGACGTTTCTTATCCTTCTGGCAGTGCAGGCCTTCCAAGACTGATGTGTGATTTGAACATGTGTGATGATGCTCCCACTAGGGGGTGTTTGAACAACAGGCTAGGTTTGTAGGAAATAGGCAAATTAAGCAAGTGTCATTCTATCCTTGTGAGGACTTCCGGTGATGGACACAACACCAAAAAAAAAAAAAAAAATCAAGCAGGGTTCAGCTAACTTCAAAGAAATGTTTAAAGCAATGGTATTTTATAGGAAAGATTGTTTTATTTTGCCAGCGAATGACACTTTTATTCTAGCTTCTATTTTAAAAAAACAAAGGCCATTTCCTGGCAATTTAAACAGTATATATTTTATTTAAAATGTCACTTTTGCTACAGCATATCCTACAGTAAAAAATGAAATGAAATTAAAAAAAAAATGCCCCCCAAAATGTATATCAGATCCTTTGAAGCTGGTATGGATTTTAAGGGGGTACCTCACACTAAAAAACAGACAATATGTGTCAGGTCTCCCTTTGTTGAGGACAAGGGTTTTTTCTCCACAACCCTGGCTGGTGGTTTGGGGTATCTGCAGGTGGGGGGTTATCAGAAGCCCCTTTAAAAACTTGAGGCCCCAGAACCCCCCCCCCCCCACGTAAATGTATGAGGGAATGAGCTCACTGACTCACTGAAATGAAAAAACAAATGGACCTAGTGCAGAAGACAGATGCTGACGGTACTGTTTGACATCACCTTGAGGGAAGGGCCAGGGATAATAGAGTAATATTATTGACCAAATATGGCTAGTGATCATATTTGTGCAGTGATGTCAATGCTTTCCCCTACCCTCTGCCTAAATAATGTATAAGGAGTGGTTGTTAGGGATGCAGCAGGTGCCAGCAACCGCTGCTTCCTTAGGAACCATTAAATGAGTGAAGCTGTCATACATAGAATCAGTCGAAATACCGCTTCTATATATGATGCTTAAAAAGAATAAATAATGATATTTGAAGCGCTTCACAATGTGCATGAAAATGAATATATAAGAATAAATATAAATAGTCAAATAAATCCAGCGGTGAGTAAAAATTTCCTAAAAAATCCAGCAATCAAAATAGTGTAAAATTATAAAAAAAAAAAAAAAAAAAAAAAAAAAAATTAGTGACAACAAATGTGTAAAAAATTCACATAAAAAAATCCACATAAAAATAAATAAATAGATAGGGATGTATTCAGAAGGTTCAATTATACAGGTGTAGAATCCTGATTGGTATAGAGCTTTTGATCACTAGCAAAGCTGTTTAAAAACACTTGCTTAATTAAGGTGCTCATTGATAGTAACAATGTGTTTTTTGCTTCTATTCACAACCAATGTGAGAATCATAAACAGGCAGATAAGAGAAAAAACCAATCATTGTGCAATAGTTAGGATACCAAGGTACACAGGTAAACTTCAATCCACTCACGTGTGCCTTATAATGATAAGGCATATGCAGGTTTTACTATAGCAGTCAGCCGCCTTAGACAGGAGCAGATTCAGTGCAGTACACTGAGTGATACTGCTGATCTGCACAGAGCGTCCTTGGCTCCTCCCACGCGTTACATCACAGTCACGTGACTTTTTCAAGGATAATACAAGCTCAGACGGACTCAGCTTTATAGCACAACAGCAGAGTGGTTGCCATGGCTACAGCATGAGTTTGTCATCATTCTGCTTCCTGCATAAACTTCAATCCTGTTAAAACCTACTTTTATTAGACATGTAATTCATATGAATATCGTTGGTTTATCAAAACCACGATTCAATGTGTAAAAAACGCAGTATATAAAAAGTAAAAAATATATATATTGATATCTCTAATCACGTCTACTTCTTCAACTCCCTCCAGTGGTCACAATTGGTATAACATCTCACAGAGGGAGTATATGGCAAGGCATTGTCTATAATGGTTTTGATAATTGACCAGTGCCCCATGATATCACAAAAATGGGGTATCCACATGCTCTGCTCATAAATGTATGGGAAACGGAGTAAACAAGATGACATGATATATATCTATATCTATAGATACATATATATATAAAACATACACATATAAAATTAAAATAAGATATGATAAGAAATAGGGAAATAATATTAAAATGTAAAATTAAAATCTAAAAATTCCATGATAGAATATTGCAAAAATGGATGATGACCATTATTTATATCCTAGAACTGAACCAAATATTGCCACTCAGAAAAAACTGGTATTGGACAAATAATGAGAATATTGGACCAAAAAAATTAAAAAATAAAATATAAAAAATAAAATTAAAATACCATAAAAATATATATATATATAAATCTGAAAAACCTCTAAAAATCAGAAATAAAACAATTCAGGTCGAATTCAATGTTCAAACCATGGGGTTCTAATGTACCCATCTGGAATATCCATTTGGATTCATTCTTGCTGAGTTCCCTCACTTTATGGGAACCCCTCCAATGAGCCTTATACTTTTGAATAGCCCAGAATTGGAGACCCCTAGGGTCTCTGTTATGATACCTATCAAAATGTTTTGAAACACTGTGTTTTGGATAGCCTTTTCTAATGTTCTGGATATGCTCTCTTATTCTCTTCCACATTGGTCGCTTCGTTCTGCCAATGTATTGGAGGGAGCAGGAGCACTGTAAAGCATATACCACCCCCTCAGTCCTGCAAGATATAAAATCCTTTATTTCAAATTCTTGTCCAGTATTTGTTGAAGAAAATTTCTGACATTTGTATCCATTTTGATTAGTATTTATGCAGGCATAACACCTTTTACAGGGATAGAATCCTTTACCCTGAAAAAAGGTTAAATCAGTTATTCTCTTGGGTGGGTTGGGTACATTTTTAGCTATGATGTCCCTTAGAGTTGGAGCTCGTCTATAAATGAATCTCGGTTTTTCTGGGAGTATATTTGCCAAAGTAGTGTCAGTTTTTAAAATAGACCAATGTCTTTTTATAATCCTCTCCATCCTCCTGTGTTGTACACTGAAGTCCATTATCAGAGGTATGTCATCTGTTTTCTGGGCTATTCAAAAGTATAAGGCTCATTGGAGGGGTTCCCATAAAGTGAGGGAACTCAGCAAGAATGAATCCAAATGGATATTCCAGATGGGTACATTAGAACCCCATGGTTTGAACATTGAATTGGACCTGAATTGTTTTATTTCTGATTTTTAGAGGTTTTTCAGATTTATATATATATATATATTTTTATGGTATTTTAATTTTATTTTTTATATTTTATTATTATTACAGTTCTAGGATATAAATAATGGTCATCATCCATTTTTGCAATATTCTATCATGGAATTTTTAGATTTTAATTTTACATTTTAATATTATTTCCCTATTTCTTATCATATCTTATTTTAATTTTATATGTGTATGTTTTATATATATATGTATCTATAGATATAGATATATATCATGTCATCTTGTTTACTCCGTTTCCCATACATTTATGAGCAGAGCATGTGGATACCCCATTTTTGTGATATCATGGGGCACTGGTCAATTATCAAAACCATTATAGACAATGCCTTGCCATATACTCCCTCTGTGAGATGTTATACCAATTGTGACCACTGGAGGGAGTTGAAGAAGTAGACGTGATTAGAGATATCAATATATATATTTTTTACTTTTTATATACTGCGTTTTTTACACATTGAATCGTGGTTTTGATAAACCAACGATATTCATATGAATTACATGTCTAATAAAAGTAGGTTTTAACAGGATTGAAGTTTATGCAGGAAGCAGAATGATGACAAACTCATGCTGTAGCCATGGCAACCACTCTGCTGTTGTGCTATAAAGCTGAGTCCGTCTGAGCTTGTATTATCCTTGAAAAAGTCACGTGACTGTGATGTAACGCGTGGGAGGAGCCAAGGACGCTCTGTGCAGATCAGCAGTATCACTCAGTGTACTGCACTGAATCTGCTCCTGTCTAAGGCGGCTGACTGCTATAGTAAAACCTGCATATGCCTTATCATTATAAGGCACACGTGAGTGGATTGAAGTTTACCTGTGTACCTTGGTATCCTAACTATTGCACAATGATTGTTTTTTTCTCTTATCTGCCTGTTTATGATTCTCACATTGGTTGTGAATAGAAGCAAAAAACACATTGTTACTATCAATGAGCACCTTAATTAAGCAAGTGTTTTTAAACAGCTTTGCTAGTGATCAAAAGCTCTATACCAATCAGGATTCTACACCTGTATAATTGAACCTTCTGAATACATCCCTATCTATTTATTTATTTTTATGTGGATTTTTTTATGTGAATTTTTTACACATTTGTTGTCACTAATTTTTTTTTCTTTTTTTTTTTTTTTTTTTTTATAATTTTACACTATTTTGATTGCTGGATTTTTTAGGAAATTTTTACTCACCGCTGGATTTATTTGACTATTTATATTTATTCTTATATATTCATTTTCATGCACATTGTGAAGCGCTTCAAATATCATTATTTATTCTTTTTAAGTGACTCTGAAAACACTCTCTTTTGATAGCAGCCTCACTTGGTTTTATGTGTAATTATCAGCTATTTAGCATCACAGCGCTTTGTGCTTTATATATATATATATGATGCTTGGCTCCCCATTTTGCCCAAATGGGGAGCCAAAGTTCCATACTGTTGGTTCAGCCCTAGTGCTTACACATTAAAAGCAGTGGCCATGATGCAATATTTAATTTTAGAATCAATTAAAATATAGCAGACCCAATTTGCAGGAAACTGATAAATCGCAGTCAATATTAAAGTGCCCAGGGTAGAGGGTGTTCAATTTGTGTGACAAAAAAGTAGCTGCGCTATGAAAATAAGGTGATAAATATGCAAAAAAAATTAATTAAATCACATTTAAATAAAATTAATTAAACACCCACTGTGACATGACAAACAGTGGTAAACATAAAAAACATCAAAGAATAGAAAAACATGATTATATGGATGTATTCAGTCCGTTCAAAAATATAAAGGAAGAAAGTTCACTAGCAGAACAGTCTTTCAAGTGTTGGTATGACAAGCATCCATGTGGTGTAAATCATGCAACCATAACACCCAGAAGAACGTGGTGACAGAAGGGTTCCTCGACCGATAAAAATGCTGCCCCTTACCAGCTCCTAAGATCTCTTATTACAGGAGATCATGCAGGCATGTGGCTGTCTCCCCCAGCCTTGGGTCTTTACTATAGATGGCTCCTAATAGTTCTCCCCACCGGAAATCTTCTAAGAAGTGGATAGGCACTCGTCCCCCATAAAAGGATATGTAAAAAAGGCTTCCATAGCGTAATATGTTTTTATAAAGTTTATTAAGTAAAAAGAATTGCACTTACAGTTATGTTGTAAATCAAGACTTGGTTAAAAACAAGGGCCGGCTGGCTTCAGTATGCTGCCCGTCGCTTCCGGGATCTGCGTGGTATGTGGTGACGTCAGCACGTCGCTCCTCCCTACGCCGTTTCGTCACAACTGACGTAGGTTTATGTGCTTTAGTCAACCTACCACTAATGCCCCCAATACTACCCTCTGGAATATGTTCATTGCTGACTATCTCTACCTCTGACCCCCCCCCCCCCGTCGCCTAGTTTAAAATCCCCTCTAACTTTTCAGCCATCTTCACTCCCAGCAGATCTGCACCCTCCTCATTTAGGTGCAGTCTATCCCTTCTATAGAACTGGTGACCGACTAAGAAGTCGGCCCAGTTCTCCAGGAACCCAAACCCCTTCTTACTACACCAGCTCCTCAGCCACTTGTTTACTTCCCTAATCTCCCTCTGCCTTTCTGGTGTGGCTTGAGGTACCAGTAATATTCCTGGGAATACTACCTTGAAGGTCCTTTTCCCCAATTTAGCTCCTAAGTCCCTAAAATCGCTCTTTAGGACACTCCATCTGCCTCTGACTTTGTCATTGGTGCCAAGGTGCACCACGACAGGCGGGTTTTCCCCAGCTCCTCCCAGTAATCTGTCCACCAGATTCATGATGTGCTGAACCCGAGCACCCAGTAGACAGCATACAGTTTGGTGCTTCAGGTCTTTGTCACAGATTGCCCTCTCTGTCCTTCTAAGAATTGAGTCCCCTACCACCAGAATCTGTCTATCCTTTCCCTTCGCTTCCCCCCCACTCTCACTGGAGGAGTTCTTCCCCTGGCAGCTAGGAGAGTCCCTCAGCTCCAGCAGTGCTGATCCCTGATTGGTTTCAGAAATGTCACTCAATGGAGCGTAATTATTGGGATGCTCCAGCTCCAGGATCGGCCTCCCTGGCACTTCCACCTGTCCTGTTAAACCGCTGTATGGTCTTGGGCACTGTGCTGCAGCTCAGTTTCAGAGTCTTGGCAATCTTCTTATAGCCTAAGCCATCTTTATGTAGAGTAACAATTTTTTTTTCTGAACCTTAGAGAGTTATTTGCCATGAGGTGCCATGTTGAACTTCCAGTGACCTGTATGTGAGAGTGAGAGCGATAACTCTTGATAAATAAAGCGATAAATAATTAAATACATCTGCTCCCCATTCACACCTGAGACCTTGAACACTAACTAGTCACATGACACTGTGGAGGGGAAATTGCTAATTGGGCCCAATTTGGTTTTTGTTGCCAGCGGTTTAGACATTAATAGCTGTGCGTTGAGTTATTTTGAGGGGACAGCAAATGTACACTGTTATACAAGCTGTACACTCACTACTTTACATTGTAGCAAAGTGTCATTTCTTCAGTGTTGTCTCATGAAAAGATATAATAAAATATTTACAAAAATGTGAGAGGTGTACTCACACATAAGTATATATATTTATATATACTTAACTTCAACTACCAATTTTGGGGGTTGTGCTTATACACTACACTACTTTATTAATAGATTTGGGGTATAAGGATGTCCCTCTGTTCAATTAGAGCACCCCTTTATGCTGGACTAAGACAAAAATTTGGCCCTGGACTTCATCCAGACTGGACCACTTTAATTTTGCAAACAGGGAGGGGGTGTGTCTGGATGTGAGCCACAGCAGACGTGTCTGAGAGAAGCTCCAGTAATCCTGATATTAATCCATAGCCATCCTTGCTGAAAAAATCCCTGGTGAGCCCCAAACCTCCTCTGGCAGTTCCTCCACATCCCCTGCTCCAGCCCCAAATATTTTTTGGGAAAAGACGCTCGATTTGGCAGTGTTCATCCAGCTGCAGCGAGCTCCATAAACCCATGGCCCAACCATCCTGATCTTAATCCATTGCCATCTTTGCTGAAAAAAGCCCGGAGAGCCTCCAAACCTCCTCTGGCAGTTCTTCCACATCCACTGCTTCAGCCCCAGCAAATATTTTTGGGGAATGGACACTCGATTTGGCAGTGGTAATCCAACCACGGCAGGCTCCATACATCCATGGCCCGACCATCCTGATCCTAATCCATTGCCATCTTTGCTGAAAACAGCCTGGTGAGCCTCCAAACCTCCTCTGACAGTTCATCCACATCCCCAGCCAGTATTTTTTATGAATAGTAGCCCGATTCGTCAGTGTTAATCCGGCCATGGCCTGACTATCCCGATCCTAATCCATTGCCATCCTTGCTGAAAAAAAGCTTGTTGAACTTCCAAATCTCCTCTAGCATTTCATCCACATCTCTTACTCCACTGCAGCAGTATAGGGATCTGCCTATCTGAACTTGCCTGTCTGTACTGACCGCGGGCTCCTGGGGCCTTACGACCGCCGCTATCTTACCGGCCTCCATCCTGCCAGTCTTCTCTGGGCCTCATCCACCACGGATTCCTACACACAGGCCTGCAATCCTCACCCAACTCCTTATTCCACTATAAGAGTAAGGGGCCGCTTGACTGAAACTGCCTGTCAGCACTGACTGCAGTCTCCTGAGGCCCTGTGACAGCTGGCATCTTCGCTGTTCCTGCACATCCTGGAGTAGTCTACCAGGGTACAGTCTACTTTCCTGCATTGCGGTCTACTCCCAGTGCATAACCCCTGCAGATGTCTTCAAAAAAAAAGACTACCAAATCTAATGAATCTGTCACATCACTTCAGCTGCCACTGACCTCCTCTATGCGGCCTGGTTGGGAGGCTCCATGCCTTGCTGGCTGAGTTGGAAATGGATTCCAGGGAGGTTTCAGGGGTAGCGGAATCTGCCCCGATGCCTCAAGACAGCACAGCCATGATCCTTGCGCGATTGAACAGAGCAGGACCTCGCTGCTGGTGCGCATAGATCACCTTGGAGAAGAATGCAATCTTATATGGAACGACTTGGACAAAATAAGGGGGAGGCTCGCTGAAACAGAGACCAGAGTATCTGCCACAGAAGATCTTACCACCACTCATGTCACCTTCATAGCACGCACAGTACAGACCCTTGTTGCAAAATCGGATGATGCTGAAAATCGGCTGAGGCGCAATAATGTTAGAGTCCTGGGTCTCCCTGTGGAAGATGAGGGGGATCGCCCAGCGGAGTTTGTGGAGGAGTTCTTTAAAAGCCTGCTAGATCTTGCAGATGTCCCCCCACTTATGTAGTTGAGAGAGCTCACCGGGTACCCACGGGCCAGGCTATCCCTGGGACCAATCCCAGACCTTTCTTGGTCTGCTTTCTCAACTACAGAAAGAGGGACAGGATCCTTTCTGAAGCCCGAAAACACCCCACACTCAAATACAGCAACACCACTGTTCTTCTTTTCCCGGATTTCTTGGCTGATTTGCAGAGGAAGAGGAAAACCTTCAACAGGAGACGCATCTCCTTGGCAACAAGATCCTTGCTCTTCGTAGGCCCTGCATTCAACAGTCATTTCATGCAACCTATTCTAGCTACGCAAAGGAGTGGCTATACTACTAAATAAATCCCTTCCATACAAGGTTCTACACCTGGTAACTGACCCAGAAGGTCATTATACTATACTGTTGTTGGAAATTAGAATGATTTTGTATGCTATGGTAAACGTATATGTTCCCCCTCCTTTCAACCAGTGGGTCTTGTACACTGTATATGAAAAGTTAGCTGCACTACAATTCTCCAGGCTTTATATAGCTGGGGATTTTAATTCCACCCTCAATCCATCTCTGGACTCGTTTAATCTTAATAGAGTATACACTACTGATTTACTGATTATACGGAAATTTGGAGATGGAAGCACCAGAGCACTAGGGCCTACTCCTTCCACTCTACCACTCATTAGTCGGGATCTAGGATTGATCTGGTCTTTGGCAATGCCTGTGCTCTAGCAGTGGTGCGGGAAGTCTTGTATTTGTCTGGGGGCCTCTTGGATCATGCCCCTCTGGAGGTCACCTTGACGGAAAACAGGGGTCAGAGGTGCTGGCGTTTGGCAACTAAGTGGTTACAGGACCCTCAGTTTGAGGAGATGGTCTTTCCCAAATTGAAACAATACTGGGAATTGAATGAAGGCTTCACCTCGCCTCCTGTGGTATGGGAAGCCTTTAAGGCCACCGCCGGGGGGGTACATCTTCGCTATCAAAGCGGTCCACTCTGAGATGCCCTCTAAAGTTCAACAACTTGAAGTTGGTAAATCCAAGGCGGCAGAAACTTTTTCCGACTCTCCGACTCCGGGTCATTTCAGTCAGCTGGCTGATGCGAGAAGAGCTTTGTCTCTACATCTTTCCTCGGCTATGCATTTGGAACTTGGTTCCTTGGCTGGAAAGATCTTCGAGTTTGGAGACAAAAATAGTAAACTCCTAGAAAATCTAGCGATTGACTCTAAGATGCAAATGGTGGTGTCAGAAATTTGTTGCTCGGATGGCAGGGTTATCTCTGAACTGGAGCAAATACTACTTGAGTTTAGCTCCTTTTATGAAAACCTTTATAAAGCAACCCCTGGTTAGCCTTGTGAGTAGCTTAAAGCATATCTGCAATCTTTACGCTTACCCACTCTCTCGCAGGAAAATCTTGAGTACTTGGATAGAGATTTTACTGGTGAAGAAATAGAAGCGACAATTCCCTCTTTTCCCAGTGGCAAAACACCTGGTCTGGACGGCCTACCTGGTGACTGGTACCACATGTATGCAGCCCTAGTCGCACCTAAACTTTTGAAACTCTATGCTGATTGCAAAAAGCAAATTTCCTTGCCCCCCTCTATGTATCAGGCACATATTGTCCTTATTCCTAAACCTGGCAAAGATAAATCTAACTGCGCCTCTTATAGGCCGATTTCTTTGCTAAGTTATGATCTAAAAATTTTAACCAAACTCTTAGCAACTAGGTTTCAAACGATCCCTTCTCTGGTTAATATCGATCAAACTGGTTTCATAGCAGGGAAATCAACAAATATTAACCTATGCAGAGTTTTTACACATTTACGGCTGCCTCAGTCTGATTCCTCCACTAGGGGTCCTGGTGGCATTGGACAAAGAGAAGGCATTTGACTCAGTGGCCTGGCCGAACATGTTCTCAGTTTTAGAAGTCATGGGTTTTGGGGTTGGGTTCCGCGAGTGGATTGAAATTTTATATAAATATACGACAGAATTTATTAAATTGGGCGTAGTCCTCTCAAGCCCCTTTTTACAGTTGGGAGAGGTACGAGGCAAGGCTGCCCGTTATCACTGGCTCTTTTTTCCCTGGTGATGGAGCCGCTTGCCTCGGCCCTTAGACAGGCCACCCTGGTTAGGGGCATCCAAGTTGGTACCATTCATGAAAAATTGGCCATGTATGCAGATCTTATTTTTTTTTTTAAACGACCCTGGTGACCCCGCCCCCTCTGACATCCCTCTGACATCCATAGGGAAGTCCCCATGTGTCAGAGGGGGGCAGGGTCACTGGGTGGTGGCCCCGTCCTCAGTTATATAAGAACTGTCAGAAGAACAGAAGTGTCACACAGCGGGAACCTCCCATGGATGCGGATCGTCCGAAGAACAAAGGGGGAAGAAGAAGTAGCGGAGGAAGATGCCAGACGAGAAGATTGAAGGAAGAAGCAGAGGACCAGAGGAAGAGGAGGAAGAAGCGGGGGAAGAACAAGATGGAGGAAGAAAACCGAATGAAGTACAGAAGAAGATGGAAGAAGAAGGGATTATTAAAGGAATTGTCAAAAACCGTCTCTTGTCATTTTTAACATTTTTTACACTTTTTTTGTGAAATGATAGGGGTACGTCTGTACTCCATTACCATTTCACACAGGGGGGGATGGGATCTGGGGGTCCCCTTGTTAAAGGGGGCTTCCAGATTCAGATAAGCCCCCCGCCCGCAGAACCCCACAACCTGCGGCCTGCCAGGTTGCGTGCTAGGGTAAGGGTCTGGTATGGATTTTTAGGGGGACCCCCACGCCATTTAAAAAAAAAATATTTGGCGCTGGGTTCCCCTTAAAACCATACCAGAAGGCCTGGTATGGAATTTGGGGGAACCCCACGCATTTTTTTTTAAATTTTGGTTTGGAGTTCCCCTTAATATTCATACCAGACCCAAAGGGCCTGGTTTTCTTTAGAAATGTCATTTTGCTCTGGACTGTTCTAAACTCAGGAAACATGCGCAACTTTACAGGCATACTATAGACACCCCCCCAGGTAAAACATTTAAAGGAATATTTCACTTTTATTGTTTTACTTTAAGCATCATTAAAATCACTGCTCCCGAAAAAACGGCCGTTTTTAAAACTTTTTTTGCATTGATACATGTCCCTTGGGGCAGGACCCAGGTCCCCAAACACTTTTTATGACAATACCATGCATAATAACCTTTAAAATTGGCACTTTTGATTTCACCCATAGACTTTTAAAGGTTGTTCCGCTGCTTTCGAATTTTCCATGAACACCCCAAATTGTTCGCTACTCGGCGAACAGGCGAACAGTCAATGTTCGAGTCGAACTCATGTTCGACCCGAACAGACAGCCCATCCCTACCCCCCAGTACCTGGTCTGCACAGCTTCTTCTACCTAGGTCCTGAGTGCAGTGTTTGTACTGCAGGTTGTTCCTCTGGATCTGGGAGCCCAGGACCAGCTGTGCACTGCTGGTACATCTGGTCCTCTCTCTTCCTCCTGGGCACCACAGAGCTGGGTAACAAGGGCTGGAGGAAACTGGGGGGGGGGCAGGTGAGCGGGCGGGGACTCTCAAATACTGTCCACCAATCTGCTAATGCCCTGACTCCTGCTGTATAGCTGTTTAGAAAAAAACCTTCTCTGGGTCTCCCCTGTGTTCAGTGGGAGCCAGGGGACAGAAAGCAGACTATTTCATCACTTTTGGCTTTAGGAGGATTAATCTGCAGCAGCACTCCCGGCCGGTTCCAGTGTACTGATATAGCACAGGCCGGCCTTCAACAGTGCACTGCTTCGGATTATTCCGCCCAAAGCCGAAAGTGATGAATTAGTCCGCTTTTAGTCACCCGGCCCCCACTGAACACAGGGGAGAGCCGGAGAAGTTTTTTTTCTAAACAGCTACAGAGCGGGAAATTAGCTTATTGGTGGACAGGGTTTGAGAGTCCCCACCCACTCTACCTCTGCTGTCACTGAAACATCCCACTGAGCCATCGGCCCACCTGTAAACTCCCAATAGTCCTGATGGCCAGTACATGCCTGTATACACATATAGTTTAAGGTGTTCAAGGTACCCACTGATTTTCTAGATCTAAGCTTGGCAAATTTCCCTATGCATATTAACTAATACCTGGACTTTTATACACTTTACCTTGGAGTATTGTCTTGCATACAATAACATCTAGCATTTGTCTAACATAATAAGGCGTTCATATGAAGATAGGCTTGAAATTGTTTGACAAGTTTGGTGACTATATGATTTTCATTCAGGGGACAACATACAAACAGCAACCACAGTTGCCAAAAACTGTGCCATGATTCCTGATGACAGTCAAGTGATTCTAGTGGAAGCATGTAAACCTGAGGGGTGTTCTTCAGCATCTGTCACCTGGAAACTTCTGGAATACCCACAGACTGGACAAAATAAAACTATTCAGGTCTCAGAATGATTCAATATATCTGGATTTTCTTCTTCTAATGTATTTCGAGGATGTATACATTTTTTGATCCTATATTTCTGTCTTTCTAGATCTAATGCCGCGTACATACGAGCGGACTTTACGGCAGACTTGGTCCGGCGGACCGGACCCCATCGGACAATTCGATCGTGTGTTGGCTCCAGCGGACTTTTTTCCCCCAAAAGTTCGACGGACCTAGAAATGAAACATGTTTCAAATCTTTACGACGGACTCGAGTCCGGTCGAAAAGTCCGCTCGTCTGTATGCTAGTCCGACGGACAAAAACCGACGCTAGGGCAGCTATTGGCTACTGGCTGTGAACTTCCTTATTTTAGTCCGGTCGTACATCATCACGTATGAATCTGTCGGACTTTGGTTGATCGTGTGTAGGCAAGTCCATTCATTCGAAAGTCCGTCGAAAAGTCTGTCGTAAAGTCCACCGGACCTAGTCCATCGAAAAGTCTGCCCGTGTGTACGTGGCATTAGAGTAACTTGCTTGTGATGATATTCTATAATTGTAAGGTTTCTGTAATTAAGGTATCACTTCAAATATCAGTTTAGAATTACTATTGATAAAATGAAGTAAATAAAAGCTACAAGGACCTGATGTAGAAGCTAAACTGGCAATCTCTTATATTGCATATAAAACCTTCAACTATCCTAAACAAGCATTGAGGATCTATATTTCTCTCTAGAGAGAGAGAGTGGTGAGGTCTAATTTAGGAACCTGTCTTTCCACATGTACATATGTAATTACAAGTTGTACATAAAAATAAAGCAAGTTTTCTTTTTTTAAATATATATATACACCCATGTATATTTAAAAATATAATAGAAAAAGACCATCACTTCTTAGTTAATAAGTAATTATTTTGCATACTAAGGCTATGTGTGGGTATACATTTTTTTATAAAAAATAAATAAAAATGTGAGAGCCTAACTGCTGTATCGCAATAGGAAACAGTTGTGTTACTTTTAATTTCTTGATTGATAAAACATGAATATTTTTTTCAATGACAGGATATTAGTATTGATGTTGATAATATACTGGCTGCCAAAAAACAGAGCAGTGATTACCATTTTTCACTGAGTGGAAAAACCTATGAAAATCTAGAGCAATATTTTCCAGATTTGTTACCAAAAGTAAGTGGTTCCGTATGTGTTATGAGTGTTTATGTGCCCACTACTGTTATACATTTAATTGAACAATGTATGTATAATTACTACATAGCATAAGATACCCTTTTGGCTAAAGGCCAATACTTATAAATTCCAACATTTCAATAGTTTTCTTTTACTTTTCAGATTTTGATGAATGGAACAGTTTTTGCAAGAATGTCTCCTGGGCAAAAATCAGCAATTATAGATGAATTTCGAAAGCTTGAGTAAGTACTAGAAAAATAATTTTCTAAAGTCTAAAAAATATATTTAATAATTCAGTTAATGTAATATTTAGTGAAGTTATATAAATTTAACTGAATGCACAGAGATTCCAGTTCATTTAACTTCTCACTTAACCAAATTCATTGGCCTATTAGTAAGACTTATCACATATGATTCATAAATAATTGTACTGGTTTTCTTTTTCTGCAAAAGTATCAGCATAATATTATTTAACCAATTATATTTTTCAGTTATTATGTAGGAATGTGTGGAGATGGAGCCAATGACTGTGCTGTAAGTATACTATACGTATTTATACAGTACTTTTTATTTTTTAGTAACGATTTAATCATAGGTGGTTACAAACTGTACTGGGCACTTGCTCAAAGTCTGCAGCCACCCTTTAGTATCCATCATTGTTGCTCCATATACATTTATGTACCTTAACCTTCATGCCACTTGGCCAGATCCAGCTTCCATCAGGAACTCAGTAGGCTCTTTTCTTTTCCTCTTCTGTTCCACATACAACCATATATTAAGTCGTTTGTTTCAGCATTTTCACTACTGAATCAATCAATCAACAAAAACTTTGAAATCATGTTCTTTAAATTACCAACACTAACTGACCTAAACAATAGCTCTAAACCTTAATCTATTATTTTTGTGTATGGATAGGCTTTTGTGAATATAAAAAAAAATTTGGAAGTCTAGATTAATCGAAAAAATGATACAAGTCTATGCCAGCCCCTCTATTAGATCCTGGAATAGCATATTGTGTCATTTGTTTTAAAAAACAAGCGCTGTGAATACCAAATATCAGCTGTCTTCAGGCCGGTCACATCACTCGCGGCCACTTTCCAGCTCCGATACATTGCTTCTGAGGGAGGGGACGTGATCTCCCTCTGACGTCAGACGGGGAGATTACGTGGCCGCTGGTCTTCTCCGCAGAAGCAATGTATCGTAGCTGTAAAGGGGCTGCAAGTCACATGACTGGCCTGAAGACAGCTGAAATTAGATATTTACAGCTCTCATTTTTTAAAACAAATGACATAGTGTGCTATGCCAGCCTCTAAAAGAGAGGCTGGCAGTGACAATTTTGCAAATTGCAAGAATAGTGGCAGGGACGGGGCCGGGCCGGAGACAGACACAGAGGGGAATGCCAGGCAGGAATGAGGGGGGAGAGAGGAGAGCAGAGAGCAGGCAGCCTATCACAGAGGGAGGAACTTTGACCACGGTAATGAGCATGGAGCAGCCACCCTCATGGTCTGTTTAGAGGGGCCATACAGGAAGTGGTAGGTTTAGATTTTTTTTTTTACAGTTTAGAGGGGGACAGATTTTACAGCACAAGCGCTGTGCTGTGTATTCTGCTTTAAGGGACCAGAATCTAATTTTTTTTTGGGGGGGTTAACAAACGCTTTAAGAAATGCCAAAGCTGTAGAGCATAGTTTAAATCTGAACTGCAGGTAGGATCTTTTTACATACTTACTGTATATTAGTCTAGCTTGGGCCAATGTAAGTGTGCATATCTCATACCTGAGGGTCTGTACATTCACAGAACACTGTATTTTTTTTAAAGAAATACAAGGCATTCTCTGATTTGACAAGGTGGAAAGGAGGGATGGTAATGTCGTGACTTCCACCTAGTCAAATCAAAGAACACTGTGCATTCACTGAAAAAAAATACAAGTCATTATATGAAAGATGGCGGTGCAGAATGAGTGACACACAGTGGTCAGTGTGCAGGGGGAAAGCTGCTCAGCACAGGACCCAGAAGACTGTGGCTATCACTTTAGTAGCACTGGCTACTAAAGTAATTGTCAGCTTCATAAGCCGACCTTCAGGTATGAGTCATGCATATTTATATTGGGCCAAGCTGGACCAATGTACTGTAAGTACGCAATAAAGATTATACCTGGAGTTTAGCTTTATTAATGGCAATACACTGCTTTCAGCATTGATTCTTTACTTTATGGACTAGGCCAAGTAAGTTATCCTTGTCGCACAATATGTCCTTCTATTGTACATCTCATAAATAAAATTTATCATATGATGGCACAAGTTTTATTTTAATGCAAGATAAGATTTTTAGGACACTACCTTTGAGGAATCAAATTGAACAGAGTTTTCTAATAGCAATAGTTTGCAAATGTGCATTCTTTCAGCAAGCGTGTATGCACTATATGTGTACTATTATTTAGTGATGCTTATTGTATATGCCCTGAGCTAAAATCAGCCTGTTTTTACAACACACCATTAATTCATACATGATTATTACATTTACTTAAAGGCTTTGAAGATGGCCAATGCTGGGGTTTCTCTATCAGTACAAGAAGCATCTGTAGCTGCACCTTTTAACTCTCATGTCACAAATATCCAATGTGTTTCTGAACTGTTAAAGTAAGTATTTATTCGGCAATTCACAAACATAATTTATTTATTACATAGTAAGAAACTAAAACATAGAAGAAACACCTGGTACCAAAGGTACAGTGAAGGAGCCCTTAGGGTCATTAATAGACAGATCAAACCAAGAGTAAAAAAGTATAAATTTTATTACAAAATGTCAATAAATTTTATTACAAAATGTCAATAATATACATGTGAAAACAATACATATGAAGCATAAAAGCCATATCTAATACCCTCATTGATACAATTGTATAGATAAGTCACCGTCCTGGTGCAGAAAGGACTGGCAGCGATTGACACAGTGTACATAACACTTTACATGTTATGGACTAAGAGTCCTTCTTCAGAGGTTTTATGTTATTATTTCAAATGGGTATAGCATTTTTACAAAAAAAGATAGTATACAGGTAAATTTAACATTGGTGCAAAGTAAACATATCCATAATTATTCAGCTAAACAGCAAACCATGCAGTGTATTAACATGACGTGCTATAGAACATGAACTAGTTTACTTACATGGCAAACAATTCACATTGAACATATATCTGAAGGGAATGACTTGGTCAGAAATATTCATTGGTCATAAAGACATGCATCCTCCAAATTCACCAGGCAGCTAAACAACATGGAAAAACCATGGGCCTCAATATGTTTGCATTCCATCTTGGAGCGCTGACGTTGCCAATTGCGCACCAGTGGCGTCATGATGCGTGATGCAGCCCCGCCCCTTGTTTTGGGGTGGGGCTGCGCCACGAGCCGTGTTGCCGGGGGGACTCCAGGGAGGAGGATCGTGCGAAGGCTTTGCAGGTCCCTCCCATTCACTGCACCAGCTGATAGTAATCGCGATTAACATCGTGATTGGATGCCGTTCTCTTTACAGGTGCTCTTATACCGGCCCCTATGCTTCTTTTAGATGCTGTAGAAGCAGTCAGTTATGAGGAAGCGCATTCCACTCTCCAGGTTGGTTTATTCAATTTTAATGGTAATAGCACATTCTGCCCTGCACAAATACTCCGTGAGATGCAAGGGCAATTGTTTGCTTCAATCTTTGATTGTTTGTTGGACATTTTTCCACAGCAATTATAGTTACATAGTTACATAGTAGGTGAGGTTGAAAAAAGACACAAGTCCATCAAGTCCAACCTATGTGTGTGATTATGTGTCAGTATTACATTACATATCCCTGTATATTGCGGTCATTCAGGTGATTATCTAATAGTTTCTTGAAGCTATCAATGCTCCCCGCTGAGACCACCGCCTGTGGAAGGGAATTCCACATCCTTGCCGCTCTTACAGTAAAGAACCCTCTACGTAGTTTAAGGTTAAACCTCTTTTCTTCTAATTGTAATGAGTGGCCACAAGTCTTATTAAACTCTCTTCTGCGAAAAAGTTTTATCCCTATTGTGGGGTCACCAGTACAGTATTTGTAAATTGAAATCATATCCCCTCTCAAGCATCTCTTCTCCAGAGAGAATAAGTTCAGTGCTCGCAACCTTTCCTCATAACTAAGATCCTCCAGACCCTTTATTAGCTTTGTTGCCCTTCTTTGTACTCGCTCCATTTCCAGTACGTCCCTCCTGAGGACTGGTGCCCAGAACTGGACAGCATACTCCAGGTGCGGCCGGACCAGAGTCTTGTAGAGCGGGAGAATTATCGTTTTATCTCTGCAGTTGATCCCCCTTTTAATGCATGCCAATATTCTGTTTGCTTTATTAGCAGCAGCTTGGCATTGCATGCCGTTGCTGAGCCTATCATCCACTAGGACCCCCAAGTCTTTTTCCATCCTAGATTCCCCCAGAGGTTCTCCCCCAGTGTATAGATTGCATTCATATTTTTGGCACCCAAATGCATTATTTTACATTTTTCTACATTGAACCTCATTTGCCATGTAGTCGCCCACCCCATTAATTTGTTCAGGTCTTTTTGCAAGATTTCCACATCCTGCGGAGAAGTTATTGCCCTGCTTAGCTTAGTATCGTCTGCAAATACAGAGATGGAACTGTTTATCCCATCCTCCAGGTCATTTATGAACAAATTAAATAGGATTGGTCCCAGCACAGAACCCTGGGGGACCCCACTACCCACCCCTGACCATTCTGAGTACTCCCCATTTATCACCACCCTCTGAACACGCCCTTGTAGCCAGTTTTCAATCCATGTACTCACCCTATGGTCCATGCCAACAGACCTTATTTTGTACAGTAAACGTTTATGGGGAACTGTGTCAAATGCTTTTGCAAAATCCAGATACACCACGTCTACGGGCCTTCCTTTATCTAGATGGCAACTCACCTCCTCATAGAAGGTTAATAGATTGGTTTGGCAAGAACGATTCTTCATGAATCCATGCTGATTACTGCTAATGATATCATTCTTATTACTAAAATCTTGTATATAGTCCCTTATCATCCCCTCCAAGAGTTTACATACTATTGATGTTAGGCTAACTGGTCTGTAATTCCCAGGGATGTTTTTTGGGCCCTTTTTAAATATTGGTGCTACATTGGCTTTTCTCCAATCAGCTGGTACCATTCCAGTCAATAGACTGTCTGTAAAAATTAGGAACAACGGTCTGGCAATCACCTGACTGAGTTCCCTAAGTACCCTCGGATGCAAGCCATCTGGTCCCGGTGATTTATTAATGTTAAGTTTCTCAAGTCTAATTTTAATTCCGTCCTCTGTTAACCATGTAGGTGCTTCCTGTGTTGTGTCATGAGGATAAACACTGCAGTTTTGGTTACTGAAGCCCCCCGATTCACTCGTGAAGACTGAGGAGAAGAATAAATTCAATACCTCTGCCATCTCCCCATCCTTTGTAACCAGATGTCCTTCCTCATTCTTTATGGGGCCAATATGGTCTGTCCTCCCTTTTTTACTGTTTACATACTTAAAGAATTTCTTGGGATTTTTTTTGCTCTCCTCCGCTATGTGTCTTTCATGTTCTATCTTAGCCATCCTAATTGCACCCTTACATTTCTTATTGCATTCTTTATAAATTCTGAATGCTGTGGATGATCCCTCAACCTTGTATTTTTTGAAGGCCTTCTCCTTTGCTTTTATATGCATTTTTACATTGGAGTTAAGCCATCCAGGATGTTTGTTCGCTCTTTTAAATTTATTACCCAATGGGATACATTGGCTAATGCCCTTATTTAATATGCTCTTAAAGCAAACCCATCTCTCCTCTGTATTCTTTGTTCCTAATATTTTGTCCCAATTTATGCCTTTTAGCAAGGTTTGTAGTTTAGGGAAGTTGGCTCTTTTGAAATTCAGTGTCTTTGTGTTCCCTTCATGTCTCCTATTTGTGTGATTTATACTGAAACTAATTGACCTGTGATCGCTGTTACCTAAATTGCCCCGTATTTCCACATCTGTTATCAGGTCTGTATTGTTGGGAATCAGTAGATCTAGTAATGTTTTATTTCTAGTTGGTGCGTCTACCATCTGACCCATAAAATTGTCCTGCAAGACATTAAGGAACTGGCGAGCCTTAAATGAATGCGCGGTTCCCTCCGCCCAGTCTATGTCTGGATAATTAAAATCCCCCATTATGATAACACTTCCCATCCTTGCTGCTAATCCAATTTGTGATAGGAGATCCGTCTCCACTTCCTCCCTCAGGTTAGGGGGCCTATAGCATACTCCCAGTATTATTTTCCCCTTAGCTTCATCCCTTTGGAGCTCTACCCATAAAGATTCCACCTCCTCCCTAGCCCCCTCAGTGATGTCATCTCTCACATTCACTTGTACATTATTCTTGATATATAGGCATACCCCTCCCCCTTTTTTACCCTCTCTATCCTTGCGGTATAGGGTATACCCTTGAATGTTTGCCAGCCAATCATGAGAGCTGTTGAACCAGGTCTCTGAAATTCCCACAAAATCCAAATCCTCCTCGTACAACAGTATCTCTAGTTCACCCATCTTGTCCGCCAGGCTCCTGGCATTGGTGAACATGCCACATAGTTTAGACCGGTCGCATATTGTCCTCGTATTGGGTGTTTCAAGATTGCAACTTGGACTTGCTACTATACTCACCTTGTGTTTTTGTGCTTTGGTTAACCTACCACTAATGCCCCCAATACTACCCTCTGGAATATCTTCTGCGCTGGCTATCACTGTCTCTGGACCCTCCCCCCCCTTCGCCTAGTTTAAAAACCCCTCTAACTTTTTGGCCATCTTCATTCCCAGCAGATCTGCACCCTCCTCATTTAGGTGCAGTCCGTCCCTTCTATAGTACCGGTTACCGACTGAGAAGTCGGCCCAGTCCTCCAGGAACCCAAACCCCTCCTTACTACACCAGCTCTTCAGCCACTTGTTTACTTCCCTAATCTCCCTCTGCCTCTCTGGTGTGGCTCGATGTACCGGTAGTATTCCTGAGAACACTACCTTGGAGGTCCTTTTCCTCAATTTAGCTCCTAAGTCCCTAAAATCGTTCTTTAGGACACTCCATCTGCCTCTGACTTTGTCATTGGTGCCAACGTGCAATTGATTTTGATAAATATATATATATATATTCTATACCATTCAGAGCAGTATTGGTCCAGTTTTGGTGGTTGATTGCACTTTGCTCCACCATTTTTGAGTCCTCGTAGTGAAGCAAGCCCTGGTTTTTCGATGTGGTTTGGCTGCCTGGTGGATTTGCAGGATGCATGCCTTTAAGACCAATGAATATTTCTGACCAAGTCATTCCCTTCAGATATGTGTTCAATGTGAATTGTTTGCCATGTAAGTAAACTAGTTCATGTTCCAAACCGGCTGGGGATGCTGGGTGATGTGAATGGCCAAATATGATAATGACATTTTGCTACACTAGTGCTATCTGTAAACAAACCAGTCACTTTTAAAGGGTTAAAACATAAAATTCTGAATCCTTACATGCAGATTTCAGGTGTACCCAATGGTGTTTATTTTAAGGATTGGTCTTTTTTATTTTGCCCAATCAGAATTTTTTGTATTCCTTTTTCATTCCTTTTGTTTGGCTACCCATATCATTTTATAACAAAAGTTTGCAAATTAGCCTTGGAAAAGGCAAGAAAAAAATTACACAATTTCTGCTGAGTGATTTCACTTAATTTGTTGTCCTGGAGATCTCCAAGAGGGACACAACAATATATATATATATATTTTAGCGGGAAATGGGAATGGTTAGAACTATAACCACGCTGTCACCCAAATACAAGAAGAGAAGGAAAATTGACCTAATGAGACAATGAAAAAAGCCCAAGAAGGGTATCCAAAGAATTAAATCTCTTCAGTGAGCATTTAGAGGCTTTTAAACATTTTGATTGATTTTTATTGAGCTTTATTATTTTTTTACCTGTACTTGACTGATAAGCCACATGTGCGATAGGATTGTACAGAGACAGGTTGTCTATGGAGACATCAGGGGTATGTTAGACCCCTTATATCTCTCCCGCCCTGTCCCTGAACTGATTGGGGATAGAAAAACCATGAACAACACAGCCGCAGCTGGCTGTCACATGACAGCCCGAAACCTGGAAATGCTCAGAGGAAAATGCTTCTGGTTTCATTGGAGAAAAGATCAAGTATGATATTTTTCCCCCCACATACACACTGTTGCACATCCTAAAATTTTTGGGGGTCCCGCGGTCCAGGGAGGAGTGCACACCATAGTATGTCTACATGCCTACTTTGGTATTATGAGGAGCTTACCCTCACCCTGCTTCTTGAATAAGATTCTCTTGTTGGTGGGATCTGACCAGACCAGACCAAATCACAGGCATGAAAATGCCCTTGTGTGGCTATATCCTAAATTTTTTTAAGCTGCCTTTGGTGAACTACTTGCTGTATATCTGGAAATACCATCGTTTTGATAGTTGATGATTATACCGGTGACTATTTTTTAATTTTTTCAGGGAAGGACGAGCTGCACTTGTCACATCTTTCTGCATGTTTAAATACATGTCTATGTTTGGATTAATTGAATATATCAACACACTGCTGCTATACTGGGTAATACATTCATTTTGCTATCAAAGGAACATAGAAAAATAAGTCACTCTATAACTAGTGAGAGCAATAGAGATTGTACTACTCGTAACATTTCTTGATGTATTCTGTGCTTTTTCAGCAACGAAATATCTTTGGAAACAATCAGTTCCTTGTCCATGACTTTGCTATCATGTTTGTAATATTCCTTACAAGTGAGTACAGCTGACATACATTATTATTATTTTTTTTTATGTACGTACTGCCTATAGAAGGGAACAGATAGAATATGGTTGCTAGGAGAAATATTTCTATTTTTCAACACTTTTCTAGTCACGAAGAATACCAATAATGTAAAGTCAATTGATAGTTACACGTGCTTTTGGGAAAAAAATATTTAATGAAGCTTTGGCTCAAGAAAAAAAACATATTTACATTTTGGGATTTCCAGGCACTAATTAGCTGTTGCACCAAATGAGATTTCACATACATTTATCCCAAAAAAAACATATTTTAAGGCCCAACTTTGCATTCAGCCCCTCCACTGTAAAGTTTTTCTTTTTTTATGGGATGTGCTGGATCTTCTTCCTCTTCACCTGTTCTCTGGCAGTTGGCAGTCCTTTGCTAATGCTGAGATTGGGCTCACATAACAATGTGTAAAAAGGGCGTAATGGTAATTCCCTGCATTCACAGTATGTCCTCAGTCTCCCAGATTGAAAGACACTGGAACAAGTATGCTAATAAGGGGTTTGGAGTTCACTCTAACATCACCTGTATCATGCTTGTTTGGGGTCAGTAATGAAGCCTGAGAAACCCAAGTAACTAGCATTTTTAAAAAAAGGTTAGGTATGGCACGTTACTTGTTACGTATTTTTCTCTGTAGCGCTACCCCCGGAGGAGCAGCTTAAGTATAGTTGGTTCCGTACTCTGCCTCTCAACCCCAAGAACTGTCCCAGCCCCTCTGGCACACCTAGCAAACAGTGTACTTGCAAACACAGTAATAACAGCCACAAATATAGTGAACAGGAAGTTTGTTTACTGGGAGGCTCTCCACAATTAAATAGTAGTCTGATAACTCAATAGTGAAGAATAGCAAACTGTGATCTTTAATGGTGTAAATCCAACCCAAATGTAGACTTTAAAATAGCACAGTCAAACAACTTAAATGACTCAAAAGTGGCCTATGCACTCATACATAAAGGGGAACAGATCTGGCTTAAACACGGTCAGTCTGTTCCCCTCAAATCATGAAATCACAGACCCAGGCAATGATCGAGGGAGCAAAAGGCCACAAATGCATATTATCACTTTAACAATTAAGGTGAGAGTTCCCCTTTAAAGGTAATCAGTGGAATCACTAAATTACTGATACTGAAAAAGTAACAGAAAGGATCTTCACAATGGGGATATCTAGGGTCTTTGGGTAGCCTGGTGTTGGTGCACTTGTCCTGTTGAGCAGGATAAACAAAGTGTATTTGAAAGTATCCTGGTAAGGCAGAGTGGAATCTATAATGCTAGCAGTATCTGTGTAAGACAGAGGAAATGTAGTGACTGTTCAGCAGCTTATAAGTGTTCCTGCAAATGTGGTTACTGGTAAGGCAATGTTGCCTGAATACAGTGTCGTTGGGATTATATGAGCTTGTATCTGGTGGTACCACAAATACCAGAGATGTGAACAAAGACAATGGTGTCTGTATACAGTGTCTATGTGATTAAATGGACAGGTGCCCGCTCACCAAATACTGCAACAGATGAAGCTGGTGGTGATGAAAGTGACTTTACAGGCTCTCCCTCTGGTTCCTGGCTCGGGGAATGGCATCCAACCTCCCCTGCGGCCTACCCGGATCAGCTACTGTGTGATTCAGATGGAGCAGAAATGGCCTCCAGGTTGCAGCTGGACAGTAAAGCAGTGCTGTCCGCAGGTGCTCCAAAGATGCATGTGTGGTGACTATTCTTATGCAGGCCGCAACTCAGATTCAGCACTCTCCAACACAGAGCCCCTGCTTGCAGATCCAGGCTGGTGTCCCAAGAGAGCGATCCAGGCCTAGTACAGCATTTTTATCAACTCTCCCAGAAGTCTGTTCTTTTCTGCCAGCCGGCTGGTAGTTGTAGTTCCCCAGCAGTTCAATAGAATGTGTCACTTGAGCCCTGGGACTACAATTCCCTGTATGCTTTGCTCCATGGTGTAATCCCCCTGCTGGCAAAATGTGATGACACAGTCTTAGCTGGCACTAGAGGGAAATGGTTTCACCACAGCAATGTTACAGAGTGTCTTCTGATACTGTAGGTAAGGTAGCCAGCTCCTCGCATCATCTCTTTATGTGCTTTCTTTAAAATTCGAAGCTTGCCCTCAGCTGCAGAAGATGATTTGTAACCTAAACACACATAACCTTGCCTCATGAAAATTCCTTCATAGCTCTACTGTAAAAGAATAGAGCAAACATATATATTTAGGCCTCACTCACACCATGTGCAGAGAAGTCAGTTTTTCTGCACGCATTCTGCAAGGGCACAAAAAAAAAATTGTTCTCTATGTGCCCTGTTCACACCACAACACCGATATCATGTGCAGATTTTTTGTGTGCATGAATCTGCAACGTGTATGCTGTTTTCTGCGCAAACAGAAATTGTCACAACATCAACACTGCGGTGTGAACAGGGCACATAACTGACGCTCATGAAAACGGATGTCAACATGCATAGAAACTCACTGAAACAAACATGAAAACTGATGTAAAGTGATGTGAAACTAATGTAAATCTAAAAAATGTCCTTCGCGCTGGTGGATGATAAATAGTGGTGGTAACTAAGTTATTTTAAATATAAATATTGCTTAACGAAAAAGTGATAATATTGCAACAAAATAAGGGTGTTCACACCAACACTTAGTACAGTAGATATTTAATTCAAATATCGAAATTTATTCAAATATCTACTAAACTAATATAAATGCATTTCTCTGCAAGTGAAATCTGCAAGGTTTTCACATCAGTTTTCATGCACAATGACCCCTTACTCTAAAATCAGTTATCTAATATGAATATTTTATAATGGGCTGTGACCTCTAAATAAATGCAATTTATTTATTGAAATATATCTAAAGTAAAGATTTGACTGTTTTTATGTTATTGGTGTATATGTGTTCATAGAAAACAGTGGGGGAATTTAATAAGGTGCTAACATCACTTTTTTGCTGGGATGAACATTTAAAATGGCCTGTGCTAGGTTCCAATATCCATGCAGCCCATTTCAGTAGCTTTATAAATATATATTGCAGATATAGGTAGCTCCTAATAAGGCCACTTTTACAAAATGGCACTATTTATGCATCAGATTAAAACATAATTACCTCCAATTTGGAGATAATGAAGCTGGAGGTAATTAACACCAACTTTAAGTTGGCTTACAGAGACAGACAGAGTGCCTGTCTCTGTATGTTGCATAACAGGTGGTATATTTGTTGCTGCTACCTCCTCCCCTTCCCACCTGTCCTTGACTGTTAAATACTCTCCTGGCATTCAGTGACTCTGACAGTATGTGGAGCCTCATGAGGAAGTTGAGGAACTAGTTTCCTATCAGGTCCGTTCTCTCCTTGATTGACAGCAGTCAGTGGGCGGATACTATAGCAAATAACAGGCTGTCTATGTGCAATGGATCTGACCACTGCCTGCTGTTTATCATAAGAGGAGCAGACCTTATGAGGAACAGCTGCAGTGGCAGGAGGAAACTCAGTTGCACAGAGGACAGTGTATCCATTTTAACAGGTCCACAGATCTGTCCCCTGCACCAATATTTGTTATGTTGTTTAAACTTTTTATGAATTCACCTAGGTGTTCCTAGACTTATGACTAGAAGTGTATGTAGTATAATAGGCTATACAGTATTACAGTAGACTTTCTAGAACACAAGCAGCTGCTAACCTCTGCTTACCCTGTTCTTTCTTTCAGTGAGTTCAACTCCTGCATACCATAAACTGGCACCATACAGACCACCAGGGCAGCTGATCTCTCCATCTATGCTGTTTTCAGTGGTGTATAATGTTCTATTTACGATAGCCATGCAGACATATGCATTTCTTATAATCCAGCAGCAGCCATGGTACAGCAGAAAAGATGTTTTTAGGTAGTTTACCTACGTTTTTGTATATGGAATAATAAAATTGATTCTAACAGTAATTGGTATAATCGTTGATTTCTTTACATAAACTAGGAATTGGGTTCCTATATTTCTGTCATGACACATGTATTTAACATAAAGAAGGCATATATTTAAGTTAAGTAGACACAAATATTATGTCCCATGCATTTTCTGTACACAAAGTACACTACTGTGCAAACATTTAGGCAGGTGTGAAAAAATGCTGTACATTAAGAATGCTTACCAGTTAATTTTTTTATCAATTAACAAAATGGAAAGAAACAGAAGGGAAATCCAAATCAAATCAATATTTGGTGTGACCACCCTTTTCCTTCAAAACAGCATCAATTATTCTAGTTACACTTACAGACAGTGTTTTTTAAGGAACTTGGCAGGTTGGTTGTTCCAAACATCTTGGAGAACTGACCACAGATCTTCTGTGTGTGTAGGCTGCCTCAAATCCTTCTGTCTCTTCATGTAATCCCAGGCAGACTCGATGATGTTGTGATCAGGGCTCTGTGGGGGCCAAACCTTCACTTCCAAGACCCCTTGTTCTTCTTTATATTGAAGATAGTTCATAATGACATTTTCTGTATGTTTGGGATCATTGTCCTGCTGCAGAATACATTTTTGGGCCAATCACACGCCTCCCGGTGGGTATGGCATGATGGATAAATATCTGCCTGTTTTTCTCAAAGTTGAGGACACCATTAATCCTGACCAAATCTCCAATTTAATTTGCAGAAATGGAGTCCCAAACTTGCAAGGAACCTCCACCATACTTCACTGTTGCCTGCAGACACTCATTATTGTACTGCTTTCTAGCCCTTAGGCAAAGAAACTGCCTCCTGCTACAGCCAGATATTTAAAAGTTTGACCCATCATCAGTCCAGAGCACCTGCTGCTATATTTCTGCACCCCAGTTCCTATGTTTTCATGCATAGTTAAGTTGTATAGCCTTGTTTCCACATGGCTTTTTGGCCACAATTCTTCCATGTAGACTGCTTCTTGCCAGACTTCTCCGGACAGATAGGTGTACTTGATTCCCACTGGTTTCTACCAGTTTTGTGCTATTGTCACTGCTGCACATTTTCTGATGTTGAAGGGAAGTAAGCACGAAGTGTCTTCTTTCATATCATATTCATCAAAACACAGTAAGATTGAATATGAGGCAGCTCAGTGGTAATTCACAAACAAAAGAAAGTACTGAATAATCAAGTAAACAAATATACACCATGCATGTGAATTAATGTCTATCTAAATAAGTGTTCATTCAGGTTCACAATGTTGGTACACCAGTGATATACTCCAGTGTTAGCCGTATGCAAGTTCATCAAAAAATGTATACTTCAGTCATAAAATCCACATTTAATTCAACAAATGTAATAGAAACCACTCACCAGTGTTTAAATGCATTCACTGACTCTCAATGCCTCTCAAACTAATGATCGGTCATATAAGCTTATTAACAGATGCAGCATTTCAGTCTCCACTCCTCCAATAGTGTAATATTGTATAACTCTAATAGTGTAATATTGTAAAAGAAGACTGCATTTATTCATACCTCAATTAGAATGCTACTCACAAGCATAATTAAAAACAAGCCCATCTAAAAAGGTCCCAAACAGTGATCCAATGTCAGGTCCCTCTGTTAATGAACTGAGTATCTCAGCATCTCACCACATCCCTGCTAGTATAAATTCCACTGTTTCACTTCCGGTGGGGGTCAGGCATCCCAACCTGTTGCCATGTGGCCTGACCTAATGTTTCGTCTACCAGTAGACGAAACGTCAGGGTGGACCAGACTGCAACAAGTAGTTATGTCAGACCCCTACCAGAAGTGACGCTGGTTTGAAGCTAAAGTGTGGTCATACCAAAAATTGATTAGATTTATATTTTTCTTTGGTTTTCTCACTTTGCAATTTGTAAATTGATAAAAATTAACAAAATATATATTTTTAAAAGCATTTTTACTTTACAGCACAGTATTTATCATATATGCTGTATAATATACATTTACATTAGTAAATATACATTTTTTAAAACAAGGGCAGTGTAAGAGCCCTAATTTGACTAGGTATTAGCATCTTGCAATCTCTGTACAGCAGGGCTTAGACTTAAGGAGGGAGTAGCAGTACAAGGAGCCAGTCAGTTCTGCAGCAGTGCAACAAGCATGCTGATAGGAGGATACAGCAGCATGACAGAGAAAGATGAGCTCATCAATATGTTACTTTCATTGTTCAGGGACAATGTGTGTGTGTGGGGGGGGGGGCTGTAAGTGAAAGTGAAACTGCAACAATAAAAGATCCCTCCCCTGCCAGACAGATTTGTGCTGTGCAGCAGATCTGTGTAGATTTTACAAATAGACAAAATATAAATGTGAATCCTTTCAGCAGGTAAAACAGATGTCATATGTATATTATCTATTTTAGGGCTCTACTACTATGAACAATGTTGTTAATCAAACAGGCTTACAGAAGAGAAGAGGGATATCTGGATCATATGACTAGCTGAACAGAATTATAAATCCTTTGAAAACAGTTCACTTATTATTATTGTTATTATTTAAACTCTGTATTTAGCTGGCCTTCATTTTTATGGTAGCATTTCACGAATACAGTTGCTAATGAAGATATTTTTACTAGCCTACATGCATGAAATTATTAACTATTATTTAATTCTTTTGCAGTGCCTGTTATCCAGGGAATGTAAGCTTGAACACAGATCTTACGTATAACCTAATAGACAAAAGAACTACGAAGAATTATATAAGCTTTGAGAACACAACATTGTGGCTCCTGACTGCTGTACACCTGGTCATCTTAGCCTTCATCTTCTCTAAGGGAAAACCATTTCGTAAACCACTGTATACGAATTGTGAGTGCATTGATGGCCTTCGTTTTTTTTTCTCAACCATCATAACAATCAATAACGGTGATAGTACTTGCTATGCATTGTGTACTGCCCCGTACACACGGTCGGATTTTCCGATGGAAAATGTCCGATCGGAGTGTGTTGTCGGAAATTCCGACCGTGTGTAGGCTCCATCGGACATTTTCCATCGGATTTTCCGACACACAAAGTTGGAGAGCAGGAGATAAAATTTTCCGTCAACAAGATCCGTTGTCGGAAATTCCGATCCTGTGTACACAAATCCGACGGACAAAGTGCCACGCATGCTCAGAATAAATAAAGAGATGAAAGCTATTGGCCACTTTATAGTCCTGACGTACGTGTTTTATGTCACCGCATTCAGAACGATCGGATTTTCCGACAACTTTGTGTGACCGTGTGTATGCAAGACAAGTTTGAGCCAACATCCGTCGGAAAAAATCCATGGATTTTGTTGTCGGAATGTCCGAACAAAGTCCGACCGGCCATGCCACATCTTTTGCAACAGTTTTGTAGATTGTGTACCATATACATTGCTGCACAGAGTGTTCTTGTTTAACTACTTCAGCCTCAGAAGAATTGGCTGCTCAATGACCAGGCCATTTTTTGCGATACGGCACTGCTTTGCTTTAACTGACAATTGCGCGGTCATGCAACGCTCTACCCTAACAAAATTGACATCCTTCTTTTCCCACAAATAGAGCTTTCTTTTGATGGTATTTGATCATCTCTACGGTTTTTATTTTTTGCGCTATAAAAAAAAAGAGCGCCAATTTTGAAAATAACACAATGGGGGTTATTTACTAAAGGCAAATCCACTTTGCACTACAAGTGCTTTGCAAGTGCACTTGGAAGTGCACTCGCTGTAGATCTGAGGGGGACATGCAAGGAAAATAAAAAACAGCATTTTTTCTGAGCTTCCCCTCAGATCTCATTTCAGAGCTTCCCCTCAGATCTACAGCGATCTACAGTGACTGCACTTACAAGTGCACTTGTAGTGCAAAGTGGATTTGCCTTTAGTAAATAAAAGCCAATATTTTGTACTTTTTACTGTAATAAATAGCCCGATTTTTTTTTAGAAAAAGCTAATTTTTTCCTCAGTTTAGGCCGATATGTACTCTTCTACATATTTTTGGTAATAAAAATCGCAAAAAGCGTATATTGATTGGTTTGCACAAAAGTTATAGCGTCTACAAAATAGGGGATAGATTTATGGCATTTTTATTTATTTTATTTTTTTACTAGTAATGGCAGCAATCTGCGATTTTTATTGAGACTGAACATTATGATAGACACATCGGACACTTTTGACACATTTTTGGGTCGATTGACAATTATACAGCTATATAGGAGATGAGAGATTGTGGTTCCCAGCTCTTAGGAACTCACAATCTCTTTCTCTCCTCACAGAACTGGGATGTGTGTGTTTAAACACACACGTCCCTGTTCTGCCTCTCGTGTCCGTGATCGCTCGTGGCCGTCGGTCATTGCAACCGCGGGTCACGAGCATCAGCACCCCGCTCGGCCTGCTATCCCGCTTAAAGGGAGCAATGCATAGCTACGAAGGTTTGTGGGATTGCGCCAACCTGCCGCAGTATAATGACGGCGGCTGGTCGGCAAGTGGTTAACATCCTTTGTGTTGCATTGAATTCTCCTAGACATGCACAAAATTGTCCCATATTTTGAAAATTCTGTGTTTTACATCAAATGAAAAATGGTCTCTAAAGTTGGTGCACGTCTTTGACACCTGCATAAAATATAGACACTTGCAGTACTGGTTACAGTTATGATTGTTCATACGTTATACATATCTGTGATAATAAATATGACAGATGAGATGAAGAGGACCTGTGTCACCATCAGTAAGATAAACAGCATACATTTACCAGCATTGTGAAAACACTGATATGCACAATTTTTGCCTACATTGTTTTCCTTGATTGAATATTAAGAATCATTCATAAAGTTCCCTTACCATCCCTGTGAGACAGGCTGACTGCTTGTTTACTCCATTCATAGACTTGCGCACAGGGTGTGCCAGGTGTGCTTAGACACACCCTAATCACCCTGTGGGATGCAGATTTCCCATTGAGGCCAGGTTCACACTGGTACGACAAACGCTCCTACATTGAGAGCTCATGTCACATTACATGTGAAAATCAATGTTCAATCAATGGGAGCCATCTCAACTGGTCTGACACAAGTCGGTCCAACTTTAAAAAGGCTCCCTGCACTAATTTAGTCCGACTTTGATCCTAGTTCAGCCTATTGATTATCACTGAAGTCAGATTAAAGTTGGATCGCTGTCTTAACTGACCCAACATTGTCATGCGATTTGTGCTCTGAGGATCTTGAAGGGGAACTCAAATAAAAAAAAACGGCATGGGTTCCCCCTCCAAGAGCATACCAGGCCCCCTGGTTAAAGGGGGCTTCCAGATTCCAATAAGCCCCCCCACCCGCAGACCCCGACAACCAATGGCTAGGGTTGTCGGGAAGAGGCCCTTGTCCTCATCAACATGGGGACAAGGTGCTTTGGGGTGGGGGGCGCAGGCCCCCCTGCCCAAAGGCACCTACCCCTCCATGTTGAAGGCATGCGGCCTGGTACAGTTCAGAAGGGGGGGTGCTCGCTAGTCCACACCCCCTTGCTTGACCTTCTGGGCTGTTTGCTCGGATAAGGGTCTGGTATGTATTTTGGGGGGACCCCAACACCATTTTTTCGGCATGGGGGTTCCCCTGAAAATCCATACCAGACCGAAGGGCCTGGTATGCTCCCCGATAGGGAACCCATGCCATTTTTCGTTTTTACATTGTGCGTGGAGTTCCCCCTAAAGATTCATACCAGACACAGTGCCTGGTATCAAAAGATCAAAGTTGGATAAAAGTCGGATCCCTGTTCATTGAAGTCAGATGAATGTTGGACTTCAAGCCACAGGGCAAAGTTGGATCCAAAGTCGTGTCGTACCAGTGTGAACCCGGCCTCAGACTTCTCATATTTCACCAAAGCCCCCAATAGGGCTCCTAAAAAAATTGCAAAAAAAAAAATGATAAAATATAATTAAATAATTAAAAAAAAAAAATACTGGCAACGTCCACTGCCCTACTAACATCAATCTCTGCCCTACTGACACTGTCGATATATATACACATACACATACACACACACACACACACATGTGTTTGAGCTTTGGGGTGCACAACCTAATGCAATAGGCTGTGCACACCTATGACTCCATTGCAAAGTGAAATGTGGATGATGGTCTTGATTTTGTTTTTTGTTTGTAAATTGCTCTATTGTTTTTTGTTTGTAAATTGCGCTATTGCTCTATCATGTTTTGTTGTATTATGAAAACAGTAAACTTTGAAGTAGGATTGCTATGTTCATTTGTTCATATTTCTTTAAGCACTGAATATAAAACAGTGACTGACACAATTTCTCTCTGCAGATGTTTTTGTGGCTACATTAGTCGTAGAATTTACTCTCACACTATTCTTCATTTTTGCTGACTTCAAGAATATGTATGTTGATTTAGAGGTAGGTGTGTTTTTACAAAATAAGTAATGTCTTAATTGAATATTCTATTGGGATGGTAATGGGATCTACAAGGACTCCAAACTGAGTGGGGAAAATGGGGATTAGTACAGAAAGAGTGCCACCCTCATTTCTCCAAAATTCACAAGACAGCTTCAGGCACAAAACAGGTCATCGTAAATCCTGTTAAACTCTGTTATGCTGGCCAAAGGCAGATCAAAATTTGGATTGTTTAGCAGGGACTGACCGAATTTCG
Source organism: Lithobates clamitans (assembly GCA_037952925.1). Lineage (NCBI taxonomy): Eukaryota > Metazoa > Chordata > Amphibia > Anura > Ranidae > Lithobates > Lithobates clamitans. Next base: position 168,776 of record JBBGZY010000160.1, read on the forward strand.
ATCCTTGTGTGGCTGTCCCTGGTTGACAGAAGTCAATAATTTAGTCGACTTTAAAATATTTGTCCCATTAGTCCTGCTGTCAGAATACAATGCTCTGGCAGGAGGGAATGAAAGAACCTGTCTATGGCCAGCTTTAGCAGAAGATTGTTTATTTACCAGCAGTATCAAAAATCCTGTTTAACTAGTAGTTTAGCCAGTTATTGAGTCTGGTCATAAATAGATAACTATCATAAAAAGTATCAAAGAGGAAGTAAACTCTGATGGGTTTTTCTTCCTTTCTTCATCCCTGCAAAGTAAAGGCATGATGTGCTAGTATGCATCGCATATGCATGGATTATGCACTTTTGTCTATTTTTATAGCGTTTTTTTCACTATTTTGCACTTTATGTGATTTTTTTCATTTTATGCGACTTTTTTCACTTTTTTTTCCCAATTTTTAGTTTTTTTGTGATTTCTTTCACTCTTATGCACTTTTAGAGTAGTATTGGACTTATGCATTCATATTGGATCTTTTTTGCACTTTATGAGATTTTATTCATTATATGCGATTTTTCACATTTTTTTGTGATTTTTTTCACTTTATGCACTTTTAGAGTATTATTGGACTTATTCACTCTTATTGGATTCTTTTATCACTTTATTTTCCTTAGTGTATTGATGTCACACTGAAGAATTGTCATTATTTTTTATGTTTAATCACATTATTTATGATCTTTTCATGTACTTTAGTTAGCGCCACATATCTTTTATGATCATTCTTCCCCCCCATTTCCTAGCTTGCGGGGCTATATGCTTAGATAAGGGTCTGGTATAGATTTTGGGAGGGGACCCCACGCCAATTTAAAAAAAAAACTTTGGCGAGGGATGACCCTTAGAATCCATACCAGACTCGAAGGGCCTGGAATGGATTGGGGGGGACCCCATGCTGTTTTGAGTCATCAGTTGTTAAGGGCGCGGTGGCCGGCTTCCTGGCCGGCTCCCTGGCCGGCTCCTTAACAACCAGCTTTTCTTCAAACAGAATTCTAATTGGTCGATTATTTTTAACCGATCCAAATTTGAATCGTTCTAAAAATTTGGAATTTAGAAAATGAATAAAACAAATGTATTTTAATGAATTTCAACAAAATTTGTTACTATTTCATGCGGAGATTCAGATACATCTGAATCTCTGAATAACCAGAGATCGGACCGAAATGAATTGCACATTCTGTTCATATTCCATAAATTCTGATATGATAACACTACACAATTACACAACATTCATCACAACTGTCTACCCAAATGTATGAGGAAATAACAGCCAATTAAGTACCAAACATGCCTATTCTATAATGCCTAGAAGGCAGATTGGCCACAGTACATCTCCTAGGCAATGTGTCCAATCTTAATAATGTTTGGGCTCTATCAATCAAGATTTTATTTTGTGTAATAATATGTTGGTTGTCAGTCTGCAAAACATTTCCATCTGAAATTTTTTATGTATTTAGAAAACCTGGTCTTTAGAGAGCATCTGCTGAAGTATCAGAAAACAATTCAACACCCCTCAGCCATTATTGTTTTGTAACATTCTTTTTCATGAAATATTACATTTTGTTAAAATTATTATTTAAAGTAAACCTAAATCTTTAAATGCTCTAGAAATTAAAGAATTCCTGTCTCCTTGTAAAAAGCTACCAGATTTTAAACTCTGTTACTTTCCTTTCTGGCGTGGCAGTAAGTGTCACAGACATTTCTTAAAGCAAATACTATGAATGAATCATGTTTCTATTTCAGCTACTGTTTGTGTGTGTAAAGGGTTAACTGCTCCAGTGCTAATCACTCTCAGAGTGCTGGCTCTTGGATTGTGTTCCTGCAGGCTGGAAAATCTCTGTGCATGGTGAACCTGAGAGTATGATGCATCACATTCCGATTTAAGACTACTGCCTTCCTGTCTATATTGCCTCTTGATGAATGTCTGTTTGAAATTAATATTAGAATTTTTTTTCCTAGCTAGTCTGTACACCAACCAGCTGGAGAATCCACATGTTGATCATGCTGGTCATTTGTCTTGTGGTATCATTTGTGGTGGAGGTGAGTAGCACTGTAAACTAATTTTTGCAGTATGTTGAATATTACACCGATACAAAATTAGCTATGCGTATTCTCTTGTAGGCTTAAACATCTACTGTCCAATGATGTAGCCTTGGATACTTAGGAATAAAAAACAAAAACTCTTGCAATTCTCTCCCTCTTTTTCTGATACTGCACAAAAGAATTGAATTTAACCTTTAAAGCCCAACTGAAGTCTCTTCATAGTCTTAAAACCCTTTTCTCTTAGGCTTGTTGCTTCCCACCCTCAATCTCCAGTAGTATTTGCTGGAAGACTAAAGTACAGTAATAGCCATGCCCTTACATGGACGTGTACTGCAAAGAAAGAGAGAGGACATGTCAAGCCAATTCAGTTACTAATGCTAGTATCTATTCTATGTTTATACACCATGCACAACTACCATAACAGGAAATTAGAGGTAAGAGTATGAAAATTGAGGTTGCTAGTATGAAGTCTATCAGACTTCATATTTATTTCTGTGACTTGATGGCTTTATTAGCTATGTCAGGTGTCCCCACCCTTCACAGTTCAGGTTTTAGCTTCCACCACAAATTACAGTAGGCACTGTTATATTAGGTCTTTAGCTTTCACCCTGGGCAATCAATCCTAAATAGCATGGATGCTTTACCAGGATTTACCAATATGGAACTCAATGTGGAAAAACAGGATATGCACTTGCATGGGATTATTTGCATGACAATCTGCACCAGCCTATTCTCAAGCGTGCACCCTCTTAAGTTACAAGAGCAGACAGGCAGGGTTTCCAAAATGTAATATCATTATTTTTATGCCATATTAATTGTGGATTTATTATTCAAATTAGTGTAATTAACATGCTCTGCTAACATTCTACACATGAAGCAACTTTATTAACTTTATAATTACCAGTTTTGTATCCCTTTGAGATGCTCAAAACCTGTTTTTGATTATATGTATCTGAAAGCTGGCAACTCTGTTCTGCCATTTTGGGATATTCTTGTAAGATAAAGAAGCAATACTGTATATTTAAATAGTAATCTCATCTATAACGTTTAATTATAAGGTACCAAAGTATGGGAAATGGGGTAATACTTACAAATGTTTATGTTGCTACACTCAACTTGCATGCATATTTATGAAGATATGGACATGCATGCAGGATTTGATTTATTTTTTTGCCCCATTAGGCCAACTGTCTTGTGCTGCCTCTCTCAAATCTTTGACAACTGGCTATCCTTAGTATCACACTAGCAATATTAGGTATAACAGCCACAGACATATAAGCTGGGTGTGGAGAGGCTGAAAGGGACTGCTTTAGTACACTTCTGCACTTTTCATTTAGCAAAGACTGAAGCTACTTGTTATGGTTGTGTTCTTTCACTTTTCTACTGCCCAGCTTCACTAAGTGAGAATTGTGAGCCTTATTGAAAATTGGGGCAGAGCCGACATTGCAAAATGGAGCCAGATGAAAGTGTTAAAGGTACTATTTCCGTGTGGCCAAAGCAAACAGCTTCCTTGATTTACTTTCAAATCTGAACTGTAGAATTGAAATATAAGCTGTTTGGTTGCTATAACTTATGATTTACAGTTCATTAAATATTAACCTAAAACTAAAATACCAGCAGTCACTTTTAAATCAATAATCAATCAGTTAAACAGAAGATATTACACCCACTAGAATACATTTATGAGTTGGCTGTAAATCAATTAACCTTTTTAGACATTTAAACTGTGTATCATGTTATCAAGTTATTATATTTATATCATATATTTCAATTTTCTTTCTAGGAATTCATTTTGGATAACAGAGCCCTCTGGCTGGCCTTGAAGAAATGTCTAAAATTAAAACCTGGAAGCAACTACAAAAAGTTAAGAGCTATACTGGATGAGGAAAAAGAGTGGCCACCCATTGGGGACACAGTGTATGAGAACAGTAAACTAACCAATGGAGACTCTAAAACGTACACTAACCCAGCCTATGAGCATGAAGAAGTTGTTTCAAATGGAAGGCATGGGATACATTGATGTTAAAGGAAGAAGTAAAGAAAGAAGGAAGTGAAGGGATCTATACAGCTGTAATATGGAAAGTAAATTCAATTTTACAAGATCCAAGTATGCTGCTATCGATGAAATATTATGCTACTAACAATAAATAATATTAAAATCTTAGCTGTCATTCTACATGTTCAACATACTGGGCTTGATTTTCTAAAGTCAATGGGTCACTGATCTCAGAATTAGGCATTTACTAAAGAAAAAAAAAAAGAAATGTTTGTGCAAATGAGTATTTACATATAACTCTCTCACAAAACTGTGATTATGTGGTATACATCACAGTGGTCAAAAAATCTGGTCCCGAGCATGAAAAGAATGATGCCCTAGAAGGAGATATACATGAATTATTAAATTGTTTTTCATGAAAAAGTTAATTTGGCATTTGGCATTATGCTGGATAATATTCTTTTAACTATAATAAAGTTTTCTGAACATTTGTAATGTCAGTGGAATGATTTAAAAAATACCATAATCTTACTTGAACATTGATGATCCTCTACAACCATTCTAGTAAGAGATCACTTTTCTATAAGTATTAACAATTTTTTTTCTAGTGCTGCTAGTGGGGTTCTTGTTAATAGTGACCCACCCTTAAATGCACCTGACAACTAGGGATGGGCGAACGGTTAGGCCCGATCATAATTTTGGGTTGAACTTTCATTGTTTGGACGTTCGGCGAACCGACCACAATGCATTGCAGCACTGAACAGTGCATTGCAAGCCCTGATTGGCTGAAGCAGTGAAAGATTCAGCCAATCGGGGCACAGAGCACTGTCAGAGTCATGATTGGACACTGTCATCATGACTTTATCCAATCATGGCTCATTCCCGCTCCACAGTATAAAAGTATTAAAAGTATTTTAATTTTAAAAGTAATTTTAAAAGTATTTTTTCAATGGCAGCCATTTTCAGTGTGATTTTGGCATGGAGAGAGATAGAACAGGGCTCTGTACAGTGCTATTAGTTAGTGTGCTATACTGTCCTATTTTGCTTCAATTGTCAGTGTAGAATACTAGTTAGTGTCAGTCTAGGGATAATGTGAGTGTAGTGAGGAGGACCATCATTCAGCTTTGCATAGTGAGCTGCTAGAGTTGGGACAGCTCAGATAGTTTTACTGTAGTGTAGTGAGACCGTGTCATTCATACTTACATTAGTGTAGAGTAGGGACAGTTCAGATATAGGGATGAGCTTTGCGTTCCAGTCGAACCCATCTTCGACTCGAACATCATCTGTTTGATCGTTCGTCAAATTCGTGTGGCGCGTCACGGCCCATAATTCACTGCGGCATCGCAGTGCATTACTGGCTGATGATTGGCCAAGCATGCACTATGACTCGCATGCTTGGCCAATCACAGCGCCGTCGGTAGAGAGAGCTGTAATTGGCCAAAGCCAGGGTGGCTTTGGCCAAGTATGGCTCAGGGAGTTTAGAACACGCCCCACACTATATAAGGCTGCCTGCACGGCGGCCCTGTGTAGTGTGTTCCGGCGTGCTGAGAGATAGAGAGAGAGACAGTGTCATTTCATTTGAGTTAGCTAGATTAGGTAGGACAGTCAGTGAGTTAGCTGCACTTACAGTGTATTGTGTATATATATGCATCCCAGGTGTTGCATATATATATAAATATACACTGTATTCAGTTTAGCTAGATCCGTTCCTGTTATCTTCCTACTGACAGGCTGGCTTGTCTTGTTACAGTATTTACAGCTACCTGAAGAAAATTGCTGATGTTCTTTAATCCTATTAGTACCACAGTCAGGCAGCTAGACTATTTACAGTTAGTGTAGTGCGTCCTCCTCACAGTGTTCAGTTAAAACTACAAGTTAGTTTAGTGTGACCTCTGCACAGTGTTCAGCTAAAACTACAAGTTAGTGTAGTGCACAGTGTTCAGCTAAAGCTACAAGTTAGGGTAGTGTGTCTCAGGCACATCAAACATGGCAAAAACACCAGCCATTTGGGTACTGCATGCTTAACAAGGCATTTAACGTCCAACCACTCAGCCCGTTGGCAAGAGCACCTAAAAGCCACACAAAAGGACACAAATCTGTCCCTCCTGCTCCTTACCCATTTCAGTCTGCCCCTGCTATACCGAGTCATTACCTTTCAGCAGCCGCAGCTGATAGGGATGATGGTATAGCACAGGGTGTCCCAGGTCCTAGCAGCACATCTGCCAGTAGCACACCACCAGCTGTAGACTGTAGCCGGCAAATTTCTCTGCACAATCTGCTGCAGCGGAAAAAAAAATACAGTCCCTGCCACCCACATGCCCAGCATCTACATGCAAGCTTGTCAAAGCTGTTGGCTCTCCAACTTCTGCCTTTCAGCCTGGTGGTATTTGCCCCCTTCCGTGAATTTGCACAATGTGTCTTGTTACAGTATTTACAGCTACCTGAAGAAAATTGCTGATGTTCTTTAATCCTATTAGTACCACAGTCAGGCAGCTAGACTATTTACAGTTAGTGTAGTGCGTCCTCCTCACAGTGTTCAGTTAAAACTACAAGTTAGTTTAGTGTGACCTCTGCACAGTGTTCAGCTAAAACTACAAGTTAGTGTAGTGCACAGTGTTCAGCTAAAGCTACAAGTTAGGGTAGTGTGTCTCAGGCACATCAAACATGGCAAAAACACCAGCCATTTGGGTACTGCATGCTTAACAAGGCATTTAACGTCCAACCACTCAGCCCGTTGGCAAGAGCACCTAAAAGCCACACAAAAGGACACAAATCTGTCCCTCCTGCTCCTTACCCATTTCAGTCTGCCCCTGCTATACCGAGTCATTACCTTTCAGCAGCCGCAGCTGATAGGGATGATGGTATAGCACAGGGTGTCCCAGGTCCTAGCAGCACATCTGCCAGTAGCACACCACCAGCTGTAGACTGTAGCCGGCAAATTTCTCTGCACAATCTGCTGCAGCGGAAAAAAAAATACAGTCCCTGCCACCCACATGCCCAGCATCTACATGCAAGCTTGTCAAAGCTGTTGGCTCTCCAACTTCTGCCTTTCAGCCTGGTGGTATTTGCCCCCTTCCGTGAATTTGCACAATGTGTCTTGTTACAGTATTTACAGCTACCTGAAGAAAATTGCTGATGTTCTTTAATCCTATTGTACCACAGTCAGGCAGCTAGACTATTTACAGTTAGTGTAGTGCGTCCTCCTCACAGTGTTCAGTTAAAGCTACAAGTTAGTTTAGTGTGACCTCTGCACAGTGTTCAGCTAAAACTACAAGTTAGTGTAGTGCACAGTGTTCAGCTAAAGCTACAAGTTAGGGTAGTGTGTCTCAGGCACATCAAACATGGCAAAAACACCAGCCATTTGGGTACTGCATGCTTAACAAGGCATTTAACGTCCAACCACTCAGCCCGTTGGCAAGAGCACCTAAAAGCCACACAAAAGGACACAAATCTGTCCCTCCTGCTCCTTACCCATTTCAGTCTGCCCCTGCTATACCGAGTCATTACCTTTCAGCAGCCGCAACTGATAGGGATGATGGTATAGCACAGGGTGTCCCAGGTCCTAGCAGTACATCTGCCAGTAGCACACCACCAGCTGTAGACTGTAGCCGGCAAATTTCTCTGCACAATCTGCTGCAGCGGAAAAAAAAATACAGTCCCTGCCACCCACATGCCCAGCATCTACATGCAAGCTTGTCAAAGCTGTTGGCTCTCCAACTTCTGCCTTTCAGCCTGGTGGTATTTGCCCCCTTCCGTGAATTTGCACAATGTGTCTTGTTACAGTATTTGCAGCTACTTGAAGAAAATTGCTGATGTTCTTTAATCCTATTAGTACCACAGTCAGGCAGCTAGACTATTTACAGTTAGTGTAGTGCGTCCTCCTCACAGTGTTCAGTTAAAGCTACAAGTTAGTTTAGTGTGACCTCTGCACAGTGTTCAGCTAAAACTACAAGTTAGTGTAGTGCACAGTGTTCAGCTAAAGCTACAAGTTAGGGTAGTGTGTCTCAGGCACATCAAACATGGCAAAAACACCAGCCATTTGGGTACTGCATGCTTAACAAGGCATTTAACGTCCAACCACTCAGCCCGTTGGCAAGAGCACCTAAAAGCCACACAAAAGGACACAAATCTGTCCCTCCTGCTCCTTACCCATTTCAGTCTGCCCCTGCTATACCGAGTCATTACCTTTCAGCAGCCGCAACTGATAGGGATGATGGTATAGCACAGGGTGTCCCAGGTCCTAGCAGCACATCTGCCAGTAGCACACCACCAGCTGTAGACTGTAGCCGGCAAATTTCTCTGCACAATCTGCTGCAGCGGAAAAAAAAATACAGTCCCTGCCACCCACATGCCCAGCATCTACATGCAAGCTTGTCAAAGCTGTTGGCTCTCCAACTTCTGCCTTTCAGCCTGGTGGTATTTGCCCCCTTCCGTGAATTTGCACAATGTGCTGTACCCCAATTTCAGGTTCCCAGTCGCTACTACTTTTCACGTAAGGTTGTTCCATCTCTCTACCATCACGTGGAAGGGAATGTTCTGGCATTGTTGGGCAAGGCAGTCAACCATAAAATCCACCTTACTGCTGACACGTGGTCCAGCATGGGCAGGGTGACCCCGAGTAGTCTGCTTCTCAAGCCTCGGCAAATTTGAGGAGCATGGACAACCTCATTCTTCAAAGCCTGTGAAAGGACCCAAGAATACGTGGCATAAAGGAGAAGGATGGTTACTGGTTGGCAACCCTCCCCCCGTTATAAGGGGAAGGTCTCAGAACTCATCCCGTCCCCACAGAGAGTGCAGAAGATAAAATCTCTTGAAGACACATTAAAGAGGATTTTATTGAACGTTTTTCCTGACTCCAGTAGGTTACAGTGTCATGAAAAAACCTAGTTTTGAGTCTTCTGTTGGTCAAGAGAGGAGCGTTGGAGAAGGCGTCCGCCTAAGTGAGGCATTTCGAAACTTTTTTAGTCCTCGCCGCCCAGGGCTGTCAGCTTTCACATCCCATCGGCAGCATCTGCATCACATGGTGGACGATTACTTCTGGGCCAAAACAGAGATGGAGAGCTTTCCAGCTGATGATTCACTGACTTACTGGGTCATCAGACTAGACCACTGGCTGGAACTTGCCCAGTTTGCTATTGAGTTGTTGGGCTGCCCTACATCCAGCATGCTTTCAGAACGGGCATTCAGTACTGCAGGAGGTTTTGTTACTGATCGTAGAATGTGTCTGTCCACAGCCTCTGTGGACCGTTTGACTTTTATAAAAATGAATCAGTCCTGGGTTACCAGCTATGAAGCCCATGATGCCGATATCACTGATTAAGTCTTTTTGGGATGTGGAATCTCTGCAGGACTTCGAGGCTGCCTAGCTTTGAGGGTGTTCAATCATTTCATCTGGAAGAATGTTTTTGGTATAGGTTTCATGTGCATAACTAACACCTAAAAACTATTTTTCAGCACCTGTTTGACAGGTGCATATCTTTGCAATTTTTTTGCCTTCATCAAGAGCACCTCTATAGGGTTATGGCGGGAAGGCGCCTCCGGCAAATACATTAATTTGTTCCAGTAGGTGTCTGGCACTGAGGCTCAGCATTACTGAGCTCAGTGCTCAGTTAGTGCACCTGCCACACAGGGGCATTGCCTGACAAGTTAGGCTCAACTTAGGTACAGTGGCCAGACCAATCCCTGTGTGACAGCATGACTAGCACCTGTGCATCCACAGAACTGATGTCATGCCACGCTGGCCAATGAAGATAGCCGAAAACCAGAACACAGGAATATGTGGAATCTTTTAATTCCAATTATTTTTTTGAAGTTTAACAAGGTTTGTACATAAGGGAAAAAATATACAGAACAGACCATGGAGAAAGGAAACAAGTCAAGGCATGGTGCTTTCAACAAGTTAACATGCTGGATAGAAGCATTGAGACAAGGAATTTGACAGAACTAAATAATAAACAATACTAAACATCTGGCCTATAAGTTTAACAGGGAACCAAAAGAACCAGCCTGTTTCTGGTAATAGTTAAAGGAATAGGTTAAAATGAGTAAAGCAGTTATGGATGTAGAGTATCAATGTGTAACATTGAGGGCTATAGGTGAGACTAACAAGCTTAAGGTACAATTCCATTAACTAAAAAGAAGGCTGGGTGCTGAATCCCAACACAAGCATGTAAATTGTTACCTCAGCCCGGTGCACAGCCAGGTGCATGGGTAGCTTCAGGCAGCCTTGAAAGTGGCCACTAGGGTAGTGGAACAGATGAATGGCAAGAAAGAACACTAGACAGGTGCTCCAGTGTAAAAAAACTGAAAACTGTTTTATGTATGGGGAACATAATGCTGTAGCTGGACTCAAAGCATATGCACACGGTCTTGGGCCAAGAAAGATGCCAAGTATATTGAAGTTATCAAATAAATCTTACATGGTGTAGAGCAGTAATCCCAGGCAGTCATGGAAAGTTAGCAGGCTGAGAGCAGAAGTAGTGTGCCGATCTCCAGGTATACATCCAGCAAGGACAGGGAGATGGATGGCTGCCAGCCATGATGGGTTGTTATGTTATTGGTAGGGAGGGGCCAATCAAGGGGTTAACTGTGTTCCCTGTGTGTGTTCTAACTGTAGGGTGGATGGGACTGACTAGGGAAGGAGACTGATCAGTGTTCCTATATACTAGGAACACACGACCTGTCTTATCTCGCTTGACAGGACATGGATGTACACACACATCCCTGTTCCTGCTCTGTCAGGAGCGATCGCGAGTGTGCCGGCGGACATCACGGCCACCGGGCATGCGCATAGTCTTCTCAGTGACGCGGTGCCCCCTAATCTCCTTACAGTGACCGCCGTAGAGCTACGGCGATTCGCGCAGGGGAGCCATTCTGCCATCATCAATCGAAGGCAGGCGGTCTTGAATCGGTTATTCAGTACATACTATATATCCAATAAATTGTCACTGAACAATATAAATTAAAACTTCAGTGCTAAGCCATTCTTCAAGACATTTAATATTCCAAAACCAGAGTATCAGCAACCAGCAGCACTACATATGAGCATTATACAGAGATGGTGAAATATAACCGCTTGCCGCCCGCCGGCTGTCATATGACGGTGAGGCGGCGCGGCTCTCGTTCTGGGAGGGCGTCATATGATTCCCTCGCCTTCCCTACCCACCAGGGGGTGCGCGTGCGTCGCCGACGGCATTCGCGCACGCCCGCCGTGTCACTGGGCACCCGATGTCCGCCGGGCACACGCGATTGCCCGGTAACACGGCAGGATGTGGATCTGTGTATGTAAACACACAGATCCATTTCCTGTCAGAGAGGAGAGGAGACCGATCTGTGTTCTCAGTATAGAGCAACACAGATCGGTCTCCTCCCCTTGTGAGTCCCCACCTGCTTCAGTTAGAGACATTCCCTAGGAACACAGTAAACCCCTCGATCACCCCCTAGTGTTAACGCCTTCCCTGCCAGTCACATTTATGCAGTAATCAGTGCATTTTTATAGCACAGATCGCTGTATAAATGTGAATGGTCCCAAAAATGTGTCAAAAGTGTCCGATGTGTCTGCCACAATATCGCAGTCACAATAGAAATCGCAGATCGCCGCCATGACTAGTAAAAAAAAAAATAATAAAAATGCTATAAATCTATCCCCTATTTTGTAGTCGCTATAACTTTTGCGCAAACCAATCAATATACGCTTATTGCGATTTTTTTTACCATAAATATGTAGAATACATATCGGCCTAAACTGAGGAAAAAATTTGTTTAAAAAAAAAAAATGGATATTTATTATAACAAAAAGTAAAAAATATTGTGTTTTTTTCAAACTTGTCCCTCTTGTTTTGTTTATAGCGCAAAAAATAAAAGCCGCAGATGTGATCAAATAGCACCAAAATAATGCTCTATTTGTGGGGAAAAAATAATAAAAATTTCATTTGGGTACAGTGTTGTATGACTGCGCAATTGTCATTCAAAGTGTGACAGTGCTGAAAGCTGAAAAATGGCTTGGGCAGGAAGGGGGTTAAAATGCCTTGTATTGAGGTGGATAATATGGCACTTGTTTCAATTAAATTACCATAAAGTATAATACTTCCATCTAAGTAACTAAGTATTATTTTCTAATTAAAGCGGAGTTCCGCTTGGGTAAAGAATAAAAAAAGTCAGAAGCTAAAAATACTGCAGCTGCTGACTGGACATTGCGTAGATCTCCGCACAAGATTGTGATGATCTTTCCCCCGAAAGTGGGAGCAGATACCTTGTTTGACAGGTATCCGCTCCCCCCTTCCCCCTGAAAGGTGCCAAATGTAGCACCGTTGGGGGGGGGGATTAAATTCGTGGAAGTTCCATTTCTTAATTACAGAAAGAGATCTGCCTGTATTTCCATATCTTTTGGGTGAAAATTCTATCACTTACTTGCAAGACAGTAACAGTATGTGAAAGTGACAAGTGTGAAAATGACAAGGCTGTTTTTGAAGCTGTGAAAAAATTGTCATAAAGCAATTCTCCATACAGAGGAAAATTTGGATATGTTAGTAGCTTGTAATTTGAAATTTTGAACGCGCAGCCTCTATGCATTTCGTGTTACACAGGTTATCAGGGCTTCATCAGGGCTTCCTGATGACGTGTGTAACACGAAATGCATAGAAGCTGCGCATCCACTTCTGACTGACGTCACATGCGGTTCTTTGGTTTTCATCCCTTGTGCTTTGGAACGCTTTCTCCTGAGTAGGGATGAGCCGAACACCCCCCTGTTCGGTTTGCACTAGAACATACGAACAGGCAAACAATTTGTTCGAACACGCGAACACCATTAAAGTCTATGGGACACGATCATGAATAATCAAAAGTGCTAATTTTAAAGTCTTATATGCAAGTTATTGTCAGAAATATGTTTAGGGACCTGGGTCCTGCCCCAGGGGACATGTATCAATGCAAAAAAAAGTTTTAAAAACGGCCGTTTTTCGGGAGCAGTGATTTTAATAATGCTTAAAGTGAAACAATAAAAGTGTAATATTCCTTTAAATTTTGTACCTGGGGAGGTGTCTATAGTATGCTTGTAAAGGGGCGCATAAAACCAAAAACCAAAAAATAACAAAAATGGCATGGGGGTCCCCCTAAATTCCATACCAGGCCCTTCAGGTCTGGTATGGATATTAAGGGGAACCCCGGCCTAAATTAAAAAAAAAATGGTGTGGGGGTCCCCCTCAAAGTCTATATCAGACCCTTAAGGTCTGGTATAGATTTTAAGGGGAACCCCGCTCCAAAAATTTTTAAAAAATGGCATGAGGTCCCCCCAAAAATCCATACCAGACCCTTATCCGAGCATGCAACCTGGCAGGCCACAGGAAAATGGGGGGGACGAGAGAGCAGCCCCCCCTTTCTGAACCATACCAGGCCACATGCCCTCAACATTGGGAGGGTGCTTTGGGGTAGCCCCCCCAAACACCTTGTCCCTATGTTGATGGGGACAAGGGCTTCATCCCCACAACCCTTGCCCGGTGGTTGTGAGGGTCTGCGGGCGGGGGGCTTATCGGAATCTGGAAGCCCCCTTTAACAAGGGGACCCCCAGATTCCCCCCGTGTGAAATGGTAAGGGGGTACAAAAGTACCCCTGCCATTTCACAAAAAAAGTGTCAAAAATGTTAAAAATGACAAGAGACAGTTTTTGACAATTCCTTTATGTAAATGCTTCTTCTTTCTTCTATCTTCTTTCTTCTATCTTCTTTCTTCTATCTTCCTTCGGTTTCTTCCTCCATTTTCTTCTTCTGGTTCTTCTTCCGGTGTTCTCGTCCAGCATCTTCCTCCGCGGCGTCTTCTTCCCTTCTTCTTCTTGGCCGCTCTGCATCCATGATGGGAGGCTCCCGCTGTGTGGCGTTACGTAACGGGTGACTCCTCCCCCTCTGACGTCACGGGGAATGCTACAGGGAAGTCCCCGTCAAGTCCGCATCAGAGGGGGCGGGGTCACCGGATGGCCCCGCCCTCCGTTATTTAAGAACCGTCAGAAGATGAGAAGCGTCACACAGCGGGAGTGGCCGAGAAGAAAAAGGGAAGACGCCGCTACCCCAAAGCACCCTCCTAATGTTGAGGGCATGTGGCCTGGTACGGTTCAGGAGAGGGGCGCTCTCTTGTCCCCCCCCTCTTTTCCTGCGGCCTGCCAGGTTGCGTGCTCGGATAAGGGTCTGGTATGGATTTTTGGGGGGACCCCACACCATTTTTTTTTAATCTTGGCACGGGGTCCCCTTTAAAATCCATACCGGTCTGGTATAGATTTTGAGGGGGACACCACGCCATTTTTAAAAAAAACGTTGGCCGGGGTTCCCCCTATTATCCATACCAGACCTGAAGGGCCTGGTATGGAATTTAGGTGGACCCCCCACGCCATTTTGTTTTTACATTTTGGTTCGGAGTTCCCCTTGTTGAATACCCATGCTGTTTTTATCAATGAACTTTTATGTGTATTGTCGGACCGGCAATTCATTAATAGCCGCAAGTAGGAATGAGCTTCGAGTTCGAGTTGAACTCATGTTCGACTCGAACATTGGCTGTTCGCAAGTTTGCCGAACAGCGAACAATTTTGGGTGTTCGCGGCAAATTCGAATGCTGCGGAACACCCTTTAAAAGTCTATGGGAGAAATCAAAAGTGCTAATTTTAAAGGCTAATATGCAAGTTATTGTCATAAAAAATGTTTGGGGACCTGGGTCCTGCCCCAGGGGACATGGATCAATGCAAAAAAAAGTTTTAAAAACGGCCGTTTTTTCAGGAGCAGTGATTTTAATAATGCTTAAAGTCAAACAACAAAAGTGTAATATCCCTTTAAATTTCGTACCTGGGGGGTGTCTATAGTATGCCTGTAAAGGGGCGCATGTTTCCTGTGTTTAGAACAGTCTGACAGCAAAATGACATTTTGAAGGAAAAAACTCATTTAAAACTACCCGCGGCTATTGCATTGCCGACAATACACATAGAAGTTCGTTGATAAAACGGCATGGGAATTCCCCAAAGGGGAACCCCGAACCAAAATAAAAAAAAAAAAATTATGTGGGAGTCCTCCTAAATTCCATACCAGGCCCTTCAGGTCTGGTATGGATATTAAGGGGAACCCCGGCCAAAATTATAAAAAAAAAATGACGTGGGGTTCCCCCTAAATTCCATACCAGACCCTTATCCGAGCACGCAACCTGGCAGGCCGCAGGAAAAGAGGGGGGGACGAGAGTGTGGCCCCCCTCCTGAACTGTACCAGGCCACATGCCCTCAACATTGGGAGGGTGCTTTGGGGTAGCCCCCCAAAACACCTTGTCCCCATGTTGATGAGGACAAGGGCCTCATCCCCACAACCCTGGCCGGTGGTTGTGGGGGTCTGCGGGCGGGGGGCTTAAATAACGGGGGGCGGGGCCACCCGGTGACCCCGCCCCCTCTGACGCACGGGACATGACGGGACTTTCCTGTGGCATTCCCCGTGACGTCACAGGGAAGTCCTGTCAAGTCACCGTGCGTCATAGGGGGGCGGGGTCACCGAGTGGCCCCGCCCCCGTTATTTAGGAACTGTCAGACGAGGAGCGCCGTCACACAGCGGGAGCCTCCCTCCATGCCAGCATGGGTTGCGGAGCGGCCCGGAGAAGAAAATGAAGAAGAGAAGAAGAGAAGAAGAGAAGAGCGGGAGCCTCCCCCCCATGCCATGGGTGCGGAGCGGCCCGAGGAGAAGAAGATAGAAGAGGCCGCGGAGGAGATGCTGGACAAGAACGCCAGAGGAAGAACCAGAAGAGCCAGAAGAACCAGAAGAACCAGAAGATGAAGGAAGATAGAAGAAAGAAGAAGCATTTAAATAAAGGAATTGTCAAAAACTGTCTCTTGTCATTTTTAACATTTTTGACAGTTTAGTACCCCCTTACCATTTCACACAGGGGGGGTGGGATATGGGGGTCCCCTTGTTAAAGGGGGCTTCCAGATTCCGATAAGCCCCCCGCCCACAGACCCCCACAACCACCGGCCAGGGTTGTGGGGATGAGGCCCTTGTCCTCATCAACATGGGGACAAGGTGTTTTGGGGGGCTACCCCAAAGCACCCTCCCAATGTTGAGGGCATGTGGCCTGGTACAGTTTAGGAGGGGGGGCCGCACTCTCGTCCCCCCTCTTTTCCTGCAGCCTGCCAGGTTGTGTTAAGGGTTAAGGTTAAGGGTCTGGTATGGATGCTTGGGGGGACCCCACGCCGTTTTTTTTTTTTTTTTTGGCGCGGGGTTCCCCTTAAAATCCATACCAGACCTGAAGGGTCTGGTATGGAATTTAGGGGGAACCCCAGGCCATTTTTTTTTTTACATTTTGGCCGGGGTTCCCCTTAATATCCATACCAGACCTGAAGGGCCTGGTATGGAATTTAGTTGGACTCCCACGTCATTTTTTTTTTTTTTAATTTTGGTTCGGGGTTCCCCTTTGGGGAATTCCCATGCCGTTTTATCAATGAACTTCTATGTGTATTGTCGGCAATGCAATAGCCGCGGGTAGTTTTAAATGAGTTTTTTCCTTCAAAATGTCATTTTGCTGTCAGACTGTTCTAAACACAGGAAACATGCGCCCCTTTACAGGCATACTATAGACACCCCCCAGGTACGAAATTTAAAGGGGTATTACACTTTTATTGTTTGACTTTAAGCATTATTAAAATCACTGCTCCTGAAAAAACGGCCGTTTTTAAAACTTTTCTTTGCATTGATCCATGTCCCCTGGGGCAGGACCCAGGTCCCCAAACACTTTTTATGACAATAACTTGCATATTAGCCTTTAAAATTAGCACTTTTGATTATTCATGTTCGTGTCCCATAGACTTTAACGGTGTTCGCGTGTTCGAGCGAACTTTTTTCCTGTTCGCATGTTCTGGTGCGAACCGAACAGGGGGGTGTTCGGCTCATCCCTAGCCGCGAGTAGTTTTAAATGATTTTTTTTCCTTTGAAATGTCATTTTGCTGTCAGACTGTTCTAAACACGGGAAACATGTGCCCCTGTACAGGCATACTATAGACACCCCCCCAGGTACGAAATTTAAAGGAATATTACACTTTTATTGTTTCACTTTAAGCATTATTAAAATCACTGCTCCCAAAAAAAGGCCGTTTTTAAAACTTTTTTTTGCATTGATGCATGTCCCCTGGGGCAGGACCCAGGTCCCCAAACACTTTTTATGACAATACCATGCATACTATAGACACCCCCCCAGGTACGAAATTTAAAGGAATATTACACTTTTATTGTTTCACTTTAAGCATTATTAAAATCACTGCTCCCAAAAAAAGGCCGTTTTTAAAACTTTTTTTTGCATTGATGCATGTCCCCTGGGGCAGGACCCAGGTCCCCAAACACTTTTTATGACAATACCATGCATATAAGCCTTTAAAATTAGCACTTTTGATTTCGCCCATAGACTTTTAAATGGTGTTCCACGGCTTTCGAATTTGCCACGAACACCTCAAATTGTTCGCTGTTCGGCAAACTAGCGAACAGCCGATGTTCGAGTCGAACATGAGTTCGACTCGAACTCGAAGCTCATCCCTACTCCTGAGCCATTTTTTTTTACTATTGCCAAAGATACAAATTTTAGTTTAGAGGTATCATTTCCATATATGCCGCAGGTTGAAGAAATCCATTATTGGTACAAGACTTATTTACCTTAAAGTTCTGGTGAGTTTGCATTTCTTATGCACGATTTGTGGTGGAGCACTATCTGAAGAAAACAAATTTGTTTTTTTGTTTTTTTGTTTTTTTTTTGTATTCTTTAATTGTTTATTTATAGAACTATTGTTACGTTTACAAAATGAGATGTAAAATTTCAGATATTTCAAATATACACTATCATATAAACATGGAAATGATAAGTATCAAAGGTATGGTATAAACAAACATTGATATATAGCACGTTTTGATTTCAAGTATATCATACCACACAATTATGTAAAAAAGGGAAAGTAACATTCAGAGATATTGAAAACCAAAAGAAAATATGGAAAGGGAAAAGTAAAAGGAAAGGGATTTGCACCATAAAGTTTTAAATACACAACTGTCACTATCACTGAAGCTAAGATATTATTTGCATAAAGTCTATTCACCTGCTGTACCGAGTTGTTTGTCTCAGAACCATACTCAGTCGTTCCATACCTGCCATATTTAAAAAAAATTTAGCAAACCATCTATTAATGCAGTCAAATGTTCCATCTTGCCTATATCTGCCAAGGTAGCTAGAAATTGGGCAAAGCTGGGGGGGGGGGGGGTAGATAACCAACATTTGGGAATGACCCATTTGGCCACCAGTAATATAAAGGACATCAGCCTCCCTGCATTCCTGAAGATATGCTAATGGGTACCTGTAGTTTCATTGCATCTCCAACATTGCCCAGAGGTTATTGGGTTATGAGCGTGTGAGATATCTGGGGTCCTATACCAGAATAAAAGAATCTTAGACACGGTCTCACTGTGGATAACACATTGTGAAATTTTGCATGTGGACTCTCAAATTTTCCCCTAATCTGATAAGGAAATAGTTTGCTGTAGGACATAAGACCATTTCTTCATATAATTATGACTAGACTCAGTTAGGGGAGTGGCTTCATGTTGAATTTTATATATATACGAAATTAATTGTAGTTCATATGGACCTCTGGCACATAACGATTCAAAATCAGTTGGTTTATCCAACAATGGGGATGGAGATTAAGGAGAAAGAAAATGTTTAAATTGTAGGTAGAAATAGCAGAGTGTTTTAGGAATCTAATGTTTCTTTTGTAGGTCAGTAAAGGCCATACGTTTACGTGTCACTGGATTTACAAGTTGGTGTAATTGGAAAATTCCTGCTTGAGTCCAGGGTAGCTTTCGGTGGTAGGACAAACTATCTGGAATGTCTGGATTAAAAAACACGTTTAGCGGAGGGCATGAAGAAGAAATAGAGTACCGCTCGGAACATCGTTTCCTTATTGATAAAGAAAATAACATCGGAGCTAGGCATATACTTCTTATTTGAGGCATATGTTTGCTAGAGGATGGCCATAGGGATGCACCAGTGCAGTGATACTCATTTCAATTTCAGACCACCTATTCGGAGCCATCCTGGATGTCCAGGAAGTCAGCACCCATAAATGTGAAGCATAATAATACTTTATAAAATCTGAGGCGCCCAGACTGCCCTATTTCTCAGAGCTAGGACCACTGATCTCGCAATCCGATGGGAGCTTTGTTCCATATGAAATGAAGACATTTCCTCTGAAGGGCTTTCAGTTGCGACATTGGAATCCACACTGGTGGCGTCTCGATTAAGTAAAGTAGTTTAGGGAGTATCGACATTTTAAGAACATTGATTCTCCCAAGAAGGGAGAAAGGGAGGGTGGCCCAATGAGTCGATAAATGATTAATTTCCGTGAACAGAGGAGGAAAGTTGGCCTTATATAGGGTAGAGTAAGAGAATGTGAGCTGAACTCCCAAATATTTGAGTGTATGGGAACACCAATGATAATCAAAATTTTCTTGAGGAGAGATGAGTTGATTCGGTGAGATATTAATGGGTAGAGCTTCAGTTTTCGAAGAATTGATTTTAAACTCCGAAATAGAACTAAAAGAGGTTAAAATATTGTGTAATGTGGGAAGAGACATGTGAGGATGTGTAAGCGTCAATAAAATGTCATCAGAAAAAAGGGATCATTTATACTCCTGCTGTTGCAAGTGGACCCCCTGAATAACAGGATGAGATCTAATGGCCGCGGCAAGGGGTTCTAAACTGAGAATAAAAGGTAAAGATGACAAAGGGAATCCCTGCTTAGTGCTGTTATTTAAGATAAATGGCTGTGACAAGTGAGAGGATAATTGTACCTGAGAGGTAAGTTTTGAATATAGTGCCTGTAGAGCTTGAATAAAAGCTCCTGAGAACCCATATTGGGACAAGGTTGCAAACATAATTGACAACTCAGGCGATCAAAAGCTTTTTGAGCATCCAAGCTCAATGCTAAAGCAGGGTGATTAGTTTTAGTCAGAAGATCTATAAGAGGGATATGCAATTAGCGGACCTCCAGCTGTTGCAGAACTACAAGTTCCATGAGGCATAGCAAGACCCTGACAGCCACAAGCATGACACCCAGAGGCAGAGGCATGATGGGGCTTGTAGTTTTGCAACAGCTGGAGGTCCACTAATTGCATATCCCTGATCTATAAGGTCTATTGTACATCTCGTGTTATCGACTGCATGTTTTGTGGGGACAAAGCCTACCTGATCCCTATGTATCAGTAACGGTAACAGGCAGCACGCTCTATTGGCTAATATCTTTGTAAAAATGTTTTAATACAAATTTAACAAAGCAATGGGACGATAATTATCTGGTACAGACGGTGATAAATGCATGTAGAAAGTAGGAATGTGGACGGTGCCCTTCATCAGAGAAGTAAATAAGTTCAGCATATGTGGGGCTAGAAGTGGAAGAAAGGCTTTGTACTAGGCGTAGGGGAGTCCATTAGGACCCGGAGATTTATGTGATGGTAGATGTCTAATCAGTTCTGCTAATTCTTCTGCAGTAATAGGCATATTGAGCTTAGAACATTGTTCAGAGGATATTTTAGGTAGTTGCAAGGAAGCTAGAAAGGCATCAAACTTTTCTTGTGTAAATTGGGAATGTGGGTCTGAACTCAAACAAATATAAAGTCATTTATAGAAATCACCAAATACTTATGACATAGTATGGGGACAGTAAGTAGGGGTACCGTTTGGCTGCATTAAGTGATCAGATATAGATAGAAATGGACGCGGGTTGAGCTTATATCCTATGTGGTTTGTTAGCATATTCATAAAACTTTTGTCTAGACCATAACATTGCTTTAGAGATTCTGCTCATATCTAACGACTTAATACGACTTAATACGGTTGCGTAAATGATCCACCTTGCGTAACTGGTCAAGAAGCTCAGTCTTTAGCTGAGCAGTCTCACGTTTTATGCGGGAACTAGCAGAGATGCACTCACCCCTAAAAAAAGCCTTATGGAAAAATTCAGACAGTTTTTGTTGTAATCGACCTTTGATTTCAAGATTTCATAGGAAGGATTTGTTAAGACGCCAAGAGCATGTTTTGGGCATTGAGGCAAATATTGCAAGATCAACAGTTAAAGGGGCATGATCAGACCACGTGATAGGGTTTATCTCTGAGGAGACTACATTAGGCAATAAGGGGACTTATTAGTAATATTAATAGTAATTAGTAATAAATAGTGAGATTTATAGTATGTTGTAATTCTTATAGGCACCACTAGATCCTGCCACAAATTCCTGTTTCTTTAGAGCAGAGCCCTTTATGAGATAGAACTGCTCAAATGGTTGCTGGACAATGTTCCTTGACACTCAGACTTGTTATCCTAAGGGTACTTAAGACCTTTATTCAAAAAGTGATAGTTTGCACCAATCTAATACCCCCTATCACACTTGAAAAAAAATAGCACCACACTTTGTAAACTTATATTTTTATTTACCAGTTACAACATAATGGAGAAGAAGACATTACCTTTTATTCTTCTCTCCCTCTCCTGGAGTACTGATGTTATGCTGCACCATTCTCCTCCGGCTAGCATGGGAGAGCTAAAGTCATGCAATCACATAGACATCAAAGCAAAGTGCTGAGAATCCTGGGAGTTGTAGTTTGAGATGGCAGCCATATAATGGGGCCAATGGACTCCTTACGCTACAGATTCCAATAGGCAATGTGTGGTAGGAGGAGTGGAGAGTTGATTTTTATTAAACTGTCCTGAAAAGTTCTTCCTCTTGAAGCCAAGGAAATTAGAGAAAGAGCACCCCTGTCTGGATATTTGTCTGCCAGTGGGAGACCATACCAACAGTGACCCGAGCCTACCACTGGGGGAGGGAACACCTAGGGGCAGAGCAGCAGCACTGACATCACAGTATCCTGATCAGCTATGATAGTTAGGTGGTTCTAAAGCCAAGCCCCTTTTTTTTATTGTAATGCATTCCCTGCATTAAAGCAGAACTTCACCCAAAAAGGCAAGTTCCACTCGAAGTCCTCCTCTACTCCTCCCCTGCTCCCACTTCCCACTCGGATTGCCTAGGCGGCTTGCCATGGGGGCATGCACAGAAGAGGAGGAGCCAAAAGCACTGGCATCGGAACCCAGAAGAGACGGTTTGGGCGACTGTGTGCAATACCATTGCACAAAACAGGTACGCAAAACATGTTTATTATTTTATTTAAAAAAAGTATCGTTTACAACCATTTTAGGCTCAGCATAGAAAAAGGTTTCTGTGGAGAAGAATCATGTCGGTCTTATAAACCCTGCAAACTAAGTAGTTTGGGGAGTGACCCTACTACCCACTGTAAAAGTGCATTATTGTCTATGCTTATACTTTGGCAAAGCAAACAGGCTGTTGTATTATTCAATAGATAAACCATAAAGTACCTAGAAGATGTCTTGCTGCAAATGAATTGTACCACACATTTCTGCAAAAGACTTGTACCACACACACACAGTTTTCGCAGACCATAACATAGCTCTATTTTTGCAGTTTGTCAACATATGCTTAATTTGAATTTTAACTAGTTACGGACTGCCCACTGCAGTTGCACTACGGCAGGTTGGCTCCCCTGTGCGAATCAGCGTCATTGTACATCGGGCGTGTACACAGCGATTTGTGTGTGCACGCGCTCATTCGTGAGTGGGGGAGCCAACCAGAAGGTCTGGCAGACTCGATGTTCGCCAGCCACCCGCGATCGCATCAGAGACGGGCAGAATGTGGATCTGTCAATGTAAACAAACAGATCCCTGTTCTGTCAAGAGAGAAGAGAGAGATTGTCTGTTCCTAGTGCTTAGGAATAGCAATTTATCTCTTCTCCCAGGCAGCCCAGCCCCCATACAGTTAGCAACACCTCCCAGGGAACACACTTAACCTCTTGATCGCCCCCTAGTGTTAACCCCTTCCCTGCCAGTGACATTTATACAGTATTCAGTGGCTATTTTTAGCTATGATTGCTGTATAAATGTCAATGGTCCCAAAAAAATGTCAAAAGTGTCCGATATGTCGGCTGCAATGTCGCAGTCCCACTAAAAATCGCAGATCACCGCCATTAGTAGTAAAAAAAATAATAATAAAAATGCCATAAATCTATCCCATAGTTTGTAGACGCTATAACTTTTGCGCAAACATACCAATATATGCTTATAGCGATTTTTTTAAACAAAAATATGTAGCAGAATACATATTGGTCTAAAAGGAGGAAGAAATTTGTTTTTTGGATATTAATTATAGCAAAAAGCAAAAAAAATATTGTTTTTTCTTTCAAAATTGACACTCATTTTTTGTTTATAGCGATCAAATGCCACCAAAAGAAAGCTCTATATGTGGGAAAAAAAGGACATCAATTTTATTTGAGTACAGCGTTGCATGACTGCGCAATTGTCAGTTAAAGCTACGCAGTTGCGTATCGCAAAAAATGGCCTGGTCATTAAGCACTTAAGAACCGGAAGGATTTACCCCCTTAATGACCAGGCCATTTTTTGCGATACGGCACTGCATCGCTTTACCTGACAATTGCAGGATCATGTGAAGCTGTACCTAAACAAAATGTATGCCCTTTTTTCCCACAAATAGAGCTTTCTTTGGTGGTATTTGATCACCTCTGTGGTTTTTATTTTTTGAATGAATGAATGAGTGTTTTGTAAAGCGCTGCAAATGCAAACTAAATCACCTCAAGGCACTAGATGCGTTCTCTATTGTCAGCTTCTTAGAAAAGGAAGGTCTTTAGTTTTTTTCTGAAGGCCTGATGGTTTTCTTCCATGCGGATGTAGGTCGGAAGATCGTTCCATAGCCGAGGTCCCTGGACTGCGAATCTTCGTTCTCCCTTTGCTTTGTAGCGGTATTTGGGAATGATGAGGAGGTTTTGGCTAGCTGATCGAAGACTGTGATTAGGTGTGTAGTGTTTTATTTTCTCCCGGAGATATAGCGGAGCGTTTCCTTGTATGCATTTGTGGGTGAGGCAGAGGGTCTTGAATGTGATCCGATTCTTTACGGTTAGCCAGTGTAGGCTCTTTAGGGATGGGGAAATGGATTCCCAGGGTTTTTTTCCTGTTAACAGTCTTGCCGCCGTGTTTTGGATGAGTTGCAAGCGCGCAAACTGATATTGGGGTAATCCTACGTAGAGCGAATTTGCGTAGTCGAGTCATGAATTGATGATTGTTCCAACAACCGCCGCTTTGTCCTCTTCTGGGATGAAGGGGATGAGTCTACGTAGCAGGCGGAGGAGATGGTGGGATCCGCTAACTACTGATCCTATTTGTGCATCCATTGTCATTTCTGAGTGAAAGATGACTCCGAGACTCTTGGCTTTGGTGCTTGGAGAGATGGTCTGTCCGAGGATGGTGGGAGGTGTCCATGGAGTCTCAGTTTTAGAATTTTTGTTAGCGTGTAGGAGAAGAAGTTCTGTTTTTGAACCGTTGAGTTTGAGGGAGCTGATGGTCATCCAGTCATCTATTAAAGTGAGGCATTTCTCTAATTGCTGATGATGGTCTTTTTGTCCGGTGATGCGAAGGTAGAGTTGGGTGTCATCTGCGTATGAGTGGAAGCAGAGGTCCGTTTTCCTGATGATATTGAGGAGTGGGCGGATGTAGATGTTGAATAGCACTGGTGACAAGGGTGAGCCCTGAGGGACTCCACAGGAGATTGCCCGGTTTTCCGAGGTGAATGCTCCTAGTTTCACTATCTGGGAGCGATTCTCTAAGAAGGATGCAAACCATTTTAGAGCAGAATCTGTAGCTCCAGCTACTTCTGCGAGACGGACAAGTAAAGTATTGTGGTCCACAGTATTAAATGCTGCGCTGAGGTCTAACAGTACAAGGAGACACGATTCTCCGTCATCTGCTGCTTCAAGGGCGTCGTCCCATATTTTGAGAAGTGCTGTTTCTGTGCCATGGCCTGGGCAGAAGCCTGATTGCAGAGGGTCCAGGAGTTGGTGTGTGTCCAGGTGGCGTTGTAGCTGATGTACTACTGCTTTCTCCATAATCTTGGAGATGGTGTTGAGGCTTGTTATCGGTCTGCGGCAGTTGGGGTCCTTAGGGTCCAGATTGGGTTTCTTTAGCAGGGGTTTGACGATGCCTTGCTTGAGGGTGGTTGGCACAGTCCCTTCTTTGAATGATTGATTTATGAGGTGTGTTATGGTAGGGGCCAAGATGTCGGAACATTCTTTCAGGAGTTTTGTGGAAATTATGTCGTTTGGTGATGTGTTGTCTCGAAGGCTTCTGATGATGTTTTTAGTCGTATCAGTGGTGATTGGGGACAAAGAGAAATTCGGTGGTTGTGTGATGTTTGTGTCAATATCCTCTTTTTGCTTTGATTGAGTGAGGTTGGTTTTTATTTTCTGATGAATTGATTTCAGAATTTTGTCGATTTTGTCAATGAAGAAATTTGATAACTCATTGCAAAATTCTTGTGTTTCGGTTGCTGGGGGCTCTAAGCAGGTTGGGTTCATTGACTGGGCGACTATTTTGAAAAGTTCCCGCGGACGGTTTAAGGCAGATGAGATGGTGTCCAAGAAATGTTCTTTTTTGGCTTTGAAGATTGCCTTGTGGTATTTCACAGTGAGTGCTTTGTAGTTAGTATGGTTTTCCTTGGTAGGATTTCTTCTCCATGCTCTTTCAGCTCTTCTACGTTCTTGCTTGAGTAGGGTGAGAGTGCCATTAAACCCTCTCGTTTTTTTTTGCGGACGAGTGTTCTGCATTTTGGCGCCACTGAGTCTGCTGCTTGTAGTAATACCTTGTTTAGGGAGTTGAGTGTTTGTTCCGTTGAAAGGTTTAAGTTTAGCAAAGGTATTTTGTTTGATAAAGCGTGGGAGCATCAGCTGTTGAAGGCCTAGTTCTTCCATTTGGTTGACGCAGGCGGTTGCGATAAAGTCTTGGGCAGAGTTTGCCCAGAGGTTAAAATCCCCAAGTACCAGAAGGTTTTTGGTTTTCAGGGTGTGTATTGAAAAGAATTCAGTGAGTGGAGTAAGGAGATTGGTCTTTGGTCCTGGTGGTCTGTAGCATAGTAGTATGTGAATGGTTTCTTGAGGTGTTGTTTGAAGATGCAGTGAAAGTGTTTCCATGAAAGGCACTGGGTTCTGTAAAGTTGGTTTGGTGAACCCAAGGTGCGATTTGAAGATCACTGCTAGGCCTCCTCCTTTTTTTCCTATTTTATGCTCAGTTAGGATACTGTAGTTCTCGGGCACCAATTCAGTTAGGATGGAGTTGCAGTCGGATGTTAGCCAGCTTTCTGTAATAAAGAGGCAGTCTATGTTGTTTTCGATGATAAAGTCGTGGATTTCCAGCCTGTGCTTGACTGCAGATCTGGTGTTGATCAGGGCGCATGCTAGTTGTTGTGGTTGGATCGGTGTCTCCCTGTATTTGATGGTTGATTGTGGGTTGGTCCTTAGTAATTGTTCTTTTTTTATTTTTTTTTGAGTGGCAGTTGGTAAAGTTGAGGCAGTGTTTCTTAGCCTGTGGAGGGCGTCTGCTGTGTATTTGAAGTTGCACATGGTGAGGAAGACAGAGTTGCTTGAAGGAAGGGTGATCTAATGATGGTACTGATGTAGCGATGACGCGCTTGCTGGAGGACAGAGGGGTCAGATGGCTACCACAACTTCTGGAGTGGTGAGGGTGACGGGCTGGATGTTGGTGCGGAAGTACTGGAGGAGGTGAGGGCTGCCTACCGCCCTCCTGTTGATCCAGAGGAAGGCGAAAAACCCCTAGCTGCGTTGGCCAATAGTGCAGCAGAGGAAAAAATTCCTTCCTGACCCCCCCGAGGGGCGATCGGACTCAGGGCCCCTGGATCAACTGCTGGTGTACCCCCGGTGGGCTTACCTGACGGATGGTCCAGAAGAAAGACGAGGAGGGGGGTCTGACCACTACTTACTGGTGGGGTGGTGCAGTGGCTGCGTCTAGGACGATCTAAGGTGGACTGGCCTCCAGTGAATAACCAGTGCCCTGCAGTGAGGTCCAGTAGCAGGAGGGGTGATTCTAGGTGTGGAGGTGTGGAGGGGCACGGGGCTCTGTTGGACAAGAGTGGAAGGGGTATGAGGTGGCTGGCTGGCCGCAGTCGTGGTCTGTCCCCCGAATCTAGCGTTTAGAGAACGGAGTAATTAGACCGCGGCTGCGGTGGAGTCCCGGGGGGGTGGGGTGTAGGCTAGGACCGAGGGGTCCGTGGGATGGTGGGTCAACCTGGAGGTGACGCGGCCGGAGTGCTAGGGGCCTCAGGAGGGAGCACCAAGATGGCTGCGGGCCGTCCGGGCACTGGGGATTACCAAGATGGCCACCGGCTAGGCCCGAGCCACAGGCTGTCTGGCGCTAGGGAGTACCAAGTTCTGCCAGCTAGGCCCGAGCCGCAGGCTGTCCTAGCGTTGTTGCTCGGACCGTCTGCGATGATGGTGGGTGGATAGATCCAGTGAGGATGGATAGAGCAGGAGGGGGGAGCACGGGCCCGCCGGTCGAGCTGCCGGTCGGTTGTGGGAGGAGAGGCGGTGATGCGCTGCCGGGCTAGCAGCCGGAGCCGCGGAGTGTCCTGCGGGATGGGCCTGAGCGGCCGGCCGGCTGAATGCGGCGTCCAGATGGTATGGACGGTGAGATGGATAGGAGGGGGGGTCCCGGTGCCCTTCTGCTGGGGGAGTCCGGGATGAATCCAGGGAATCCAGGAATGGGTGGCCGGATGGCCGGAGCTGGGTGGCTGGGTGGCCGGAGCTGCTTCACAAGAGGTCTGCTCTCCACAGTGTCAGGACTCAGACTCTAGTGAGTTTGCTCTAGTTTGCTCTATAAATAAAAAAAGACCGACAATTTTGAAAAAAAAAACAATATGTTTTTACTTTTTGCTATAATAAATATCCCCCAAATTAAAAAAAACAAAAACAAATTTCTTCATTAGTCTAGGCCAATATGTATTCTACATGTTTTTGGTAAAAAAAAATCGCAATAAGCGTATATTGATTGGTTTGCACAAAAGTTATAGCATCTACAAAATAGGGGATAGATTTATGGCAATTTTTTTTTTTTACCAGTAATGGCGGCGATTAGTGATTTTTAGTGGGACTGCAACATTGCGGCGGACAGATTGGACACTTTTGACACTTTTTTGGGACCAATGACATTTATACTGCGATCAGAGCTAAAAATAGCCACTGATTACTGTTTAAATGTCACTGGCAGAGAATTAGGGGAGGGCAAAGGAGGAAGGGAGGGGGAACGTCTCTGACTTCCCGTGGCTATTTATGTTTGGTGGGGGGGCTCCAGTTTAAAGAATAAGTATGTGTAGGTAAGTCTCGGGAGGGGAAGGAATGTCAAGAAGAGGAAAGGAGAAAGGTGAAAGTGAGTTACAGAATGCGATAGATGAAGCCTATCACAATTTAGGTTATTGTTGGAGTAGATGGATCCATCATGTTAATATATTCAGATGTTGTCTGGTAATGCAACCAACAGGCCCACTTTTTGCTAAATTTCGTGGGAGCGTCCCGTGCGATGTGGATAAGTTTTTCCATTTCAACCACTTTGCGGATTCTGAGGAACCATTCTGTGAGCATGGGTGTTCGAGTTGAATTCCAGAATAAGGGAATACACTGTTTTGCTGCGTTGATCATATGCATCTCTAGTGATTTGTGGTATGAGTTGTGTGGTGTGGGTGAATGGTGGAGAAGGAATTGAGCTGGGGAGAGTTCTAGGGCATAGGAAGTAACCTGGGAGGTGATACGGCAGACTTCCTTCCAGAAAGTTTGTAGGGAGGTGCAGGACCACCAGATGTGGAGTAGAGAGCCCTTTTCCCGATGGCATCTCCAACAAATGTCTGGTGTAGCGGGGTTGAATTTGTGTAGGAGGGATGGGGTACGGTACCATCCGGATTGGATTTTGTATCCATTTTCTTGAGTGGTGACATTTGTTGACCCTTTGTGAATGTTTAGAAAATCTGTTCCCAGTCCTCTGTCGAGAGTGAGATGTCTAGGTCTTTCTCCCATTTTTTGCAAGCAGGGCTCTCATTGGCTAATATGTCAGTGAAAATGAGTTCATGTGTAGCAGATATTAGGTGAGATTGTGCTGCCTTCTGGATACATAATCTTTCGAAGGGCGTGAGCTGTCTTAAGCATTGCAGGTCTTTATTAAGGGATTTTAGAAAGTGAGCCAACAGGTAAGTCCAAGGGGGAATAGGTGGCTTTTCCAATTGGGTGGATAGCTGGGAAGCGGACAGGGGTTCACTCTGGTGAAAGAACTGGTATGTCCTCATGTGATCGTGAGGCCAGTTGTCTGTAAGAAAATGGTCATGTATTCCTAGCGGGAAGTCAGGGTTTAATCTTACTGAAGTGAGCGGTCCGGGACGTAAGATATGGAGGTCTTGTGACACGTCTTGCGAAAGCAGTCTAGGGTAGGTCCGATTAAGGAGTAGCGTTGTACAGTCTGAGGGACATATCGTGGGGGTATCCATGGAAGAGAGTCCAGTCACAAATTGGTTGAAAGATGCTTCCAGGGAAACCCAATCTTTTTGAAATGAGTATACATTCCAATCCACTATTCTTGTGAGGTGAGTAGCTGTGTGATAGTTTAGGAGGTCAGGGAGACCTATGCCTTCCAGTTGCTTTGGTCGGGTAAGTGGTGAATAACTTATTCTGGGTTTGCGTTCCCCCCAAAGGAATCTGGAACGAATACTTCTATACGTTTTGAAGAAGGCAGATGGTGGCTGTATAGGTACTGTCTGTATTATGTAAAGCATTCTCGGTAAAGCATTCATTTTTAGCACTGCCACTCTGCCAAACCATGAGAATAGTGGATTGTTCCAGGATTTGGGGTCAGAGGTCAGTCTATTTAGGAGGGGGAAATGATTCAGTGTATATAAGTCAGAGAGCTTGGATGGGAGCTGTATGCCCAGGTATGTAATTGATTCGTGTTTCCATTGGAATGGGAAGTTTTCTTTGCATTGGGCTACTAGAGATGTAGGCAAGGATATGTTAAGGGCAGAGGATTTTGAAAAATTAATTTTTAGGTTGGAGAGTAGTTGGAATTGTTTGAATTCTGACAACAGCATCAGTTGGGAAGTCACCGGATTTGTTAGAAATAGCAATATGTCGTCTGTGAAGGCGGCATATTTATATTCCTTTTTGGGCATTTGGATTTCCTGGATAATGGGGTTGAATCTCAGTTTACAGAGGAATAGTTCAAGCGTGAGCACAAGGGCACCCTTGTCTCGTTCCGTTATGGATGGGGAAGGCATTCGACAGAGTGTTGATATGTGTGGACCCAGGCCTATTGCCTGGAAGACCGCTCTCATGTAGTCTCATGCCACTCTGTCGAATGCCTTCTCTGCATCTAGGGATAGGAAAAAGCCTTTTTGGTTTGTGTGTGTCATCAGATGGTGTAGATTAATTGCTTTCCGACGGAGTTCCGACGGAGTTCCAACGATCGTGCCTACACACAGTCGCACCAAAGTCCGACGGATTAGAACGTGATGATGTACGACTGGACTAAAATAAGGAAGTCCATAGCCAGTAGCCTATAGCTGCCCTAGCGTCGGCTTTCGTCCGTCGGACTAGCATACAGATGAATGGATTTTTCCACCGGACTCGAGTCCGTCCGAAAGATTTGAAACATGTTCCAAATCTAAAGTCCGTCTGATTTTTGACAGAAAAGGTCCGCTGAAGATCCGATGAAGCCCACACACGGTCGGATTGTCCGACGGATTTGTTCCGTCGGACCAGTACGGTCGAAAAGTCCGGCCATGTGTACACGGCATGAAAGTCTGTTTGCTAGTATCTTGGAAAATATCCGCATTTAATAGTGATATTGGTCTGTAGTTACTTGTACATGTGGGATCTTTGTCGTCTTTAGGGATGACTACAATGTGAGCATCCAACATCTTTCTTGTTAGAGGGTTTGAGGGAGAGAGGGAGTTGAAGGCATTTAAAAATGGTGTTTTAAGGGTGTCAGAGAATGTTTTGTAATATACCGCAGTAAGGCCATCAGGGCCTGGGCTCTTGCCTGGTTTTAATTATTTTATTGCTTGTTTCCATTCTGCTACAGTGATTGGGGATTCGAGGTTTGCAGCAACATCTTCGGGAATCTTGTCTGGGGCATATTGAGCTAGGAATGAATTTATTTTTCTAGTGCGTTTGGAGGGAGAGGTCGTAGTGGGGTTGGATGTGTTGAGGTCATATAGAGAGGCATAGTATTTTTCAAATTCTTCTGCTATTGCTATGTTATTCGTAAGTGTCTTGCCTGTGCGGGAATGCAAGTGGTGAACCGTGGTGTTGGCTTTTTTCTTACGCAAGGCTTGTGCGAGGAGGTGGCCACATTTGTTTCCAAACTCGTAAAAGAATTTCTGGGATAAGGTGAATTTTTTTCCCTAGATTTTGGTCTAGTTCCTCTTTTTTTCGAGTGCGCGTTTCAATTAGTTTTCGGTGAGTTTGTGTAGCTAAATTGTGCTTATGTAGTGCCTCTAGTTTTTTAAATTTGGTGTAGAGTGTAGCCAGTTTGATTTTCTTTTCTTTTTTGAGCGCAGCCATTAAGGAGATCAGTCTACTCCGTATAACACATTTGTGTGTCTCCCATTGTGTCAGTCTAGAGGTATCTGGGGTATCATTTTTGGTGAAGTAGTTGGTTAAACATTTGCTAATCTCCTGTTCTTTTGTATTGTCTGTTAAAATAGTAGGGTCCAGTCTCCATATGTATGTGTGGTTGAGTTTGTCTTGGAAGGTGAGTGTCATTGAAATAGGGTGGTGGTCTGATAGTGTCATCGGTTCTATAGTTGCTGCTGTCAGAGTGGGGAGGTCTTGTTGCGTAAGGAAGAAAAACTCAAGACGTGAGTACTTGTTGTGGGGGGTAGAGAAAAAGGTGAAGTCTTTGTCACTCGGGTGAAGGGTATGCCAAGTGTCATGTAATAGTAGGTCTTGGAAGCATCTTCTGATTTGTTTGAGGGCCCTGTAGGGCAGATGGTAATGTCAAGATGAGGAATCTAATAGAGGGTCTAGCGTAACATTGAAGTCCCCTCCACGGATCAATATCCCTTCTTGGAAGTTTGCTAGTTTTCTTGTAAGGGCACGAAAGAAGGGGACCCGTGCTTTGTTGGGACTGTATATATTTACTAGCATGATAGGTTTATCCTTAAAGGTGGCTTTCAGGAAGACATATCTGCCCTGGTCATCAATGAGAGTGTCTGAAGTGTGGATAGGAACATTTTTGGATAGGAGTATTGAAGCTCCTTTGGACTTTGAGATCGGGGAAGTAGATTGGTAGCTATGGTGGTAGAATCGGTTTGTTAGAGTCGGTATTTTCTTGGTGCGAAAATGGGTTTCCGGTAGGAAGATTATGTCCGCTTTCATGCTTCTCATATTAGCTAGTAGTTGGGAACGTTTCTTTGGGGTGTTCAGGCCTTTGGCGTTCAGGGATAATAGTTTTAGGGATAGGTTAGAGGTGTTAGGCTTTTGTGATGTCATGTTAATTGTACATGTGAGGAGTTCTAGTCATTTATATTGGTGCAGGGAAGTCAGAGACGTTGTACGGGGACGAGGAGTAGTGGGGTTTGATGTGTGGATAGGGGAGGTAGAGTGGGTCTGAGGTAGGGAGGGGTAGTGAACTAAGATGTATAAGAAGCTAAGATGGGAGGGTCGTGAAGTTGTACCGGATGTGGGATTTGGCCTGCAGTCCCACCCAAGAGCAGGGGGAATTCTAGTTCGCGTCAGCGGTGTCTATCAGAGTCCACTGTTGGTGGGGGTAGTAGGTGAAGGTCAACAAGAGGGTGAGCTCTGTGTCTCTTGGAGGTCTACAGGGTTGTATAAGGCGTTCATGGTGGGTGCTATTGGAGATCAGGTGAGGGAAAGGTACCCCGCCTGGTCTCTCTGGACAGCCAGTTAGGAATATGTTGTCACGGTGAGAGAAGCAACACTTGGTGTGATAGGACAGATCCGATTTGGGATGTTTGTCTGGTGAGGGAGGGTGCTAAGTCTGTAGGATTATACGCAGGTACGTATGGGGTTCTAATTTGTCGGGAGACATGGGCAGGTGTAGTGTCAAGGAGGAGTTTTGTGGCTTGAGTTTGAATGTAGTGTTATCATACAACTTAAAACTTAAATCTTAAAACTTAAAACTGGCGGTTTAAAGTTCACATGACTGAGGGTTGGAAACTAATGTTGTAACAAGAACATCAATATCAACAATAACATCATTTAGAAATAGCATCCATGATAACTAAAACTGTAACTATACCCGTGTGAGACATGAGAAATACCATTACGGACATGAGGTCCGACATCCAAGCAATAGCCTCAAGGGTGGAAGAAGTAGAAATCACGCAAGCCCGCCAAGACACTGCCCTGTGTCAAGTATAGCAGCTGACTGAATCCCACGCTGTCCACAGGGTTCAGAGCATGGCTCCCACTGCTCTAATAGCCCATTGCCTACACCTCACAACTCCAGGGATGGCTGGGACATGGAAGCATATATAAAAGCACTACCCACAAAAAATTACATGGAAACTTACATCAGCAGACTGGAAAGATCATACGAACAGGAGCTGACTAACCTACGCAGGGACATTGGTCACCCCATTGAGGACATTGAACCAGTGGCGGCTGGTGAAGTTTTAGGATGGGGGGCGCCAGACCCTGCCCTTCCTTTTTGACCCCTCCCACTTGATGAAAATGGGCGTGGTTTCAGCGAAATAGTGGGCGTGGCTCTAAGTTGGTGTGGTAAGCGTCTGAGATGAACAAAGGATGGAGGGAGAGGGAGGGAGAGAGGGAGGGACAGCAGGCCCAGATCCTAAACAACAATGGAAATATGTGTATTCTAGAAAGTTTCACAATCAGCAGATAAAGATACTCCAAACACCTGGTGTTAGCACTTCAATCATCCCGGCACCATGGTTGTTATGGTGTCAGGGTGATTAAAGCACATTATTTCTATTATTACATTGTAATACAAAAGGAAATCATTCAACTCACCATAATGCAGAATCAGTGGGCGCCCTGAGCATGTCACTTGCCACGTCGTCTGCCACCAGATGCCATCAGGTGTTCCCAGCGGAGTCTGTCCTTACATCAGGTGCCCTCAGCGGAGTCCGTCCTTACATCAGGTGCCCCCAGTGGAGTCTGTCCTTACATCGGGTGCCCCCAGCGGAGTACCTCCTTACATCAGGTGCCCCCAGCGGAGTCCCTCCTTACATCAGGTGCCCCCAGCGGATTCCCTCCTTACATCAGGTGTCCCCAGCGGATTACCTCAATACATCAGATGCCCCCAGCGGAGTCCCTCCTTACATAAGGTGCCCCCAACGGTGTCCCTCCTTACATCAGGTGCCCCCAGCGGAGTAACTCCTTACATCAGGTGCCCCCAGAGGAGTCCCTCCTTACATCTGTGTCCCCAGCGGAGTCCCTCCTTACATCTGTGTCCCCAGCGGAGCCCCTCCATACATCTGTGTCCCCAGCAGAGCTCCTCCATACATCTGTGTCCCCAGCGAAGCCCCTCCTTACATCTGTGTCCCCAGCAGAGTCCCTCCTTAAATCTGTGTCCCCAGCGGAGCCCCTCCTTACATCTGTGTCCCCAGCGGAGCCCCTCCTTATATCTTTGTCCCCAGTGGAGCCCCTCCACACATCTGTGTCCCCAGCAGAGCCCCTCCATACATCTGTATCCCCAGAGGAGCCCCTCCTTACATCTGTGTCCCCAGTGGAGCCCCTCCACACATCTGTGTCCCCAGTGGAGCCCCTCGTTACATCTGTGTCCTCAGCAGAGTCCCTCCTTACATCTGTGTCCCCAGCGGAGCCCCTCCTTACATCTGTGTCCCCAACGGAGCCCATCCTTACATTTGTGTCCCCAGTGGAGCCCCTCCTTACATCTGTGTCCCCAGCGGAGCCCCTCCATACATCTGTGTCCCCAGCGGAGCCCCTCCTTACATCTGTGTCCCCAGCGGTGTCCCTCCTTACATCTGTGTCCCCATCAGTGGAGCAACAGGGTCCTCCTCACATCTGTGTCACCGGCAGCACAGCACTCCTTCAAGCCGTGTCTGTAGCTAGTTCCTGGCTTTCTCCATGTGTTCAGTGGAGAGGGGAGGGGCCTCCCCGGGCGGATGCTGCTTGGCGCAATGAATTGCACCGCAAAGCAG
The DNA here is from genome assembly GCA_037952925.1 of Lithobates clamitans. Lineage (NCBI taxonomy): Eukaryota > Metazoa > Chordata > Amphibia > Anura > Ranidae > Lithobates > Lithobates clamitans. The sequence continues at coordinate 203,944 of JBBGZY010000160.1, forward strand.
CTTCAAACCCTGTTGCATCTGCAATCTCATGATTGCATTGACGTGGCGCTTCCCATAGTGTACTGTGTCTGGTGCCCGAACACAGTGCACTTAGTTAAAGGACATTTTTTTCGATTTTTTTTTCTTAAAGGGGCCGTTTAAAAAAAATATTTTTTAAAGGGTCAGATGGCGCCCGCGGGTTTCGAACCTCGAAGGATTCATAGAATATCAATTCAGTAAATCTTTGAGAAGTAACCGCTGAGCTATTTGCCGACCCAAAAAAAAAAATATTTATTTATTTATTTATTTTTGGTGACTAAAGGAGGGGGGTGGCGCCCAGGCACCCCCTATGGACGGGCTGCCACTGCATTGAACACACAGTGGAAGATTCGGTTACAAAACTCACTGAACATGAGGAGATTCTCCACTAACATACCATTCAAATCCAACAACTGTTCTATGGCCTGGAAGACCAATAGAACAGAAGCAGACGCAATAATATAAACATCTGTGGTCTGCCAGAAACGGTACAAACGAAGGACTTAGCAACTGCAGTCACAGCCATATTCAACCAAATTCTCGCCAAACCTAAGGACTCCCGGATTCAAATTGACCGAGTCCACAGATCACTGGGGCCCCACAATCCAAACCCTGCCTACCCGAGGGATGTCATCTGCAGGATCCATTTCTTCAATATTAAGGCTGATATCATGCAAGCTGAACGCACACAGGACTCTATTCTCTTCAATTACACCCCAGTCATGCTGCTAACTGACCTGTCTAAGGAAACCCTGCTAATGAGGAAGGCCCTTAAACCCATCACAGATGCACTGCAAACTAAAAAAATCAAGTACAGATAGGGATTTCCCTTCCAGCTCACAGCCTCCCACAATGGCAAGACAGCAACCTTCCGCACGCTTGGGTAACTGGTCAACTTTTTGGAGATTTTTGGAATCCCTCAGACCTGCATTCCTGACTGGCCCCTGCAAGCTGCGACCCCTGGCCTGACTCTGTCAACTGGATGGACAACCTTCACAAAGAAGAAACGTTCTCGCTCCACTGCATCCAAATCTCCAGCAGGATGAACTTTCCCACTCTCCCACTGGCCGGTGAGACAGGCTTTTTCTCTTCTCCTGACCACAGGAAGCCTGCATATGATTAGCAACCCACTACTAGTTGCCTGACTTAAGTTAGACAGGGTCCCTCCGGGACATGCCGAGTGTGCTGCCGAGATAACCGTTACATCTTAATCAGCACTGTTCTTAATCAGCACTGTTCATATTTCAAAATGTCATATTTCACTTTGCTATCTGCATTTAAATGGGTGACTAAGAGGCGAATTAGGTAGCCGCCTGGGGCGCACTGCTGCCTAGGGGCGCAGCTGACCCTTGCCTCCCCCCTTTCTCCTTCTTGTCACCCCCCCTAAGCTCCTGGCAGAGCTGCTGATAGGGGACCAGGACAGCAAGGAGTTCAGTGCGGCGGGTGGGTGGTAGCCTTGCGGTGCGGCATGCAGCTTCTCCCCTCTCCCTTCCATCGGCTTTCACATGCATGAGGGAGAAGGACGTCTGTGTAACAAGGCAGGAAGCCAATAGCGCTGCTCTTCTGAGTGGGAGGGTGTGACTGCTAAGTTGCTCCGCCTCTCACTACCTCCTTAGCCAATCAGATTGTCCAGCCCGCCACTTTTGACCAGAAGATACTAGTGGCCAGAGCAGGGCGGGGTGGAGAGGATCCGACATACCTGAGTATGAAGAAGATATGAGATAAAACATACACAATGCTGGCTGCAGAAATCTATCAGTGTGTTCTGCCAAACCTGTGCTGTGTGTAGAATATGAAGTGATCATACTGATGGATGGATTCCCCTCAGTCTTCTCACACTGCTTCTTATCTGTGTTTTTACCACTGAACACAGGACAGGAGAATGCTGATTAGCCTTCTGCAAGACAGCAACTTCAGCTCTTTCTATAGCTATATGTGCCAGAGTCCATCCATGATTTGTTTGACCTTTTATTTGTTATCTTTGAAGGAATTAGGTTGGTCAGGCTGGGAGCTTCTCAGACCTGTTAACCATTTACTGTCCTCCTGTGCTTGAGAAATGACTGTTGGTAAAGTTTTTTTTTTTTTTTTTTGGCACATTGTTATATCTTGTAAACTCCTGCTTATACATAGTGCAGTGATCAATGTTTTTCCACACTGGTCACTGCTAGCCTAGGAAACACTTGTACCATGTCTGCAGTCTCTGACCATCTCCTGTAGTATGTCTGCTGTCTCTGATCATCTCCTGTAGTATGTCTGCAGTCTCCGACCATCTCCTGTACTATGTCTGCAGTCTCCGACCATCTCCTGTAGTATGTCTGCAGTCTCTGATCATGTCCTGTAGTATGTCTGCAGTCTCTGATCATCTCCTGTAGTATGTCTGCAGTCTCTGACCATCTCCTGTAGTATGTCTGCAGTCTCTGACCATCTCCTGTAGTATGTCCGCAGTCTCTGACCATCTCCTGTAGTATGTCTGCAGTCTCTGACCATCTCCTGTACTATGTCTGCAGTCTCTGACCATCTCCTGTACCATGTCCGCAGTCTCTGACCCTCTCCTGTAGTACGTTTTGCAGTCTCTGACCCTCTCCTGTAGTATTTCTGTAATAAAGGGGGGCTACAGGCATGGTAGGTGGTGAGGGAAGAGGGCTGTGGGTGCAGTGGGTGGTAAGGCAAGGGAGGCTGCAGGCACAGTAGATGATGAGGAAAGGGGTCCCAGGTGCAGTGGTTGGTGATGGAAGGAATGCCTAGGCACAAGTGGTGGTTAAGGCGGGGCTGTAGAGAAAATTTTAATGTATCATACAGGACAAGGGGCTTCATAATCCAGAGCCTCCCAAAATCCTCAGCACCAGGCCCATGATGCTCTTAATCCAGGCCGAACGGCCAGGGTCGCAATGGTCCCACTTGCAATCGGGCCCTGGTGTTCACAGTGAAATAATAAAAAAGTGCACTGACAGATTGTCACACAATACACACTGGGATCTGGGATCAAAGAGTGTGTTGTGCTATTATTTAATGACACTGCACAAAGCCATTCAGTGTGTTTTTTTTTTTGGGGGGGGGGTTGCGCAAGTAGCTGGTCTTGCCTAGGGTGCAAAATAGTCTAGCACCAGCCCTGCTGAGAGGGACCCTCTTGATAGAGGCCGTCCCCCCCAGACCACCTGGGATATCCCTCGGAGGCCTCCTTTAGGGCCCGGGGGGTCCCCACAGATTTAACTGTTAACATATATGTTATGTTTAGAATGTTTACCTTATCTCTAGGCCGGGGCGGGTAGCCTCCTACATGTGTTGCCACATTCCCCGCACTAGGATTCACAGAGTCTTTACTGATTCTGTTTTCAATGTTTAATTTAGTATTGCCTATATCTAGAGATCTATGTTATTTCCACCCTATAGTCACTAGAGGGCACTGTTTCCCCAACATTCAGGGATCAGTCCCCAGATTCCCAACAGCCTGGCCAACTCAGATACTTTCTCCGATTAGCCTGCTCTATCAGGACGACAAACCTGTACGCAGAACTGCCTCATCACTGTTGGTAACATTTTTCTTTTTCACACTTTGTACAATCTCTCCCCCCCCCCTCCCCTCCTATCCTTCACCCTCTCCTTCTGTCTGAAATACTGTCTACAGCTCTCACGATATACAGTGGTCGACTCCCTCTTGCAGCCTGCCATTACAAACTCCCTACCCCATGGCATCCACCTTAGCTCTTCAGGTTTCCTCGCTTAACTGCAGAGGCTTTAATACCCCAGAGAAACGCAGACAGCTACTATATCACTTCCACAGGGCCCATACTCGGATATAATTTCTCCAGGAAACTCACTTTAGGTCGGACGCTATACCCCCCCCCAAATAAATATTTCACCACCTGGTATCATAGCACGAATCCGCTAAGTCGAAGGGAGTCTCAATAGAATTCCATAACTCCTTCACCCCGGAGGTCCTAGACTCATATATCGATCCGTTAGGGCGCTACTTGTTCTTGTAAATGAAAAACATGCAAACGATATTTATGCTGGCTAACGTTTATCTCCCTAACCAGGATCAACTCGCCTTTCTATCCTCTGTGGCAGGGCGTCTTGAAGCATTTGGGACCCTTAATATTGTGGGGGGGGGGTACCTGAACGTCCCATTGGTACCGAGACTGGGCTCCTCTACCGGTAAGTCCCATATATCACCATCCACATTAACCAAAATACATTCCATTTTCACCAACCTGTCCTTGGTGGATACTTGGAGAATACTCAATCCTACTGGTAGGGACTACACATTTTTCTCCTCAGCACACGGGTCATATAGCAGAATAGACTACATCCTGCTATCACAATCGCTACTAGACTTTGACCCTGCATGCCACATAGGAGTCAGACTCTGGTCAGACCATGCCCCAGTACACCTCTCACTAGGCAGACTCCCCAGACCTACACTCAGACGCACCTGGTGACTAAATGACAACTTATTATCAGACCTAGCCTGCACAACAGAGATATCCAATGCAATTAGAGACTTCACACACACCCATGCTACCGATGAGACCACTGACATGAACAAATGGGAAACGTTGAAATGTATATTGTGGGGAATATTCATTCAGCACGGCTCCCGACTAAAAAAGGCCCACATAGCATACGTCAAATGTCTATTTGCTCTCATTGCCTCTCTTGAGGCAATACACAAACGCACGCTAGATCCTAAAACCCTAGTAGAACTCTCTAATGCGCGTCGTGACCTACTCCGCCTCTTAACGGAACTCTCTCTAGTCGCCCGCGATAAGGGAAGACAAATACATTATGTGAAAGCTAACAAATGCGGCAAACACCTAGCGCAAACCCTTCACCCCAGACAGTGCAGACAAACCATCCCACACATACTGGCATATCCTAACCGCAAGCTCCACAAGAACTCAGAGATAGTCCCCAAATTCTGAAATTGCTATTCATCACTATACAACCTGCCCCCCACCCGACACTAAATAAAACACCCAGATCTGGTGACACCGACATGACTGCATACGTCTTAGACACAGCCCTTCCCGCGATTCCTACCGACGCCATTGAGGACCTTGAAGCACCAATCACCATATCTGACTATTTACTTGTGATCAAAAGCCTCAAAAATGGTAAAAGTCCCGGGCTAGGGTACAGCACGCTTCTACAAGACGTTTGCCCAACAGCTAGCCCCAATCATGGCAAGAGCCTTTGAAGAAGTGGATGACGCTCACCCCCTATCCACTCATATACTACAGGCCCAAATAACTGTCATCCCCAAACCAGGGAAGGACCACGTGAACTGCAGTAATTACAGACCCATCTTCCTACTAAATGTGGACCTCAAACCAGGGGCGTTTCTAGGTCTGCCTAAGATCTGGGGCTAGAGCCCATAGCAGCGGTCACCAACCTTTTTGCAGGCCCGCGGGGGGGGGGGGGGGGGCGCCAGTGGTAAGCCATAATTTGCAGGCAATGGCTGGTGTTGGCGCTTCAATCATCATGGCACCATGGTTGATATGGTGTCAGGGTGATTGAAGCACATTGTTTCTGTTGTTACATTCTAACAGGTGACATGGCAAGTGACAATCCACATCTGCTGCCAGGTGAAAGTGGCAAGCGACAATCCAGTGGTTCAACTCACCACAATGCAGAATCAGTGGGAGCCCTGGGTGTGTCACTTGCCCTATCTCCTGCTACCAGATGCAGCGTGTCACTTGCCACCGTCGCCTGTCACCAGATGCAGGGTGTTACTTGCCAAGGTTACCTCCCCCCAGATGTGGATTGTCGCTTGCCACTTTCACCTGGCAGCAGATGTGGATTGTCACTTGCCATGTCACCTGCCACCATTTGCAGATTGCCATGTCTCCTGCCACCATTTGCAGATTGTCACTTGCCACATCATCTGCCACCGGATGTGGGTTGTCACTTGCCAAATGATTTGGATTGTCACTTGCCCTGCCAGCCAGTGCCACCAAGTGTGCATTGACACTGCATTGGTGGCAGGCTGGCAGCACTGATCCATTTAGTGAGGGCAGAAGAGCGGTGATGCGGGGCGCACAGTGAGAAATGATGTCATCTTGCTGCTCCCTACTGCACCTCTGACATTGAAGCAAGGGGTCTGGTTGCATAGTGGAGCTCCACCAATGACAAGAAGCACGTGACCCCCATTCCACCACGTTGATGTGTTGTGGACAGTGAGAGATGATGTCATCACTCTGCTGCCCGCCGCACCTTGCTCCCACATTGAAGAGGCCCGGCTGTAAAGAGCTCTGATATGGAATGGGCGGAGAGAGATGTCATCTCCGCTTGTCCGTCCGGTTACTTCTCTCCTCTCCTCTGCCTGTCTCATGCAGCCAGCTCACCCGCCGAAGTAGACGCGGCAGCGACCTGCTGGTGAGGTAGGGACCCTGCGGCAAGAGACTCGGGCTATGGGCCCCAGATTCGGGGCTATAGCCCCAATAGCCACCCCCTACCGACGCCCCTGCCTCAAACTGTTCTCCAAGATAATCGCAAAACGTCTTGGCCCCATACTACCCAACCTAATACACAGTGATCAGGTAGGATTTGTCCCGGGCTGTGAGGCCAGAGATAACACCACAAAAACCTTCCACCTAATCACCTACGCTCAACGTAAACACATCCCCGCCTGCCTGTTGGCATGCGATGCAGAAAAAGCATTTGACAGAGTCAGCTGGGCGTTTCTTAAATCATAGCTTCAGCAGATTGGGCTAGGCCCCAGACTCTTAGCGAAAATTATGTCCCTCTATTTCAACCCCTCAGCGAAAGTCACGGCTAACGGTGAACACTCAGAGACATTTGAGATCAACAATTGGACCAGACAGGGATGCCCACTATCCCCCCCTCCTTTTTGCTATCACCATTGAACATCTAGCCCAAGCAATCCGTCACAACGACTCCATACATAGCATCCACACCACCTCAGCCCATTGTAAGCTCTCCCTATATGCAGATGACCTACTGCTCTATGTGACACAACCACACATCAGCATTCCCTCCTTTTTCCATGAACTAGCTTGATTCGGTGCTCACAGTAATTTTAAGCTGAACATAAATAAAACAGAGGCCCTGAACATATCCTTACCCACCCACACCCTCTCACTAGTCCAACAAAACTTTCCCTTTCAATCAATCAAATACCTAGGGACTGAGATCCCACGTAACTTCCACAACATCTACCCCCTGAACTTCAGCCCTCTACTGACTGAAATCCGCCAATCACTTGACTCGTGGCACCACCTTAAGCTACCATGGCTTGGATGCATCAATGTGCTTATGATGGATGACCTCCCCAAACTACTCTACCTGTTCCAGGCCCTCCCAATTACCCTTCCAATGTCCTTCTACCGAACTCTACGGTCTCTGGCAATTAAATTCATATAGCAACACCACCCCTCCAGATTAAAAAACAAAACATTATGCTCCCACAAACACACCGGCGGCATCGGCCTGCCCGATTTCGAAATATATCACGCCTCGGCCATATTCTCCAGACTGCTGGAATGGTTCCCACGCCCGTTGACCAAACCATCAACACTGATAGAACAAGATATGGCACAGGTATACCTGCGGGTTCTGCTCTGGGGATACCATCTCAAATACCTCACCATGCCTATGCTCTCCCCACTGACTGAGGCTGTGCTGGTTCTGTGGTACTGTCGACATATAACTTATGCACAATTCACCGACTCCAGCCCCCTATTTGACAACCCGACACTTCCTGACTATGAAACCTCTTGATGAGTAGGTGGCTATGAGAGGGCAGACTGGCCAACAGCATACTCTTTTGTCCAGGCGATAACAGGCAGATTCATACCACAAGAGGGCAACCAACCCCCCTCAATGAACTGGTTATCCATGATGTCCCTGACAAACTTCTGCTCAACCTTACACTTATCAGGTCGAATACACAGAACCCCAACGACCTTTGAGGAGATGTGTAGTCTCTCCCAGGTTCCCAGACACACGTTATCTCTAATATATAGGGAATAGGGAGATTTAGTGGACCCAGATCAACGTTTCACTCTAATGTATGGGTCATTACTGACCAATGCATTATTTGTGAGTATATTAGCAATTTGCATCCCCATTGTCTTTCTCCTTCATACCTCTGTTCATATACTAACATATGCTTATTGTTTTAATGCAGCCAAATTGCATCGGACTCCTGATGATTGGTTACAAGCCAAGAAACGCGTAGAGTTAATAACTTTTGATGCACATATGAATCTACTGTACAATGTATTCTCTCTTGCAACTGTACAATCAGTATTTGAATTATGTCTGTAAATATACTGTTTATAATATGCTCCATGGTGGCCTAAAACATGTCCATTCACGATTGTATTTGGTTTTAGGATCTATGTTATTAAACTTTATACCATTATTACCTTGCAATATTTTCTGTGGATATCATTACTATGTACAGGAGCCACCCCAGACATCTCACTTTAGCATTTTTTTCTACGTGGACACACTCACCAACATGCCTCACACAAAGTCCCGCCTTCATCCCCTATTTTTTCTGTATCCATTGGGATGGAGGCATGTCGGTGCATTCTTTTAAAAGTAGTGGACAGGTCACAACCCCATTTTTTGTTATACGATTACCAGGGTGGTAGACACCTGTTCCCTGTGGCCTGATTAATCCACCTATTAAGTCCACACATACCAACTCCAATTCACTCTTCAATCATTTCATGCTACTTATCTCTATTCTTTACTCCATTCATTCCTACTCTCTTATATTATCTATCCTTATATTTTCTGTTTTATAGTTTTTTCTTTTTTCTCTGGTATTTTCTACTGTATAGAGACCTAAGGTCCCCCTCTTGTCCATTGACTAATTTCAGTGCAAGAGTCGCATAATTACTTGATATATATACTCAATCCGCTATACACTGATTTCATTAGTGTAAAGATAGTCTGTTTTTTGTTTTCTCCTCAAACGCTATATAGGATTTGTATTACTATAGCTTATCTTATTCTATGGATACCACTAAAATACTAAAATATTTCTCCTGTTTTCTCTGTCCTTTGTCATTTCCTTTTAGTCAAACAAACACTGATTCAATTCAGGGCTAAAAAATCTTTGTCGTAGTTGTTTTCCTTTAGTCAGACAAATACTGATTCAATTCAGGGCTAAAGCTGTTTTTTGTCTTTTGTTCTTGCCTTTTAGTTTTTGTTGTTTCCCTTTAGTCAGACAATACACTTATTCAATTCAGGGCTAAAGCTGTTTATTTTTTACACTTTTTTGCATATTGATCTTATTCAGTGCAAGATTTCGTGTCTACTGTGTCATTGCCTTTGCCAATATTGATTTAATTTAAGGCAGAGATTTTTTGTTTTTGTATCTCTTGTTCAGTCTTTTCTTCCTTTGTCTCTTTCTTTTTCCCAATTTTCGTTCCCTTATTAACATTTTATTCTTCATTATAGTCCATACGTCTCATTCAATCACTCCCTTGATGCAGTTGGTGCTGGGATCTTTCTGGTCTATCTCCCGGGGTTGCGATGCGCCCAGGTCATGACCCGTCACCCATCCTATCATTGACGGGGGCGGGCCCTGACCTTGGCGCATCGGCGTCATGTTTTCCACGTCCCGCTTGCGGCGCCGCTGGCCACCGCGTAGCGGGATCTTTAGCGGTTTACCATCTACAGCTTTGGCGCTGCGGGGTTGGGAGGTGGCTGCATATGTTCCCAGGCTCCCCCTCCCCCCTCCCCCCGTCGCGTCATTACGTCCGCACATGACGTTGGCGGGAGCACGCCCCTGGCCCGTGGCTTCTTAACGGCTATCACTGGCCAGGTACCTCAAGGTTTCGCCATGTTTTTCCTTGGGGCATGTAGCCTGGCCACAGGTAATTTCCTTGTACACCTCCACACTGTTCCACTGACACTAGCAGCGGCTTCCTTAGTCGCACCTACACCTTATTTCACTTACACCTCAACACTTCTCTCCCGTTCCTGGCTTCTTCTCACACACTGACACTCACTCACTCCTTGGTTCTCTACCTAAGTTTTTCCCTCTACATTCACTCTCCACACCTCACATTTTGTTTTACCTTACACACCTCCTCTTTTTGTCTCCACAGTTTTCCCTCTGTTTTTTTTTGGCCTCGTTATTTGTCCCCGCCTGGCGACCCCTGTGGGTGCTTTGGCCAATTTGGTGGCCTTGGCCGACGGTTTCTTGGGGCGCGCTCTCTGCCTCAACCCCGGGGGAGATTTAGTGGACCCAGATCAACGTTGCACTCTAATGTATGGGTCATTACTGACCAATGCATTATTTGTGAGTATATTAGCAATTTGCATCCCCATTGTCTTTCTCCTTCATACCTCTGTTCATATACTAACAGACGCTTATTGTTTTAATGCAGCCAAATTGCATCGGACTCCTTATGATTGGTTACAAGCCAAGAAACGCGTAGAGTTAATAACTATTGATGCACATATGAATCTACTGTACAATGTATTCTCTCTTGCAACTGTACAATCAGTATTTGAATTATGTCTGTAAACATACTGTTTATAATATGCTCCATGGTGGCCTAAAACGTGTCCATTCACGACTGTATTTGGTTTTAGGATCTATGTTATTAAACTTTATACCATTATTACCTTGCAATATTTTCTGTGGATATCATTACTATGTACAGGAGCCACCCCAGACATCTCACTTTAGCTTTTTTTTCTACGTGGACACACTCACCAACATGCCTCACACAAAGTCCCGCCTTCATCCTCTATTTTTTTTTATATAGGGAAATTCTTTTCCACACCCATGACTCCCTTCACACAAAAGTGGTCCAGATACCTGGGTAAAGATATCACCCCAGATGAGTGGCAGACCTCTTTCACATTCACCCACAAATCTTCAATCTCCAGCTTCACGCAGAAGAAAAACTACAAACTACTATCCAGATGGTACAGGGATCCGGTCTCGGTCCATGTGATGTTCCCCAATGCTTCGGATACTTGTTGGTGCTGTCACGGAGGAAAAGGAACATACCTCCATATCTGGTGGGAATGCGATCGAATCCACCCCTTTTGGAAAGGTATATTTGAAATCTTTAATGAAATGTATGATGACTCTCTCGCCCTCTCCCCAAAGGTGGCCCTACTGTCTATCCTACCGGGATCAGTAAAATCCCAGAAAACCAACCTTCTTAGATTTGTTCTATCGGCAGCTAGGCAGCTGATCGCGAAATATTGGAATTCTGAAGTAACCCCCCCTCCACAGGTGTATTGCCATCCTCAATGATGTCATGCTTATAGAGGAGATGCAGGCTAGTTAGGGAGACAACTGGGATAAACACCTTAAACTATGGTATGTCTGGGTCCATTATTCAACCTCAGATAGACTATTGAACAGAATCACTAAAGGATGAGCTGAGAGATGCGTTTTGTGCCCACAGCCGGAACATCACTGGAGTAAGTGGTCCAGATGAATAGATGACCACACCCCAGTGAATGACCCTCTAAGCATCCAATCTCAGCCATACTAAAAATTAAAGATAACAGTCACACTAACTGTATATCTATACCCCCCCTTACCCCACTCCCCCTCCCCATCCCTCCCCATCCCTGGTTTTTATACAATTTTATATATCCAAGTGATTGGATACATTAAATGCTTAGGCTATTGACTGCAACTCTCGTGTAATGTTATCTGCATGTATATGGCCTAACTATGTGTAACATATATGTGGTGGTATTTGTCTACCACTACCCCCCAACCCTGCTTTTTTTTTCTTTATTCTGTACCCCCTACTGCTTTACTTGAAAAATGGTTAATAAAAAATATATTCAACCAAAAGAGAAGCGCAGGATTTCAAACTAACAGACATACATGCTCACCTAGATGGCTGTAGCATCAATCCAGGCTGAAGCTCTCCCCTGCTGGCTCTATACTGAGAACTGGGTGATCAAATACTGTTGATTGCTCAGTTCTCAGGTCCGCTCTGAGCACAGAGCTCTATGCTCTGTTCTTTCAGTACTGTAGGGGTGTAGGAGCAGCTGGCTCAGACTCCCAGCTGTGCAATGAGAGGCTGAGCCAGCTACCAGTCAGGCACCTGGACCAACATTATTGTCAGGATCCATACAGAGTTTGGATCAGCTCTGTGACATCACAGGAGTCACAGGACTGCAGAGCTAAATGCCAAAAGAACTTGGGCCATACTTCTTCTTTAACTATTTCCCTAAAAAGGTGATCTATTTTCTCCAGTCACAGAACAGGTCTTCAAATACATACATTACAGTGGGGAAAAAATGGGAATGCTATTAACACTAATTACAGCTTGACTCACAAGACCTTTTCATCAAGTGAAACAAGGTGTACCTCACAGCCTGGCTGTACTCCAATTTCATGTTATGGAAGTATCGCTGAACTAAAACACCTTTTTATGCGTGAAAATTGTATGTTCCCACCCCAGAAGAATAGCAGGTAAAACATAAAACACAAGATCAGCAGTAGAACGTTTTAATTTCAGTCATTCATTTTCCTAAATTATATCTAAAGCCAAAACTTTATTTTAATTTTGAATAGAGTAGGAAATGGTTAAACTCCTGTTAGGTGTTACAAATCAGTAAGCAGCAGCAGCTTAGTGAGGAGCTGTGGACATACAAATCGGCTGTACGGCTTCATCTGGGAATATTACAGTGTCTGCTTTTATAGATTGGTGCACTGCAAGCACACACAATGTGTGAGTACATTCATTGAATTTTTAATAAATAGAAGTGGCTTTACGATATAAGCTTGTAGCTTGTCTCTTGATTGCATGCACTGAGGATACTCATTTAAAGGACCAGAACAGGAGCCTGCGCTTACTGAGCAAACTTAATTGTAAGGTCACACTCCCTGAGGAGGTGAGGAGAACATCAAAAGGGGGGGGGAGCACGAGAGTGGTGGCAAAGTTACTTACGTTTGGAGCACATTTACATGGAGTCATATAATTAAAAGAAATCACTAAGGACAGAAATGTATGGACTTGGAATTTATAAGCAATATATTGCACTTTGGAAATTAATATTGATTAGCATAATTATTGTTTATTTTTATTGGATCATATTATTTTTATCAAGTATTTTTATTATTATATATCTTATATTATTGGTTGCAATAACTCACTGGATTTAATGAATTTGGAGCACAGCGCAACACTTTATTGATTACACCATACACGGTCCTCTCCCCTCCCCTACACGTGATGACACAGGGATCACGTGTCTTCCTTAGGGGATTTATTACCATAATTATTGTTGATATTTATTGGATCATATTATTTTATCAAGTATTTTTATTATTATATATCTTATATGATTGGTTTGACTTGACCCTGATGCCCGGATGCCGATGCCCCCAGATGATCTGGCTGCAGAGAGGCAGCGCTTGCAGTGGGGGATGTCTGTGCAAGAGTCGGCCATGTAATTTACATTAGTACAACAACAATCAGTAAGGCATGTGCACGATGTAGCTTTTAAAGGAGGGGGAGAAGATGAAGGCAGTAGAGGAGGTGTGAGCATGAGTCAGAGCTGAGGAGGGGTGGATGGGGGATCATGTGGATGAGAAAACAGGGGAAAGGAGTGGTGGGGGAGAACTGAACCCTGCACTCTGCATGTTCTGTGCCTTAACCCTGCACTCTGTATGTATTGTGCCCTGTACTCTGCATGTAATGGGCCCTAAACCCTGCACTCTGCATGTAATGTGCCTGAACCCTGCACTCTGCATGTAATATGCCTGAACCCTGCACTCTGCATGTAATGTGCCTGAACCCTGCACTCTGCATGTAATGTGCCTGAACTCTGCATGTGATCTGTCTGAATCCTGCACTCTGCATGTAATGTGCCTGAACCCCTGCACTCTGCATGTAATGTGCCTGAACTCTGTACTCTGCATGTAATGTGCCTGAACTCTGCATGTGATGTGTCTGAACCCTGCACTCTGTATGTAATGGGCCTGAACGCTGCATGTAATGTGCCTGAACTCTGCATGTGATCTGTCTGAATCCTGCACTCTGCATGTAATGTGCCTGAACCCCTGCACTCTGCATGTAATGTGCCTGAACTCTGTACTCTGCATGTAATGTGCCTGAACTCTGCATGTGATGTGTCTGAACCCTGCACTCTGTATGTAATGGGCCTGAACGCTGCATGTAATGTGCCTGAACTCTGCATGTAATGGGCCTGAACCCTGCACTCTGCATTTAATGTGCCTGAGTTAGTTACATGCTGCAGCCTGCAAAGCATGCAGACATGGAGGGAAACCAGTGGCTGGGCGCTCCTAGGCAGCAGTGTGCCCTAGGCAGTTGCCTAGTTTGCCTATTGGTAGCACCGGGCCTGACTCTGCATGTAATGTGCCTGAACCCTGCACTCTGCATGTAATGTGCCTGAACTCTGCATGTAATGGGCCTAAACCCTGCACTCTGCATGTAATGTGCCTGAACCCTGCACTCTGCATGTAATATGCCTGAACCCTGCACTCTGCATGTAATGTGCCTGAACCCTGCACTCTGCATGTAATGTGCCTGAACTCTGCATGTGATCTGTCTGAATCCTGCACTCTGCATGTAATGTGCCTGAACCCCTGCACTCTGCATGTAATGTGCCTGAACTCTGTACTCTGCATGTAATGTGCCTGAACTCTGCATGTGATGTGTCTGAACCCTGCACTCTGTATGTAATGGGCCTGAACGCTGCATGTAATGTGCCTGAACTCTGCATGTGATCTGTCTGAATCCTGCACTCTGCATGTAATGTGCCTGAACCCCTGCACTCTGCATGTAATGTGCCTGAACTCTGTACTCTGCATGTAATGTGCCTGAACTCTGCATGTGATGTGTCTGAACCCTGCACTCTGTATGTAATGGGCCTGAACGCTGCATGTAATGTGCCTGAACTCTGCATGTAATGGGCCTGAACCCTGCACTCTGCATTTAATGTGCCTGAGTTAGTTACATGCTGCAGCCTGCAAAGCATGCAGACATGGAGGGAAACCAGTGGCTGGGCGCTCCTAGGCAGCAGTGTGCCCTAGGCAGTTGCCTAGTTTGCCTATTGGTAGCACCGGGCCTGACTCTGCATGTAATGTGCCTGAACCCTGCACTCTGCATGTAATGTGCCTGAACTCTGCATGTAATGGGCCTAAACCCTGCACTCTGCATGTAATGAGCCCTCCATGTAATGTGCCTGAACCCTGCACTCTGCATGTAATGTTGTTGCATAGTTTGCCTAGTGGTAGCACCGGCCCTGACTCTGCATGTAATGTGCCTGAACCCTGCACTCTGCATGTAATGGGCCTGAACCCTGCACTCTGCATGTAATGGGCCTGATCCCTGCACTCTGCATGTAATGTGCCCTCCATGTAATGTGCCTGAACCCTGCACTCTGCATGTAATGTGCCTGAACTCTGTATGTATTGTGCGTGAACCCTGCACTCTGCATGTAATGTGCCTGAACCCTCCATGTAATGTGCCTGAACCCTGCACTTTGCATGTAATGTGCCTGAATTCTGCATGTAATGTGCCTGAACCCTGCACTCTGCATGTAATGTGCCTGAACTCTGCATGTAATGGGCCTGAACCCTGCAGGTAATGTGCCTGAACCCTGCACTCTGCATGTAATGTGCCTGAACTCTGCACTTTGCATGTAATGTGCCTGAACTCTGCATGTAATGTGCCTGAACCATGCACTCTGCATGTAATGTGCATGAATCCTGCACTCTGCATGTAATGTGCCCTCCATGTAATGTGCCTGAACCTTGCACTCTGCATGTAATGTGCCTGAACTCTGCATGTATTGTGCGTGAACCCTGCACTCTGCATGTAATGTGCCTGAACCCTCCATGTAATGTGCCTGAACCCTGAACTCTGCACGTAATGGGCCTGAACCCTGCACTCTGCATGTAATGTGCCTGAACCCTCCATGTAATGTGCCTGAACCCTGCCCTCTGCATGTAATGTGCCTGAACCCTCCATGTAATGTGCCTGAACCCTGCACTTTGCATGTTATGTGCCTGAATGCTGCATGTAATGTGCCTTAACCCTGCACTCTGCATGTAATGTGCCTGAACTCTGCATGTAATGGGCCTGAACCCTGCAGGTAATGTGCCTAAACCCTGCACTCTGCATGTAATGTGCCTGAACTCTGCATGTAATGTGCCTGAACCCTGCACTCTGTATGTAATGTGCCTGAACTCTGCACAGGGGTGGTGCAAGGATTGACACCCTAGGCGAAACTTCATTTTGCCCCCCCCATTGGCTCCACCCCATTTGCCCTGCCCATGTGACAGGAGGTTGCGCTATACAGGAAGCATCGGCTCTGCTTCCTCTAGCGCTGGCTCCAGTGCTGCACTGTGCCTCTAATTGCACTACCAGTCAGATGGAGCAGCTGCCTGAGACTCAGTTAGTGACATGCTGCAGCCTGCAGAGCATGTAGACACGGAGGGCAACCCCTAGGCAGCAGTGCGCCCTAGGCGGTTGCCTCATTTGCCTAGTGGTAGCACTGGCCCTGACTCTGTATGTAATGTGCCTGAACCCTGTACTCTGCATGTAATGTGCCTGAACTCTGTGTGTAATGGGCCTGAACCTTGCACTCTGCATGTAATGTGCCTGAACTCTGCATGTAATGTGCTTGAACCCTCCATGAAATGTGCCTGAACCCTGCTCTCTGCATGAAATGTGCCTGAACCCTGCACTCTGCATGTAATGTGCCTGAACCCTCCATGTAATATGCCTGAACCCTGCACATTGCATGTAATGTGCCCGAACTCTGCATGTAATGTGCCTGAACAATACGCTCTGCATGTAATGTGCCTGAGCCCTGCACTATGCATGTTCTGTGCCTGAACCCTGCACTCTGCATGTTCTGTGCCTGAACTCTGCATGTAATGTGCCTTAACCCTGTCCTCCTAACCCCCTGTACTGTGCTCTCCTAACCCCCTGTACTGTGCCCTCCTGCCTCCTGTTCCGTGCCCTCCCTGTGTTGCATCCTCATTCCCTCCACCAGCTGTCACCTCTGCCCCCATGTCTCCCAATGACCCTCCCATACCCACCATACCCCCCCCCAGCAATCACAGCCTTTTCCATCCTAACTCTCCCACCCCACAATCCCTATTTCATCCCACCCTCAACTACCCTGCTCTCACTAACCCCTCTACTCCCCCTCAACCTCACCCCAACCTCACCCAACTCCCTAACAATTCCCCCCCCCCCCCCGGCTCCCTACTCTTCCTAAGCGATAGGTATCAGTAAATGGTATAGGTGAGTACTTGAAAAAAGTTTCGGTACTTGTACTTGGTGTTAAAAAAGTGGTATCAGTTGTATATTGTAGATAGCATACGTCCACTACTCTCTAGATTCCAATACCAAAGCAAAATCTGGAATAAACTCCCTCTCTCCTTAATAGGCCATATTAATCTAATTAAGATGATATGGATGCCTCAGCTTTTGTATATTTTACATAATGCTCTGATCTGGATACCTTTACAGATTTTTACTAAGATTAATAGTATATTTAGGCGTTTAATATGGCAGAATAAAACCCCTCATATCAAATTGGAGACTCTTCTACATCCCAAAAAATGCGGGTGGACTGGCAGTTCCTGACACAAGGATTTCTTTGCATCACAATTACAGCATTTTGCTAGATGGGAACAGTTACCCCTTCCTGCTCGACGATTATTTTCTTATGCATTTAAGTGTTGGTCACCACTCCATGTTTTGGACGGGGTTTCATGTGCGGATATGCCCACCTGTAAGCTAATGTGTAAAATATGGGATACAGTCAAAAAAATTATGGGCATTCCATACCCCACTAGATATACCCCGATATGGGATAATGATAGACTCCCCCAATTTTCAGTTCTTAGAGGCTTTTAGAGGTGGAGAAAATCTGGAATAACAACTTTAGCTCAACTGTACGAGAATGGTTTACTTAAGTCCTTTCAAGAGTTAAGGGGAGAATTCTCTTTACAATCGAATTGAGTTTATCAATTCCTCCAATTGAGACATGCTTTGCATGCCCAGTTTTCATCTGATGAGATACTCTTTCCCCCTAGCCCTGTTTTTGACAAGATCGGGCAAGAAAGGTTAACAAAAGGTCTTACCTCTGTTACATATAGGGTGTTGTTAGGTTTCTGTTGAACTTTCCCATACTCTCCAGGGCCGGATGGGAACAGGATCTTTGTCCCATCTCGGAAGAGGTCTGGGAGGATGTTCTCCGGTCTCTGCCTGGGGTATCCCTTTCTCCAGCAAACAGACTGACCCAGATCTTTATCCTTCATAGGGTTTATCGAACTCATACATTTTTGTATACCATTGGGGCTTATAATTAAAAATATATTTTTTTCCCTTACTTTGTTATGTAGTGTCTGTTTTTGTTTATGTGATTCTGTTTGGATAATTTGTTTGTATTGTTTTAATGTTGTTTTATTGTTGTTTGCATATAAAAATAAAAATAATCTGATTTTAAAAAGTGGTATCGATACATCCCTTTTTCTGACCCTTGTACTCTGCACACCCCTGACCCCTGCACTCTACCTTACAGACTCCTACACTTCATACAACGTGTTCATTGTTTTAACGGTTGCTGGTTGCTAAGCAATCCCTATTATTGAAGTTCTTCTTTAAGGCAGGCTCAGACAAAATGTTAGATCTCTGTCTAATTTTAGTGTGTGCAATAGAAATAGATAGACATAAAATATGTAAGGGAAAGGGGGCCCACTGTGCCCTGATGCACACTGCCTACATAAAGTAAAGAACAAAAAGTCAACCACATTTTACTAGGACCTGGCCCAAAGTGGCGACCCCATCATCCATGGAACTTTTACTTCATTTTTGGGGCACAGGCGGTGGCCGGGCCGCATTTTCCAATACTAAAATTATAGTCCCTGCCGCTGCCACCCACAGCCACTGGCAGCCCTGGCTGGTAGAGTGATATTCTCTCAGTAAATCCTGAGGGCGGAGCTGTGCTGAGAGTGGCTGTGCTCAGATAAAATGTAATCCCATTAGGTGGGGATTGCTGGCATGCAGCGGGCATCATTAGAAGATTGTGCACAGATTTTTTTCTGGGAAGATAAAGAAATATCTAATGTTATGTCTAAAATAAGGTGAACTGCTGCTATACTGTCACTACTCCTGCCACAGCCAAACAGCTATAGTAGCTGTGAAACACTGCACTGCATGCCAATCAGCCATAACACTGTGACCGTCTGCCAGTTAAAGTAAATATATAGAGGTATATGTGGTGAGGTTTTCGCACACCATGGGTGCAGCGCAGTGTGCATTTTTTTTTTTTGTGAGGGGTTAGTTGCGCTTTACATAGACCTTCATTATGTCCCATGGTTTCAATGCGCTTTCTAAAAAGCTCACCAAACCTGCACTTTCAATTCTTGGTTTCAGAAAGCTCACCAAAACCATGGGACATATTAGAAGTCTATGGCAAAGTGCAGCTAACTAACATGAAAACTGTGGGTACACTACACTGCAGCCATGCTCCACTACATCAGTGTAAAAACGACCTACTGGGGAGGGAAGAATATTTTGTGGGCACAGGAAGGCTTTTGTTTTACTTAACTATGCCCTTTTAAGTCTCTCCCACTGTAAACATGATTTGGCCACACCCACCATCCATGGCTTTGGGATGTGCACTCTAACGCAGTAGCCTGCGCACGTCTATGGCATACCTCCCAACTTTTGAACTTCAGAATGAGGGACACTTGAGGAAGGAAGTAACCTTGCATAGCGCACTGCGGCAAATGTGGGCGTGGTCAAACTTTTGATAGTGGGAGGAGCTTAATGGGCATCATTAAACAAAACTTGGGCTTCCTTGTATCTATAAAATATGCTTTTATTATTGTTGCACAAGCAAGAGTCTCATGGATACATACATATCCCAGCACATTCATTTAAAAAAAGGATAAAAGAATGCAGTGTTTGGAGTGCATTACGTACAAAGTGCAGGGTTATAGGATGAGCTATATACAGAGTACAGGGTTCTGGCATGAGCTATATACAGAGGGCAGGGTTGTAGGATGAGCTATGTACAGAGTGCAGGGTTCTGGCATGAGCTGTGTACAGAGTGCAGGGTTCTGGTATGAGCTGTGTACAGAGTGCAGGGTTCTGGCATGAGCTGTGTACAGAGTGCAGGGTTCTGGCATGAGCTGTGTACAGAGTGCAGGGTTCTGGCATGAGCTGTGTACAGAGTGCAGGGTTCTGGCATGAGCTGTGTACAGAGTGCAGGGTTCTGGCATGAGCTGTGTACAGAGTGCAGGGTTCTGGCATGAGCTGTGTACAGAGTGCAGGGTTCTTGCATGAGCTGTGTACAGAGTGCAGGGTTCTGGCATGAGCTGTGTACAGAGTGCAGGGTTCTTGCATGAGCTGTGTACAGAGTGCAGGGTTCTAGCATGAGCTGTGTGTGTACAGAGTGCAGGGTTCTGGCGTGAGCTGTGTGTGTACAGAGTGCAGGGTTCTGGCGTGAGCTGTGTACAGAGTGCAGGGTTCTGGCGTGAGCTGTGTACAGAGTGCAGGGTTCTGGCGTGAGCTGTGTACAGAGTGCAGGGTTCTGGCGTGAGCTGTGTACAGAGTGCAGGGTTCTGGCGTGAGCTGTGTACAGAGTGCAGGGTTCTGGCGTGAGCTGTGTACAGAGTGCAGGGTTCTGGCGTGAGCTGTGTACAGAGTGCAGGGTTCTGGCGTGAGCTGTGTACAGAGTGCAGGGTTCTGGCGTGAGCTGTGTACATATTGCAGGGTTCTGGCGTGAGCTGTGTACAGAGTGCAGGGTTCTGGGGTGAGCTGCATTCAGAGTGCAGGGTTCTGGGGTGAGCTGCATTCAGAGTGCAGGGTTCTGGGGTGAGCTGCATTCAGAGTGCAGGGTTCTGGGGTGAGCTGCATTCAGAGTGCAGGGTTCTGGGGTGAGCTGCATTCAGAGTGCAGGGTTCTGGGGTGAGCTGCATTCAGAGTGCAGGGTTCTGGGGTGAGCTGCATTCAGAGTGCAGGGTTCTGGGGTGAGCTGCATTCAGAGTGCAGGGTTCTGGAGTGAGCTGCATGCAGAGAGCATGGTTCTGGGGTGAGCTATGTACAGGGTGCAGGGTTCTGAGATGAGATTTATACAGGGTGCAGGGTGCTGGGATGAGCTATATACAGGGTGCAGGGTTCTGGGATGAGCTATATACAGGGTGCGGGGTTCTGAGACGAGCTATATACAGGGCACAGGGTACTGGATGAGCTGTATACAGGGTGCAGCAGAGGCGTAATTAGAACCTTCAGGGGCCCTGGTGCAAGAAACCATGAAGGGCCCCCCCGACCTCCAGCATGGGCCATTCCCTTCGAGCCCAGAGCCCTTCCCACTGATCCCATCACCCTTCATGGTCCCACAGCAGATTGGGCCCGGCATGGTGGCAGAAGGCCAGGGCCTAGTTGCAAGTGCAACCTTTGCTGGTAGTTCCGCCAGTGGTGTCAGTGTGGACTGTGAATGGTGTCAGTCAGTAGGGCAGTGGACATGGTCAGTAGAGCAGTGGAAGAGGTCAGTATGGCAGAGAAAGTGGTCAGTATGGCAGAGAAAGTGGTCAGTAAGGTAGTGGACATGGTCAGTAGGGCAGTGGACGTGGTCAGTAGAGCAGTGGACGTGGTTAGTAGGGCAGTAGACATAATCAGTAGGGCAGTGAACAGGATCAGTAGTTTTTTTTTATTGTTGTTATTTTATTTTTGTTATTATATTTTATCCATTTTATTTTTTAGAGTTTTTTTACAGTTTTTGATGGGAGTTGGTGGCAGTGGAGGGCGTGTCAGGGAGGCAGGGAGGGGGTGTCAGGGTGGCAGGGAGGGGGTGTCAGTGGAGGGCAGTATGATGGGAGGGGTGGCAGTGGAAGGCAGTATGTTGGGGGCGGAGGCAGTGGAAGGCATTATGATGGGAGGGGAGGCAGCGGAGGGCAGTATGATGGGGTGGAGGGCAGTATGATGGGGTGGAAGGCAGTATGATGGGAGAGGAGGTAGTGGAGGGCAGTATGATGGGAGGAGGCGGTAGTGGAGGGCAGTTTAATGGGAGGGGGGTTAGTGCAGGGCAGTATGATGGGAGGGATGGTAGTGGAGGGCAATATAATTGGAGGGGGTTTAGTGGAGGGCAGTATTATGGGAGGGGTGGTAGTGGAGGGCAGTATGATGGGAGGGGGGTTAGTGGAGGGCAGTATAATAGGAGGGATGGCAGTGGAGGGCAGTATAATTGGAGGGGGGCTGTATGATGGGTGGGGGTGGCAGTGAAAGGCAGTATAATGGGGGGGTTAGTGGAGGGCAGTATAATAGGAGGGGTGGCAGTGGAGGGCAGTATAATAGGAGGGGGGGCAGTGGAGGGCAGTATAATAGGAGGGGGGGCAGTATGATGGGATTGGGGCAGTATGATGGGAGAGGTGGTAGTAGAGGGCAGTATATGGGGGGGTAGTGGAGGGCAGTAAAATGGGAGGGGGGCAGTATAATGGGGGGGGTAGTGGAGGGCAGTATGGGGGGACTGTACAGCATGACTGGAGAGGGGCAGTGTATGGGAGGGAGCAGAGTTACCATGAGTGTACTCAGAGTCAGGGCAGTGCAGGGAGCATTTCTCCTACCTTTATTCCAGCGCAGGAACAGCCTTCGGGGAAGACCCGGAGTCGGGGGCGGAGTCGGGGGCGGAGTCAGGGGCGGATCCGGGGGCGGAGCTTAGGCGCGAAGAGGACTCCTCCTTTGGCTAAATGCTGGGGCTCCACTCAGGGAAGACCCGGAGTCGGGGCGGAGTCAGGGGCGGAGCCGGGGGCGGAGCTTAGGCGCGAAGAGGACTCCTCCTTTGGCTAAATGCTGGGGCTCCACTCTCCTCCTTGTCGTGACGTCACTGGTTGTTAGACGCCAGGCGGGCCATGCCTAGCAACCAGTTGTTTTGGCAGTGAGCCAGGCAGCGTCTGGGGGTGAAATGAAGCGGTCGCGGCCAAAACTAGTACAGCAGGCAGTGAGGGACAGCGGCAATGCGGCAATTTTTAGGGGGGCATCAGATCGGCCAGTGGGGCAATTCCGGGACATTGTATTGTCCCGGAATGAAGCTGCCCGGGACGCGGGACAGACCTCCCACAGCGGGACTTTCACGGGCAATCCGGGACGGTTGGGAGGTATGCTATGGGCCTAGTAATGAAGGGGGTAAACCTCCTCAAGCTGAAGTGGTTAAAGCGTAACTCCACTTCTGTTGAGAAAAAAACATTCCCCTCTGGGTGATCTATGTACATTGCAAGAATTATAACAACCTTTGTTGCAGATTCCTACCTTTTGTTATTCTGAAGAAATCCATGTGTGTTTGTCTGTGCCTCTGGGCTGAGTCTAATGGGAGTGGTTTCAAAATTATCAATCAGCTGTGGCAACTGCAGGGCACTAATGAGGAAATGTGCGGGGCCTGCATCCCTTTATACATGCTCCCATTGGATCTCACCAAAAACAACATTTTTGTTGCAGGGGATGCCTGAAATCTGACTTGTATCTTAGGCAGACTTCTAAGAAAATTGGTGAGCCAATCACACAAGCAGAATATTATGTTTCTGGGGAGTGGTCAGTACACATTCTGTATACAGAACAACTCTAGGTAGCCATATTGCTTTGCATTTATAGAAAATTACAGTGGCTGCAGATTGAAAAGGAAAAGTAATTTTTATTAACATTCAATTACAATATGACTTGTATCGCAATTGTACATGCTATATTATATTTTCTTTATTTGATTTTTTTTTTCCCCCACGAAAGTGGAGTTACCCTTTAAAGATAAAAATCTGTCTACACACCACATTCTGGGTTATAGCCAGTATTAAAGTACCCTTACTCATATAGACTATCATCAGAAATGGCTCCTTAGACCTTCTCAGCACATAATAAGCCAAAACATTCCTGCTATTTACTTTTCCAATTATATAAAGAAAGTACCCCCATGGAAATACTGTGGGACTTTAAGGGCAACTGATCAATGACAAAATATGAAAAAAAAGGAAATTTATTATTAATATAAAATATGTGGTGCATACATCACCATAAATCGAATACATAAAAATAAAAAGCAGAATTTGATCCTGTAAATACAGTTCCTTCAGTATTGGGACCGACACGTTTCAGGACCTATGTAGAGTCCTTTCTTCAGGGGCATTCCATGCGAAGTATTACTGCTATACAACATTCTATAATGAAACAAAGTCACATATCAAAATCAACATAAGGGACAGAAAAATGAGCATCGTTGAAGCAATATCTAGAGAAACATACCAATCCAATGTGGAGTCTGCAATAAAGGTACCACCTGATACGGAGCCAAAGATGGAAAGAGGCTCAGATGTTGCAGGGAAACTTGGGGGGGTATGAGATTCGGAAGAGTAATCGTGTACGTTGGAGTGTTTGCGGACATCAGGTAAGTTTGGAAAGGTGGAAAGCCATTTTTCCAAAACGCAAACTTAAACGGTATTGCTGATTTTCCTGGTAATGTTATCAAGTGCCAGAGGAACAGAAGTGTTTCTGTGAAAAGAGCAGATTTTTTGTAAAAACATAGTTTTACATGTGGTTGTTGGGTAACAGACTAGCTAATTTTGAATGATATATTTAGCAGTAATGATATTATTGATATCAACGATGTTCATTTTTCTGCCCCTTATGTTGATTTTGATATGTGACTCTGTTTTATTATAGAAAGTTGTAAAGCAGTAATGCTTCGCATGGAATGCCCCTGAAGAAAGGACGCTACATAGGTCCTGAAACGAGTCGGACCCAATACTGAAGGAACTGTATTTACATGATCTAATTCTGCTTCTTGTTTTTATGTGTAGCGCTGGTAGATTTTATCTACCGCTGATAGGTAAATTTAGTGGTTCATGTTTGGATCCCTTGTTTTTAATGTGAATTTTTTCAATAAAAAAGGATTTAAGCGAAAAAAAAAAAATTTAGTGGGTCGCTTGTTATAGGAAGTTAGATTTGCCTCTGTTCCAGCTTGGCTGACGTTGCATGCAGTTCCACATTGTGCCGGTGGGTGTCGTTGCAGGTGTTGGAAAAGCAACGTGTTGAAGCGAATGAGTGCTCCTCTGTCCCGGGGATAACTCGGTGGAGGTGGTCCTCCGAGTTGCATTCTGGGAGAGGGTATTTATGGGACAGAGGCCATGTTTTAGGGTTCGTTTTCAGCCACCTGCTGGCCCTCCTGGCCGAAAGGTATGCACTAGGAATACCACCTTGTGGTCCTCCGTTCCGGAGGCCTGCGTTGCTGCGGCGTGTGGGTGGGCCCAGAAGCCTGTCTGGGGCCTACCACAGCAGCGGAGGAATGGTCCTGAGTTGTCTGTCCTGAGTGAAGAAGCTGGACAACCGAGAAGATCCCAGGGGAGGACCCGTCATGGAAGGATCATGCAGAGTCCTGGTCTGGAGAGGGGCATGGTGACTCGGTTGGAGGACGCATTCCGAAGTAATCTTACAGTATAGTACTGCCGGGTTGGCTTAAAGGTTCAAGTACTGTATCTGACATTCATCACAAACCAATACATCCTGTGGCAGAGGATCGTACGGGTTTCATTCCAGATAAGTCTGTGGCAGAGACTTTTGTTCGTGCTGCGTGCTGGCTGCTAGGCAAGTGAGAGATGTCTATCCAGGTGGGCAAAGATCGAATCCTATGAAAGGGGCACTATTCAATTGCAAGTGTTCAATTACAAAGAATGTTCTGAAGAAATACAACAGAAAGGTATTTGAGCTTCCCTGCAGCTTTCCTACTACCTCTTTCCTGCTACTTCCCTTGTTCGTTTTATTAAAGCATTGGAAAAACCTACTCAAGTGTTTGGTGCTTGTATCATCCAGAGGTAACGGAACCCTAGACCTGGTGCCGGTGAAACAGAGGTGTTGAGAGTGAAGGTAACAAGCCCGCTTAAACCAGCAGCTCCACCGAGAGTTATTGCTACATATGTATTCGATCTATGGTGATGTATGCACGACATATTTTATATTAATAATAAATTTCTATTTTTTCATATTTTGTCATTGATCAGTTGCCCTTAAAGTCCCACAGTATTTCCATGGTGGTACTTTCTTTATATGATTTCTGATTTTGGGATGTTGGCAACCTTTGGGTCTACTTGGGTGGATTCTTATTATTACTTTTCCACTTAGATATCATTGCAGCATGACAAAATAAATGAAGTCATTTTAGCACCATATTATTGAATCTAGGCAGCTCTTGTATAGCCGTGGCCAAAAGTTTTGAGATCTTTTTGTCAGATGTTACTATGGTATACTGAAGTATAATTACAAGCATTTCATCAGTGTCAAAGGCTTTTAATGACAATGACATTAAGTTTATGCAGAGTCAATATTTACAGTGTCAATCCTTCTTTTTCATAACCTCTGCAATTTGCCCTGGCATACTGTCTATCAACTTCTGGGCCACATTCTGACTGATGGCAGTGCATTCTTGCATACTCAATGCTTGGAGTTTGTCAGAATTTGTTTGCGGGGGGGGGGGGGGGTTGATCACCCGCCTCTTGAGGATTGACCACAAGTTCTCAATGGGATTAAGGTATGGGGAGTTTCCTGGCCATGGACCCTAAATTTCGATGTTTTGTTCCCCAAGCCACTTAGTTATCACTTTTGCCTTATGGCAAGGTGCTCCATCATCAAAAGGCATTGTTCCTCACCAAACTGCCAAACTGTTCTTTGATGGTTGGAAGAAGTTGTTCTCGGAGGATGTTTTTATACCATTCTTTATTCTTGGCTGTGTT
Source organism: Lithobates clamitans (assembly GCA_037952925.1). NCBI lineage: Eukaryota > Metazoa > Chordata > Amphibia > Anura > Ranidae > Lithobates > Lithobates clamitans. Next base: position 230,684 of record JBBGZY010000160.1, read on the forward strand.
CTTAGGAAAAATTGTGAGTGAGCTCACTCCCTTGGCTGAGAAGCAGCCCACACATGAATGGTCTTTAGATGCTTTACTGTTGGCATGACACACGACTGATGGTAGCGCTCACCTTTTCTTCTCCAGACAGGGTTTTTTTCCAGATGCCCCAAACAATCAGAAAGGGGATTCATCAGGGAAAATGACTTTACCCCAGTCCTCAGCAATCCAATCCCTGTACCTTTTGCAGAATATCAGTCTGTCCCCGATGTTTTTCCTGCCCCACTTAACACCGGGCCATCCTCCAAAAGTCTTCTCCTCACTGTGCGCGCAGAAGCACTAACAATGCCTGCTGCCATTCCTGAGCAAGCTCTGCATTGGTGGTGCCCCGATCCCACAGCTGAATCAACTGTAGGAGTTGGTTCTGACGCTTGCTGGACTTTCTTGGGTACCCTGAGGCCTTCTTCACAAATGCAGTGGAAATGTTTTTTATGGGTTTAAGTTCATTTTTAAGGCAAAGAGGGACTTTGCAATTAATTGCAATTCATCTGATCATTCTTCATAACATTCTGGAGTATTTGCAAGTTGCCATCATAAAACTGAGACAGCAGACTTTGTGAAAATTTACATTTGTGTAATTCTCAAAACTTTTGGCCATGGCTGTACATTTCTATTGTCTCCTAAATAGTGTGGGAAACAGTGGCGGCTGGTGCTCAAAATTTTTTGGGGGGGCACAAACAAACTGAAAAAAAAACATCAATTGCTGTCACTGTGTCCATCAAACGCAGCCACTGTGCCCTCAAAACACAGCCACTGTGCCATCAAAGGCAGCCACTGTGCCCATCAAACGCAGCCACTATGCCCATCAATTGCCGTCACTGTGCAATCAAGCGCAGCCACTGAACCCTTCAATTGCTGCCACTGTGCCCAACAATTGCTGCCAGTGTGCCCATCAATTGCTGCCAGTGTGCACATCATTTGCTGCTACTGTGCCCCACCAAATGCTGTCAGTGTGCCCATCAATTGCCGCTACTGTGCCCCATCCAATGCTGCCAGTGTTCCCATCAATAGCCGCTACTGTGCCCCATCAAATGCTGCCAGTGTGCCCATCAATATCCGCTACAGTGCCCCATTAAAAGCTGCCAGTGTGCATCGCCCTGCACTTACCTGTTTCGCAGCGGGTCAGTGGCAGTGTCCTGCACGCTCCTCGATGTCTTCTTCCATCCTCTCCATCAGGCGTCCAATCACAGCGCCTGACATTTCAGCCAATCAGGTGACAGGTAACAGACAGAGAGGCGGTTCAGTGTTTGCAAAGCGAAGGAATTCGCTTTGCTAACACACAGCTCAGTGAAAAGCGAACGCACAGCAGTGCACCCTCTGTTCACCTTTTTGGGCGCCTATTAGAGCCTATGGCTCTAATCAGGTGCTTCCAAAAAACACTCCCGCCTCTGTAATTCAGGTGCCCGGCGCCCGAAAAAGGAGCCTGACACCTGAATAGGGGGCGTCAGCAGCGAACATAGATAGACTCATGCAATGCATGAATCTACCTATGGTGATAGAGCAGTGCCAGGAGAGGGGGGCGGTGCTCCTGCGCCCTTTATGGACTCACCGCCACTGGTGGGAAAGTTGCAGCTCAAACTGCCCACAGCTGAAAAGAAAGCAGTTTGATCTGCTCATGTATAGACAGCTTCGGTTTATTCAAAGGGGAGCAGATTTTTAGACAATATTGAAATGATAGTTTTGCAAGTGACAGTTTTCTTTTTTTTATTATATATGTTACTTTTAACATACGTTGTCTCAGGTCAAGCTATTTATTGCAGGTGTTACTAAAAACCCAGCTCTGACAGTGGGCAGAAAGAAGGGTGTAGCTTTGAGGATTAGCTAGGCATGCATTCCGAATGTGCTTATAGATGTTAGGCTGTTGAAATACAGTACACGTGACTTAGCACTAATTGACTCTCAAGAATTTAACAAGTACTTCTCTGAACTATAAACCAGATGGCAATTTTCACCTGAACGGAGGAAATCTGATATGAATACTGGAACAATCAAGTGTTTGTGCAGCTATTATTTTTGGATTATGAAAATGAAACTGGTTTGGTAGGTGACTCCTCTCTTAAAATAATGGATCTTGTAAGGCTTAACGCTGAATGAAAAAATATTAAAAGCTCAAGGCTGATAATTACCTGTGTCTTTCAGAGCCCTCATTGAAAGCTGTTTATTTCAAGCATGCTTCCATAGAACTGATTATGAGACAATTCGTTTAGACTTTAGTTCTATAGAAGGCTTTGTGAAGTCACCATAACAGTATTTGTGTTAGCAATAGCCTTAGAAAAACACTTAGATTAGGGTTGCACCAATACCGTTTTTTTATCGGCGAGTACGGTCAATCACTCGCCGATACCGAGTACTGATACTTTGTGGTCAATTTGCATCAACACAAAAAAAAATTGGCACAAATCGCCTGCAATTTGAACAGGAATGTTGTGCGATTCCTGTCCGAATCGCATGTGATTTCCCCCACTGCTCCTGTGTGTGTGTGTGCATAGAAATGGAAAAGCACCTAGCACCTGCATCTAGTGGGCAGTTTAAAAAATTGAGAAGTTTTGGGACCCCGTGGGTCTAGGGGAGAAGTGATGTCAGCTTGGGGGTGGGCTGCCTCTACATCTTCTCTGCCCTGTGAGCACCTCCAGTGGCCGTGATTTGCTATCATCGGCAGACCGGGACACCTATGTAGATTATTTTTCATGTGACCAGAAATGTACTGTGAGTTTTAACATTTTTTAAACTGCCCACTAGATGGTGCTTTATTCCCTTCCTATACACACACACACACACACACACACACACACACACACACACACAGGAGCGGCAGGGGAAATTGCATGCAATTCGGACAGGAATCGCAACGCACTCTTGTTCGAATCGCATGCGATTCTTTGCAGTGAGGCCATTCATTTTGTATTGATGCAAATCGCACCGCAAAATATCGGTTTCGGTATGGGGAGCATTTGGGCGAGTACCGATACTTGCGCAAATGCTTGGTATCGGCACTGATACCAGTATCGACGCACCCCTAATTTAGATATATCACGTTTGTTTCCGACAGACCGGCATACACACGGGCCGAATGTTGGCCGTTTTTTTTTTAACCGCCCATTGTCTCCCGACATTCGGCCCGTGTGTACCTGGCTTAAATATTTCTGGTACTAAAGATCCAACAGTGCATAGCATTTTGTTTGTGTACTAATGCTCATAGTTTAGGTATCAAGGTTTGTAAGCTGACAGCTCTTATATCTAAAGATAACTTGGACTTTTATAATTATAGAGATATGGTTCAGCAATATAAATGATTGGGAAAAAGCTATACTAGGGTACACACAATAAAGGAAAGACAGACTACAAAAGGGGGGAAGAAGGATTGCCATACATGGAAAAAAGGCATATAGCTAACATTAAAGTGGTTGTAAACAGATGAAACAAATCCTCATTTATAGTTTTTATTAGTTTACTCGTTTTACTAGTTTATCCACAATCTCCCCAACACCCCTTCAAAAGGGCAGAAAAGTGTTAAAATCTTTCTTCATCTGTCAGGAGCACAGAGGAGGGGGCGGAGAGGTTGCAGTTACAGTGTGTGAGAGCTGATTGAAAGAAAGGAACACACCACCCTGAACACAGCAGAAGAACTGTGTTGTGAATAGACAAGCTCTGTGCTGAGCTCCCTCCCTGACACAAATTTTATTTTATGTGTCAGGAAAACTTCTCAGAAATGACTCAAGCTGATAACAGAGGAATGAAGCACCAGAGAGAAATTACACTCAGAGCTTTGGAGAGAGATAAGTAAACACTACAGATATCACAGTTATATAGTTGGTAAGGTTGAATAAAGACACCAGTCCATCTGGTTCAACCTGTGGTGTGTGTGTGTGAGTTTATGTCAATAGTAAATCCCATATATCTGTATGTTGCGACCTTTAAGATGCCCATCTAATCATTTTCTGAAACTATTGATGCTCCCTGCTGATTCCACTGCTTGTGGAAGCGAATTTCACATCCTTACTGCTCTGACAGTAAAGAACCCTCTTTGCATTTTATGGTTAAACCGCTTCTCTTCCAGTTTTAATGAATAGTGTCTTTTTAAACTCCCTCTCACTGAAAAGTGTTTTTCCTTATGCTACGGTCACAAGTAAGGTATTTGTATATCACTATCATATCTCCTCTCAAGCGTCTCTTCTCCATAGAGAATACATTTAATCTTAGTTAATCCTAATCTAATCTTTAGTCTTTCCTCATAGCTGAGATCCTCTAGTCCCTTTATTAGCTTTGAGTGCTCACTATTTATCACCACCCTTTGGACACGCCCTTGTAACCAGTTTTCTATCCAGGTACATACCCTATGACCCATGCCTACAGACCTCAGTTTGTAAAGTAAACATTTATGGGGAACTGTATTGAAAGCCTTAGCAAAATCCAGATATACCACAACCACAGGCCTTCCTTTATCTAGATGGCAGCTTACTCCCTCATAGAATGTTAACAGATTTGTCTGGCAAGAATGATCCTTCATGAATCCATGTTGATTACCAAGGATGAGCTAAGGATGAGCCGAACACCTTCTGGTTTGGTTCGCACCAGAACATACAAACAGGCAAAAAATTCAGACGAACTCCGTTAAAGTCTATGGGACACGAACATGAAAAATCAAAAGTACTAATTTTAAAGTCTTATATGCAAGTTATTGTCATAAAAAGTGTTTGGGGACCCAGGTCCTGCCCCAGGGGACATGTATTAATGCAAAAAAAGGCATTTTTTTGGGGAAAACTGGTTTTAATAATGCTTAAAGTGAAACAAAAAAATTAAATATTCCTTTATATATCGTGCCTGGGGGGGTGTCTATAGTATGCCCCTAAAAAATAAAAAAATAAAAATGTCCCACGTCGCCCGACAAGCCAAAAAAAAAAAAGCAGCAACAGCTCTGCCTCCATTGTTGGAGGCTTCAGTCGAGTGACACTTCTTCTCGATGACAGCTGTTATATAACTGAGGGCGGGGCCACTCGGTGACGTAAACGGGTGACCCCGCCTTCCTCTGACGTCATGTGGTGTCAGAGGGGGGCGTGGTCACCCGTTTACGTCACCGGGTGGCCCCGCCCTCAGCTATATAACAGCTGTCACCAAGAAGAAGTGTCACTCCGCGGGAGCCTCCCATGGAGGCGGAGCTGTTTTTTTTTTTTTTTTTAGCTCGTCGGGGCGACGTGAGAAGGATTTACACCGTGGGACATTTTTATTTTTGTATTTTTTAATAAAGGACTTATCCCAAAGTGTCTCCTGTCTTTTTTACTATTTTTGACACTTTTTTTTGTGAAATGGTAGGGGTACAATGTACCCGTTACCAATATATAACATATATAACATAACAAACATAGGAGGGGGCTGGGATCTGGGGGCCCCCTTGTTAAAGGGGGCTTCCAGATTATGGTAAGCCCCTCGTCCACAGACCCCCACAACCACCAGGAAAGGGTTGTGGGGATGAGGCCCTTGTCCCCATCAACATGGGGACAAGGTGCTTTGGGGGCTACCCCAAAGCACCCTCCCCATGTTGAGGGCATGTGGCTTGGTACGGTTCAGGAGGGGGGGTGCTCTCTCATCCCCCCCCCTTTTCCTGCAGCCTGCCAGGTTGCATGCTCGGATAAGGGTCTGGTATGGATTTTGGGGGACCCCACGACAATTTCTTTTACATTTTGGCGCAGGGTTCCTCTTAATATCCATACCAGACCTGAAAGGCCTGATATGAATTCTGGGGGGACCCCCACGCAATTTTTTAAAAAATTTTGGTTCGGGGTTCCCCTTAATATTCATACCAGACCCAAAGGGCCTGGTAATGGACTGGGGGGGAACCCATGCCGTTTTTTTCAATGAGTTTCATCTATATTGCCGAAACCTGACAATTCATTACAGCCGCGATCAGTTTTAAATGACTTTTTTTCCTTTAGAAATGTCATTTTGCTGTGGTACTGTTCTAAACACGGGAAAACTGTGCCACTTTACAGGCATACTATAGACACCCCCCAGGCACTATATTTAAAGGAATATTTATTTTTTATCGTTTCACTTTAAGCATTATTAAAATCACTGCTCCCGAAAAAAAAGGCCATTTTAAAACTTTTGCATTGATACATGTCCCCTGGGGCAGGACCCAGGTCCCCACACACTTTTTATGGCAATAAATTGCATATAAGCCTTTAGAATGAGCACTTTTGGTTTTTCATATTAGGGTCCCATAGACTTTAACGGTGTTCCGCGGCTTTTGAATTTGCCACGAACACCGCATAATGTTCGCTGTTCAATGAACAGGTGAACACCCGGTGTTGGACTTGAACTTACTTTTTTTTTTTAATATTGATAACACGCTGGCTTTTTTCCAATCTGCTGGTACCATTCCAGTCTGTAAACTGTCCATAAAAATAAAATAGGAACAATGGTCTAGCTATCACCTGACTGAGTTCCTTAAGGACCCTCGGGTGTAAGCCATCTGGTCCTGGTGATTTATTTATGTTAAGTTTTTCAAGTCCATTTTTGACACTGGCTTCTGTTAGACACAAGGCTACGTTCTGTGATGCGTTATTAACATTGCTTACAGTCTTATGCCCCGTACACACGGTCAGATTTTCCAATGGAAAATGTCCGATCGGAGCGTGTTGTCGGAAATTCCGACCGTGTGTGGGCTCTATCGGACATTTTCCATCGGATTTTCCGACACACAAAGTTTGAGAGCAGAAGATAAAATTTTCCGACAACAAAATCCGTTGTCGGAAATTCCGATCGTGTGTAAACAAATCCGACGGACAAAGTGCCACGCATGCTCAGAATAAATAAAGAGATGAAAGCTATCGGCCACTGCCCCGTTTATAGTCCCGACGTACATGTTTTACGTCACCGCGTTCAGAATGATCGGATTTTCCGTCAACTTTGTGTGACCGTGTGTATGCAAGACAAGTTTGAGCCAACATCCGTCGGAAAAAATCCTAGGATTTTGTTGTCGGAATGTCCGAACAAAGTCCAACCGTGTGTACGCCCTATTAGTCACTATATACCTCTTTTCCTTTGTGAAAACTGAGGTGAAGAATGCATTTAAAACCTTTGCCTTCTCCTTGTCTTTTGTAACCTAATTCAAAAAGAGATATGTGATCTACTCAAATTTCGTGACTGAGGTTTACAACCACTTTAAGTCCTGGTTCACACTGATGTGATGCGGGAAACACAGCAAATTCTGTGTGTTTCCTGCACCGCTTTGCAATCTGCTGCGGGTGTCAATGTTAGATTATCAACTTCCCGAAACAGCTTGCAAAACACAGTGCGATTGGCAGAATCGCATTGCATGCAATGTGATTCATCTGCGGGAAAAAAGGGTCCTGCATCATTTTTGTGAAGATGTAATGTGATTTGAGCCATAAAAAATGTATGGCTCAAATCGCACCGCACAGATATCGCATGTGATGTGCACAGGAATGCAGTGCGATTCCTGTGCGAATGACATGCGGTGTTCCGCATGAACCCAGGCTCATTCAAACCTTCTGGGTATGTCTAAAAATCACAGAGAGAACAATTGGTGTAGTATACAGACCACCTGGACAGTGTGAGATTTATGATAACATTTTGATTGATGAGATAACAAAAATGGAAATGGAGGAAGAAATTATCATTATGGGTGACATAATATACCAGACACTAACTGGAAAATTCAAACTGCACTTAAAAGCAAAAGTAAAATTATATTGGAGGCATTGATAGGGACTTCTATGAAACAGTAAAAACCCCAGCCAGAGGAGATCATATTCTAGACCTTGTACCGATCAATGGGGCAAATTGTCTAATACTGAGGAGGGAGACAATATAGGATCTAATGATGCATTTGGTTTGCTATTAGAACAACTGAAAAATCATATACAAAAACAGATGTTTCAGATGAAAAAAAAATGCTAAAATGGGAGAATTTCTAAAAAAATAATAGGTTAGAGTAAAATGGCATAAATTAGTGGGCATTATTCAATTTTACCACTGGAGACAACTCGATTAGTCAGGGACTAATGTCAGAGAAATTAGTAAACGTAAGTTGAAGAAAAAAAACAAACCATGATTGACTGCAGAGATAAGTAGGATACTAAATGAGAAAAAAAATTAACATACAGTGTTATGTCGCGTACACACGACCGGACTTTACAGCAGACTTTGTCCGGCGGACTTTTCGACGGACTTTACGACGGACTTTCCAAATGAACGGACTTGCCAAAGTCCGACGGATTCATACGTGATGACGTACGACCGGACTAAAACAAGGAAGTTCATAGCCAGTAGCCAATAGCTGCCCTAGCGTCGGTTTTTGTCCGTCGTACTAGCCTACAGACGAGCGGACTTTTCAACCAGACTGGAGTCTGTCGAAAAGATTTGAAACATGTTTCATTTCTAGGTCCGTCAAACTTTTGGGGAAAAAAGTCCGCTGGAGCCCACACATGATCGAATTGTCCGCCGGACTCCGGTCCGCAGGACCAAGTATGCCGTAAAGTCCAGTCGTGTGTACGCGCCATTAGAGTGACAAAGAAACAGAAAGTGTTAGAGACATATATAAATTAAAACAAAAACATATAATTATTATTGTTAGTATTATTATTATTATTATTATTTGAAAAAAAAGCCCAATCTAGTTCACTACAGAGGTACAGTGCCTTGAAAAAGTAGTCATACCCCTTGAAATGTTCCACATTTTGTCATGTTACAACCCAAAACGTAAATGTATTTTATTGGGATCTTATGTGATAGACCAAAACAAAGTGGCACATATTTGTGAAATGGAAGGAAATGATAAATGGTTTTCCATTGGCGTGCATTTGTATTCAGCCCCTTTTACTCTGATACCCCTAACTAAAATCTAGTGGAACCAATTGCCTTCAGAAGTCACCTAATTACTAAATAGAGTTAACCTGTGTGTAATTTATTCTCAGTATAAATACAGCTGTTCTGTGAAGCCCTCAAATTTTGTTAGAGAACCTTAGTGGACAAATAGCACAATGAAGGCCAAGGGACACACCATACAGGTCAGGGATAAAGTTGTGGAGATGTTTAAAGCAGGGTTAGGTTATAAAAAAATATCCCAAGCTTTGAACATCTCACGGAGCACTGTTCAATCCATCATCCAAAAATGGAAAGATTATGGCACAACTGTAAACCTACCACGACATGGCCATCCACCTAAACTGACAGGTCAGGCAAGGAGAGCATTAATCAGAGAAGCAGCCAAGAGGGCTATGGCACCTCTGGAGGAGCTGCAGAGATCCACAGCTCAGGTGGGAGAATCTGTCCACAGGACAACTATTAGTCGTGCACTCCACAAATCTGGACTTTATGGAAGAGTGGCAAGAAGAAAGCCATTTTTGAAAGAAAACCATAGGAAGTCCCATTTTCAGTTTGCGAGAAGCCACGTGGGGGACACAGAAATCATGTGGAGGAAGGTGCTCTGGTCCGATGAGACCAGAATTAAACTTGGCCTAAAAGCAAAACACTATGTGTGGCAGAAGACTAACTCTGCACATCACCCTGAACACAACATCCCCACCATGAAACATGGTGGTGACAGCATCATGTTGTGGGGATGCTTTTCTTCAGCAGAGACAGGGAAGCTGGTTAGAGTTGATGGGAAGATGGATGGAGCCAAATACAGGGCAATCTTAGAAGAAAACATGTTAGAGTCTGCAAAAGACTTGAGACTGGGGCAGAGGTTCACCTTCTAGCAGGACAGCGACCCTAAACATACAGACAGAGCTACAATGGAATGGTTTAAATCAAAGCATATTCATGTGTTAGGATGGCCCAAAGTCCAGACCTAAATCCAATTGAGAATCTGTGGCAAGATTTGAAAATTGCTGTTCACAGACGCTCCCCAAACAATCTGACAGAGCATGAGCTATTTTGCAAAGAAGAATGGGCAAAAATGTCACTCTCTAGATGTGCACAGCTGGTAGAGACATCCCCCAAAAGGCTTGCAGCTGTAATTTCAGCGAAAGGTGGTTCTACAAAGTATTGGCTCAGGGGGGCTAAATCAGGGGCGGATCCAGGGGTGGCAACGGGGCAATTGCCCCCTCCGAGAATGCGAGTGACAGTGCAGGCGGCTCCCCAGATGACACTGCGGGCGACAGTGCGGGCGGCACTGCGGATGTGAGCACGGGCGGCTCGGTCAGTGAGTGGGTGGGTGAAAGAGGGGGGTAGCTGGGCAGCTCCGTGTGTGAGCGGACTGCTGGCCAATCAGGGAGCCGGTGGGCAGGGGAGCAGAGAGATGACATCATCTTTCACCACCCTGCGCCCGCCCTGCATCCCTGTAGTTCCACCCTCACTGTGAAGGCAGCTGTGGACAGCAGAGAGATTACATAATCTCTCTGCTGCTTGACTCTGGGACGCAGCAAGAGACCACCCTAGCAGGAAAGTGACACAGTAGGTGCCAATTCGCATCTGGTGACAGACGTGGCAAGTGACAATCCACAACGTGTGGCAGGTGACGTGGCAAGTGACAATCCACAGCATGTGGCAGGTGACGTGGCAAGTGACAATCCACAACGTGTGGCAGGTGGCGTGGCAAGTGACAATCCACAACGTGTGGCAGGTGACATGGCAAGTGACAATCCACATCTGGTGACAGATGACGTGGCAAGTGACAATCCGCATTTGGTGGCAGATGACGTGGCAAGTGAGAATTCACAACATGTGCCAGGTGACGTGGCAAGTGACAATCGGCATCTGGTGACAGGTGACATCGCAAGTGACAATCCACATTTGGTGGCAGGTGACCTGGCAAGTGACAATTCGCAGCATGTGGAAGGTGACGTGGCAAGTGACAATCCGCATCTGGTAACAGGTGATGTGGCAAGTGGCAATCCGCATTTGGTGGCAGGTGACGTGGCAAGTGACAATCCGCACTTGGTGGCAGGCGACGTGGAAAGTGACACACTCGGGGCTCCCACTGATTCTGCATTATGGTGGGTTGAACTATTTCATTTTATATTACAATGTAAGAATAGAAATAATGCTCTTCAATCATCCTGACATCATAATAACCATGGTGCCATGATGATTGAAGCGCCAACACCAGCCGTTTCCCCAATAAATTGCCCGCAAAAAAAGGTATTTTCTGGCAGTGCCCCTCCCGAGACTAGACTCTGGATCCACCCCTGGGCTGAATATAAATGCACACCACACTTTTCAGATATTTATTTGTAAAAAATGATAAAACCATTTATTATTTTTCTTCCACTTCACAATTATGTGCCACTTTGTGTTGGTCTATCACATAAAATCCCGATAAAATACATTTAGGTTTTTCGTTTTAACATGACAAAATGTGGAAATATGGGGTATGAAATCTTTTTCAATGCACTATAAGTAGGATAGTAAAGGAGTGCATGGAGGCTTTTGCTTATTTATTTAATTTTGGTATTGTGCTCTCTGCTGGGTTGTTGTTGTTAATGGTGATCACTTATTCGGTATTGTTAGTACTGGTGTAATTGTAATTTATTGCTGACTAACTGTTAGGAGTAATAGATGCAATTCAATTAGCATATGTAAGTGGGGGTAAGCTATTGTGCAAAATCGTGGTATTTAAGTGGATTAGTAACTAAAGTTTGATCATTGTGAGTGCATCAGGACAGAAGTGCAAAGTACACTCATTGAACATCAGTAGTTTGAAAACAGCACAGGTTGGAGAGAGCGGACTGTCCTTGGTAAGTGTTTAAATTTTAGTAAAAAGTTTGCACACTGTCTGGTTTAGTTTAGTGAAATACTTGTTTGACTTGGCAGTTGTTTTCCATGGTACTCTTTGGATGCTGGGTTGCTGTCCTGTCTGTATGCAGATTTCCAGGCTATGTGACAATGTTACTTGTCTAGATTCCTTGGTTTGTGACCTTCGATCTATTATCAGGAATCTATCTAAGCCAATTTGTTCTGCTAAACTACTGTCAAAAAGCCTTCCTTCCTCTAAAGCTTTGCATGGGACAGGAAGTGTGGATAACTGTTGGGTCTGAAACAGTGAGTACTGTAGACCAGTGTTTCTCAACTCCAGTCCTTAAGGCGCCCCAACAGGTCATGTTTTCAGGCTTCCCGTTATTTTGCACAGGGGATTTAATCAGTTTCACTGCCTTAGTAATTACCACAGTTGTTTGAACCTGAGGGAAATCCTGAAAACATGACCCGTTGGTGCCCCTTGAGGACTGGAGTTGTGAAACACTGCTGTAGACCATAAAAGGGTGATACAAAGATTGCAAGCATAGCTAATTGTGAGAATTGTGATCCTTTAAGGCATAGAATGGAGATCCCTGAGAAATAAATTGCTTTGGGAAAAGTACATTTTGTATCAGATGTTGCAAACTAAATAAGTGTTATGGATGAGGGAGAAGCCATTGTCTTGTTAACAATTCAAATGTAGAAGGTGTTTGTTTAGGAAATGATGTGAACATGTCAAAAGAAGTTGGGTTTTTATCTGGTGCTGCTGTCAGTAGAGATAAGATAACAGGTGTCAAGAAAGTTAGTCAAGACTGCAATGTCAATTTTGGTGTGCACCTTGGCATCAATGTCCCAGGATAGTGTAGGATTTTCAGAAGTCTTATCTGTCTATGATGTACAAAGAAGGGAAAGTTTTTCAAATTGCAGTGTGTAGTTACTGTTATGCTAGATGATAGCAGGTGGTCCGATATTGAGCTGTACAAAAAACATGGTTTGTCCCCCTTACACAAGGGTATTGAACTACTTTGTATGGAATTTAGGAGTATTTTAGATATGCATTTAAAATTGAGAAATGGGTGTCATAAATTGATTTTGACTAGGAATATAGTTTCTTTTCACAGCAGGAAAAACAAATGCAATGGTTTGTGTTTCTAAGGATCTGCCTGGTGAAGTAGTTAATCCAGCTAAAGATTCTGTCAGACAGCAGTGTTTGTCACGTAATGTGCTCTAATGATCGTAGTTTAGTTAACCTTTTTTAGGGATAACATGGACTTTGTTGTGATTAGAAACACATGGTTCAGGGATTCAAATGACTGGGAAATAACTATATTAGTATACACATTACCATCCTGGAGGAATTTTCTTGTACAACTTTTCTTTAGATTTACCAAATCCATATAACAGGAGGTCAAACCTAAACACTTTCGATTTGTATGCAGTCAGGTAAGGCCCTTGCACTACATAAGAATAAAGAAAAAATATCAGAGTTGATAAACAACAATGATCCTAGCGCTCAAAAATGGAAGAAAGAAAGGAGAAATAAATCTACCTTTTAAAGTGCTTCTAGCTGCTGTTATAAGGACAAACAAAAATAAAAACAAAGCATACTCTCTTAGAAGAAGAAAGTATTAACAGCGTTTAGTGAGATTATAAAATTAATTAATATGATAGCTCATATACTGCTAAAATAGTCTGTTAAACTCAAAGCATATAATAACCTCAGTATCTCAAGTGTTAACTCCAACAAATATATAAGAAAACTATCCAATGCAGTGACATGAAATCAAATGTTCCAAATAAATAGTCCTGACAAATACCATCCGTGGTATTATAAATCTGACATATGAAATCAATTGCAACCACTGCACAGCCTTAAAGTCTTTCTGTGAACAATTTCTTGCATGCAGGGGACATCAGTTAAGAGGAAAAAATTCTATTCCTTTTCGGAGTGCACTATCCGTGGGTCGCTACACCTTCACCGCATCACCGCGTGACCAGCCCCCCTTTGGATATAAGCTTACTAGAGGTAAGAGTTAGACAAGCCTATCTTATCCTTCCTCCTTGGATCAGCTCCTCCACCGCCAGAATACCTCAGTCCTCCTTAGTCAGGGTAGTTCAATATCATGGTTGTGTCCTTCCACCTGGAAAGAAGTGCACCCATTATGGATCAGAGGACAAATTCTGAGTAACCAGTTGTCCGTGTCACAGCTGCCGGCGCCTCCTCCCGCACCTCCACCAGTCACTAATTCACCAACACATCTGTGTTGGTGAATTAGTGACTGGTGGAGGTGCGGGAGGAGGCGCCGGCAGCTGTGACACGGACAACTGGTTACTCAGAATTTGTCCTCTGATCTGTATTGGTGAATTAGTGACTGGTGGAGGTGCGGGAGGAGGCGCCGGCAGCTGTGACACGGACAACTGGTTACTCAGAATTTGTCCTCTGATCTGTAATGGGTGCACTTCTTTCCAGGTGGAAGGACACAACCATGATATTGAACTACCCTGACTGAGGAGGACTGAGGTATTCTGGCGGTGGAGGAGCTGATCCAAGAGAGGAAGGATAAGATAGGCTTGTCTAACTCTTACTTCTGGTAAGCTTATATCCAAAGGGGGGCTGGTCACGCGGTGATGCGGTGAAGGTGTAGCGACCCACGCATAGTGCACTCCTGAAGGAATAGAATTTTTTCCTCTTAACTGATGTCCCCTGCATGCAAGGAATTGTTCACAGAAAGACTTTAAGGCTGTGCAGTGGTTGCAATTGATTTCATATGTCAGATTTATAATACCACGGATGGTATTTGTCAGGACTATTTATTTGCAACATTTGATTTCATGTCACTGCATCAGATAGTTTTCTTATATCTTTGTTGGAGTTAACACTTGAGATACTGAGGTAATTATATGCTTTAAGTTTAACACACTATCTTAGCAGTATATGAGCTATCATATTCAAATGTGGCCAAACATATTATCAGTGGTGCTAAAGCACAGAAAGAAGGGGAAATGGCTAAATCTGATAAGAAAAGGGACAAAACCTTTTTTTTTTTTCATAAAAGTTTTATTGCAAAAGATTAAATATATAGAGGACAAACTCCTATGTATAAGGTAAATACATTCATAACATAGCATGTATCAAACTTGAGACTTCCATCAGGCACCAAAGAGGACTCGTCTGTATCAGACTAGTTAGTGGTATTGAGAAATCAATGAGTGTAAGAAATGGCCTTAGGGCACTTAAAAAAACCTGGAACCTTAAAGTATGATAAAAAGGCCTTAAATGTTAGTCTGGTCCAAACCAGACAGAGATCCTGATAAAAGCAAAGGCAAGAAACAACTTAAAGTGGTTGTAAACCCTTTTGAACAATTAAAAAAACCCTGCAAGATAAAGGCATAATGAGCTAGTATGCATAGCATACTAGCTCATAATGAATTACTTACCTGAGATCGAAGCCCCCACAGCAGTCCTCATTCACCGCTCCGGCGGCCGACATCTCCCTGGGGGTTTACTTCCCCGGGAATGGCACAGTACAACTGAAGCAACGGCACATATGTGCCGTTGCTTCAGCTTACTTAAGTGCGCATGTGCCGATGACGTTGGCACATACACATACAGGGATATCTCCTAAAACGTGCAGGTTTAGGAGATATCCAGTGTAGCTACAGGTAAGCCTAATTATAGGCTTGCCTGTAGTTTAAAGTGGTTGTAAATGGTTTACAACCACTTTAAATTGTATTTAAGAATAAGAAATTAAGGGGAAGGAACCCCAGAGGAAGTAAAAAAGAAACAAGAAAAGCAAAGAAGAGAGAGGAGGTTGAGAAGAGATAAGAACGAGAAAGAGAGGGAGAGAGAGAGAAGAAAGAGAAGAGAGAGAAGAAAAGAAAAAAAAGGGGGGGGTGTAAGGGAGAGATGCTTAAAAAAAAAAAATATGAAACATATAAGTACCATAATCAAGAGTACGGCCAACCATTTAAGGGCCTCAAGCCCAGTGGGAAGTTCCTGGGGAAAAGAATTTAAAGTGAACTGGTCATTTTCAATGGTCACGCTAACCTGAATGTTACTACACAAAAAAACCTATACTCAGTGGACTCCTTGAAGTCAAACCAAGAATCCCATGTCTGTATGAATTTGGACATCCTGTCATGCGATATATAAATCAGCTCCTCTATCTCCTCCATGTGGTTAATCCTATGAAACCATGTAGTGACTGTGGAGCGCCAGTTATATGGTATACAGAGTTACAGAGTTTTTGTTTGCATTTACCATTGCCAAAGATTTATGGTACACAGTCTTTGACAAGGACGTATGGTGCAATAAAAATTGCGCCTGGGTGTAGTCTAGACTGTAAGAGGTAACTCTGTTGATTATATTGTGTACTTGTGATTAAAAAGGCTGAAGCTTGGGGCATGACCACAACACATGAAGCATAATATTAAGTTCTGTTCTGCATCTCCAGCAGAGGCTGGAAGTGGTAGGGTAAAATTTATGAAGCAAGGACGGGTTCTATACTAACAAGAAAGAATTTTGTATCCATTTCCTTGCACCGCCACATTGTGTGAGCCATTATGAATAGCTGTACAAACATAATGCCAGCCGTCTGAAAGAGCCTGATACAAAACTGTTTTTAGATATATCTGTCAGGAACCATGAATCAGACTGAGACAGAAGTGCAGTAAAAATCACACTATTTAATAAAATGGTAAAATGGTATAAACAGAGCAAATGTAGTCAACGTAACCAGGGCCGGTAGTCAGAACAAGTCAGAGAAACAGGAGTCCAAAGATCAGCGAAGTCAGGTGCAGCAAACAGGATCAGGAACCAAAAGGGAAATCCGCCAAGCAAAAGTCTTTCACAGGAAAACACAGCAGAGAGAGTCCGGATATTTTGACCAAGGCAAAAGGCACAGAAGATCTGATCCAAGGAGTTTATATAACCTGACGAGCAGGAAATGAAGACCAGGGGAATCACTGTGGAAGGAAGAGTCTTTGGCAATCAACCGACAGCTGAGCACGGAGTTCTGAGAAGGAAGGGCTGAGCCCAACCCTGACAATATCTGAGTAAATGTACTATGGGGATACAAAAATAAAAATTGGGCACATATATTGACAAACCATATAAACAATTACGGTTCAGTCTTTTCAGAAGCAAATGAAATTAACAAAAGCAATCTGGCGGTCAAATTGGTTCTGTGAAGCTTAATTTCCAGGGTTTCTAGAGGTAGAGGTAACAGGAACTGGCTCAGCTAAAGCTTAAAAAACAGTTGGTCCTGATGGCATTCATCCCAGAGTTCTAACAGAACGTTTCCACAGTTAATGGAGTCAAAGCTAAAATGAAGGATCAGTGATCATTTAACCACTTCAGCCCCGGATAGATTTTACCCCCTTCCTGACCAAGTCCTTTTTTGTGATACGGCACTGCGTCGCTTTAACTGACAATTGCGCGGTCGTGTGACCCTGCACCCAAACAAAATTGATGTCCTTTTTTTCTCATAAATAGAGCTTTCTTTTGGTGGTATTTGATTACCTCTGTGGTTTTTATTTTTTGCGCTATAAACAAAAAAAGAGCGACAATTTTGAAAAAAGCAATATTTTTTACTTTTTGCTATAATAAATATCCCCAAAAATATATATAAAAACGAATTTCTTCCCCAGTTTAGGCCGATATGTATTCTTCTACATATTTTTGGTAAAAAAAAAAATCGCAATAAGCGTATATTTATTGGTGTGTGCAAAAGTTATCGCGTCTACAAAATAGGGGATAGATTTATGGCATTTTTATTTAATTTTTTTTTTATTAGTAATGGCGGTGATCTGCAATTTTTATCATGACTGCGACATTGCAGCGGACAGATCGGACACTTTTGACACTATTTTTGGACCATTGACATTTATACAGCGATCAGTGATATAAAAATGCACTGATTACTGTGTAAATGTTACTGGCAGGGAAGGGGTTAAACACTGTTAGGGGCAACTCTTAAATAAGTTGCTTTAAGTTTATATTGCTTTGTCAAATTATTGCTTCTATAAGAATAATGACACGGAGTCAGATTAGTCTGTGTCACAGTCCGGAGCAAGAGAGAACTGCACACTTTTACTTCTTTCAAAGGCCTTTTATAGGCAGCTCTAAAAGCAGTAATCTTATCGGCATTACCAAATGAGGTTAAGGTACAAAGAGTTTCTTATCAGCGAACATGTAATGATTATTCAGCAGTTCCAAATTCCATCTAGATACAGATTGATACCTACACAGAAGAGAAAAAGCACAAACAATTTAAATAGAACAATTGATACGTACACAGAAGAGAAAGGAGCACAAACAATTTACCGTAAATAGAACAATTGATACGTACACAATTTAGGTGGAACTCTAAGTCATTATTTCAACCCTATCAACACTAAGGGGAGATCAAGGGGTTAAATTTGTTCCCTCAGTGTGTTCTAAAAGTAGGGGGGGTGGGCTCACTAGAACATGACAGAGATCACTGGGAGCAGTAGATCCTGTCATGTTTCTGGGCAGAACAGGGAAATGCCTTGTTTACATAGGCATCTCCCTGTTCTGCCTCTATGTGCCACGATCGCGGGCCACAGGCGGACATCGAGTCAGCGGTATCAGCGGCGTGCAGCATTCGCGTGCCCGCTAGCTGCCGATGACGGAGTGACGTACAGGTACGTGGTTTTGCGGACCCGTGCCATTCTGCAGACATATATCGGCGTGAGCTGGTCCGCAAGTGGTTAAAAACACACAACTTTCTAGATCAATCATTGATTTACTGAGGGCAACACGTGGCAGACTAATCTGATTGTGTTTTTTAAATACATTACAAAAAGTTAGGACCAGGGTGATGTTGTGGAAATATCATTTCAGCAAAGCAATGTTGATACACTTCTGCATAATGATCTAAAAAAAAAAGTTGTACAACCTGAGACTCAAAATCAAAGTTTTTTAAAAAAGGTTTTAAATCACCATAAAGGACATTACTTATGGTCAGTGCAATGTGTCCCCTGTCCTGATGGCTGCAGAATTAGTTGAAACCATCTGACCTCTGATCCCCCCTACCCCCACCACTGTAATCTTCTAGTGTGGAGGAGAGTAAAAGAGCTGAGGGACCTCTCAAAAAACGATCTATGAATGGAGGAGGCGTACCATTCATTTATCCTTCTGTCCTTCATCCATAGATAATTTTTCATTCATATAAGCTACACCTTCTATGAACTGGGTGGGGAGGGGGGCAAATTTCCTGGCATAGTTGGCACTCTGCTCTGTTTACCAACATTGTAAGATTATCGCAGTGGGGATGAAGGGAAGAGAATCAGGGGATGAAAGATTTCAACTTATTCTGCAGCCATTAGTGCAAAAGACACATCACATTAATTGTATGTACTATTTTTTTTATAACCTTTTTTGACTAAACTTAGGCTTTAACCCTTGAGTAGCTCAGTGGATGTACAGTTTCCTAAAGGATAGATACCAGAGTGTGGTTGTAAATGGGGCTCATACAGAACTTTGACTAGTCACTAGTAATGTACCACACAGCTCTGTACTTAGCCCTATTCTATTTAATCTATTTATGAGTGATATAACTGAAGACTTGTTGGACAAGGTTTGTTTTTTTCTGATGACACAAAGGCGTGCAATAGGGTTAGGATTCCTGGAGGGTTTTTTAACATGGAACATGATTTGGCACTGCTGTAAAATTGGTCAAAGCAGTGGAAGCTGCATTTTAACATTTCCAAATGCAAAATAATGCACTTAATAAAAAACAATGCCATGATAGTATACACTACATGGATAGTACAGTGCTGGCTGGAACTTCAGAGGTAAATAATTTGGCGGTACTTATTTTAGGATTATTGTATATTGAGCAAACAGAATAGCCTGGAGGTGGGCAAAGTGAAAAGAATTCTGGGGTGCATCACTAGTGGAATCACCAGAAAGAAGGAGGTCTAGGTTTACCTATATAGATATTCAGTTAAGCTGACCATACATGGCATCATCACGCTCCAACAAAAGTTGATTTCAAAACCAAAGGAGCCAAATAGAAAAGTGTGGGCTGAACAGTGATTGTGCTCAATCAAAAACGCTCACAGTTCAAGGATCCAGGCAGCTGCGGGTTCTGACTGCTTGAATACAATAGCGAGCAGTGTAGATTCTTTCATCAATGCTGTTTAATGTGGATGAGCGACTCAACTGAGTCCCTCATCCACAGCTCAGGCTAAGCATTTATGGCTAGCCTTAGACTTCACAGTTCTGGAGAACTTACTTTTAAAAATATATTTATACAGTAGAATGAGTCCAGAGACAGGGTAAAATATAGTGGAATGGATGAAGGACACATTATTTCAGGAGAGACTGCAGGAACATAGTATGTAAAGTCTAGAGGAAAGAAGGGTATGGGGGACATGACGGAAACCTTTAAATACATTAGGGGTGTGAATAAGGTATGTTCATGTAGCACCCTGGAGTTTAGGCAGGGTTGCTCCTAAATTTACCTGCCAGGAGTAAGCTACCTTGGCTAATTGTTAGGGATCATCTGATTTCTTCCTAAGTCTGGCACTGCTGCACAAATCTCTTCTGCCACTAGGTGGCCGGGTACCTGGTGTCATTAGGTAAGAGAAGGGCAATGCAAGGTCAGATTATGGATGTATGGGGTATCTCAGCCTATGGGCAGGGGTTTTCTTGGATCCCTTGGCCTGCTGGGAGAGCCTATATATTTGGATATAGTCAGGTGATCGGTGTTCTGTGCCACCTAGACGGCTGTCTGGGTGGACGTGTATTGTATTGCTAGGACAGAGATTGGGCCTACCCCAGGCACATATGGCTGCTAGGCTGTCTGAGGGCCTATCCAGAAGCAAGAGAGCATCGCAGGGTTGGGATTGTGGCTTGCAGTCCAACTAGAAGTGACGGTTCTGCCGGATGGAGAACCTGTCGTAGTTGGAGGTAGAGGGGAAGCTGTCGCCACTAAGGGACAAACCACCTTATTACCAGGGATCACAGTGAGTAACTGAAGCAAGTACCGGAGCAGTATTCTCACCAATCGGGGATGGTGAAGAATCGGAAAACTTTAGGGGGTATCAAGCCAGGGACCCAGCCAGCAGAGGAGACACTTGCAGAGCAGTCTTGTGTGTCAAGCCAGGGACCAAGCAGGCCAGTGGGGTGAAGCTTGAGAAGTATCTTGATTGCTAAGTTAGGGACCCAGCAGAGAAGCGGGGGGGGGGGGTGACACTTGAGGAAGATACTACGGTGAAGATTGGAGGAGCTCAAGGGCTTCTGTGGCAGAGAATCGTCTAGTCTAGTAAGAGAGATTGGGAGCTCAGTGAGCTGAAGAACTACAAGAAGTGATTGTAGTAGAAGTGAAGGAACCGTTACACTTTGTGTTAGGAACTGTTAAAGACTGTTGCCATAGGAGGCACCGATTCTACACGCGCAGATGTGGCATCTTGCTGGATGCTTTTCCCTGCATGACTGTCCTCCTGTTGAGGTCTCGGAGTCTGCCAATGTACCTTGCAACTACCTAAGGTTGTCCTGGCCCTAACCCTCTCTCCCAAAGTTCTGTTAAGAGAAATAAAATCTCTTTTGCATTCAAAAAGTGTCTGGCACCCAATTACTCTGGCTACTTTACACCCACTATGCCTCACAACCCACCATATACAGAACGATGTCAGCTATCTCTGGCTCTGGAGGTTCTCACTAGACTGAAGGAAACCTGGGACCTTGCTACATATATATGAAGCCAAGGTCAAAAACTTGGGGACATGATCTCAAATTAGAAAGAGGAAAGTTCAAACCTAACCTTAGAAAGTGTTTTTACCAAAAGAGCAATTGATACTTAGAACATACTTCCAGCAGAGGTAGTGAGTCAGTCAACAGTAAGTGAATTTAGACTTGCTTGGGACAAACACTGATAAATACTCAGAAAGGTAAAAAAAAAAAAAAAAAAAGACCAACGGAAAAACAAAAACAAGAAAAGTCATTAAGGGGGCAAACTTGATGGACCTCCCAGTTTTTTTCTATTTATCTAATAAGCTATCAGATCCTGAATTAATGAGTGAACTGGAAAACTTAAGCCTAGTACACACAATGAGAAAATTGGACGACTAATCATTTAATGTTTTTTTAACGCTACTCTCATATCGCATTTGAGAAGTCTACCTAAAGCAGAGCTCCACCCAAAAGGGGAAGCTCTGCTTGTTCGCACCCTCCATTGCCGCATTTGGCATTTTTTGGGGGGAGCTGGTACTTGGTTTTGACAGGTACCTGCTCCTACTTCCGGATAAGATCGATGCACGGCGATCTATGACATTTCTGGACCCTCCTCCTTCCCCCTACTGCCTTCTGGGACACACAGAGAACCCAGAAGACTGTGGGACCACTCAGAAAGCGCAGAGCGACTCGCACATGCAGAGTAGGAAACAGGCTGTGAAACCGCAAGGCTTCACTTCTCGTTTCCCTTACTACAGATACCGGCACCTGCACCCGAAGCCGATTGATGAATCGGCCAAGGGTGCTGACCTTGCGGGATTCCTGGACAGATAAGTGTCCTTATATTAAAAGTCAGCAGCTACAGTATTTGTAACTGCTGACTTTTACATTTTTTTTTACAGACTGAAATAAGAGACTCTTTAAGCAGAAATTTTCTTTTCGTACAACTTCCCTTGCGCGTAGCTTCATTCTAGCGTGCAATTGGAAGTGATGTCATGTGCGTGTGACCTTGTGAACCACGCCTTTTGCCTATACTGTAGCTATTCTGATTGTTATGGTGTATTTGTGCATTGCTCTCCATACATTAATTCATTCCTCATGTATTCACTCATTTTTCACATTCCAAATGGTATACTGGACAGACAAATTTCAGAATCCAGCACTTCCAATTTCCATCCTGGGAATATTGCCTATCAACAATGTACTTAACAAGAAGAAGCCAAGAAGAAGGATGTGGTGCATGCAATGGTTTTGCAATTGTGAGAAAATACTCTCATATGTCTCTTCTGACAGAGCTGCAGGAGAACAACCCAGACAATTTTAGGAATTAGCCTAGGTTCACATTGGAGTGGGTTCCTGCACAGATGTCTATACAAATTGCACCTCAAAGTCGCCAAAAGTAGTACAGGATCTACTTTTGGGAATGAGTGTGGCACCGCAAAGTCGGCGTCGCACCAATTTGGGCGGTGCCATTTCCGGCAATAGCCACCGATTTGGCATGCGATTCGACATGTCAAATCTCATGCCAAATTGCTTCAAAGTGAACCTAGGCTTACCTGTGGATGAACAATGAGTATTTTTATAATTAACTGCAGCTGTTACACCCTTAACCCAAAGAAATGGACACTCCAAAGCGGGAACCCATTAGTCTTGAACAAAGGCTAATTGACACGCTACAATACCTGCTGACAGGGAGAACCCTAAAAGACCTTAAATTCTCCACAGGTGATTAACCACAAGCTTCTTAAATATTTACCTGCATTGACTTGGTTGTGTTTGTTTTTTTTTACAACTCATTCTATGTCAATAAAGAAGTGTTTACTTTTTTGCAGCTGACTTTCCATAACAAGCTCACAGAAATGCCCTGAAAGTTTCTTCAGAAAGTTCAAATACATACTATTTCGATTAGACCACTTTTACAATGAGGCGTTTTACATAGAGTTGCCACTTCATCCCTTTAAACCCGAACACCTTTGAATTACACAGGTTCTGAGGCTAATTAAATGCAGATAAGGCACCAAGTGAGTTTAATTACCATCTTAATCAGCCACAGAACCTGTGTAATTAATATGTGTTCGGGTTTAAAGGGATTAAAGGGGTTTAAAGGGATGAGGTGGCAACCCTAGTTGCCACCCAAAAATAGTGCCTGAAAAGCACCTGTAAACTGTCTCTTCTGCAGCCCCAATGTGAAAGCCCGAGTGCTTTCACACCGGGGCGGTGCGCTTGCAGGACAGGAAAAAAAGTCCTGCAAACATCATCTTTGGGGCGTTGCGGGAGTGGTGTACACACCGCTTCTAAACCGCCCCTGCCATTAAAATCAATGGCCAGCGCTGCCGAAGTGCCCGCAAAGCTCTTCAGCAGCGATGCTTTGCGGGTGCTTTTAACCCTTTTTCGGCCACTAGCGGTGGTTAAGAGCACCCCGCTAGCACTTGAAAAGTGCAGCTAAAATGACGGTAAAGCGCTGCTTAGACTAGCAGCACTTTACCGCCAAAGTGGCCAGCGCCTCAGTGTGAAAGTGGCCTAAAAGTGATTATTCAGTTCTCCAGACAAACATTTAACTGCCACTGGTCTTGCAAACTCCAACAGTGTTTTAAAAATGCAAATGAACACATACTTTCACACTTGCATTATGTACTGCTGACTTTACTTTGTAGCACAAGTGCAAGGTGCCGGTGATCTTTTTCCTGAAAAAACGTGTCAACACATTCTACATGGCTATGTAATTATGCTAATCATGACCAAGACAAATGCCAGCGTCCTTTGCCTTTGGATAAAAACACACTTTCCCATTTCAAAAAAACATAAAATCTTGGGTTTCCTTTCATGAATCAAATTTTATTTATTAGTGCACACGGCTGTCAACAGCATGTAAAAAACATTATTATTAATTTGACAATGAGTGGTGGGTGTATAGATGTGTATAACACACCAGTATATACTCCTGCACTGATGGATAGGTGAAAAAAATATATATAAACAAATGTTTAAATTAAATTAAATTCAATAAATGGGTTGTCGCTCTCAAAGGTGAATGTGCCTTTAAATGTGAAAATCAAGAGCGCTACCCGATGCTAAAGTGCTAACACATCATTACCATTGTGCAATAAATGAATAAAATGATTATGATAACAATAATCAATACATAACCATAATCAATTGGATGAAGTCTCTAAAACCTTATATAATTCACTGATTTCACAATCCTCAAGTGCAGCTTAAAATTTTCATTGTGCAGTATAAAGTGCCAAGTGCTGAAAGAAACAAATAATATGTGCAGTCCGTGCTCCCCTCTGTGTGCCCTCTCACTCACCAGATATAATGGACTCCCAAGACAGAAGTCACAAACGCTTGTGTGTATGGCTATAGCGTAATTCCGTTTATTTAACCATAAATATTTTATGGTTAAATAAACTGAATCACACTATATTGCTTTCTCTGCCATTCATTTACATCCTATGACAGTACACTGAGAACAAGCTATGCTACAGTCTGAGATAATGCCCGTAGGACTACAGAGCCCAGCCATCCACACAAGCGCTTCTGACTTCTGTCATGGGAGTCCATTATATCTGGGCCCCCATTGGGGAGCACAGACTGCACAGATTTTTTTTTCTTTCAGCGCTTTTTGAAGCTTCACTTGAAGATTATGAAACCTATGAACTGTATAAGGTTTTATGGACTTCATTTCATGATGGTAATGTTGTGTTAGCACTTTAGCATTGGGTAGCACTCTTATATTGATTTTCAAATTATTATTCATTTGTTATGAGTTCTGCAGATAATAGCAATAATAGCATCACTTCTTTCTATAGCCTATAAACGTTTTTATTCTCATACAGTACTTGGAGCATCTTCAATGATTACAAATATTGTTTATATCGCCCTTTCTCCTTCTGGGTTATTTTCATGTTTCAGATCATGCATGGTATTGGTCAATTCATTTTTTACGGTTGAATTTTGTACTGATTAACCACTTCAGCCCGGAAGGATTTGCCCCTTTAATGACCAGGCCATTTTTTGCGATATGGCACTGCGTCATTTTAACTGACAATTGCGCAGTCGTGCGATTCTGTACCCAAACAAAATTGATGTCCTCTTTTCCACAAAAATAGAGCTTTCTTCTGGTGGTATTTGATAAACTCTGCGGTTTTTATTTTTTGTGCTATAAACAAACAAAGAGCGACAATTTTGGAAAAAAAAAAACAATTTTTTTTTACTTCTTGCTATAATACGTATCCAAAACCAAAAAATAAAAAAACACATTTATTCATCAATTTAGGTCAATATATATTCTTCGACAAATTTTTGGTGAAAAAATCACAATAGGTGTATATTGATTGGTTTGCGCAAAAGTTATCGCATCTATAAACTATGGGATAAGTTTAGGGAATTTTTTTAATTGTTTTTACTAGTAATGGCAGCGCTTTTTGGGGATCGGTGACACTATTACATTGATCAGTGCTATAAAAATGCACTGATCAATGTAAAAATGACACTGGCAGAGAAGGGGTTAACACTAGGGGAACGATCAAGGGGTTAACTGCATTCCCTGGGTGTGTTCTGACTGTAGGGGGAATGGGCTACCAGGGACATGACAGAGATCACTGTTCCCGATGACTGGGAACAGTAGATCTCTGTCATATCTCCTGTAAGAACGGGGATCAGCTTGTTTACCCTAGCAGATCCCCGTTCTGCCTCTGTACTAGGCGATCACAGGTCGTTGGCAGAATTCGAGTCTGCCCGACTGGTGGCTCCTGCGCGCATGTGTGGGAGTGGCGTCACACGACTTCGGCCAGTCACAGAGCCGAAGTTCGCGGTCTCGGAAGGAAGAGGGGCGAAGATGGACGCTCCCTGCTTGTGGGCACAACGGAGACATTGCGGGTTTTGGTGTCAGGTCAGTGACTCATAATGAGCTACTATGCGATTATGCTTTACCTTTGCAGGGAAATAAAGAGGAAGTAAAACCCACCAGGGTTTACTTCCTCTTTAAAGGGTATTATATTTGTACTGTCTACCCCCAAGTAGTAAAGCGCTGCGTAAACTGTTGGCGCTATATAAATACTGTATAATAATAACAATAATATTTACATAAGTCATTATATTTAAGAGTGGACATTTTTGAAATATGTACCATTATGAAAAGGCAACTGGGAGGTATGAAATATCCAAGACACCAAGAGTTGGGAATGGGAAATGGGGGAGAGGGGAAGGGGAGGGTAGGTTAAAAGAGTTTGCTCGACCAGCTCCAACGGAAAGTGAGGAAGGATATTATATATTATATTATAAGTCTACACACCCCTGTTGAAATGTCATATAGAAAAAATTTGACAAAGATAAATCATTTCAGAACTTTTTCCACCTACTGGGATCGCAGTGGCAACCTATAAAATCCGTCTTCCATTTTCTCTATATTTTTTCTACATAATTGGATGTGGTGCCACACATTGCGGTTCTTGTCTCCATTTTCTTCACAATCAATAGGCAACATGTCTCAAAACACCTGAGAGGTCCTCTTAGGTGGACTGTAAAAGTGTTTAAGCCCTAAGAAACTCTGCAACCAAGACCTTTGAAATATCAGGGCCTCCTAGGGACACTAGAGATGAACTCTGTTCCCTCTGTTGTATTAAATACCTGAACTCCTATGTTTTCTTCTGCTAAAATACATTTGCATATATCAAGAGTTGTTCAGTCCTAAAACCTACATGTCTGGTCAGTTACTCATCCTATTACAATAGAAAGAACCTCCCTACACAGCCTAATTACTTCAAACAATACCTGAATTTGTCCCTTGAAAATGTGGAACTATTTATGGACACTCAAAGTAGGCTGAGGTAAAGTATGAGATCTCTCCTGCTGTAACAATTGCCTGGTGCCAGCCTTAGTCCGCAAGCAGAGAATAAACCAACAATCAAAAGAAGGAAAAGTGGCGGCACTACCGGCATAAATATTTTAGTATATCGGAAATCCTTTAAAAACAAGGACACATCTTGCACGCACATCTTGCACACATGTGGCTTCATCAAATGCGTTTCACAAAAATGTGACAAATGTAAACTATATAAACATTAACAACATAACTACGTGCAAGAAAAAAAGAATGCAAAAATGCAAGAATGCAAAAAGAAAAGAAAAATACAAAGGAAAAAGATAGATATATATATATCTATATAGATCTATCTATATAGATATATATATCTATAGATTTATAGATATATATATCTATATAGATATATATGTATATATCTATATATATAGATATATATAGATATCTATATATATCTATATATATGTATATATAATATCTTGCACAAAAATGAATTACTAAGTAAAAAATATTTTTAAAATTGACCAATACGTGATTAACAGAAAGAAGTGATGAAAATAAAAAAAAAGTTCAGTGCAGATACACAAATCACATGGAGGGAGATTGTATATCAACAGTTCATTTAAACACAGCCCATGTAGGTGAGGAGGGAAAAGAGGAATATGAAGAAGGATCCCAGCAACCGGTGACTTAAAGGGACAATAAGGATGGACCCTTACCGGACAAGGTGGACCTCCTTAATAGCAAGGTCTTGTAAGCGTGCAGATACAGCCCTCTGCAGGGACAGATGGATAGCGGCGACTGAATCCTCGTTCTGACAAGAGGCAGTTTTCAGCGTGTCAATCTAGAGGAAGGCACTCGCAGCCAACCTGCAGGTGTGTACAATGTAGCTGCAGGCAGGTAAGTAGAAGATGGCCAGAAGCTCAGGTCCAATTTGAGATTGGGGAGACCAAGTACAGAATCAGCAGCAGGTTCCAAGCCAGGATCAGTATCAGATGAGCAAATCTAGATCAAGAGGAGCAGGCAGAACTGTGGCTGTGGAGCTAGCAAGGGTCAGTACAGGTGAATAACAAAAGCAGGTCAGGACAACCTGGATCAAGATCAAGATGGGTCGAGATCAGGAAGACACTGATAAAATACTGGACACGGGTTACAGGTACTGCTGCAGACAATGTCCGAATATAAAATAAGCAGACTGGTGAGCAGGTAGGTGTGTACAAGTGGAGCTGCAGGCAGCTAAGCAGAAAACAGCCAGGAGCTCACGGCCAACTTGAGGTCAGGTAGGCCAGGTCAGCAGCCGGTGGATAGATCAAGTACAGAATCAGCAGCAGGTACAAGGTTAGAATCCAAGCCAGGGTTGGTATCATACGAGCGGATCTAGAGCAAGAGCAGCCAGCAGAAGTGTGGTCATGGTAGTAGTGGATAGAAAGAGATATTTTTTTTACTTGCTTTTATAATTTATCTATAAGCACTTTTCTGAATTTGATAGAATTATTGGTAATTTATATATTCACCGTATATTGACTTAATGATTTATCCAGATATTTTTATTCACTGGATTGCAAAGCGCACTTAGTATATCCTTATTCGTTTATTACACTGATATTAGTGTTTTTTTGTTGCAGCTGCAATTTTGAGGTGTCTTACAGCTCTTTAGCGCAATTTCTTTTCCCTTTATATGAAATATCTAAAGATATATATAAGTCCATCTTTGTACATAAATAACCTGTGTGGATAAATAAAATCAGATGTAAATAATATATAAACAAAAATAGGCATAAACATAGAACAAAGAAAAACAAATATCATATCAAAAGCACAGACTCATTGCCTGACTCATTGCCTGTAATCCGTAGAGAGACAAGACAGACATCGTCTCATCATGCAAAATCCCCACAGACCAGGCAATCCCCGTCAATTGACAGTACAAGTATATGTTATATTAGCTTTTTATCAATATTACATAATATATATATATATATATATATATATATATATATATATATATATATAAAATATTAATGTAAAATGTATACAGTTGTGCTCGTAAGTTTACATACCCTGGCAGAATTTATGATTTCTTGGCCATTTTTCAGAGAATATGAATGATAACACAAAAACTTCTCTTTCACTCATGGTTAGTGTTTGGCTGATGCCATTTATCATCAATCAACTGTGTTTACTCTTTTTAAATCATAATGACAACAAACTACCTAAATGACCCTGATCAAAAGTTTACATACCCGAGTTCTTAATACCATGTATTGCCCCCTTTAACATCAATGACAGCTTGAAGTCTTTTGTGGTATTTGTAGATGAGGCTCTTTATCTTCTCAGATGGTAAAGCTGCCTATTCCTCTTGGCAAAAAGCCAAGTTCAGTTCCTGTAAATTCTTGGGCTGTCTTGCATGAACTGCACGTTTGAGATCACCCCAGAGTGGCTCAATGATATTGAGGTCAGGAGACTGAGATGGCAACTCCAGAACCTTCACTTTATTCTGCTGTAGCCAATGACATTTCAAATTGGCCTTGTGTTTTGGATCATTGTCATGTTGGAATGTCCATGTACGTCTCATGTGCAGCTTCCTGGCTGATTAATGCAAATGTTCCTCCAGTATTTTTTGATAACATACTGCATTCATCTTGCCAACAATTTTAACCAAATTTCCTGTGCCTTTGTAGCTCACACATCCCCAAAACATCAGCGATCCACTTCTGTACTTTTCATCATAGGCCTTGTTGTAGCATTTATGGTTGTGGCCAAAATGCTCAATTTTGGTCTCATCACTCCAAATGACTTCAAATGACTTTGTGCCAGAAGGTTTGAGGCTTGTCTCTCTGCTGTTTGGTGTATTGTACGCGGATTTGCTTAGTAATGGCTTTCTTCTGGCGACTCAACCATGCAGCCCATCTTTCTTCAAGTGCCTCCTTATTGTGCATCCTCACCATGCCCTTGGTTTTACCTTCACTTCTCTACTGGCTGTGGCGGTACTTCTCTTCTATCTACTTGCTATCCCATCACCCTTTGGCTGCCATTTCATCACTCACTCCATTCTTTATCACGGTACTTTCTATCCACCTGTGCACATTACCACTTCTCATTGTGAACACCCTGGTTCACCTTCCTTATTATTCATTTCACACTCAGGTTGCCTTCTGGTTCTATGTCTGCCCTGATTGATGACTGGTGTGCGCCCCTGCTGGGATACCCACCCCAGCTCCCGTTTGGAAGCTTTACATGATCTTTACATGATGTATTCCAATTGTACTTTATGGCAATTATTAGTTTCCAATTATGTTTACCAATTTTATTCTTTTGCAACCACGTGCCTCATTTAAAGTCCCACCTCCCTTGCCCTTCCCCCTTCTTGACCTATTGTGCATTTTGAATCAGCCACACCACATGTTTTCAGAGAGTCCTGTATTTCACCTGAAGTTATTTGTGGGGTTTTTTTTGCATCCCGAACAATTTTCCTAGCAGTTGTGGTTGAAACCTTAGTTGGTCTACCTGACCGTGGTTTGGTTTCAACAGAACCCCTCATTTTCAACTTCTTGATTAGAGTTTGAACACTGCTGATTGGCATTCTCAATTACTTTGGTATATTTTTATATCCCTTTCCTGTTTTGTATAGTTCAACTACCTTTTCCCGCATATCCTTTGACAATTCTTTTGCTTTCCACATGACTCAGAATCAAAAGGTAATAGCGAATACTAATGCGCAAACCACAAAACACAGACAAAAAATCAGAACCAAAAAAGGATAACTGATAAAGCTGCCGCCATAAGGGTGTTCCGACACCAATAAAAGGAGATCTAAAAAATATTACAATATGTGGTGCTCAATCATATCAACTAGGAATGTAAAACAACTAGGTATAAATAGAAATTCAATCATCTATCAATCCATCAGGCGTCAGGGAAGAGAGGCGGGTCACGTGTAGCTTCCCGATCACGGCCGGGTTCGAGAAGCAGCTGTGTTACTGCCACTGGCAGATGCTATTCTCGTTTTACATCTATTCAATGTAAGTGGAATACCCTAATAAATGTGTTGTTTTTAAATACTACACTATGGAGTGTGTCCTCCCCTCTTTTACATGAATAACATTGCTGAACTGGGGCGTCCTGAGAGTGGAGTATGTTTTAGACAGGAGACCCCTAAGGGAACTACCGTTAAGGAGATCGTGGAGCTGATTGGATTGTAACTATTTGCTAATGAGGCTGTTATCGCTCATCCCTGAGGTGAGAGGCTGGGGGAACTACATCTTTATCTACATTTAAAATTGATTGCTGGTACCGGGAATCTTTGATGAACTATCTTTTCACTTGTTGCAATTCAGATTGTCACAATTTGGATTGCATTGTCTATTGGATCCCCTTTTTTTGAGGACACTTTAGTTTTCACTATTTTAAGCACGTTTGCTGGATTTCTATTGGATCCTAATTTTTATTTTATAATCTCTTTGCACATCTGTGAAGTGTTGCATGTTATTGCATTTATTTTGTTCATTTATTTTTTATATTGATGTTGCACAGTTTGCACTTTTTGCACTTTACTTTTTGAAATTTATCTGCATATTTATTGCCTTAGTTTATTCATGTATATATTTATTTATTTGCACAATAGTGTCATGAATTATGAGTAGGCACCTTATCAATTTGGTGGGCTTTTAGAAAATAATTTTTATATTAGATTTTTTCTCCCGGATAATATACAGTGGGAACGGAAAGTATTCAGACTCCCTTAAATTTTTCACTCTTTGTTATATTGCAGCCATTTGCTAAAATCATTTAAAAAATTATACTTTTTAAATAAAAATACCCCTATAATACACAAGCTTAATTTATTCTAGTAAAGTTAGTCTGTAAAATAAGGTCTGTTTTGTTAGTTTATAGCAGCAGTTTGTTATTTTATAAACTTACAGCAGGCCGTGGCCATCTTAAGTCTGGGCATCTGAAGCCAGACTGTATTTCTTCCTGGATCTCATCCTTGCAGATCTCACACATGCTCAGTGCAGCACAAGCAGTGTAATAGGTTTCAGGTCAGGTTTCCATAGCAACGGCAGTGTCAGAGGAAGTTTCCGCCCCTTCCCAGAAGGCATTGCAAACAGGAAATGATGCGATGGGCCGCGGCCAGGGAGGAGAAAGTGAAAAATGAATACAGCAGATATACAGTAAGCGCTGAGAAAATTTTTAAAAATATATCCAATTCGTTTACAGTGCACAGTTTAGTGAGGGATGCAGAAGAGTTGTAAAAGTGGGTGGAACTCCATTTTAAGTTCATTTTTTTCCTCATTATTGTACACACAGCACCCCATATTGACAGAAAAACACAGATTTGCAGATTTATTAAAAAAGAAAAACTGAAATATCACATGGTCCTAAGTATTCAGACCCTTTGCTGTGACACTCATATATTTAACTCGGGTGCTGTCCATTTCTTCTGATCATCCTTCAGATGGTTCTACACCTTCATTTGAGTCCAGCTGTGTTTGATTATACTGATTGGACTTGATTAGGAAAGCCACACACCTGTCTATATAAGACCTTACAGCTCACAGTGCATGTCAGAGCAAATGAGAATCATGAGGTCAAAGGAACTGCCTGAAGAGCTCAGAGACAGAATTGTGGCAAGGCACAAATCTGGCCAAGGTTACAAAAAAAATTCTGCTGCACTTAAGGTTCCTAAGAGCACAGTGGCCTCCATAATCCTTAAATGTAAGACGTTTGGGACGACCAGAACCCTTCCTAGAGCTTGCCGTCTGGCCAAACTGAGCTATTGGGGGAGAAGAGCCTTGGTGAGAGAGGTAAAGAAGAACCCAAAGATCACTGTGGCTGAGCTCCAGAGATGCAGTCGAGAGATGGGAGAAAGTTGTAGAAAGACAACCATCACTGCAGCCCTCCACCATTCGGGGCTTTATGGCAGAGTGGCCCAACGGAAGCCTCTCCTCAGTGCAAGACACATGAAAGCCCGCATGGAGTTTGCTAAAAAACACCTGAAGGACTCCAAGATGGTGGGAAATAAGATTCTCTGGCCTGATGAGACCAAGATAAAACTTTTGGACCTTAATTCTAAGTGGTATGTGTGGAGAAAACCAGGCACTGGTCATCACCTGTCCAATACAGTCCCTATAGTGAAGCATGGTGGTGGCAGCATCATGCTGTGGGGGGGTTTTCAGCTTCAGGGACAGGACAACTGGTTGCAATCGAGGGAAACATGAATGCGGCCAAGTACAGGGATATCCTGGACGAAAACCTTCTCCAGAGTGCTCAGGACCTCAGACTGGGCCGAAGGTTTACCTTCCAACAAGACAATGACCCTAAGCACACAGCTAAAATAACAAAGGAGTGGCTTCACAACAACTCTGTGACTATTCTTGAATGGCCCAGCCAGAGCCCTGACTTAAACCCAATTGAGCATCTCTGGAGAGACCTAAAAATGGCTGTCCACCAACGTTTACCATCCAACCTGACAGAACTGGAGAGGATCTGCAAGGAGGAATGGCAGAGGATCCCCAAATCCAGGTGTGAAAAACTTGTTGCATCTTTCCCAAAAAGACTCATGGCTGTATTAGATCAAAAGGGTGCTTCCACTAAATACTGAGCAAAGGGTCTGAATACTTAGGACCATGTAATATTTCAGTTTTTCTTTTTTAATAAATCTGCAAAAATGACAACAATTCTGTGTTTTTCTGTCAATATGGGGTGCTGTGTGTACATTAATGAGGAAAAAAAATGAACTTAAATGATTTTAGCAAATTGCTGCAATATAACAAAGAGTAAAAAATTTAAGGGGGTCTGAATACTTTCCGTCCCCACTGTACATCTCCCTTTGAGAGGCTCCACTAATGGTCGTTTTGGGAGTAGGCTATTTTGGATCCATTTATTGAAGTAACAATGATTTGCTTTTATCCTTGGTTACACAATGCGATGGAAGATTAATGGTAAAGACACAAACATTGATTGGATTTTCCAAAAATTGAATTTCCATTTATACCTAGTTGTTTTACATTCCTAGTTGATTTGATTGAACGCCACATATTGTAATATTTTTTAGAACTCTGGGTCTGTCAAGAGTCCAGAAATGCATTTACCATTTATACACACACACTAATTACACGCAAACAGCTCACAGGTGACGATGGTTACCTTTAATAGCCATTCAAACCTTTTTGTGTCAACTTGTGTGCATGTTATTAGGCCAAAATCACCAGGGTATGTAAACTTTTAAATGGGGTCATTTGGGTAGTTTCTGTTGCCATTATGATTTAAAAAGAGTAAACACAGTTGATTGATAATAAATGGCTTCAGCCAAACACTAACCATGAGTGAAAGAAATGTTACAGTGTTATCATTCATATTCTCTGAAAAATGACCAAGAAATCATACATTCTGCCAGGGTATGTAAACTTATGAGCACAACTGTATGTATATTCTTGAAAGAAATTTTCCACAGCTACTATTAGAAAATGGAGAATGAAGGAATTGATATCACTGAATGGCCCCCATACACACCTGACCTAAATACAATAGTACACCTCTGGAACATTATGTTTCGGTCTATTCGACGCCGCCAAGTTGCACCTCAGTCTGTTCAGGAGCTCAGTGATGCTCTGGTCCAGATCTGAGAGAAAATACCCCAGGACACTATCCGTTGTCTCATTAGGAGCATGCCCCAACTTTGTCAGGCATGCATACAAGCATGTGGGGGCCATACAAACTACTGAGTACCATTTTGAGTTACTGCAATGAAATTTCAGCCAAATGGACTAGCCTGCTGCATATTTTTTTCACTTAGATTTTCAGGGTGTTTTTGAATTCAGCCCTCTGTAGGTTGATAATTTTCATTTCCATCAAACGATGTGGCATCGTTACCCAGTCCATAGCAGTATAGATATCCAGCATTATATTTTTCCCATTGAGATCTGATGTGTTTTCAAAGTGTTCCTTTAATTTTTTTGAGCAGTGTATTTTGGAAAGCCTTGTCTGATTGCTTTTTTCCCTAACAAACCAGCACAGTAGTTGTCTTCATTCTACTACCTCCCCTGCTCCTCTTCATATGAGACAACTACCTTGTTTATACAGCATTACCATGGTCTCAAGCAGCTTTGCACTATTGCTTTGCTTACAGGGTGTCTTCCCTGGGGATGCAAAGACATTCATTGTGCCCACAGTGGTCTCTCCCATCTGGACTTTCCTATTATGTATTCTACATTAAAAAGAATCCATTAGGGAGCATGATGCTGTAATTTGACCTAGTAATGGCCAGTGGACCTGGAGTTTGGACTCAAAAACAAAGCAGCAGAGCTTATCATTGCATCTAGGTCAGTGCTCCTATTGACCCCATAGGGCCTTCCTATCAATATGAAAATGCCCTTTCCATCACCTTCATTTTAAACAAGTGTCCAGCTTAATCAGTTCATAGAAAAGGGACCTACTGCACAATATGAAGTGGGTAGGTGCGTAGGTGAGGTTATGAGGTTTGAAATTTAAGGTGCAGGTGGACAAGTTTGCTACTGGGGGAGATATGAATTTTGTAGGCAGGTACAGGATTGAAGATCAGGGTCCTTGGCAAGGCCATATTTTTTGAAGTTACCAATGTGTGATATCTGCAGTAAATTTTTTGATTAAATTGAGTTAAACAAAAAAGGACCTAAAGATCCAAATATGTGCTGCAATGAAGCAGAAACTTTTAATCAGAGTAGCCATCTAAAGTATAGTGAATTTAAGAATTAGAAACTAGATGCTAGTGTAATACCTATTAAAGAGGTGTGTGCACTACGCAGGGAGCAGAACAGCTTATGTCTCAGAACTGGAACTATTTCAAGATGTTTCACTGAACTATTTCTATGTCATCAGCCTAAGAACAAGCATCCAAGACTCTTGGAAGACTCTCAGAAGCTTTCTTGGAACATGAAGACCAAAGAAAGGAATGGCCACTGTGCAATAATCAACGAAGGGGAGGACAATGAGATGGTGAATATTTCTTGCTTTTTATGTACTGTGTAAATCCTGTAAAAAAAACAAAAAAACTATATCTACCTGTCTATCTATCTATCTATCTATCTATCTATCTATCTATCTATCTATCTATCTATCTATCTATCTATCTACACAGTGAATATATATATTGTATATTTCCTTCATGTAGGCTGTTTAGTGAGCTGGTAAACTAATTTCATTATATTATAGTGACATATTCTCACGCTGTTTATAGAAAAACAAAGGCCTATATTGATAAAGCAGTGAATATGACATTCATCAAATGATTACAGGTTGTTACTCTCTGTAATTTAAAACACATGTGCCAAGGAGGTTTCACAAGTAGTAAATATTTGATGAATGTCACATTTACTGCTTTATAAACAAAATGACCTGTAATTATAGAGGTATAGTGTGTGTTTAAAATGGCTACACTTGTTAAATATGTTTCTATGGGGAATATTTATAAAGCGGTGAATGTAACATTTACCAAACATGCACATGTGGCTAATCATTTCCTGTGATTTAAAGAAAATGCATCAGGAAGATTTCCCTACATCGAATACGTAATGAATGTCACACTGCTTTATACATATGACCTTATTTTGCTTCCTTAAATATTTTTCTGATATTTGTTAAAATGTTTTAATAAATGCTCTGCCCCAAAACAGTGAAAGGTATAAAACTGTGATTTGCACCTAACAACTAATATATATATATATTTTTGCAAACTAGATATCAGTTTAACAGCTGGGCCTTGGCTGATGCTGTCAAAGTGCTTCTATTTGAGCAAGGCATCCTGAAAGCTGAGCCACATGATCACTTTGACTGCTTTTTATAGAGTTCATATGATTTGGAACCATGCTAATTGTTTTTCTGATTGACTGACAGCTGACTGCTCAGTCAGACAGTTAAAAAACCTGCTCTAAACTGTCTTTTTTTTTATAGTAAATCCTATAGTTTAGGTGGATCCATCTTTTTCACTGCCAGAGCTGTTTTTGTGGGGTTTTTTTTGCACACGTGTTGAAATAGAACATTAGCATGGGTGTTCAAAACATCATCAGGTTTTCACAGTGGTATTGTGTAGGGAATACCAGGATGACCAGTCTTGCCAAGCGGCTTTAGAAGATTTCAAAGTCTGACCTAAATGCCATGAATGTCTCAAAAGAATATATTGAGTGGATGGTGGTTATGAACTCAGATTGGGTGCTTGGGCTCCCCTCCGGTGCCTGGTTATCATTAAATGAGCTGCCAGCAAAATGGTAGTTCCAATTTTTCTTGTCATGTGATATTATTTATATAAGTGGAGAAAAAAGTTGCGCTACTAATACACCTATGAAACAATAAATCAGCAGCCAGCATCAACAGTGTAGTGAACTGTGTAATAACCAAAAAGCATGAAAAAAAATGCAGCGCTAATGCGATATACACAATCCCCAGAGTAGCCCCTGCGTATAAATACAAGACATCATTCGTGTCCTCCATTAAAAACCTGCTGGAGTGAATGGTCTAAATGCCTGTATGACCCACCGCCGTATGGCGTGTGTGTCCATCTCTGTTTGGTAAGCGTACCCAATCTTCCCTTTTTTCACATTTTTATCTGCGAATGACATATGGAGAAACCTATGCATTTTCACCCAATATCTGTGGAAAGGACATCACTTTAATATTTCCCTTACATGGGACTATACCACACTCCTTGGATGAGTTTTTGCAGTTGCAACTATAGTTGTTCATGGACGTTTTGTTGATTTTTTGTCCACTTATATATTTTTCTTATATCCATTTTTTCTTTTGTTATTCACTGTACACTGTATTGATTTTGTCATTTATTTTAAGTCTTATTCACTAGACATTGGCCTTTCATTCATGAGAAGTTTGGTCTTGTATTTATACCCAGGGGTTACTCTGGGTATTATGTATATCACATTAGCGCTGCATTTTTTTTATGTGATATTATTTATCAAGCTCAAATGTTCAGTATAAAATACAGTAAAAATAGTTTTCGTGAGCAGACATGCAAAATATTAGTTTTTTTTTTTTTTTGTAAGATTAAAAAAAAAGATGAGGTTGTGCCAAGTAAATAGATACACAATATATCAAGCTTTCAAATTGTGACATACTTCAGTGCCCCAAATTTTCTATAGGTGACGATTTAACCACTTGCAGACCGCCCGTCTGCAATGTACTTCAGACGGACGGCCCCCACAGGCAAAGCAATGTTCTTGTACTTTACTGCCTGTTCCTGGGTTTATGGCACATACATGCGCCCTAAACCCAGGAACAGGCAGTAACGTACTAAGGGAAAGGGAACAATCTCTACAAAGCTGGGATAAGAAACAAGAGATCTTTAGTAAAAATCAGCACACATTACACATTATTAGGCACACATTTAACACCTTAGGTACTTGGGTGTACCTTTAATTTTTTTTTTCACGTAACTTTTTTACTGTCACATAAGATGGGCAAAACCCCCCCCCGTGTGATAGTAGACTAATAGTGACAGTTTATCTTTAATGAGATATCAGGGGTCTGATAGATTCAAACAAGTTAAAGCTCATCTCCAGCTTACACTCTTAAACAGTTAACGGCAGCCTTTTTTTCTTCAAAAGGTTTAAACCATATATAATAAAACTGTTGTAAGCACCCTTGTCAGCATTATAGTTTGTCCTAGCTGCACTAGTTGTCACTTTTGTTGGAAAACTTGGCCTGAGTGTAAAGGGAGAGTAAAAAATATTTAGAAATAATATTTAGAGAAAAAAGGAAGTCATAAATGGAATGCTATGAGTATAGGTGTTAGCCAGGTACAGTTGCCAGAATATATTTTTTATATATTGTGGCTTCGACTGCAGACAGCACCACTCACTGGTGCTTAAATTACAAATAGTGTGCCCATACCCAGACACATTGATCAAGTGCAGAAAAACAAATCGTATTTCCCATCACTTTTTGTACAGGAATCGATGGAAAGCCAGGGCCAATAGTAAGGGCTCATTTTCCCTGCACAGACACTGACAGCAGCAAAAACTGATGGAGATTCTAACGTCTCCACATTCTATCCAAAATTTAAAAAAAAGTTTCCAATTTACAAACACTTTAACTGCTTTCTCAGTACAGCCTAACATGTTTTAATGACCAGCTTCCATGATAACTTACATTTAATAAATGAATGTACATTTACAGATGGACTAAAAAAAGTGTGCAAAAATGGTTCATTTCCTAGAGGAAAGGAGAAGGGAAGGTTAACTGATTAAATAAGATGAACTCATGTTCAGTAAGCAATTCATGTGCTAGTAAAAATCATGTTTTTTTTTTGTTCATTTCCCCCCCTGCACATGATTGGGTATCCAAAATGAATACAGGTTTATCTTATTTACTATCATCCTCTGCAAAATGAACATATGCTTTGCTAAATGAACATCTTTTAATCCTTTAGTACAGGGGTCTCCAGAATTTCTAAGCAAGAGGCCAGTATACTGTTCAGACTTTAGGGGGGCTGGACTGTGGGCAATGGTAGTAGAAATTGTCCTGGTGTCAGTGGGAGTAAACAGTGCATCTTTGTTATTAGGGAGAGGAATAGTGCCCCGTTGTTGGTGTCAGTGGGAGGATTAGTTTCCCATAATTGGTGTCAGTGGGAGAAATAGTGCCCCATCTTTGGTGTCAGTGGGAGGAATAGTGCCCCATCATTGGTGTCAGTGGGAGGAATATTGCCCCATCATTGGTGTCAGTGGGAGGAATAGTGCCCCATCTTTGGTGTCAGTGGGAGGAATAGTGTCCCATCATTGGTGTCAATGGGAGGAATAGTGTCCCATTATTTGTATCAGTGGGAGGAATAGTGCCCCATCATTGGTGTCAGTGGGAGGATTAGTTTCCCATAATTGGTGTCAGTGGGAGAAATAGTGCCCCATCTTTGGTGTCAGTGGGGGGAATAGTGCCCCATCATTGGTGTCAGTGGGAGGAATAGTGCCCCATCATTGGTGTCAGTGGGAGGAATAGTGCCCCATCTTTGGTGTCAGTGGGAGGAATAGTGTCCCATCATTGGTGTCAATGGGAGGAATAGTGTCCCATCATTTGTATCAGTGGGAGGAATAGTGCCCCATCATTGGTGTCAGTGGGAGGAATAGTTTCCCATCATTTGTATCAGTGGGAGGAATAGTGCCCCATCAATGGTATCAGTGGGAGGAATAGTGCCCCATCATTGGTACCAGTGGGAAGAATAGTGCCCCATCATTGGTATCAGTGGGGGGAATAGTGCCCAATCATTGATGTCAGTGGGAGGAATTGTGTCCCATCATTGGTGTCACGGAGAGGAATAGTGTCCCATCATTGGTGTTAGTGGGAGGAATAGTGCCCCATCACTGCTGTCAGTAGAAGGAATAGTGCCCCACTGTTGATATCTGTGGAAGGAAAAGTGCACCAAGGGCCAGATAAGGGCAAGCAAAAGGGCCGCAGTTTGGAGACGACTACTTTAGTAAATTAATCTCATTGTGCTTGTGCTTTTGACGGTATTGTTACTTTTACTTTCTCGATAGGAAATCTTTGGCTACAGGTTGAGCATTCCTTGGATTGTCCTCTGTGTGATTGGCTATTGTTTATCAGGTGGAATTCTTTTGCTTGTCTTTTATTGGAAGCCAGAGTGGAGCGTCTGGGCAAACTGTGTCCAATCCTCTTTGGAGAAAGCCAATGTGGTTTTACTTAGAACAACTGTAAGTAATCATGTTTTTTGCTGCATTAGTATATAACAGTATAAAATTCTATAAATTTGACATTAATAGCATTTCATAACGTGATGCTTTTTATGAATTAATGACAGCAATGACTATTTTTTAATCTGACATTTACTGGATAATGCAACCAATTGTGTTTTAAACAATAGCTGTTATAAAACGTACTTTTTTAGATGCATATGTATTTGAAACACAAATTAGGGTACCAGGCTAGTCTGGATGTGATGTATGTTTATATTTCTTTTCAATCTGCTTTGGCAAAGCATTTACAGTACCGACCAGTAGACTTGTGTACAACAGAAAACTTTGTTTAGTTTAGTTTTGTTTTTATTTGTAAAATACATAATTTAGCTCTGTTATATTCGTTATGTTACGTTAATTCATTTTCAGATAATTCGTTATTTCTGTAGAGTGTCGATATTCACTATACCGAATCGATTCGTTTTGTATATATATCGATTCGATTTGATATGTATGTATGTATATATACTTGTGACAACAATTCAACACCCTTCTCACTCAGTTCTCAGGAATGCACTTTTCCAGTAATCCAACCTCCAGCACAAAATTAATCAGCTGATTGGACTGTAAGATTTACTCTAAATTGACCTTTTGTTTCATTAGACCTTTAACAAATGAACCAATCATGTCAAATTCATTAGTTACTTTTGCTATAATTTCTTTCATATTAGTTTAAATTAGTTATTTTCTTCTTCGGACATTCGGATGCATTCAAATGTCCAAAGGATGCAAAATTCGGCCAAATTTCGATTCGTTACGAAACGCATTGCACATGTCTACCGACCAGCTCCAGTTTAGGAAAGTGTAATTAATCTCCACCATAATTTTTTTTAAATGCCCCTAGGAGATTTGTGCCATACATATCAGCATATTATGTTGGACTTACCTGTCAAAGTAAGCCCTCCATCTGTCAGCACTCGAGATGGTCTCTGGTTTTTCCCATCATTTCCCATTCTTCCTTCCAGGCTCGCTCTGTTTAGTCGGTTGAGCCACAATGACACATCAGTCCCATGAAAGGTAATGGGAGTCACTTCATCATGGTGCAGATCGGTGCCGTAAACGTACTCTAAAAGTACATTACCGTTGACAGGCTGGGAGAAGCATTTATGACAGAAGAGACCACTAGGGTCTCCTTTGTCATAAAAACCCTACATGTCTGCGGTTAAAAAATTAATTTGAATTTCACTTTAAACACAGGTCTCAATGCACTCTTCCAGTGGGCTTGTGTGCATTCTCCTGATGTGTTTTCTTGTGGGATTTGGAGCTTCCAGCTGTGAAGGGAAGCATGGTGAAATCACCCATGCCTTCCGGCAGTGTCCACTTTAAGGGGCTCGTTTACGGGTGTATTAGCCCTTCTGAAGAGGAATCCGTGGTAGATAATTTTCCAGCGGGTGATTGACAGACGGAGGTGCCTCTCACCACCTATTCTAACCCCTGAAAACCTACAACACTGCGCTGCAACTGTCTGCTTTGCCACCTGAGAACACTGTAGCAGGCACTCGAATGGTCTTGGCCAGCATCGAGCGTCACAGCCATATTTTTTACTTTTCCTGTCACTGCCATTTACTGGCAGGAGAAAAGTGCCCATTTTTTACTGGTTGCCAGTAAAAATACTGAAGGTTGGCAACACTGGTACAGGTAGCCTATTTACTTGTGATCAGCTGTGATTGGACACATGGTGAAGGGCCTCTGTGATTGGCCCTTCACCCCGATCTGTGATCAGCTGTGTCGATGAGCAGCCCAGGGGGTGTGTAGGGGGCTTGGGTTCTTCGAGGACAACTATGGATGCCCTTCCAGAACTATAGTACCACACTGCAGCCATCCTTTGGCTATAGCACAAGACTAAAGTTGGTAAATTGTTCATCCCACTAATACTTTTTTCCTGACGCCTCCATGGCAGCACACACTGGGTTGTGACCTTGCCCCCACAACCTGACAGGATTGGTTAGCTATAAGTTTGAAGGGGAGACACCCCGCTGCATTCTCTTTTTTATCCTCACCTGACAGATTGGGATAAGCAGCTTGCTCCTGTTGTCAAGATAAAGAAAAAGCCTCTTACCGCTCTCGCCCCAGCAGGTTCAAGCCTCTCCTGTTTGGAAGTCCCTCCTGTACAGTCTCTAAAGGAGCTTCTATGGAGGGAACCCCCGGTCTGGTGGTCTCAGGGGGCGTCTGGACATCTGGCACAGTAAGCTTTAAAGAAGCTTCATATTTTTGCAGTGGTCTCCTTTTCTTTTTTGCCTGTACCTTGCCTGTACCTTGTTTATGATGTTTCTCCTGCTTAGGGGGCTTGCTGGCACTTGCTATCCACTGCTGTGGAACCGTCATGGCCGCCGAGGCCGCCTCCTCCACTCTGCAATGGGCCTCAGGGCCAAGTTCTGCCTTGGGAAGGTAATGCCCTTCTCCAAGATGGCGCCGAGGCTTTCGGGACGCTCTGCGCATGCGCGGGAGCGTCATTTTGCCGCGACGGCGGCGGCAGATTTAAAAGCACAGGCATTTCTGTGTTTGTTTGCTGAGCATTATCACAAATACATGAATTTCACCGTGCGTTCAACTGCTTTGCCAGAAAACAACTCAGCAAGACCAGGTAAGTCAAATCATCTGATTTAGCCTTTTTAAAAAAAAAAAAAAGAGTAAGGGTTTAAAAAAAAAAAATGTTTTCCTTTTTCTTCTCTCTTATTACCCTTCAGTCTTACTGTCTTACTATCACTATGGAGACCACTGCCTGCGCAGACCACCATCAGCAAACGAGGTAAGAGGCCATTCGTCATTGGTAAGTATTGAAGAAGGGGAGAGAAAAAGAGAGCCAACC
Organism: Lithobates clamitans; assembly: GCA_037952925.1. NCBI lineage: Eukaryota > Metazoa > Chordata > Amphibia > Anura > Ranidae > Lithobates > Lithobates clamitans. The sequence goes on from JBBGZY010000160.1 coordinate 274,483, forward strand.
ACTAACGCTGCGTTTTTGGCAGCCCTACCAGGTCAAGAGCCGCAAGTTCCAGGCATGAGAGGAGATCAAGTCATGCGTCAAGCAAGAAGTCTCGCAGAAGCCGCTCAAGATCTTCTTCTCGCCACCGAAGACATAGCTGCTCACGTCACAGCCACTCAAGACGCAGCCGCTCCCGTCACAGTCAGTCACACCGCAGACGGTCACCTTCATCATACCGCCAAAGCCGCCACACCCGTCCTGCAGCAAACGCTTGCTGGGTATGCGGCGCACCAGCCTTGCCAGATAAGCTAGTCTGCAGATCCTGCTTCAATGAAGCAGCAAAGGACAAAGAGCTAGACGCAGCAGTGGCTACGGAGCTCATAAGAGAATCTGTGCGGGAATCCATAAGGGAAACAACAGCACCACTAATCGATAGGCCTACGCCCAGCACATCGGTAGCGGGTGACCTCCAACCCCAGGCATCAGAACCCTCCTCAGGAGATGAGGATCAGGACATGTCAGCAGGTTTTGATTTCTCCCTTGTACAGCCTTTCGCAAAGTCAGTCAAAGAAGCGATAGGCTGGGAAGAAGATAAAGCGGAGCCGCAGAAAGTCCGGAAATATTTCCCAAATTTAAGGAAAGAACCAGAGAATTTCCCTTTTATAGGTGAACTGGAGGATCTAATTAAAGATGAGTGGGAAAGATCTGATAAGCGGTCCAGTCTCACCAACAGACTGACAAAAATGTATCCTCTGAAGGAGTCAAAAGTCAAATCATTGATGAACGCCCCAGTAGTTGACTCCTCCTTGATGCGTCTTGCACGGCATGTCACTCTGCCTATTGAAGACGCAGTTTCCTTTCGGGATGTTCTGGATCGGAAATTGGATCTGGAATTGAAGAAAGCATACTCCACTGCTGGGGGCTCGTGCAGACCAGCAATTACCACAGCAGCAGTGGCTAAAGCCATATCAGGTTGGGCAACCAAGGTGGAGAAAGATCTGCAAGATGGTACTGAAGTAGACAAAATAATATCTTCTCTTGAGGAGATCAAGTTGGCAGGTGACTTTGTGGCAGAAGCTTCAGTGGATATTATAAGATCCTCGGCGAGATCAATGCTAGCCTCAGTCACGGCAAGAAGGGCCTTGTGGCTGAAACCATGGATGGCCGATACTGCATCTAAAACAAACTGGTGCAGAATTCCATATGATGGCTCAAACCTGTTCGGGTCTAAATTGGACACCGCTATCTCAAAGGTAACAGGAGGGAAGTCGGGATTAATTCCCTCAGACAGAAGACTCAAGGCCCAAAAGGGTTCCTTCTTCAGGCGCAATCTTCCTGAGAAATATAGGGAAGCTAGATCCTATCGTCCTGGTAGGGAGTTTAGAAGAGACTGGAAGAACACAAGACCTTCCTTCCTAAGGATGCAGAAGTCCAAGCCTACCCCGGCAGGGGAGCAGCAGAAGTCTTTTTGAAGGTTCGCCTGCCCACCCAGTACAGGTGGGCGCCAGGCTCAAGGACTTCGTAAAGATTTGGTCAAGCCATATAAAGCAACAGTGGACTCTTTCCACGATCAAATTTGGACACAAGTGGAAGTTTATGGGCAAAATTCCAAAGAATCACTTCCAATCAACAAGACTGCCATCTTCACTAGTCAAAAGGAAGTTACTATTAAAATATATAGTGGAATTGAAGGAGAAAGGGGCAATCCTGGAGGTTCCGTCAGATCAAAAGGGGAGGGGGTTCTATTCCCCACTATTTTTGGTAAAGAAGAAGACCGGAGACTTACGTCCTGTATTGGATTTAAAAAATCTCAACAGGAACATAAAAATAAGGCCTTCAAAATGGAGAGTCTGCAGTCCATACTTCTGGCAGTGAACCTGGGCGACTGGATGCTCTCAGTAGATTTATCGGACGCTTACCTACATATTCCAATTCATCCCACCTTTCAAAAATTCCTCCGATTTGCCATCAACAAAAGCCACTTCCAATTTCAGTGCCTTCCTTTCGGCATCTCGTCGGCTCCCAGGACATTCACCAAGGTCCTCCTACCCTTGGTTGCATTCCTCAGGGAAAAGGGTCTGCGAGTCCACCATTATTTGGACGACATCCTGCACTTGGCAGAAGATCAAGAAACCTTGCTATGTCATCAGAGAATCTTACTCACAACTCTCCAAGACTTCGGTTGGCTAGTCAACTGGAAAAAGAGCAGCTTACAACCCACACAAAACATGGTATTCCTGGGAGCGGATCTGAACACCAAATTGAACAGGGTACAACTTCCTCAGGAGAAGATTCAGCCTCTAGTACAGAAGATGTGGAGATTACTATCAGCGAGGCATCTTCCAGCCAGAATCTGCTTGAGTGTTCTAGGGTCCATGGCTGCAATCCTGCCCATGGTGCAATGTTTACAATGGCACACGAGAGTCCTCCAAAACTCCTTTCTGAGGCAGTGGGATGGAGTATCGATGCGTCAGACCACTACTATCTCCAGACCTATGAAGCAATCAGTGTGGTGGTGGACACCCTTGACCAACCTCAGGAAATACAAGCTGATAGTTCCCCCAGATCCGATAATAGTCACCTCGGACGCCTGTCAGAGCGGCTGGGGAGCTCACTGTCAAGATCTAGCAGCACAGGGCAGTTCCGGGCCCAGGATATAGTATCGAATATACTGGAACTCAGGGCAGCTTTCCAGGCCCTCATGGCATTTGCACCAGTCCTCAGAGGGAAGAACGTGCTTATTCGGATGGACAACAAGGTGGCAGTGTCCTACATCCAGAGGCAAGGGGGTACCAAGAGTCTCACACTGATGGAGGAAGTCCGCCCTTGGAATGGGCACAGGCACACCTAGCAGATTTAAAAGCAATATATGTTCCTGCGGCACAGAACATGTTAGCCGATTACCTGAGTAGAGAGACTCTATCGAACAACTAATGGTTCCTGAGTCTCCAGGCCTTTTCTCTTCGTACGGAGACATGGGGAGTACCAGAGATCGACTTAGCAGCCACTCCTGCGAATACGAAGTGTCGGAGGTTTCTGTCCAGAGCATCTTTCCCTTCAGCCGAAGGGATAGATTGTCTAATTCACCCCTGGAACTTCAAGTTGGGGTACATATTCCCGCCAACTCCGTTAATTGCGAGATTCCTGTCCAGGCTTCAGAGATCTTCAGCCACGGTAATCGCGGTAATCCCTCTTTGGCCAAGAAGACCATGGTTCACGACCCTATTGCAGCTCAGCCTTCAACCTCCAATCCTCCTTCAGGTAAATCCGGATTTGCTATTTCAAGGCCAATTTCTACATCCAGCTCCAGAGAAACTGCATCTGACGGCATGGAAGTTGAAAGGGTTACGTTAAGGGAACAAGGCTGCTCACAGGAAGTAATATCGACTCTGATGCAAGCCAGGAAAAGCACCACCAACACCACCTATACAAGAATTTGGAACCAATTCTTTACAATGGCGCATCAGAAGGGATGGGATCCTATTGCTCCAGAACCTTCTCAAATCCTAGAATTCCTCCAATCAGGAATCAACAAAGGTCTAAGTTCAAGTACCCTTAAGGTACAAGTATCTGCCTTGTCGGCCAAAACAGGCACCAGATGGGCATTACATCCGCTGGTTATCCAATTCCTGAGAGCCTGCCTAAAAATCAAACCTCCTAAGAAACCAGTTTTTCCATCATGGGATCTCTCAGTAGTTCTTTAGGCCTTCACCAATCCTCCTTTTACTCCATCTGAATCAATATCTCTGTGGGATCTGACTCTAAAACTATCCTTTCTCATTGCAATCACATCAGCAAAGAGGGTGTCTGAGATCCAAGCACTGATGGCATCAGAACCTTACTTGGTATTCTTTCCTGATAAGGTAGTACTAAGACCTTCAGACCACTTCATCCCAAAGGTAGCAACTTCCTTCCACTACAACCAAGATATTGTCCTACCATCCTTCACTAATGATCAGGGTGAACCTCATCCTCTGGATGTTAAGACGACCATCATTAGTTACCTGGCGGCTACAAATTCTTTTAGAAAGACGGATACCCTCATGGTCATTCCACATGGGAACAGATGAGGTCAAGCGGCTACTTCACGTACTATCGCCTCCTGGTTAGTCAAGTCCATCAAGAAGGCATACTCCATGCATCATATGGCAATTCCTGAATTCATCAGGGCTCAGTCGACCAGGGCAGTGGCTACCTCCTGGGCAGCGTATTGCAGGGTTTCACCGGAGACGATTTGCAAAGCAGCAACTTGGTCCTCCAGACATACTTTCATTTCTCACTATAGAGTAGATTCTGCTCACTTGGCTATGGCAGACTTCGGTAGATCTGTTGTTAGAGCCAATTCTTCCGCATTATAAGGAATAAATATTATTTTCTTGCACCCACCCGACTGGCGAGTTATTTCCCAGCGTGTGCTGCCATGGAGGTGTCAGGAAAATGGATAATTGTATACTCACCTTTCCGTAATTTTCCTTTCCTGACGCCTTTCCATGGCAGCACACAGATTCCCACCCCGTTTTATGGTGATATATTTACAGAGAATGCAGCGGGGTGTCTCCCCTTCAAACTTATAGCTAACCAATCCTGTCAGGTTGTGGGGGCGGAGTCACAACCCAGCGTGTGCTGCCATGGAAAGGCGTCAGGAAAGGAAAATTACGGAAAGGTGAGTATACAATTTTCTGTTTTCTTACTTTTGGATAGAATGGGGAAGAGTTAGAGCTCTTGTAAGTTTCTTATTGATATCTGGGGCTTTGTTAAGCAGGATACACAAGGACTGAAAATCATATCTTTCGGTCCATGGGGTTGATTTACTAAGGGCAAAAAAACTGTGAGCGCAGTTGCCCTCTGCAAGTGCAATTGCTCCAGAGCTTAGTAAACGAGGTAAGGCTTCACTTTGCAAAGAGTACCCAATCCCGTGCAAGGAGAATTAAAAAAACTGCATTTTTGCTTGCACATGATTGGATGAAGTCAGCAGAGCGTCTGCTCATTTACCAAGCTCTGGAGCAACTGCACTTTGCAAAGTGCACAGTCTTTTTAACTTTAGTAAATCAACCCCCATTTGTACTGCTGTTTGTTTATTTATCACTAAAACTGGAGAGTGAAAAATCTGGTGCAGCTCTGCATAGAAACCAATCAGCTTCCAGGTTTTATTGTAAAAGCTTAATTGAACAAGCTGAAGTTAGAAGCTGATTGGCTACTCTGCACAGCTGTACCAAAATTTGCACTCTCCAGTTTTAGTAAATCAACCCCTATGTGTTTTGCTACACATCAATACTGACATCAGTGGGAAACTGCTGCATACCATTACTGAAATCAAGTGGAAACTGCTGCACACTGAGTACATTAAGGAAATCTATTGTAGTCAATGAACAGAAGAGAGTGGTAATATTGCAGTCCTTCTAATAGCCTTTCATTTTGGCTAGGACGAAAGAAAGAAATATACCAGAAAGAAGGTACGCTGGATTACCCTTGATGAATTTAAAGAAACATTAAGAAATTCAAGTTGTTCTGTCATCTCTGATGAGAATTCTATTTTAAATAAAGCCATTAGAAGGCCGGATCTTAAAGTAAGTAATGTTGCATATTTATTTATTTATTTATTTATTTATTTTACATGCAATCCACATTAAATTAGCACAGGTATTACAATACATTCTTTTGATTGAACTTTAGATGTTTGAAGGGTTTAGATGTTTGAAGGCATAGTTCACCTTTACAGAAAAAATGTAAAGGCTAATTAACACAGAACACCATTCCCCCCTATCCTTGCTATACTTATCTCTGGGGTTCCCTAGATATCAACACCCCATAGAGCAATGTGAAGGTGCTGACTAATTAAAATCCATCTGGTCCATCCTGGAATGCTAACAGAGAAGAAAGAGAAAAGCAGAAATTTTGAATCTCCAGACAGCTGGAACAGCTGTGGGGGTGTTGACATCTCGGGTCTTGGGGCTGCTACCAGCTTCCCTGCTGCTTCTATGTCATTGGGCATGTTTTGTCAGTTATTGGATGACCACTAATGATGTAACACATGCCCATGTGCATGGAGCTTCATTTTTTGATGTGTTACAAAGTGAGCCAAGAGTGTAGAGAGAATGAAGATTTTTTTTTTTTGCAGGAGGGTAATTTGCTAATAAACTCAACCTACCAAAAGTTTTTTTAGGTTTACGTTCTGATTTAAAGAGAGCCTGTTACCTGACCATTTTTTAGAATTAAAATCTTGTAGCAGTAGAGTATTTTTAGCGGCAACAGTCTGCCCTTCTTTTATTATTCTTGTATTTTTTTTTCTTTTGCCACAAAGATTTCATGAATCAAAGTTTTACAGGACTCTGTAAATCTTGCAGAAGTGTCAGTTCCGTGTATGTGCTACCCTTCTCCCCACAGCTGTTCTTACCCAAATCTTTGTTGGTATGTCACTAGGTTCCAAGCACAGCCTCCTGCACATTCAGAGTGCCAGAGCGTACATACAGACCAGCCAGCATGCAGTAGCTGGCATTTCTACTATTGTGCTGACAGCTCCTTTCAGTGTGTTCCTCAGTAAAGGGCTGTCAGTGTTGGTTTACAAGTAGCAACCGCTGTTACTGTCTGAGCTGGCGGTTGGAAGGAGAACCCAGCAACCAGCTGCTGCTATTTCTACTATACACTAGACATGTGCACACTGAAATATTTTGTTTCGGAATTTCGTTTTCATTCGAAAAATACATTTATTTAGTTACTCCCGAAATTTGTTTTTTATTTATTTCGTTTCGTTAAAAAATGCATTTGTCCGAAAATCCGAAATAATTAAGGTTGAATCTGTCATTGAAAGATTATGGTGTCTGTCGAATGTTCTAAGAAGATTCGATGGAGCAGCTAAACTGTACGATGCCGCTATCGTACATTTCCGGTCGAATGTACCGCCTACAAGCTATAGTAGAATTCTAATGTTGTATGACACTAGTAATAATTATATTTATTAATTAATTTTACTAGTCAACCAACATTAGAATTCTTTTATAGCCTATGGGCGGAGCATTTGACCATAAATGTTCGCTTTGCCGAATCTTCATGTCAAATCTTTTCTCTCTATGTCGAATAATCTTAGACTAATAGAGTTAGGTTAGGCACATTCAACCTTTTTTGCTATTGTCACTATAATGTTGAATCTTTTCTCTCTATGTCGAACTTTTTCTCTCTATTTCGAATAATCTTGGACTAACAGAGCTAAGGTTAGGCACATTCGACCACAGGTTCTATGGACACAGATCGCTATTGTCAGCATCATGTCGAATCTCCTATCTATATCGAACTGTTGTCGCAACGAAAACAAAGCATTTGTTTATGTTGGATCTTCCGGTTTTCGGTTTCTGCACGTTCGTTATCGTTTGTTAAAACGATAACGAAAATACCCAAAATTCAGACAAAAATGCATTCGGACGAAAACGAATGCACATGTCTACTATACACTTACAGCTTGCAGTGGCCTTTACTTGTAATCCAACACTGACAGTTCTCACTGAGGACCACTCAGAGAGGAGCTACAAGTGCCAGTGTAGAAATAGTAGCTACTCCTTCTTGCTGGCCTCTGTACATGACCTGTGCCTCAAAGGGAGGTTGCGCATAAAACCTAGTGACATGTGGAAACAGGATGTGGAAAGAGTATCTGCATAAGTGTCCTATTCCTCTGAAAATTTGATTCATAAAAGAAAATCATGAAGAGAAAAAAAAAAGTAGCCAAAACTGTCATTAATAAATTAATTTAACCACTTCAGCCCTGGAAGATTTTTACCCCCTTCCTGACTAGAGCACTTTTTACAATTTGGCACTGCATCGCTGTAAATGACAATTTTTGCGGTCGTACAACGTTGTACCCAAACTAAATTTGCGGCCTTTTTTCCCCACAAATGGAGCTTTCTTTTGGGTGTATTTGATCACCTCTGCGGTTTTTATTTTGTGTGCTATAAACAAAAAAAAGCGACAATTTTGAAAAAACAATATTTTTTACTCTTGGCTATAATAAATATCCCCAAAAATGTTTTTAAAAAAATGTCTTCATGAATTTAGGCCAATATATATTCTTCTACATATTTTTGGTAAACAAAATCGCGATAAGCATATATTGATTGGTTTTCGCAAAAGTTATATCGTCTACAAACTATGTGAAAGATTTATGGTATTTTTTTTTTTTAATTATTTTAGTGGTACTGCGACATTGCAACGGACAGATTGGACACTTTTGACACATTTTTGGGACCATGCAGCGATTAGTGCTATAAAAATGCACTGATTACCGTGTAAATGACACTGGTGGGGAAGGGGTTTACACTAGGGGGCGATCAAGGGGTTAAATGTGTGTTCCCTCAGTGTGTTCTAACTGTATGGGGATAAGACTGACTGGGGGAGGAAACATAACGTTGATCCTACTTAGTTGGAACAAACGATATGTCTCCTCTACCCTGACAGAACAGGGATTTGTGTGTTTACACACACAAATCCCCATGCTGACTCTCATGCATGTGATTGTGCATGGCCGGCGGTGATCACGCCCACCAGCCATGCGCATCGGGTCCCCCGACGGAGCGCGCACCCTCTGGCGGCTCTTAAAGGTGACCTCGTACCCATAGGGAGTTTTGCGCAGCAGTGCCATTGTGCTGCAGTTAATATGAGTGATCCGTTTGGGAACTGGTTCAAAAATTATCTGGTGGCAGTCTCTTTGAGTTAACAACCAAAAAAAAATTACTTGCACCCTAAGCTTATGCCTGTGGCAGAACTACCAGGGTTTCAAAGGTCGCACTTGGGACTGGGCCCTGGCATTCCACCACCATGGGGGGGCCCCATGACAGCTGTGGGACAGTAAGACTTGGTTCACACTGCTGTGACCCCAAATTTTTGCAACTCCCTTGCGACTTCCTTGACTTGCTTGCAATTTCCTAGTGACCTCCTCGTGATCTTGCTTGGGACTTTTGTGATTTACCATTGCAGTCTATGGAACTCAAATCCCGGCCAGAGGAAAGGGCCCTGGGACCGATAAAAAGGGCCCTGGTGGTCAGGGGGCCCTTTTTTTTTTTATTCAAGGTTCTACTTACACCTCTGGGTTATGGTGCTATTTTTACCAACAAAATTCCTGACAGTCTAATTAAATCTGATCTCTAGGCACAGTGGAATTTCCTTGAAACGGATGCTCTTGACACAATCTAATATGATATTTATCATGTTAAAAAATTGGAAATTCAAACTTCCATACCTCCATTCCTCTGTCTATATACATCATACCTCTAGATTCCTCTGTCTATATACCATAATTATCTTTCCCTACTTCCTAATTTATTGTCCACTGTTGAGCTCCTCAAACATAAGAAAAACACCTTAGGGCCCAGCCCCACTTGTTCTTTGTTATCAAGCTCCTTTATCCTAGATCTTTATCTTTGTTTAAAATACGAAAAATTTTACTCTGAGAGAGTTTGAAACTTTATTTTTGAGTTATTTTGTATATAGTCTATGCAGTTATTTGTATGTTGATTGTATTACTATATATCTACATTGAATGAGTTTTGGGCTGTTTTTTGTGCACTGTCAATGACATGTACATTCCTGTAGATATTTTATAGATTAAAAAATATTTTAAAAATGAAAACTCTCTTTACATTTCTTATATCTTTCCAAAACAGCCACTAATGATATTTAATTGATATTTGAAATGCGGAATCACACTGCTCTTTTAGTGCTATTTTTGTAAAAATAAATTATTAAGGTCAAGTTTTAATTTGTATTTTTTGCTATAAAATTACTTATAAATTACTTAGAACCCCCAAGCATTATATCTTTTTTTTCTAGTAGAGACCCTAGAGAATAAAATGGCGATCATTACAATATTTTATGTCACACTGTATTTGCGCATCTGTCTTACAAATGCAATTTTTCTGAAAAAAAAAAAGTTTTATTTAAAAAAAAAAACAGTAATGTTAGCCCAATTTTTTTGTATAATGTGAAAGATTATGTTAAGCTGAGTAAATAGATATGTAACATGTCATGCTTTAAAATTGCACACACTCGTGGAAAGGCGACAAACTATGTTACTTAAAAATCTCCATAGGCGACGCTTTAACATTTTTTACTGGTTACCTATTTAAAGCTACAGTGGGGGTCTAGTACTAGAATTATTGCTCTTGCTTTTATGATCATGGCAATACCTCACATGTGTGATTTGAACACCGTTTAAATATGTGGGCATGACTTACGTATGCGTTCGCTTCTGCGCGTGAGCTCAAAGGGACAAAAATGTTTGCCTATTTATTTACATTTTTATTTTTTTTACACTGTCCATGTAAATTTTTTTTTTTTGTGATCACTTTTATTACTTTTACAAGGAATGTAATGCCAAAAAGACCTCAGATCTCACATTTACATTTAAAAGCAAAAAATAAATAAAAGTAATTTTGCCCTTAAGAGGAGAAAAAAATCATCCCTTTAAGGCCGGAAGGCGGAAGTGACGTCGCTTTGTTCCTCCAAGATCATAAAGCTGAGTGGGGGCTATTTTGCTGCCCAGCCATGGATCAGGTCGGATCTGCTCTGGGCTAACCAATAGGTCTGGTAAGCCCAGAGATGACCGGGACTCAGCGGGAGGGGGGGCATCTGCCGCCGGGACCACTTTTATTAGACGCTGAATTGTCCACAGTAACAAAAATACCAGGATTATGGCAGCTGCCATAACAACGGTATTTAATATCAAAGTAAGGACGTATTTAAATGTACTGTGGACGGTCTTGAAGTGGTATCCACACAGGTAGCCCAGACACCTTAATGCAATCACCATGGAAAGGCATATGTTGGTTGTCCAAGAACAAGAAAGTTGAAAATGTGAAATGTGAAAGTTGTAGACCCTGTTCTAGTTACCTAATTCCATCTCTGGTGTCAGGAAATCTACATTTTTGACAGCAATTTAGCATCTATCACAACAAGGATGGGATGCTTTAACTAGAACAGGGTGGTTCCACAACTTTCAAACCTTCCACCCTATTCTTGGGCAATCAAAATCTGCTTAATAAGTGGTTTGGATAAGCTATGAAACTTCTTCAACACCTGAATATAAAATCCACCTGCATATATTATAGGATGCTTCCAAACTATAGTAAGGAGAGATGGTTTCATGTATCCTGAGCTGTAAAGAGCCTTCTGACACCTCTTAACATTCTAGCTGAATTTAGTTTTCTATTTAGAATTTAGTGTACATATATACAAATGTCAGATGTAAAAAGGAAAAAAAATAAATTAAATAAAGTTATCACATTTGTCTATTTTGCGACCTAGTACTCCCCCTAATCTTTGCAACCCTAGGCAATTGGTTACCATTACTGCAAGCACAACCCTGCCTACAATTTAAAATTGTAACAACTCTTGTGATTCAAAATTAACTGTATATTCAGAAAAAACAGGATAGACCTGTAGGATAACACATTATTGATATTTTTTACAGGTTAAATTTATTAGAGTTCAGAAAATTCGGTTTGTATGGAACTATGCAGAGAAAAAGTTTGAAAACATCGGGTGAGTATATAGGTGAATGCCTTATTTTAAACGTCTTTCAATAGAAATATATCCATCAGAAAATAAAAAAGCTTGGATAAAAAGCAACTCACAAATTTGTGATACAAAAGGGATAATTCACTAAGGTGTATATCTTATTTTAGTTGCATTACTCTCTTTACTTCATCCATTATCTCCCCTCAATATTCGCAACATTCAATGTTTCACGATATATATATATATATATATATATATGTATATGTATATACACACGCTAAGTATTTAACATTATCCAACTATTAGTCCATAAGTGGAATAAAGTCCCTTAGTGCTATATTAAATAAAGTGCTTGTGCTCGTGACATTCAGTGAAGGACAGGTGCTCTACTTGTGCTCAGTTCAGGTGCCCCACATAGATGTACACTCGCCCTGAATATTGACCACCTATCTCTAGTGTGGTCACTTGTGCTTGTTGGGGAGTCCTCCCCTGGGTGGTGTCTTTACTGGAAAGCACCTCAATGGGTTAATCCTCACATATAGATGGAGAAAGAAATAGTGGAGGGATACCACATAGCATAAAACAATAGGAATTATTATTCAGAATAAAAACAGAAGTGTATAAACTCACATTTTAAGGTGCCTAAATCCTGGCCAGGGCCATCCCTACCATGGGTCCCGGTGGGTCTATTGGACCCAGGTGGCACTTTAAGAGGGGCGACAAACAGGGGCGTAACTAGGGGGCGGGGCATCTTCCCAGAGCGCCGCATTGAGAGGGGTGACACAGTTCCCTCCACTTTCTTCTTCCCCTGAACCTTACGAGAGATCTCCTCAGCTCTTCTCAGCTCCCGGTGAGGCCACTGCCAACTGCTGTGGTGAAGGACAGGCAGTATATCCCACTGCCGCCTAGTTAGCAGAAGCCGGGAAAGAAACCTATCATAACCGGGGGGGGGGGCAGGTCGGCATGCTCCCCCATTCAGGGACAGTAGGGGGGCTCCATGAGAAGCTTGTGGCAGGGAGGGGGGCAGCATTAAAATCTATTTTTTTCATCATTGATAGTGCTCCATGGAGCAGGCTAGCAGCTCTGCTCCTTCTCTCGGTGTGGCCGATCAATGTGCAGAGAGGAAGGCAGGCAGAGGCAGACAGCCAGGAGAGGACTCCAGCCTGCTATACAGTGGAGTGGGGAGCAGCTCTGTGGTGCCCGGTATCTCCCTTTACACCTCCAGCCAGCAGTGCACACTCTACAGTGGAGCAGTGTAGAGTTTTGTGTGTGTGAGAAGGGGGTCGGGTGTACAGAGATATGTAAGTGGGTAAAGGGGGGGTGTTGGGGGTTTAAGAGCTGCTGAGATCTCTAGTGCAGTACATAGATGTGCTGGGGTACTGGGGGTATGGGGACTTACTGAAGGGTTCAGAGGATTGGGATCCTGGTACCCAGTATATGCAGCATATGTGTAATGGAAAGACTCCGGCCGGCATATGGTGAATACTGCAAATTGCGGCTCAGCGTGGTCCCGGGCATGACGTAGGCGGAAGTGTTAACTTGATGACTTGAGGATGACTTACTGTTTCACCTTAATTTTCACATTAAAATGCTAAAAACGTGAATATCACATAAGCGTGGAGTCCATATATTTCAATGTTAAAGTGGTTCTAAAGGCAAAGGGTTTTTTACTTTAATGCATTCTATGCATTAAGGTAAAAAACCATCTGGGTGCAGCTCACCCCACAGCCCCCCCCCCTTATGCGTACCTGAACCCTATTTTGATCCAGTGATGTGCATAAAAGCAGCGGCTCTCCTGGGGTCTCTCTCTCCTCATTGGCTTACTCAGCCATTGACTCCTGCTGCTGTCAATCACACCCAGTGAGAGAGCAGGGGGCGGGGCGGGGCCGAGCTGCACTCTATGTGTAAATGGACAATGTCCATTCACAGGAGCATGGCTCGGTAACGAGCCTGCCTGAGTACACCCATATCAAGGGAGCACTCAGCAGGGGGGAGGAGCCAGGACCGCCATAGGGGGCCCAAAAAAAAAGAGGATCAGGGCTGCTCAGTGTAAAATCATTGCACAGAGAAGGTAAGTATAACATGTTTGTTATTTTTTTTTAAATTACACTGTTTCGAATCATTTCAAATGCATTAACTGTTGTAAGCCAGTATTGCTCATGAATATTTTTTTTTCTCGTGTGCTTCAGTAGTTTATTTCTATTTCAAATAGCTCTTTCCATGCTCTTCTCAATAGAAACCTCCTAGAACTTAATAATTATCTCCACTTAGAAAGTAGTGTTAGTTTAAAGCACACTTGAGTTGTTTATAAATGACCTAATCCAGCACTGATGGAATGTAGCAGGTGTAATGGAAATTTGTAAGTTCTGTATATAATTGTATTGTATTTTGTATGTATTGCACACTGCCCTCACTGTGCACACGGCACTAATAATATTTTCAGTAAATGTTTACATTCTTTTGAGTCCTGATTAGAATAAGCCTGCCTATGTAACGCCCCTTGTTACCATGAACGTACAATTGTAATATTAATGTGATACCTACGTAATCATGTGCATAAAAGCCTTCAATTGCGTCATAATAAAGCAGAACAGTAATTTGGAAAGATGCTGAGCGTATCTTTTGTGTCTGTTCCCTACTGCAGTAGTTATTATTAATTTGGAACCACTAATCAATATGAGGATAGGAGTTGCCTATCATCAATTCAACCGAGTCACAGGCAACCTCAAGTTTCTGCTTTTACAGTCTGCTTTTACAGAAAGCATTTATTGCTGCTGCCCTTGGGATGATTAGTGAACACTGGAGATACAGGATTAGTTTGAAGAATGAATCAGTAATTGCATGGTTGCTGTGTCAAAAAAATCACCAAGCCTTATTTACTTCCAATCAGAGAAGTGGCCCTTGAACTCTGGCAGGGGCAAGTAGTGCACCAATAAAAGCCTTCCTGCTAGCAAATATTATATAAGCACTTAAGATGTGTTTTATAACACTTTTATAAATAAGGATCAGTGTGCTCAATACATGATTAAAATATGGTTACAATCACTATACTATAGTATTGACAAGGGGACCATGCATAATACATTCAGGTATGTTGTTCAGCTCCACTATCTGACTACAGTCCACCTTCAGTACAGAAAGGCACTCAGAGCCACAATGAAGGAGAAAAAAATCCATATAGTTCATGCAGTACATTGCAAGGGATGGTCAAAGACAGGTGATTGTCAAGCTCCGGCAACTCCTGGCAAATAGACCTGGGAGAGATCCAATGTGAGAATGCAAAAGAAGAACAGCAGGGTGCCAGATTAAAAAATTATAAAATCACCACTTTATGTGCAGCTTGTATACAACTCCATTGGCAGAGGTGAAAGGAGCACAATAAAGCAAAAAAACAGTAGTTTGGAGGGATCAGCTGCAGGGGCATAGGCAAATACTCGCCGAGATAGAGGTGAACAGCGGCATCTGTAGCCCTCGCTCAGGCCATGTACTGGAAGCCATGACGGGAGGAAGGGGCAGGCCGCCGTTCATCAGTCCCTCCAGAATGCTGTTGTCGCTGTATTGTGCACCTGCTGCCTCAGCCATTGGAGTTGTATACAAGTATTTTACATGTAAGTGAGCTACACATTAAAGTGGTGATTTTATCCATTTTTAAAGTGGATGTAAACCCAATGTCATCCTTTCTATACTACTGCCATAGGGGTTAACTATAAGGATATACATGCCTCCTGCATGTATCTTTACCTGTCAAATGTCTCCCCTCTGTCTGTTATTAGACCCGAAAAACTGCATATTCTGTGGGTGGGTCTGTTGTCTGGAGCTCGTGGGTGGAGTTGTGATATCAGTAGACTCCCCGCCCACCTCTACACTCCCCTTGTCAATATGCATTTTCTCCTGTGTATTCCTTACACTGAAATTCTGCTATGATCTCTAACATCCAGTGAAAAGACAGGAAAGTAACCACATGACTTCAGCATGCCAAATCATGCTGAGGTGTGGAACAGCCAATCCTTGCAGAGCTGCTGAAGAAAGGAGTGGGGGAGGGAATTAAAAAATACTGCATGTCTCTTAGGCTAGTGCACAAGATATGTAAATCACCTGTCACTCACAGCAAGGGGGAGGATTTGACAAAGTTTTTCTCAGTTTGTCAAGATTTATCTCACTGAACAATAAAAGAGGATTGCTCAGAGATAGATTAACTCTATGTGGCAAGACTGGGCTCAAATGATAGGAAATCATATACTCTACAGTATGATATAAAAAAAATTGGATTTACATCCATTTTAATCTGGTGCCCTGTTGTTCTTTTTTAAGTACAGGCATGGTGTTTTCTTGGGTTACAAAGGACCCTCTTCAGAAGCCATGACAAAGTTTTTATATTTGCTTTCTGTGATTTTAGAACTCTGGAGGAGAATCTTTCTTGTTACAACATGCACTTATTTTATGGGTTTGGTCTGAAGAAGGAGGAACAAGCCATCAGGTAAATATATTTCAAAGTGGCCTTCTACTACTGAACTAAAAATAATCCTAAGGTTATTTTGTCACTTTGTACCTTTCACAGATTCTCCACTAATAAAACAAAGTGCCCACCAGATGTACTGACCCCATTGTGCATAGAGGTCAGGTCTTGTTTCACCCAACCCTTAAAGAGGAGCTGTGGTCATTTCTCAAAAAATGTGTAGCTGCTGACTTTTAACATACAGACACTTACCAGCCCAGGGATCCAATGCTGTCATCTCCCGGGTCAGTTCTCCACCAGTCTTCGGGTCCCTGGTGCCATCTTGCTTGTGGGAAGCAAGCTGTGACTATCATGTATTTCACAGCTGCCTTTCCACTGTGTATGTCTGAGATGTGCTGAACTTTCTCATTGGTCTCCTGGGACATGTGACGTGTCCCAGGTGGTTGCAGGTGAGGAGGGGTGCCAAAGTGGGAGCGTATAGCTATCAGAAAAGGGTACCTGCTCCCAGATAAAACAAAAATCCAAAAGTAATAGGGAAGTGGGCGAGGAGGATGAATGAAACTTCCCTTTACAAGTTAATTTCTGCTTTAATGGGTGTCCTGCACTCTGCTCTCTCTAGACAAAATTCGACTGGCAGAGCTCCTTCTACACTCTCTTCTCTACACTCTGTACCCACTACAGGTGGGAAGGTATTCACATTTGTCATCAATAAAAACTGTTTACGTCACAGACTACAATTGTATGTGAATACTGCTGGGATCCAACTTATAAAAAAAAGTCTGCAATACAGTTTATTTGACATGTTCAATTTAAATGAGCGTCTTTAGGAGTGGCAGATGATGAATTCTTCAGAAAATTACAATGCAGATGACCTTAGTTAAGCATCCTGATAACATCAAAAAAGAGTTAAAAGCCCACAATTTATTGCATTTTGCCCAAGAACAAAATGAAAATCCTGAAGTGATTACGTTTACAGCTATAAAAACTAAGCTCTGTTGCAGAGGTTGTAGTAAGCTTAGAGAAATCTCTAAGAAAGAAACATGGTGGATTTATGAGCTTAAAATACAGACTGAATGTAGAGTGGGACATCAATTGTTTTCTGAATAATTCCTAGCCATGGAGGGAGTATAATATTTTATTTTTTCAATTAATATAAGTGTTTGGTTGTGAGAACACCTTTAGGCTTGATATATTACAATATTCCACTTAAGGTATCTTTATGAAATTATTTATATTTTAAAATCTTCTTGCAAGTGTATACTGGTTTTGAACATGACATGTGCTAACGACTACAGCTGAGGAGTTTAACAATTTATTGAAAGATTCAGAATCTGCTCCATAACCCCTGAATAAGCTCAGTTGAACAAAACATGTCAGGTGGACTGTAGTAAAGAAGATTCTCTAAGCTGGACTGGAGGATGTATGCAATTTTTTTTTTTACAAATTTAGGATTTTATGTTCAGTTTTATATGATCATTTTAATTGTTACATTTTGAGAACCATATTTGCACTATTAAGTGCCTTTTTTCTTTAAATATTTTTTAAGCTCACAATAGGTGTGCCTCGAGGATCCCAGGAGTATTCACACACTTGTAGGAGTAGGCTGTCATAGTCTGTGATGTAAACAGCCTTGATTGATGGCAAATACATGTACTCCTATTTGTAGAAGGTACGCACTGTGGAGGAAATTCAGACATCTGCCAGTCTAGTTTCCTAGAGATAGTAGAGTGCAGTACACCTAATAAGGGTTTGACCCTGACCTATGCACTATGGGGTCAGTACCTCTGGTGAGTGCTTTATTTAATTGGTGGAGCAAAGTTCTTATAAAAAGATGCAAAGTGACAAAATAAACACCAGGGTGTTTTTTTCTATTGACTTACAAGTTCACAGCGTTGCATACCATTCTGAATGAATGTTTGAAAAATGGTATATTGTCTGTTTACATTGGCTGCTAAAGAAGATTGGATAGCGTGGAATTTAAAGAAATTGTTTATTAATTAGTGGTTCTCAGTTGTTTATTGACGCAATAATGAACAGTGTTTATAATTGGATTTGAGGTTTTCTGCACTTTACCAGCCCTTTTCACATTTAGTACGTGTTTACATTTATAGTTTCCTGAGATTTAAATGCAAAATGTTTTACACTTATGAGTAACCAGAATGTGTCACCATTGCGAATAGTTAGCAAATAAGCATGGAAATATCTATGAACAATATCTCCCTATTATTGACATTGCCAGTTAAGATACCAGTGGTTCAGAAAATACAAGAAAAGTATTGGTGTTTCTTTCCTAAAATAGAGTTTACAAAATGAAATTTCACAGAGACTAGAGTAAATAATGCGCTCCAATCATGTAGAAGAAAAAAATGTTTTTTTTTTGTAACTGAAGAGGACTCAATGAAGTTAAATTATTAAAGGATTATAGATGAATAATTTAGTAAAATGGATGAACAAGTAAAAGTGCCCTACATGTTATCAAAATGTAGGTAGCCTACAAAGTAATGATGCAATGCTATATAGTCCCATCCCAAATCTAACACATGAATGCCTCTTATGCGCTGTACACACGGTCGGACATTGATCGGACATTCAGACAACAAAATCCATGGATTTTTTCAGACGGATGTTGGCTCAAACTTGTCTTGCATACACACGGTCACACAAAGTTGTCGGAAAATCCGATCGTTCTGAACGCGGTGGCGTAAAACGCGTACGTCGGGACTATAAACAGTCCCAGTAGCCAATAGCTTTGGTCTCTTAATTTATTCTGAGCATGCATGGCACTTTGTGCGTCGGATTTGTGTACACACGATCGGAATTTCCGACAACGGATTTTGTTGTCGAAAAATGTTATAGCAAGCTCTCAAACTTTGTGTGTCGGAAATTCCAATGGAAAATGTGTGATGGAGCCTACACAGGGGCTGAATTTGCGACAACAAGGTCCTATCACACATTTTCCGTCGGAAAATCCGACCGTGTGTACAGGGCATTACTCACACATCCATTAGTGATATTTTGCACATTTGGTGGACCTGTTCATTTGCAAAGTTTTTCTTCCACTGTTTTGTATGAACATTCCCAGGAACCCTTGGTTGGCTGTCTTGCACAGTGCAATAGACAGTCTAAATCCCAACAAACTTTAGTGCAGTATTCCTTGCAGAATATTTGCTAGAAACTGTACGAGGCAACTTAACCCATTCTTGGGAGTTAAACAAAGGGTAGATAATATTATGATTAATGAATGCCTGACAAGTCTTTTGGATTATAAACATGCCATGTTGCGGCTGGCCTGTCATCCACGCTGTTTGCTATAATTTTGCCAATGCCTTAGTGAAGATAACCCACCTCCTTTTTTCCCCCAACATATCTTAATCACCCCTTCTTTCTTGTTTCTGATACTTTTCATCCTATATATTTTTCAATTTCTTGCTCTTTGGATTATATTTTTTTGCACAAAAAATAGCCACTACTAGAGTATTTCCTCCAGAACATTGTTTCACATTGATTTTCAGAAAACAAGACATGAGACCCTAAAGCCTGGTGCACAATATGAGTTTTTCCCATTCAACCCAGCGTTTTGAACAAAAAAAAAACAAAAACTGTCAGCTCTGGTCAGAGTCGCTGTGCTAAAAATCCGATTTTAGTACAGCGATCTCCCCCGCTGAGTTGCTGTGTTCTGACCGGAGTGTTCTGCCGGAGGGGACGCCCCCGGCAGAACACTCCGGTCAGAGCTCTCAGCCATTGGCTTAAAATGCTGATCGAGAGCTGGTCAGCTGCTTTTTTTCCAGCATGGAAAATGGCCGGCTTCTGTCGGACCAGCTGCCGTACACATAGGCTGAACATCGGCTGTTTTTTATTGAACCAGTCGGCCCACGTGTATGGGGCTTAACTGATGGATGTTGTTTATAATCTTTATTGCTACTTGTTGTTGAGATCAACTGTACGTTCTTCTTGCTGTTTGTCTGACAGTAACAGTTTTGTTATAGACATCTACTAGCATGCCCCTGTGATAACACTTCTGATAAATGATAGTTCTTGTAATTTTCATGCTATAGTTGAAGCTTGTTACTTAAAATATAACAACAAAATAGTGATACAGAACTTAAAGTAGAACAACAGTTTTTTTCATTATGGATAAAATAGAGTTAAAAAAAACTGTCTTTTTTTTTGCTATCTGTGTCACACTGGGGATATTTCCTCACCCTTAGTTGAAACAGTAATTGAGAGGAAATCTCTTCAAAGTCACCAGGGTCACCATAAATTGTATCACAATTGGAAGATTTACCCAAATTCAGGATTTTTCTTTACTTTCACTTTTGATTATAACAATGAACAGGACAAATAGAAAGGATGAATCTCCTAATGAGGAACACAGACAGCAATATAAAATCTGACAGCTGTTCTAATCCTTCTCCACTCTGTTCAAAGCGAAATAAATGAAAAAAGTTTTGCCTTTAGTTCCTCCTCAGTATAACATAATGGCAGCTCATAATTATCAATCAGAATCCATATTTTACTGAGATGACATCAGCAAAATGAAATTAGATTGTTTTGGATTACCGCGATTTGCACTTCAGCTTTGATATTTGCAAAGTTCTTTTAAATGGGAGGTGTTCGTTGGTAAATGTCAAAACAATAAGATTAATTTGCTAAAGATGCTGAGAGTCATTCAAACAATGAGTAAATATTCATTTTTATTATTCAGCCATGTGAAAAGCAAATTCCTGTCCAATTAGAATACCCAATCATGTGCAGATGCTTTTCACATGTTAAAATTCATACAGTTTCCAGTGAAAATTATCAACTCATTTTGGTTGGTTTACTGAGGGCAAATAGGCTGTTTACTTTGCAAGGGAAGTTGCACTTTGAAAGAGAATTTTCCCCAGAGCTTAGTGAATAAAGTGAAGCTCTGCTGACTTACATCATCTAATCATGTGCAAGCAAAAATGCTGTTTTTTTTTAATTCCCTTGAAATGTAAAAAAAAAAAATCTGGGGGCAAATTCTCTTGCAAATTCTCTTTTAAAGTGAATGGAGTGATTTTTTTTTTTATAGTAAAACATCCTCAATAAGTTTTCTAGCATACTCCAATATGACTTTGTCTTTTTTAATAGATTCATTATTACAGAATGCCGTTATTAGCAGCAAGTTATTCAAGGAAAGACGCTAAAAATTGCTTTGTAGTTGTGATCATGTCATTGCTGTAATTACTGGAATGTGTGGAATGTGCATAGGTACAAATGGAATGTATTCTGTGCCCTATATCCTAACTGTGTGAAATGAAAGTATGCTGTTGTGCATAGCTAACAGACTCTGCTTCTTAATTTGTGGTTTACACTAGATGAATGACAAATGGACTACATGGCATTCAGTTTTTTTTTTAATAATCCTGCCCACATACATGCGATCACCTGATCAGATTGAACTGATATTATGAGTCAGGCAATGTCAGTAGTTCACTGGACATACATTACATTGGCCAGACTTGTATCATATTTACACCAAGATCAGATTCAGTCTTTATCTATGATAGGATTTGTAACTATTTTCTTATGCTGATATTATACTCACTCATGCTTGGTGTTTTGTTCTATTCATTCCAAATTACATTGAAACCTACCCAAACTACCATCAGTTTAATTAAAATGTTCACTGGATTTTTCATGCTCTTAAATAATCAGATCCAAAAAGTCTGATTATAGCACACTCAAAACATCCAAATATAATAAATAAAAACTGTCCAACTCTTCCGATTATTTTCAGTTCATCTTGAATAAATGGTTTGAAAATTATTGCAATGCCATGTACACATGCTGCAAACTGTTTCACAGAGTAAAGTGCCAAAGGGAATTTATTGAAACAATGTGTGGGAATCTTCATAGGAAACATCTACTATATCAGACAGTTTAGGGTAGCCTTTTTCAACCACGGTGGGCACCCTGGAGTGCCTTCAGGTTTCTTCAGGAATGCCTTGGCAAAATGCCTACAGTTCCTAATTTTTTTATACAGGCCAGTGGGTAGATGAAGCCTGCCTTTTAGTTGCATCAAGCCACATATTTTCATTGTGCACCATTACAACCTTCTAGCCCCCCGGCGTCATAACAACTAATGATGTAATTGGTTGATAAGGAGAACGTTTGGTCCTGCACTGCCTTCCCCTGCCCCTCTCTGTCAGCACTGGGGTCACATTAGCTGAATGAGGGAGGGAAACTGAGGGAGAAGAGAAACATTGGAACACTAGTCAGTACCAGTGTGCAAAGGTGCATTTTCTTTGGAAGAATAAATCATCTCTAATATTGGGTGTCACACATGTGTGAATGTTGCTACATTATGTAAAACTACTAGTTTAACTTTTTACATTTTAGGATGGGGTGCCCCAAGGTTGTGCATAAATTCAAAAGGGTGCCTTGATTGAAAAAAGGTTGAGAAACACTGGGTTAGGAAACCAGTTCTAAATGGTGTTGTTCCCATTTAAGGTAATTTGCACTGGCAGAATCTGCCCACACTTCTTATTTCCAGCTTCCATCCACATAGAAAAAACAAAACAAAAACAAGAGACAGAGGTGCCAGCAATTACCCTCTAATAATTAGTGTATAGAAACCAGTGGCAGCTGGTGAAGTTTTAGGATGGGGGGGCGCCAGACCCCGCCCCTCCTTTTTGACCCCTCCCACTTGATGGAAATGGGCGTGGTCTCAGTGAAATAGTGGGCTTGACTTAAAGGAGTGTGGCTATAAGGGGGTGTGGTTAGCGTCTGAGATGAACGAGGTATGGGTGGAGAGGGAGAGAGAGATGGAGGGACAGCAGGCCCAGATCCTACACAACAATATAAATATGTGTATTCCAGAAAGTTTAACAATCAGCAGATAAAGATACTCCAAACACCTTGTATTAGCGCTTCAATCATCCCTGCACCATGGTTGTTATGGTGTCAGGATGATTGAAGCACATTATTTCTATTATTACATTGTAATATAAAATGAAATTATTCAACTCACCATAATGCAGAATCAGTGGGAGCCCTAAGCCTGTCACCTGCCACGTCGCCTGCCACCAGATGCCATCAGGTGCCCCCAGCAGAGTCTGTCTTTACATCAGGTGCCCCCAGCGGAGTCCCTCCTTACATCAAGTGCCCCCAGCAGATTCCCTCCTTACATCAGGTACCCCCAGCAGCGGGTCCCTCCTTACATCAGAAAGAGAAATTATCACAGCTCTAGGAAGGTCAATCAGGAACAGACCTCTGCTCCAGGCTGGAAGCCACAAGTACTGGCAATGCTTATAGCGAATAAAGTTTTGAGAAAAATCCTGGACAGCCGCACTCAAAATAATTTTTGCCTTTATTGAATAAAAATCAACAAAAATACATGCCACAGCAGAGTGTGCAGGAAAACTGACGCGTTTCACACTACAAACAGTGCTCTATTATAGCTATGATTATTTTGAGTGCGGCTGTCCGGAATTTTTCTCAAAACTTCATTCCCACCTTACATCAGGTGCCCCCAGAGGCGGGTCCCTCATAACATCAGGTGCCCCCAGCAGCAGAGCCCTCCTTACATCAGGTGCCCCCAGCAGTGGAGCCCTCCTCACATCTGTGTCCCTATCAGCAGAGTCCCTCTTTACTTAGCACCCGCGCGCCCCCTATGGACGGGCCGCCACTGATAGAAACCATAACACTAAATGTTGATACTATTAATTACAGTCTGTTGTTCTATGAGATATTTTAGTTATTATGATACTAATTTTGTATTATTTGTTCTAGGAGATTAGTGTGTGGCTACAACACAATTGAAGTAGAAGTTGCTCCACTATGGAAACTATTTTTATATAAGGTAATCAAATTATTAAAAAACTACACTGTATACAAATTCACACTTTAAACTGATCTACAGGGAAATAGCCATCCAATTATAATTAAAAAACAGACAGAAACAGCATTAGTAATGCACATCGGTGAAGGTAAAGACAAGGAACGGGCAAGATTTACAATTAGGCACAAGGGCACATGCTTAGGCAACACAGAAAAAGGGGTAGCTTTTCCTTGTATAAATAATAGTCACACATTTTAAAAATATCTTCACTAGGGGTAATAATCCCATATATTGTTATTTATTCATCCACCTTGCTGGAATATATAAGTAAAAAAGGCAAAAAATAAAAAATAAAATAAGAAATGCTTCACCATCTCCCTTGTATTTTGCTGTCTTAGGTATTTCCACAAATCTAGTATAAAAAAATTAATGCAGATAGTGTCTTGTTGAAGTTTAAACCCAAATCAAGCCATGCGTATTGCCCTAACTGGTCTGTCAAACTCCTATTTTTATGTATCTGCAACACACATGCAGACCTGCACATTTAGAGTGTCATTGGGTAAAGTAAAAAAAAACTCGAAATAATTAAATATTATTTAGCAGAAAGTTTTATCCCTTATTAGCATAATCTTATTGTTGTTTGTAATAAAAGTCCTGCCATAATAAATCCTACAAATTGTGAAAAAAAAGTGTATACGTGGTAATATGATTACTTTTCTGTTAACTGTTATTGACAGATTATTTTATTCTGTTGTCTTTGTTGACAGGTGTTGGATATGCTGTATATATACCAGTTTTTTGCCATTATCCTTATGCTAGTAGAGGGATATCTGGGTTATGCTGTAGCCATTCTGATTTTATGCGCTTGTAATATAACTGTATCACTTGTTGAACTCCGAAAGGTAAGTTGAGTAAATACTTAAAAAATTATCCACTTATAAAATAATATTTTGTGCTGTAACAAATATCGTCATCATCTTAACTAGAAATGAGTGACAGTTTGCCCAACCTAAACTGGTAATATTGAGAGTCTATGTGCAGGTGAAAATAACACAGACCCAATACGGTATAATTAAGGGTTGGGAGAGGTTGTATTGACACTGACCCTGTACCCTGTGAGATCAACAGCCAAGAAGAGCCAACAACAACATTTTCAGGATCTGTCCTGAATCCCACTTTCTTTCTCTGAGCAGTAAGGAACATTTGATTGGTTGTCTTAGCACTGTAGATGTATTGTCCCCACTCTGAAACTAACACTGTATGCCTAAGGCTTCTTAAGGCAGAAATAAAATCCCAGTATGTTCCCTCAGCTAAAAACTGATAATACAAATAATCTTTGTAACAAAAAAAAAATGCCAGAATTTAAAGAGGTCTGTATTAGGAACGTATAGTTGAAGTTGAAAATGTATGGCTATTTTTGCATGGTTACATTGGTCCAGCTTAGACTATGATACTGTAAGTATGTACAGTGGTAAAAATAATTAGTAGGTTTTGTACGTTTGTCCACTTACAAAGAAATTAGGGGTCTATAATTTTTATCATAAGTGTATTTTAAATGAGAGGGACAGAATTTAAAACAAAAATCCGGAAAAAAACACATGATACAAATGTTATAAATTGAGTTGCAGTTCAGTGAATAAAATAAGTATTTGATCCCAAAGAAAAACATGACAGAGTATTTGGTGGAGAAACCCTTGTTGGCAATCACAGAGGTAAGATGTTTCTTGAAGTTGGGTACCTGGTTTGCACACATCTCAGGAGGGATTTTGGTCCACTCTTCTTTACAGATCTTTTCTAAATCCTTAAGGTTTCTTGGCTGTCTTGGCAACTCAAAGTTTCAGCTCCCTCCATAAATTCTCTATAGGATTAAGGTCTGGAGACTGGCTAGGCCACTCCATGACCTTAATGTGCTTCTTCTTGAGCCAGTCCTTTGCTGCCTTGGAAGTATGTTTTGGGTGCATCTTCCATTGTCATGTTGGAAGACCCATCCACAACCCATCTTCAGTGTTTTGGCTGAGGTAAGAAGGTTCTCATATAAGATTTTACAATACATGGGCCCGTTAATTGGCCTCTCACTGCGGTAAAGTCGGCCTGTATCTTTAGCAGAGAAACAGCCCCAAAGCATAATGTTTCCATCTTTCTGCTTGACTGTAAGGATGGTGTTCTGGTCATAGTCAACATTTTCCTTCCTCCAAACACTGCGAGTCGAGTTAACGTCAAAGAGCTTAATTTTGGTCTCATCTGACCACAGCATCTTCTCCCAATCCTTCTCTGAATCATTTAGATATTCATTGGCAAACTGCAGATGGGCCTGTACATCTGCCTTCACTTTTCTCATGATTATCCTCACCCCGTGAGGTGAAATACTGCAAGGAGCTCCAGAACCAAGGCAATTGATGGTTATTTTGTATTTCTTTCATTTACAAATAATCACTTCAACAGTTGTCTCCTTCTCACCAAGTTTCTTGCTGATGGTCTTGTAGCCCACTCCAGCCTTGTGGAGGTCTACAATCTTGTCCCTGATGTCCTTTGACAGTTCTTTGGTCTTGCCCATGATGGTGAGGTTTGAAAGGAAGAAAGAGATTCTGTGGACAGGTGTCTTTTATACACATAACAAGTTGTCATTAGGAGCACCTTCTTAAATTGACAGGACTAATCTGCGTACCATATGAGCACATACTGTAACCAGTCTGTGGGAGCCAGAATTATCGTTGGTTGGTAGGGGATCAAAAATGTATTTTACTCACTGAACTGCAACTCAATTTATAACATTTGTATCGTGTGTTTTTTTTCTGGATTTTTGGTTGATATTCTGTCTCCATCATTTAAAATACACCTATGATAGCAATTATAGACCCTTTATTTCTTTGTATGTGGGAAAACTTACAAAACCTGCAGGGGATCAACTAATTATTTTAGCCACTGTAAGTGACATACCTGGCTGATCCCCAAGGAAGCTGGAATCACTGTAGTAGGCATACAACGTTAAAAATGCTTGCTTTAGTGCCGGTTCACACTAGTGCGATGAGAGAACCCTGCAAATCCAGTGTGGGTTCCCGCATTGCACCTGAATCGCACAGTGGTTCACACTGAGATCTGCGAACCGCTGCAGGTGTCAATGTAAAGTTAACGACACCCCCAGATTGGTCAGGAGTTCGCAGTATGAACTGTGAAATGGTGCGGGAATTGGATCGCATAAGTGTGAACACCCATGCAATCTTATTCCAGTGCGGACCAAAAAAATGGTCCTGCACCATTTTGGTGCGAATGTGATGCGATTTCAGCCACATAGTTTGTATAGCTGAAATCGCATTGCACAGACATCGCATGTGATCTGAACAGCAATGCAGTGTGAATCACATGTGATGTCTTGCATCGCACTAGTGTGAACCGGGCCTTAGGGTTATAGAGTGATCATGTGCATGAGCACAAACAATTATTTCATTATATAAATTATTATAATAGTTATTACTGCTACTACAACAATTTTTTTTCCTGTACTGACTACTAGACCACTTAGCACTAGACCACTTAGCACTACTAGCACTTGCTTGCTAAAAATAAATCTGATAAGCCACTAGGGACAGAGTAATTGGCAGAAAAATTAGGGTTAAATGAAATTTCCAGCACTGCTGGCCGCTCTCTCCTGACACACCTAATATCCACAGCACTGGTCCCTAGTAGTGTTCTTACTATGCTGAAAGCTTTCTTGCTATCTATCCTTGATTTAAACAAACCTGAGTTTAAATCAAGGCAGTAATAACACAAAAGGGACATGCAGTCAGGGGAGGCAGGTGAGGAAGAGCCTCACCTCCCATGAACATAACAAAAAACTATCGACTTTGAGGGTCATAGCTCGGCGACCTGGGGTCACAAAGACCCCAAATTTGGGGGATAGGTAGCTGAAGTCCTACCCCACCACTGGTCAAAGGGCTCCTATCATCTATGGTTCTGGAGATACAGGGCTCCTTGCACAGCCTGTCAGAAGCTACATACATAGCAGCCAGTTTAAATAAAAACTGTCACACTCTGTTTGAAGCAGACTGAGAGGATGAGCTCACAGTGCCTCTCCTCACTTCTTGTCAGAGGCACTGAGCTCAATGGACAGCTTGGAGCCTTGGACCAATGGTAAAGTACCATTGGTCCAAGCTTTCCAATAAAAATGCTGCAGTGGAGGCACGCCTCTCACTGAAGTGTCATAGAAGGGGGCATGTGTCTAAAAGACACATGCTCCCTTCCAGCCCAGCCCTCTTAACTACAGCCCTCTTAACTACAAGGAAAAAACATGGTTTTATGAGTATAAGATTTACCCATAATCCCATGTTTTTCTCACACAATTAAGAGGAAGAATGAGACTCTATTTACTGTGAAATTACTGGTTTGAAATTATAACTTCAAGCTTCAGTAAATTGTCCATTAAGCCACCTGCTTGAGTACAGTTTTTGAAAATATAGGTCAATTCTGACGCTTCACTCCTACATGCAAAAATCATATTTTTTTGCTAGAAAATTACCCAGAACCTTCAATCATTATATATATTGTTTTAGCAGACACCCTAGGGAAAAAAATGGTGGTCATTGCAACTATTTATGTTACACGGTATTTGCGCAGCAATTTTTCAAATGCATTATTTTTGGAAAGAAACTGTTTCATGAATAAAATAAATAAATGAATTAAAAAAATACTAAAGTTAGCCCAATTTTTTTTGTATTCTATGAAAGATGATGTTATGCCGGGTAAATAGATACCTAACATGTCACGCTTTAAAATTGCGCACAATTGTTGTACTTAAAGATCTCCATAGGCGATGCTTTGAAATTTTTTACAGGTTACATATTTAGAGTTACAGAGGAGATCTAGTGCTAGAATTATTGCTCTCGCTCTAACATTTGCGGCTTATGTAACC
The DNA here is from genome assembly GCA_037952925.1 of Lithobates clamitans. NCBI lineage: Eukaryota > Metazoa > Chordata > Amphibia > Anura > Ranidae > Lithobates > Lithobates clamitans. The sequence goes on from JBBGZY010000160.1 coordinate 303,127, forward strand.
TGTGTGTATCTGGCTCTGATACTAGTCAGTGCCTCACCAGTCACTAACTTCACTGCACGTCCCTGTAACACAGCTGACACTGATATGGGGCCCCATGATCTGCAGCTATGCCCCTGTTCAGAGGTATTTAAATGTGTGCCAGTATTGACTGATATGCTATTACCCCTCCACTGCCACTTGTTCTCTTGGAGACCAGTCCTACAGTGTGGAAACCTATCGGGATTTCTTATTTGAATGAATGATAGAGGTTCAGAGGTATTATGAAAGAAGACTCACTGCCCTTGTCATTATTTAATGTATAATTTACACAGTAAGAATTTGGTTTACTTCATTATTGAGTAGATTATGTTATAACAAAGAAGTCATAACATAATTACTCAGTAAATAGGTATTGTAAAGTGCATCTTAATGAAAGATCTAGAGTGCATTCTCAACCCATAATCTTCCTCTAGGGGTCATTTAGATATCAAATTCCCCATTTGGTTTTCCTATTTTTTTACACTTGGGTTAGAGAGTGAGGGGGCAAGGAGATGAGGAAAGACTGGATTTATAGGCATGAACTGAACCCCTGTGTCAAGTTAGATCTAAAGATGGGTGGAGAGGCAAAAGCAAACTACAACTATCCAGCTTTGCAAAATAGTACACAAGGCTGTAGATTGCTGGCAAAGCAGATTTTCTAAAATGTTCTCATCACTGGAAATACCATAAAATCAATAGTAATAATGATACAATGAAGTTTTTGCAAATATTTTTTAATATTGTTACAGCTGTCTACAAAGCTCCACAATCTTGTCAAAACTCATAACAACATGACATGTACTGTCTATCAAAGAAATGGAGGTATGCAATTTGATTTCTTCCTAGTGATAATGGTATATATTGCATATAATTGTTAAGTTTAATAAGAAAAAGTCATCTTTATTATCTTAAGTATATGATGTGATTAGAATTTTTAAATACATAGTGGTCGCATAAAATCCCCACACTACTGTATGCGTCCCAGGGCATACATTTACATTTAAATTTTTTCAAATAATGTATCTTCTCATTTCAATATTTTAGTTCATGGCCCTTCTTTTGTAGTTTTTGCAGCATTGCATTCTTTTACCAAACTAATTTATCAGGAATTCTAATCTCCTGGCTGCATCTCAGCAACTTAAAAACAGCTTTGTGTGACTGACTCTTTACACAATGGCTTAATTGTCTTTAATACACCCATTTTTTTAACTCTTATCTAACGCTATGTTTCTATTCTATCTGTATAAAGTTCAGAACACATTTAGCAATAAAGAATGCTAATTATATCTTAGTGCAATTGCAGCTCCAATCCTCAATCAAATACAAACAATAAGTGCAAACATAATAAGTGACAATATATACTAGACCAAAGCTTATATAAATCCAAATAAGTGAAAACGTCCAACTTAAAACAACTATGAAAGAAAATTCAACCAAAACATTACTAATTCTTGTGCATGTATGATCAAAAGTCATTCATCCAACAGTATTGTGGATACTGGCAGAATCCTATATTTCTCCTGTGGGTCCCCTATGATGACAAACCTTTTATGCTGTTCATGACTGTTTAGAAAATTGGGGTCATCACCATTTGGTAAGTGTTCACCTTTTATCACAAAAGTAGTGTAGACACTTGGAGGAATTCACAATTTGGAAGAATGGATTTTGTTTACACCTGCACAAGAATTTGGAATGTTTTGTTTGAACTTTTTTCACATTTGTATAAAGTTGGACTTTTGCACTTAATTGGATTTATATTAGCTTTGGTCCAACACATGATTTCACTTATTATGTTTGCACTTATTATTTGTATTCAATTGGGGATTAGCGATGCACCTCCGCTTACGAGTTTTGTGGATATTGTGTGTCAGAATATTGTGCAAACTGCTTTTCTTTCACTTTTTCTTTTTTTTATATTTTGACCTATGCATGGTTACATTAACATTTTATGAATGCTAATTAAATATTCATGCTATGCTTGATGTATGCTGGTGTATCAGCACTATCCATTACTAAAAGATTAGGTTTGCCTTTTTGCAAAGCATGAGGACATTAAAAGTAAAATTGCTTTTGCTTCCAGTTCATTTTACAGCTTCAAAGTCAAGGATACTGCATTTCTGACAGGATCAACGTTTATTTTTTGTACTTTATGAAAATGTTCTTAGCCTGAAAAATAAAAATGAATGCAGCCAACACATCTAAATGCCAATAAGCTGCAATACATAACATTGTTTTGGATTAAGTTATCTTTTAATTGAAAGGATCAGTCCACCAAAAATGTAAATGTCAGCTTTAGAAAATTCCTGCCCAACCCTGCTATTTTATCATATAAATTGTCAGTAAAGCCCCATGCACACTTTGCATTTTGGGCCCTCTGCATGAGATTCTGGTGTTTTTTGTGTGGTGGAATGCACAGACACATCTCCTTAGATATAAGGAAGGTGTTTGACACCTTTAGTTGTGAGTATCGATATATTTCCCTAATTGGATTAAAGCCCTGTATTCCTCCCTGATGGCCAACATACTTTAAATTCCAGTTGGATATGTTTTTTATAAACAGGGGCATAAGACAGGGCTGGCCATTATCCTTGCTTCTGTTTGCTCTTGCTATTAAACCACAGGCCATTTGGTTAAACCAAGATACAACAGGAATAAAAGTAGCAGGATACCATTAAAAATTTTTGCCTATTCTCCAGTGATGCACTTTTGACACTTTTAACCCACTGACTTCCATCCTTAATATAATTCTGCTGCTTGCAGCATTTGTAAGACTTTCAGAATACATGTTAATGCAACTAATTTAAAGCCTTGAATATTTCCCTTACTGGTTGCACCTTACAATTTCTCCAGCGTTTTTTGCCCTTAACTGAATTCCCTCTATCTTACCCTAACTGGAAATCAATCTCAAATCGTTGTATGAGGCCCTATGATAAGCCAAATATCCCAAACTATTCACCTATCTGTACTGTTTATTGACCTCTTGGGAAGACACACCATCTCCTGACCAGGACAGATTATGGCTATAAAAATTACCTTACCGCCCAAGTTTGGAGTGCTGTAATGCAACTGTTACAACTTGTGTGGAAAAGCTCTTCTCACTGAGCACTGATGTGCAAAAGAATTAATAATTACAGCTGCTCCCCTCAAAGTGCTAACTTAAGTGATTATAAACAGTGATAGGGGGCGCTAGTGGTAAAGTGCTATAAAGGTGATTTGTGAACAATTTTTACATAGATGAAAAAAAATGCATGTTCAACTTAATAAACAAAGTGCACCATGCTGAGTAAATTGTGAATACAATAGATTAAAAAACAGTCCTTCAAACGTTCATTAATTCTTCAGTGATAAATTGCCAAATCCTAACACCATCACCATAAGGCAGTAGTCTCTGCACCCGATGTGTCTGATTAAGATTTCCTACTCACCAGAAGAATATGACCATTTTAATTAAAAAGAAAGTCAGACAAGCTTGGTTTGTGGGCCTTTAGACTTGCTTAGATGTCAATGAAGATGTGACAGCAAACCTTTAAGTATATAACCTCCTCTCCACCATGGTATCCCATTAAAAATAAGATATAAAAGGTACCATAACGTAAAATAGTTTATTAAAATGTCATAAAAACAAATTACAGATTGGCTGCTTACATTCAAAAGTGCCTTCTCCCAACACTGAGGATAATCGCATAAGATAATCGCAGGAACTATCAGCCGTCCGGACTGCGTTTGTGGGTCAGCGTGCGTTCCACTGCCGTAGGACAATAAACCTGAAGTTCTAGACGCGAAAGTGACGTGACCGGAATGCACCTCAACGTACGCTTCATTTTACAACGTCATCAGGAAGCGTTCCGGTCACTAGGCAGATTACATTATTTACCTTTGAAGTGAAATGTTATTGGCGAAGTTCCTAGTCTCCGCCTACCCCATTCCTTAATCAAAGAAACACACAGTCCTCATAGAAAAACAGCAGTGAGTGACTACAACCATGGATTTTTTTTTTTTCATAAATGGATTAAACTGGAAGATCACTATATATTTGTTAAACCCAATTTACTTTGAATATTAATGATGTATGGACAATGAATATTAAAATTGAAAATAAAAATGATAAAAAAATGAAAATGAAAATAAAAATAAATATATGAATAAATAAAAATGAAAATAAAAATAAATATATGAATAAATAAAAATGAAAATAAAAATAAATATAAAAATAAATAAAATTGAAAATAAAGTGAATTAGAAAACTTAAAATAATAAATGATAAATAAATAAAAATAAATATAAATAAAAATAAAGAATAAAAATTAGAATATATAAAAAATAGATAAAAGTGAAAATAAAAATAAATGAAAAATAAAATATATGAATAATAAGTGATAATAATATTAGAAAGAAATACTAGTGAACATTAAATTATGTGGTTATTAATACGTATTGGGATATACAGTACCCTTATAGATTCCTTTCATAATATGCTTAAAATTGACTGGTTGCTAGGTGAGAACAATTCATGTATATGTGCAAAACCCTAGTGGTTACATAAACGTATAGTTGTGTATGATACTTTATGACAATTGGTAACCTGATTATTAGAATTCATACAAGATGCCACTCTCTAAATACCCGATTATGTTAACCGGCTGTAGAGTAATGGACATGAATTCCCAGAAGTAGATATTATTAATTATTTAAAAAACAGTTTAGCTCCAGATCTATATTCATACCAGCAGGCTGCATGGTATTTGATTTGATTTGATTTCATTCTGTGATACTGCTCTTTTAAGATGAGTCCCTCTCCAATGTTTTGAAATTTTAGCTATTCTATAGAAGGTGGGGTCTCTAAAGTGTTTTGACACACTATGTTTAACAAACCCATTTTTTTCAAAATAATGGGCCAATGCTTTTTGAATATTCTTTTGACTTCTCTATACTGGCAATGGAAGCCTGTGATAAAGGCTATATCTCCTTTGAATGTCGCTTTTTTACTATTATGCCCTGTACACACAATAGGATTTTCCGATGGAAAATGTGTGATAGGACCTTGTTGTCGGAAATTCCGACCGTGTGTAGGCTCCATCACACATTTTCCATAGGAATTTCTGACACACAAAGTTTGAGAGCTTGCTATAAAATTTTCCAACAACAAAATCCGTTGTTGGAAATTCCGATCGTGTGTACACAAATCCGACGCACAAAGTGCCATGCATGCTCAGAATAAATTAAGAGACAAAAGTTATTGGCTACTGCCCCATTTATAGTCCCAACGTACGTGTTTTACGTCACTGCGTTCAAAAGGATCGGATTTTCCGACAACTTTGTGTGACCGTGTGTATGCAAGACAAGTGTGAGCCAACATCCGTCGGAAAAAATCCATGGATTTTGTTGTCGGAATGTCCGATCAATGTCCGACCGTGTGTACAGGGCTTTAGTCAGAAGGGATATCCTATTCAAAGCAAGAACTTTTTTTTGGCAGTTTAACAGTTCCCTAACTGAATAACCCTTTTCTATGAACCTATTTGTTAGAATAGCTGATTGGGTATTGTAATCTTCTAGGCTGTCACAATTCCTCCTAATCTGCATGTATTAGCTTTAAGCCATTTCAGATGTTGACAGCTTTGAATGAGCACATAGCCATTCCTGTCAGCAGGGGCGTTGCTAGGGGGTGGCTATTGGGGCTATAGCCCCGAATCTGGGGCCCATAGCCCCGAGTCTCTTGCCGCAGGGTCCCTGCCTAACCAGTGGGTTGCGGCTGCTGCGGCAGGTGGGCTGGCTGCATGAGAGAGGCGGAGGAGAGGAAAGAAGTGAGCTCTTCATAGCCGGGCCTCTTCAATTTGGGAGCGAGGTGCGGCAAGCAGCAGAGAGATGACATAATCTTTCACTGTCCGCCACAAATTGGCGCTCTTCCGCCCTCACAGCACGGTCATTATGGAGCTCCACTTTGCAGCCAGACCCCCTTGCTTCAATGTCAGATGTGCGGTGGGGAGCAGCGAGATGACATCATCTCTTACTGCCCGCCCCGCATCACCGCTCTCCTGCTCTCACTAAATGGACCAGTGCTGTCAGCCTGCCACCAATGCAGCATCAATGCACATTTGATGGCACTGGCTGGCATGGCAAGTGACAATCCACATCAGTTGGCAAGTGACAACCCAAATCTAGTGGCCGGTGATGTGGCAAGTGACAATCTGCAAATGGTGGCAAGAGATGTGGCAAGTGACAATCTGCAAATGGTGGCAGGAGACGTGGAAATTGACAATCCACATATGCTGCCAGGTGAAAGTGGCAAGTGACAATCCACCACTGGTGGCAGGCGACATGGCAAGTGACAATCCACATCTAGTGGCAGGTGACGGTGGCAAGTAACACGCTGCATCTGGTGACAGGCAACGGTGGCAAGTGACATGCTGCATCTGGTGGCAGGGGATGTGGCAAGTGACATGCCCAGGGCTCCCACTGATTCTGCAGTATGGTGAGTTGAACCACTTCATTATATATTAGAATGTAACAATAGAAATAATGCACTTCAATCATCCTGACACCATATCAACCATTATGCCATGATGATTGAAGCACCAACACCAGCCATCGCCCGTGAAAAATTGCTTACCACTGGTCCCCCCCCCCCGTGGGCATGCAAAAAGGTTGGTGACCGCTGCTATGGGCTCTAGCCCCAGATCTTTAGCAGACCTAGCAACTCCCCTGCCTGTCAGTATCTTTAACCACTTCAATAACGGGCACTTTCCCCCCTTCCTGCCCAGGACAATTTTCAGCTTTCAGCACTGTCGCACTTTGAATGACAATTGCGTGGTCATGCAACACTGTACCCAAACTAAATTTTTATCATTTTCTTCCCACAAATAGAGCTTTCTTTTGGTGGTATTTGATCACCACTGGGGGGTTTTATTTTTTGCTAAACAAACTAAAAAATTATTTATTTCTGTTATAAAATGTTGTTTCTCCTTCACTAACGGGCACTGATGAGGCATAACTGATGAGTTGGCACTGATAAGGTGGCACTGATGGGCACTGATGAGAAGGCATTGATATGTAGAACTGATGGGCACTGATAGGAGGCACTGATATGCAGCACTGATGGGCACTGATAGGCGGCAATGATGGGCACTGACAGGTGGAACTGATGGGCACTGACATGCGGCACTGATTGGTACTGATTGGCACTGACAGGTGGCAGTGATGGGCACTAATAGATGGCACCTATGGGCAGCAGTGATGATGAGGCACTGACATGTATTACTGATGGGCACTGATTGACACTGTGATGGGCACTGATTGGCACTGTAGTGGGCACTGATTGGCACTGTTATGGACACTGACTGGCACTTGTGTGGGCACTGATTGACAATTTTATAGGTATTGCTTGGCGTTAATGATGGGCACTGACTGGCAGCTGATCTGCACCTCTCATGGAGGCTGTGTTGATAATCAATGTGCTGATTATCAGCACAGACCCCCCCACTGACAGGGATGCACAAAAAAATGTAATTGAAGGGTTAAAAATGGCCATGGGGAATAATTATTTCTGGATACAAGACGATTACTATAACCAAATCAAGGGAGTTGCCATGGGGGCCCGCTATGCTCCTAGCGTGGCCAACATAGTGCTTAACAAATGGGAACAAGAAACCATTTATCAAAAAGAGTAGAGAGGGCTCAAAATTTACAAAAGGTATATTGACGATATAGTATTGTTGTGGGAGGGTTCTCAAGCCAGTTTAAAACTATTTTTAGGTGTAATTAACACTAACAACTAGGGTCTAAAATTTTCAGCCCACTGGGATCAGGTGACCATCAGTTACCTGGACCTAGTATTAACAAAAAAACATAATAAAATTACCACCAATACGTTCTTTAAAGACAGGAATGGCCATGTGCCCATTCAAAGCTGTCACCATTCAAAATGGCTTAAAGCCATTCCTAAAGGCCAACACATGCGGATTAGGAGGAATTGCGACAGCCTAGAGAATTACAATACCCAATCAGCTATTCTTACAAATAGGTTCAAAGAAAAAGTTTATTCACATAGGGAACTGTTAAACTGCCAAAAAACGTTCTTGCTATGAATAGGGAATCCTTTCTGACTAATGGCAAAAAAGCGACATTCAAAGGACTTATAGACTTTATCACAGGCTTCCATCGCCAGTATAAAGAATGTTCAAAAAGCATTGGCCCATTCTTTTGAAAGATAGGGACTTGAAAAAGATTCTACCATACAGACCTCAATTTATTTATAGAAGGGCCCCAGGACTTAGGAATAAACGTGCACCAAACATTCCGGACTCCCGAACAAAAGTAAGTACCTTTTTAGATAGGGAACTAGATGCAAGGCGTGTAAAACCATTAAAAGAACCAAGAGAAGATTGATAGCTTCCATTCGGTGGTCACACAACAGAAATTTAAGATAAGACCACTTATCACTTGTGACTCTTAGTATGTCACCTACATATTAGAATGCCCGTGCCCAAAACAATATGTGGGCAAGACCACACGCAAGTTGTGTACAAGAATCAATAAACATATCACTAACATTAAAAATGGGTTTGTTAAACATAGTGCATCAAAACACTTTAGACAGCACCATATTAGAGACCCCACATTGCTCACCTTTTATGGAATAGATACAATTTCAAAACACTGGAGAGGGACTCATCTTAACAGAGGAGTATCACAGAATGAAACCAAATGGCTGTATAGGTTGGATACTATGCAGCCTGCTGGTATGAATATAGATCTGGATCTAAACTGCTTTTTAAATAATTAATAATATCTACTTCTGGGAATTCATGCACATTACTCTACAGCCAGTTATCATAATCGGGTTTAGAGAGTGGCATGTTGTATGTGTTAGGTTCAACTTTTAAATAAGTTGCCTATAGTTTATATTGATTTGTCAAATTTAGCCGTAAGAGAAATAGACACAGAGTCAGATATCCGTGTATCAGTCCCGAGCGTTGAATGTCCCATACTGAAACTAAATTGTCTTGTTTATTGCATCTTTTATAAGGTGGGTTATATAAACACAAATATCAAAGTACAACATACATATCAGATAATAAAAGCAGTTTCGACAGATAATGATGTATCAACAGCCAAAGGTTACAATAAAAGCAGTTTCATCGAAAGAATAATGTGTCAGCAGATAAAGGTTAATTTCATAAGAAACTGCAACGCAGGATTTTCATAACAGACTATATTTCATAACAGATTTTACATGTAGGCATTAGATTAAGTAAGAACTCTGAATCAAATCCCTAACCTTATCAACTTCCCCCTTTGACATCATCCTCTCCTTCCCCCTGGGTCCTCATGAATAAGTTCTAGTCAGTTTTTCCCCAGAGTCCTTTCCCTGACCGCGAGTTGTCAGAGGGGTAAAACCCATCCCCCTAGGTATTACCAACATCTTAAATTCAAGAAGAGGAGTAGGGTGATGTCAATTTACCTTAATATCCCCTTTCTATTCTTTTTATCTTTTTCTGTATTCTCCGATATATGCATATATTGGTGTCAGTGAGTATCATTAATGTTAATATTATAATTACCATAGGACTGAATAACCAACTGAATATGCTAGTTGCCGTGGGAGACATACCATTAAAAATATCGTACCATTGTGGAGTTATGTCATGTTGTACCTGGGAGGATAGATGTACGAGTCTGTTTTTGTTTATTACAGCGAATATAAAATTATTCTGTAACGTGTGTTCAAGCGTTTCAATATACTGCCTCAAAATTTCTGATTGCTCCAGAACCTCTCTTAGTGAGTCTAATGAAATAATGAAGGGTGTAGTATCAGTAAGGTTGGATACTTTATAAATTGAGGAGAATACTTTTTCTGCATCTGGCTCGAAGAGATATGTATCATTATCCCACTTTAGTAACTTTATATTCTTAATACATCCTGAAAAGGGAGCTGATCTATTTAAAGGCTGACATGGTATAGTTACTACTTGTAATAATACATATGTGCTGGGGTCCTATTTCTATGAATCTATTGTTTACATTTATCAGTGTTCTTTGCATTTTGCATATGCTAGTTTGGTATTTTAGCAAACGAGGTTCATATACTGGGGAACTTCTGCCGCATACCATTCCCTTATTAGTTCCTTCACATAGATTTAAATCATGGGTTCTGTTTCCTTTATCTACATATTTCCCATATATTTCTGGATACCAAAACTCGTCCTTAATTACTAGTGGCATGACTACTAACTTACACATTTCCATTACATCTTCTACCCGGTATGCTTCAAACCTTCCTACACACCATTTATCCTCACATTCTATTTTATCCCCTTTTACTTGGAACCATACACCATTGTCAATTAGACCCTTAAAATATTTCATCCAGGTATGATAATTTCCCAACTGAAGTTCAGTCCTGGCCCTATTTATTTGTATATGATAGGATAAGAGGTTAAAAGAACATTGGGTAAAATTTACAAACTGTTGACTTTGATTCCACAGCTGTAGCTCTGCTCCTATCGTGTGATTTATTAACCCTCCCAAAAATTGTAATAGGGGTATTTCTTGCAGTTGGGTTTCAAAAGCGGTGGGTAACCATTCGCTTGTGATTGTAAAACTATCTGCTATATGTGCTACTGCATGTTTCCATCTATTATTCATTTCTTCTATTTCTATCGAGTTTAGAACTCCCATCCCTGTACCTGACAGTCCCAGTAAAGTGTCATACCATGCTCGTCAGTACCTACATTTTGGAATTTCAGGAAAAGTTACAATAAATTTGACTTTTGTCTTTTGTTGTGATACTGATACATTGATACAAGTGTGGGGCACGGGTGTTAGCACTGATGATTCAAATGTGGGAACTACTTCTTCCTCCATCTGTATGTGAAACCCATAGGACTGTGCATTCCAATACCACCCGTCCTGTCTCTCTCTTCCCTCCACCAAGAGGCACAGAGGAAAGTACTGGATTGATTAACGGTAATATCTATCAGATTAAACAGCCCTTCGGTTATATTCCCTCCTTCTGCCATGACTGTTAATATTTGGTACATTTGTCCCATTACCTGTTCCCGGGCTTGTTTCCATGTCTGCGAAAGGGATATTTTATGACACCTATGATTTTTACTATTGTTAAAAAGGAAAACCCATATTATCATTCCACTGGAAAGTTACGGTTACTTCTGAGAGGGGGTCTGCTTGTATCCATCCTATACCTACATCTACATGAAATGGTCGCCTATGTCCTTTAACAGTATAATTACCCACAGTATAATCCTTATTTATCTCATATCCCGAAACATTTGCTACTTTAGGATCGTCTATAACCCATTGTAAATTGGCTGTTTCCTCTACCTCAATTACATTAATACCAGGAGTCCATGCATGTATTTGTAAAACAACAATTTTCAACAAACAATATGTAAGTAGATATTTCATCATGTTGTTTTCTCGGGTTGTTTCTTGCAATGTGATGCGTGTATCCAGGTAGGTTTTCCCTCCAGCTTTACTGAAGTGACTGTGGTCAAGAGTACTTGATAAGGACCTTCGAATCTAGGTTCCAATGTTTTTCTGGTGTGTTTCCTTATATATACATAATCCCCTGGTAGCAGCGTATATGTACCTGCTATTGAATTAGGGTCTGGAAGAGAAGAATACCCACTTTTGTGGATCTTAGTTAGACGTTGTTGTAATTGTATTACATATGCAGTCAAACTATCACATTGCAATTGCATACTCTGTGGAAAGTATAAACCTAATCTAGGCGCATTCCCAAAAAGTATCTCATATGGGGATAATCCTGTTTTCCCTGTAGGGGTGTATCTTATGGAGAATAAAGCCAAAGGCAGACATTCAGGCCATGGCTTGTTTAACTCTTGCATGGCTTTTTGTTTTTTTGTTTTTTTTTAACTTTATTGTCCCATTTACTCTCTCCACCAATCCTGAACTCTGTGGGTGGTAAGGGGTGTGAAAACTTTGTTGAACCCCTAACATGGTCATCACATTCTGCGTGATTTCTCCTGTAAAGTGTGTTCCCCCTATCTGATTCTATGGTTTCAGGAAGACCAAACCTAGGTATTAACTCAGTGATCAGTTTCTTAGCTGTGGCTTTTGCTGTAGCTGATTTTACTGGATAACTTCCGGGCCAACCTGAGAATAAATCGATACACACGAGAACAAACTCAAAGGGGCCACTCTTGTATGTGGTCATTTGTATGTAGTCAATTTGCAGTCTCTGGAAGGGGTATTGGGCCCGGACCTGGTGTTTTCGTGGGGTTTTTTACTCTCTGTCCTGGGTTATTCAGGAGACAGATTTGGCAGGCTGCACAGTAGTTTCTCGCAGTACTACTGAATCCAGGGGCGAGCCATCCTTGATTCACAATCCTATACATGGAATTGGAACTAACATGTGTGGGTAGGTGAACTGCCGCTGCCATTGCTGGGTACAGAGAGGCAGGCAGGCATATTTTGCCTCCTTCCCTCCATACATTGTCATGGTCTGGTGCTGCTCCCATTCTGACCCACTTATCTTTCTCGCTCTCCCCTGCTTGCTCCTGTAATTTACTCAGCTACTGCCATGTTGGTTCTGGGATACTCACCTCTACTGCTGCTAAGGTCTCAGGCTTCCTTCCCCTAGAGCTGCCTGTTTTGCAGTCAAATCTGCAAATGCATTTCCTTTTGCCTCAATTGTTTTTGCGCTCGTGTGTGCCGCTATCTTCATGATGGCCACTTGTTTAACCTTTTGAAGATTGTTCTAAAGCTCTTAATTCTGCTTCCTGTGCTGACATGTGGGCTGGTAAGGGCTATGCTTAAATCACCTGTGTATCAGTCACTACGGCATACCCTGTGTGATATTTACCCTTGTCATCAGCAAACCTACTGCCATCTATGTATAAAGTGTGCTCGGCATTTAAAATCGGTGTATCTGTAACATGTGGGAATCCCAAAAAGTCTCCTGCTCCATGAGCTGAAAACAATCGTGTTCATCTACTTCTTTAAACAAAAGAGTGTCAGTTCCCTCATTTCCTTTCTCACTAGTACTATCATTCCCCCTTGCCAAATCTAGTGACTGAAGAGGCAAAAAGGTGGCCAAATTTAAAGTTGTACAGTGCTGAAAAGTGACATTTGGAGGTAAGAGTAAAGTACACTGTAACCTTAATTGCCTAGCCATTGAAATGTGTTTGGGCTGAACTTGAGACAAGATTGCATGTATGTCATGGGTGGTATGCACTACAACTGGATTGTCTAGAACAATCTCTGATGACTTATCTATGATAATTGACACTGCAGCTACCGCCCGTACACAGGACGGTGAACCTCTAGATACTGGATCTAATGCTGCTGAAAAGTAAGCGACTGGTCTTTGTTTTACAACACCTGTGGCGTGTCCAGTGATCTCAGCAATGTACAGATTAAATGTCTTAGTATAATCTAAAGTGATAAACGACTCATAAGCTACTTCTGTAAGCATATACGGTACAATTTTCAAACAATCGTATAATGGCTGCATCAAAGTGCTAGCGTGTGGTATCCATTGTCTACAATATGACACAATACCTAAAAACATACACAATTGTTTGAAATTCTGTGGGGGTAACATTCCCTTTATCACTTGAACCCTCTCCTCAGTGAGATGTCTTGTACCCTGTGATATACAATGTCCCAAAAAGATAACTTTTTCCTGACACACTTGCAACTTTTTCTTATTAACCTTGCAACCTTTTTCTACTAAAAAGTGCAACAAATTAAGGGTGGTGGCCAAACAAGTTTCCTTGTCAGGGCAGCATAACAATAAATCATCCACATATTGTAACAATACACAAGAATCAGGTGGTACCCATTCTCCCCTCAAGTACTGGATATATCTTGTGTGGTTTACGTTCTATGTCAGTATATGGGGGTGGGATGGTTGAACTAATATCCCAACCATCACAATCTGGATTATATTTCCACCCCTCTTCTTTTGCTCTATTTGAAACCTTAATTAAGCATTGAACCTGACGCATCCATTGCTTCTCTAACACCTCTCCTTGTCTGTCCCTTTTTATTTCACTTCATACATCCGGGTCTAAACCCGCTGCTCCTTTCACCTTAAATTTATGAAAGACATCCTTTAAGTCCCGCGCTTCATCTTTCCCATAGATGTTTGTAATTATCTGTGGCACCGTGTAATGTGCCACAACTCCCTGACGGGGTTTTGTGTTCCTCTGGCCCATTCTGACAGTCCAGCCTAGGTAGCGTGTGGGACACTTAGTGTACAATATAAAACACTCAACCAAGTTACACTAGTTCCTCGTTGCCTTTTCCTCCTAGGATGCCAGAATACTAAAAACCTCTCCTGAATGAGATTCTTGAAACCGAATTACTTTATATGCTAACCAACTGACAAAATTTTATGATCAGACTGACGGCTACAACATATACAAGCATTCCTTGAAGTGACCAGGTATCCGACTAGATCTCCGGGCTTTATGGAGACCTTATTCCCCCCCCCGTATCTGGGGTCCCTCTCATACACTCTTATCCCTGCTTTTTGGAGCAGACAGGGCTTATACTCTCAACCCGTCTATGGTTTATGAGTTAGATGTGAGGTTAAGCATAAGCGTCAGACCCCCAAGCTCACAAGTTCCCAATCATGTGAGGTAAGGCGCATTCCGTTGCTTAGTTCGGCAATCCCCTTCTAACTCATACCATCCTTGACAAGGCTCATTCACTTTCTCAACAAGACAGACAGACAACAAACAACAAATAATTCCAGCAATATAAACCACAATATGCAGTAATTCTAGACTCACCACTACAGAGGCTGGTGTTTTAAAACCAGGAGAACCATAACTGACAGAACGGATAGGCACAAATCAGGGGAGCACAGAATATAAGAAAAATAAAGCTTTTTCTTACCTGCGCAGGTTTTCGATCTGTGGTTCCCGGAATGCCTGTCCTTTTGTTCCGTCAGCGTAGCTCAGCCACCTCTTGTAGCAACTTGGTGGGCCCCTGCTATTCGGGCGCCAAAATGTTAGGTTCAACTTTTAAATAAGTTGCTTATAGTTTATATTGCTTTGTCAAATTTAGCCGTAAGAGAAATAGACACAGAGTCAGATATCCGTGTATCAGTCCCGAGCGTTGAATGTCCCGTACTGAAACTAAATTGTCTTGTTTATTGCATCTTTTATAAGGTGGGTTATATAAACACAAATATCAAAGTACAACATACATATCAGATAATAAAAGCAGTTTCGACAGATAATGATGTATCAACAGCCAAAGGTTACAATAAAAGCAGTTTCATCGAAAGAATAATGTGTCAGCAGATAAAGGTTAATTTCATAAGAAACTGCAACGCAGGATTTTCATAACAGACTATATTTCATAACAGATTTTACATGTAGGCATTAGATTAAGTAAGAACTCTGAATCAAATCCCTAACCTTATCATATGAATTCTAATAATCAGGTTACCATTAGTCATAAAGTCTCATACACAACTATAGGTTTATGTAACCACTAGGGTTTTGCACATATACATGAATTGTTCTCACCTAGCAACCAGTCAATTTTAAGCATATTATGAAAGGAATCTATAAGAGTACTGTATATCCCAATATGTATTAATAACCATATCATTTAATGTTCACTAGTATATATTTCTAATACTATTATCACTTATTATTCATATTTTTTTATTTTTCATTTATTTTTATTTTCACTTATATTTTTATATATTCTAATTTTTTATTATTTATTTGTATTTATATTTATTTTTATTTATTTACCATTTATTATTTTCATTTTAATAATTCACTTTATTTTCAATTTTATTTATTTTTATATATATTTTTATTTTCATTTTTATTTATTCCTATATTCATTTTTATTTTTAATATTCATTGGCAATACATCATTATTATTCAAAGTAAATTGGGTTTAACAAATTTATACTGACCTTCCAGTTTAAAAAAAATTCATGGTTGTAGTCACTCACTGCTGTTTTTCTATGAAAATTGTGTGTTTCTTTGATTGAGGAATGGAGTAGGCGGAGAATAGGAACTCCACCAATTACACTTCACTTTAAAGGTATATAATGTAATCTGCCTAGTGACCAGAACACTTCCTGATGAGGTTGTAAAATGAAACGTATGTTGAGGCGCATTCCGGTCACGTCACTTCCGGGTCCGAACTTCCGGGTCCCGAACTTCCGGTTTATCATCCTACGGTAGTGGAACGCACGCTGACCCACGAGTGCAAGCCGGGCAGCTGATGGTTCCTGCCTATTGTCTTATGTGATTATCCTCAGTGACTGGAGAAGGCATTTTTGAATGTAAGCAGCCAATCTGTAATTTGTTTTTGACATTTTAATAAACATTTTTACACTATTGTACCTTTTATATCTTATTTTTAATGGGATACCATGGTGGAGAGGAGGTTATATATACGTAAAGGTTTCCTTTCACATCTCCATTGATATCTAAGCAAGTCTAAAGACCCACAAAGTTTGTCTGACCTTCTTTTTAAATAAAGAGGTCATATTCTTCTGGTGAGTAGGAAATCCTAATCAGACACATTGGGTGCAATCTGCAGAGACTACAGCCTTATGGTGATGGTGTTATGATTTGGCAATTTATCACTAAAGAATTTATGGACTTTTGAAGGACTGTTTTTTTTAATCTATTGTATTCACAATTTACTGAGCACATTGTATCTATCCATACTCTTAGAGATAAGCACAAACTTAAGACTCCTTTCACACTGGGGCAGTACAGATGTTAGCAGTAAAGTAACACTAGTTTTAGTAGCGCTTTAACGCTGTTATATCGGCACTATTCGGCCCCTAGCAGAGCGCTTTTAACCCCCGCTAGCAACTGAAGAAAGGGTTAACAGCGCCCATGTTGCAGCGCTGCCGAAGCGCTTTGCAGGTGCTTCGGCAGCACTGCCCATTCATTTCAACGGGCAGGGGCAGTGGGGGATCGGTGAATACACTTTTTTTAGACTTTTTTTCCCGTCCTGCAAGCACACCGCTCCAGTGTGAAAGCACTCGAGCTTTCACACTGGGGTGGCTTAAGAGCCACTTTCCAGGTGCTTTCAGGGAAGCTGCACACTAAAGGTTTTTACCTTCATGCATAGAAATAATTAAGGTAAAAACCTTTGCCCTTTGCAACTATTTTAAGGTTAAGGTATCAAGTGCTGACATCAACTTTTGGGGGAGGTTTGCTTGTGCTCTTTCCCTCCACTCAGCCTGGGGAGACATCATTACGCTGCTGCTTCTGCTTTTGAAGCATCACGTGAATCTCCAGTTTCTGGTTAGTTCCACTCTGCTTATAGTGACCTGGTCAACTCAAGCTGCCTGATGCCCTTGTCAGCACCAGCTGCTTAGATTTTTGAGTACTTGAGGCCTTACCTCACTGGACCTAGTTGCATTACTGAGATTACACCTCTTAGTGTGCTTGGTACCCACCAGCTTTGCACCTCCTCTCCTGATGTCAGGATATCTCCTGACCTTCAAGGTCACCAGGGGTAAGCTGCTTCTACTCCCTTATCTAGCAAGGATCGGTTAATGCAGGATGGTTTCTCATGTCCTTCCTGTTGTTTTTTTGTGGCATCCTCACTGTGCAAGACACAAATTACTCCATTCTTCCTCCTTCTTCTTTTGGGGCTTAAAGTATGCTCAGGGCACACTCTCCCAATACAGTATTATCCTTTTCTGTTGCCTCCCAGTCCTTGTCAGCCTCTCATACTATGTCTGGGAGCCTGGACTTGGAATGAAACACTATGATGGTCTCTCCAGACCAAGAAGTTCCTGGCATCACCTGTCAGTCTCTTGAGCTAAATGTGTATTCTATGCAGGCAGTCCCAGCTATCAGTTGGGATGCAGAAGCTGCACAGGCACAGCCTTCTGCTCCCAATGTGACATCCGTGCAGGTGTGGGTGTATGGCTCCAAATGCTCAACAGTTTCTGAATATCTTTGTCCATCAATGGACTCCAAAAAAAGATTTTATGGTAAGTACAAAAAAATTAACGCTTATGAAAAGCCATTCCTGTAATTAATAAATAGCTTAATAACATCTATCCCACGTGTATTTCCTTGCAGACTACAGTGAAGTTGAATCTCACTATTTGGTTCCAGGGGACATTGTTGTTTTAACTGGCAAGAACTTTTTTATGTCATGTGATGCAATTTTAATCAATGGGACATGTGTTGTGAATGAGGGAATGTTAACAGGTAAGTTATAGCCTATCCTTTATATATTAAAAGTTGACTACAAGTGAAAACACAGCCGCATGTACACTGTTTCCAGATTTGACATTGACACTGTTTCCATTTTGACACAGATGACCACTGTCATGCCTCTTGCAAACCAGTGTTCTTTTCTGTCCAAAATGCGTACCTCAAAAGAATGTAGCTATCATTTTTGAGGTGTAGGTATGCTGCTAATTCCTGACCTACAGAGTTCACCCTCTTAAATTTGGCCATCTGTTTGTTGAGAAGTTGTTTTATCCCTCCCTTTTGTATAGGTTTTTGCATACCTCATTACAGTGCACTACAGTATATTAACCATGTTGCTTTGCTCGTGTTTGGGTGATGGGCCTTTCTGGTGTACAAGGTTATATCTAAGTGTATTACTGGGCTTTAAAGACAAAGCAAAGACAAAGTGTCATTTTTTGACACTCCAGCTTCATATGAGATTACTTTATTATACTCTATTCTGCTTCTCCCTCTATCTAATTGTCATGTCATTGTTCCTTGACCTTGTCAATGGTTTAATGAAAGTCCAGTCTGAGTAACCATAAACTTTCAAGGAACTCCTGAGATGTCTGTGTTCTTTATCTTGTTTTATGACTCTGTGTTTGTTTTCCATTGTGTTCCATTGTGTGGAGAAAGTTAATAAGTAGATACTGTTCTGTGTGAGTAGGTTTCATTTAGATTTTATTGTCTAAGTCACTACCATCCTTGGCATGAAACACACAGTACATAAAGAGTCATTTGTTACTCTGTGTATCTTCCTGTGGAACTTGATGTTTTTTATCAATTGAGGTTTTTATACTCACTAAAAGATTGCACTTCAAATGTTGTAATCTTGATGCATTTATCATTCAACTGAACCAATTACTTAGTGGTGTTCCCTTGAATGAGTTCACCCCCACCTCTTCCATATACAGGTTAGCTACAGTGCAGGGCATCAGAAGCAGAAGCTGGATGATGGCACACTGGTACTGATAAAATCCATAAGGTTTATTCAAAAAAATCAACAAAATCCAAGCAAAACAACATACAATGAAAGCAAGACAACAGGTGCATAATCATAACACATTATACACAGCGGCTCTGCCACTTAAATAAGTAAGTGATCTGCTTACACATCCAGTTGTAGCCAATCTAAATATCTGCTCTGACAATACCACACCCCATACAATGGGGGGACACTGGTAATCTCATTGCACAGCCATGTTTCAGTCTGTGGAAATGATTCTTCTACTTAAAGTATGACTCCCTTCTCATTGGACTGCCTCTCCATAGGCTATCCCCTCTTCAGTCTATCATGAATGCTGCTGCCAGACTTATCCACCTTACCAACTGCTCAGTGTCTGCCAATCCTCTCCTCCAATCCCTACACTGGCTCCCAATCACCCAGCGAATTAAATTCAAAATACTAATCACAACATACAAAGCCATTCACAACTCTCTCCCGAGCTACATCACCAAACTTGTCTCCAAATATCACCCAAAGCATCCTCTCCGCTCTTCTTAAAACCTCCTTCTCTCAAGCTCTCTTATCTCCTCCTCTCATGCTCGTCTCCAGGATTTTTCCAGAGCCTCTCCCATCATCTGGAACTCGCTACCTCCACCTGTTCAGCTATCCCCTACTCTTGCTACCTTCAGGCGATCCCTGGAAACGTATCTCTTCAGGAAAGCCTATCACGTCTCCAACTAATCTTTTACCACTTCCATTAGCTCATTCCCCACAGTTACAACCTTTTGTACCACCTGCCCCACCCTATTAGATTGTAAACTCTTCTGAGAAGGGCCCTCTAATCCTCTTGTATTTTATTGTATTATAACTGTATTGTCTCCCTTCTATATTGTAAAGCGCTGCGTAAACTGTTGGCGCTATATAAATCCTGTATAATAATAATAATATGCTTTGCCTGCGTTGAGCTTGATTTGACTGTGAGGAGTCTTATCCCATTTTAGATGTTTACTAAAGTTACCCATAGATGCTTTGAATCTTGGCTGGTTTATCCATTGATCGACTTGGGTACAACCAGCATGCCGTATTTTTCCATGCAATTATTGCCGCTGGCAATAATCACTGTGTTATCCTAGCAAGGAAGGCTCCCCGCGCCCCTTGCGCAAACAGAACACAATAGCTCCATGAAAAGGATTCCCCCATCAACACTGACTGTGTTAATGTAGGGTAAAATCAACGTTAGTTTTCTACTCAGCGAGGAGAAAATATGAAGGAGCAAGAGCGAAAATTTTTCCAGAAAAAACAAACTTCTAATGCCCCGTACACATGGTCGGATTTTCCGATGGAAAATGTCCGATCGGAGCGTGTTGTCGGAAATTCCGACTGTGTGTGGGCTCCATCGGACATTTTTCATCGGATTTTCAGACACACAAAGTTTGAGAGCAGGATATAAAATTTTCCGACAACAAAATCCGTTGACGGAAATTCCGATCGTGTGTACACAAATCCGACAGACAAAGTGCCACGCATGCTCAGAATAAATAAAGAGATGAAAGCTATTGGCCACTGCCCCGTTTATAGTCCCGACGTACAAGTTTTACGTCACCATGTTCAGAACGATCGGATTTTCCGACAACTTTGTGTGACCGTGTGTATGCAAGACAAGTTTGAGCCAACATCCGTCGGAAAAAATCCTAGGATTTTGTTGTCGGAATGTCCGAACAAAGTCCGACCGTGTGTACGGGGCATAATAGTACATTTGGATTTCATTTGGGAACGTACATTAATTCCAAAATTGAATGTTAAAAGCAAACAAAAAATTTAAGTTCCTTTGAACTAAATTCTTCAAGTCATCGAATGTACTGAGAATTTTCATATGAATGTTCATACAAATGTTTTAAGAAATCTACTAGTCTATGGTCAGCTTTACTTCTATCTATAAATTCTTGATAGGGGTGGCAATACAAGGTCTGATCAATGGCATTTACCTTTTATTGCTTATTGTAGGCAGTCTGTCATCTCAAAAGTGCCCATTTTGAAAGCTTATATACAAGTAATTGGCCATAAAAGGGGTATGGGGGTCTGGGTACTTCCCTTAGGGACATGTACCAATGCAAAAAAAAACTTTTAAAAATAATAGTTTTTTTCCAGGAGCAGCGATTTTAATGATGCTTAAAGTGCAACAATAAAAAAAATCCTTTAAATATAGTGCCTGGGGGGTCTGCCTGTAAAGTGGTGCATCTGTACGGTGTATAGAACATGCTTCAGCAAAAATGACATTTCTAAAAAAAAGGCAAATCACATTTAAAATTAAATTGTGGTTGCAATTGCTGACACCTGGGTATTGAAAAAAATAAATACATAAAGAAAGAGCATGCCCCCCCCCCCCAGTCCATACCAGACCCTGGGCTGTGGCTGTGGGGGTCTTATTGAAATCTGTAAGCCCCCTTTAACAAAGGGGCACCCAGATCCTGCCCCCCCCTATGTGAATGAGTATGGGGTACATTGTACCCTTACCCATTCACCAAAAAGTGTCAAAAAGTTATAAAAACACAGACAGTTTTAACAATTCCTTAATTAAAAAATTAAAAAACAGTGTCCCCCAATGTAAATCCACAGTCAATCATGCCGCCCACCGCACCCAAAAAAACAAAAAAAAACACTCCGCCTTCATTGACAGCTGACACCTGAATGCCTCCTCCGCTGTTTGACAGTTCTTATATAGGGAAGGGGCGGGGCCACACAGTGACTCCACCTGGTGGCCCCACCCCATGTCACAGACCGGTGCATACTGGGTCGGTGACATCACAAGGGGGCAGTACCACCAGGTGACATCGCCTGGTGGCCTTGCCCTTACCTACAGTATATAAGGACTGTCAAACAGTGGAGGAGGCATTCAGTGGTCGGCCGTCAATGAAGGCGGAGCATTTTTTTGTTATTCTTTTTGGGGTGCAGTGGGCGGCGTGATTGACAATGGATTTACATCAGGGGGATACTTTTTTTTTCGGTAGATGGTAGATAAGTACCCCATACCCATTCACATGGGGGGGGGGCAGGATCTGGGGGCCCCCTTGTTGAAAGGGGCTTCGAAATTCCGATAAGCCCCCCCTGCCCGCACACCCCCACAACCACAGCAAAGGGTTGTGGGGAAGTGACCCTTGCTCCCATCAACATTGTGCAACAAACCTGTGGATCCTAGAAAGTCCAGCAATAGCTTAGCAAGTCATTTTCAAACTTGCAGCTCAATGGCTTGCTCTCAGAGTAGCAAGGCAAAACGGTAATGCTTGGATCCTGACTAAACAATTTAACAGCCATCTTATCAAGTGAGGTCAGATTGGAAGGACGTGCTTTGGTGCTGAATAAGACAGCAGACTCTCGGATAAAATTGTTTAGCCTCTCCTCCCCCAATATGTGTACAGGGGTGGACTAGCCCATAGGGGGATAGGAGAAACCTTCAACAACCAAAATAAAATGCAGTCTGCCCTGGTTCTCCCTGGGAGTTGCTGAAGGCCGTGCAGCTGAGTTGAATGACAGTGTAGGTTGGGCGTCCAGGAAGAAGAGACATATGGCAGCAGGTAGTCATCTTCTTCAGTAAGTGGAGAAATGAAAAGCCCAAAGTTGAATAATTGACTAAATAAAATAAAATTAACAATTATTATTATTATTATTATTATTATTATTATTATTATTATACAGGATTTATATAGTGCCAACAGTTTACGCAGCGCTTTACAACATTAGGGCAGACAGTACAAGTACAATACAATTCAATACAGGAGGAATTAGGGAGCTTACCCCATATCCCATTGGGGTACAGTGACTTACTTTTTTAGGGGGATTTGCTGTTTGGTTTGCTGGGAATTGGGTGTGTGTGTGTGTCTGACCACTATCTTGCTCATCAAGTGAACCAGAAAAGCCTATATTATTCAGTATATTTGACTGACAAAAAATAAAATACTATATCCTGGGGCACAGTAAGAATGGTCTAATTTTTGGGGGACAACAGTCAGTCACTTCTAGACTTGACTGGAAATACTATTTGCTGGGATTTAAGTTTAACTTTTTATGCATGCAAGGTTCACTGTGTGTGAACAAATTGGCTTGTGCAGGCAGTGTTACAAGAGCAGCTACTGGCAGTAAGGACTATTCTGTGAACAGGACCTTAGACCCAGTGTGCACAAATTGCATAAAGGATCTCCAGGGTTTCAATATTGCACTTTTATTTTGTATTGTTTGATATTAATTAGGAGAATCTATTCCTGTGACAAAAACTCAGCTGCCACATCAAGACAAAACAATGCCATGGAAACAATACAGTGGAGAAGATTATAAACGCCATATTCTGTTTTGCGGAACTGAAGTAATACAGACTGAATCCACTGCACAGGGTCCAGCCAAAGCTGTAGTTTTAAGAACAGGTGAGCTAAGTATGGACATGTATATTTTTAGAAAAAAATAATGCTTTTCTTTTTACAATAATACATTACGAAAAAACAGTTCCCTACAGTCATCAGTGCAACAAATGTAAGCGTTAGTTTGAAAGGTTTTTCTTTTCTTTTATCATAGGTTTCAATACCACTAAAGGTGACATGGTGAGATCCATATTATATCCAAAACCATTAAACTTTAAATTAGACAGAGACGTAAGATGGTTCTATATATTCCTGGGATGTCTGGCCATCATTGGTGTCATCTATGCAGTTACAATATATGTACAGAGGAAGGTAATATAACCCATAAAATTGTAATTTTTACCTTTTCTACTTATTCTGCTTCAGTCAAAGTTGAACTCCAGGCAGATATTTAAGGCACAAATTAATGCAGCTAGGTATTCACTACTACATCATTAAATGTAATTTTAAATACGATATGGAAAAAGTTTGGGACTTTAAATGAGGCCCACATAGACATGTGCCTCCATCCCGGTAAAGTTGCAATAGGGATAGAGTTGGGACTTTAAATGAGGTGTGTGCCCAAAGATCGATGCAGCGAACATAACCTATGTATGAATACATTGACCCATAATACAAAGACGGGTGCACAATCAAGACAATCTTTATTAAAATGTCAGTCAACTATTGTGACCATGTTAAAATATGATTGAAGCATTACATTGAATTACATTGAATCAGTCTCTACAGCAAAGATCGATGCAGCGAACATAACCTATGTATGAATACATTGACCCATAATACAAAGGTGGGTGCACATTCAAAACAATCTTTATTAAAATGTCGGTCAACTATTGTGACCATGTTAAAACATGATTGAAGCATTACATTGAATCAGTCTCTACAGCAATGATACAGCAAAAATACTTGGGGAAAAATAAAAGCAAAAACATTTATGTACATGATTTAAGTAAAAAACCAAAAGGATTGCAGCACAGTATGCTCTACGCATTTCATGAACCATCGCTTCCTCAGGAGCAGGCGCAATCCATCTGTCTATAAAGAACATATGGGTATACATAAGTGACACTATGTCAAAATGATAATAAAATATAAATTATTAGCCCAAATACGAGCGAATGTCAGGAGTTAATTAAAGTTACTCACAGAAAAGGCTACCATCGTCAGTACCAGGCACCAACAGCCAAAGATCACCCCATACATGTCCACCACGGGAACTGAGAGGGCCATGCCAAAGCATGATAGGTTGCAGCAAAAGGACCACAACCCCGTGGGGGGGGGGGGGATATCCATATGGAGATCACCAGTGGTCATTTGACCATCCCGGGAGATTCTGTAGGAAAAATATAGTTTACAGTGGGGACAGAAAGTATTCAGACCCCCTTACATTTTTCACTCTTTGTTATATTGCAGCCATTAGCTAAAATCATTTAAGTTCATTTTTTTCCTCATTAATGTACACACAGCACCCCATATTGATAGAAAAACACAGAATTGTTGACATTTTTGCAGATTTATTATAAAAAGAAAAACTGAAATATCACATGGTCCTAAGTATTCAGACCCTTTGCTTAGTATTTAGTAGAAGCACCCTTTTGATCTAATACAGCCATGAGTCTTTTTGGAAAGATGCAACACATTTTTCACACCTGGATTTGGGGATCCTCTGCCATTCCTCCTTGCAGATCCTCTCCAGTTCTCTCAGGTTGGATGGAAAATGTTGGTGGACAGCCATTTTTAGGTCTCTCCAGAAATACTCAATTGGGTTTAAGTCAGGGTTCTGGCTGGGCCATTCAAGAACAGTCACTGGGTTGTTGTGAAGCCACTCCTTTGTTATTTTAGCTGTGTGTTTAGGGTCATTGTCTTGTTGGAAGGTAAACCTTTGGCCCAGTCTGAGGTCCAGAGCACTTTGGAGAAGGTTTTTGTCCAGGATATCCCTGTACTTGGCCACATTCATCTTTCCCTTGATTGCAACCAGTCGTCCTGTCCCTGCAGCTGAAAAACACCCCTATAGCATGATAATGCCACCACCATGCTTTACTGTTGGGACTATATTGGACAGGTGATGAGCAGTGCCTGGTTTTCTCCACACATACTGCTTAGAATTAAAACCAAAAAAGTTCTATCTTGGTCTCATCAGACCAGAGAATCTTATTTCTCACCATCTTGGAGTCCTTCAGGTGTTTTTAGCAAACTCCATATGGGCTTTCATGTGTCTTGCACTGAGGAGAGGCTTCCGTCGGGCCACTCTGCCTTAAAGCCCTGACTGGTGGAGGGCTACATTGATGGTTGATTTTCTACAACTTTCTCCCATCTCCCGACTGCATCTCTGGAGCTCAGCCACAGTGATCTTTGGGTTCTTCTTTACCTCTCTCACCAAGGCTCTTCTCCCCCGATAGCTCAGTTTAGCCGGACAGCCAGTTCTAGGAAGGGTTCTGGTCATCCCAAACGTCTTCCATTTAAGGATTATGGAGGCCACTGTGCTCTTAGGAACCTTAAGTGCAGCAGAAATTTTTTTGTAACCTTGGCCAGATCTGTGCCTTGCCACAATTCTGTCTCTGAGCTCTTCAGGCAGTTCCTTTGACCTCATGATTCTCATTTGCTCTGACATGCACTGTGAGCTGTAAGGTCTTATATAGACAGGTGTGTGGCTTTCCTAATCAAGTCCAATCAGTATAATCAAACACAGCTGGACTCAAATGAAGGTGTAGAACCATCTCAAGGATGATCAGAAGAAACGGACAGCACCTGAGTTAAATATATGAGTGACACAGCAAAGTGTCTGAATACTTAGAACCATGTGATATTTCAGTTTTACTTTTTTAATAAATCTGCAAAAATGTCAACAATTCTGTGTTTTTCTGTCAATATGGGGTGCTGTGTGTACAATAATGAGGAAAAAAATGAACATTAAAATGATTTTAGCAAATGGCTGCAATATAACAAAGAGTGAAAAATTTAAGGGGGTCTGAATACTTTCCGTCGTAGTAATATATATATTTTTTATTTATTTTAAAAATATATTGTATTGATAGATAAATAAACCTATATGTAAGTAAACTAATCATAGGATGTCAACCCAAGAAGGGGATAATGAGTGAGTGTGTATGGTAAAAAATAAATAAAGTGCCAAGATACAGGGTATTAAGGTGACCCTGATAAATATAATAACGTGCCAAAATCCAGGGTGTAAGAGTGACCAAAAAGTGAAAAACCAAGTGCAAGGTATTAAAGCAGCCTAGGTAGCAGAACGCCCTGCAGACCTAAGCCACTGTGTATATACTAAAGTGGTGAACAATAAGGGAAGATTATATAATATGATAATGTGAACAAAGGTATAAGAATGATCCTACGAACATAGGATAACACGCTTATATGTTTAAATGGAAGAGGAAAGTAAATACCATCTCCTCCAGAGCTAATTACCTTGGTATTAATGGTATTGAAGATTGACAAGTATCACCAAACTAGATCCAAGAATTTCCAAACTCAGCAGTCCTCTGCAAACGAGGTAAAAGGGCCCCATCAAACGTGCATGGAAGGCTCCCAACTTCACACAGGCTCAGCTAAGAGGGAGTGCGTCATCACTTGACTGGCAACAGCTGATCAGGCACCAAAATCCCTCATTAAGCAGAGCGCTGATGGTAAATCATGTGTCGGCACGCAGACGCCATGCATGTGACGCTGCGGTCGGCACAGGACGCGTGGCAGGGCCAGGACGCATCGCAGTTCTCTAACGCGAACCGAGAATGGGCAACCCGACAGTCAGTGTCAGCACAACGGGGAGTTAACTGTGAAACTGTAAACATAAAAACTGTAGCTGTAGCATCATCAAATAAAAAATAGGAATTTATTACAGAACCCACTGTTTAATGGGAACAGCACCCTGAGTACCTATAAATGAGGACATCTAAGGGTGGTCACCTACAATCGACTTTGGTTACACACCTCCATCCCTGGTTGTATGATATGGAAAAAGTTTGGGACTTTAAATGAGGCCAACATAGACATAGACCTATACACCAAAAAAGTGTCAAAGAAATATAAACACACACACAATTCCTTTATTAAAAATATAAAAACAATGTCCCCCGATATAGATCCATTGTCAATCACGACACCTGCCACCACCACCGGACCCCAAAAAAAACAAAACAAAGACTAATTCCTGTGTGCCCGCTCCACCATCTGGGTATAACAAATAATTCTGCGCTACCCAAATAGTAAGCAGCTAACACAGCCAATAGGATATATGCATAGAAAAAGGAACAGAATAAGTGTAGCGCTAATATGACAAATAACCATATATTATGTAGTGTGAAGACCATTAGGTTCCTCAAATCAGCACATCAAAATGTGTGGAGGGGACATAAAAAGTGTATCGATAAATAATCAAGTCTTCAAAGTCCTCAAGAAATATATCATGTAAAATAATGGCATAAGAGTCCTCAATAAATATGCGACTTCGTATTAAAGTATATCAAAAATGCAGAAAACATCTGGACTGAAGAGACACCACAGCCGACAGTGAGGAGGCTTACCGGAACGTTTGAACCCAATAAAACATACGTTCAAATGGGTCAAACAAGCTTGAATCCTGAATAGTTGATGAAGTTCCGTGGAAGGTGGGAGAGGATCCAAGGATGGTCCATGTGATAGTGTGAGCCTCAGGGGTGATGTCCGCAATAGATGATGGTTATATTGGGCAAGGAGAAACAAAAAAAGGCCACATAGTCTAATCCCGTATGGAAAATGTATACCAAATTTATTGTAAAAAAGAAATACACTCACATGAGCAATGGATAAAAGACAACGCTGTACAAGTAAAATGGCGGCAGTGGGGTCCTACCCGATGTGTTTCGTCTCCTTGGACATTGTCTGGGGGGACCCCCCACTGCTGCCAACAGGATTTATATAAGAAATGTGATCCCCAATTTGAGAGTCAACTCACATTGGATTCGGCATGTAAACCATGCCACTTCCGGTATTCAGGTAAGATGGCCGCTCGGCGTGCGTTCCACGCCTCATTTTGAGACCGGAAGTCTGTAAATAAATTAGCTATTACTTCAGCATATCCAACTTATTTAACGTGGGAGCCTTTGGATAATATATGGAGTGTCTGTTGTGTACCGTGTGAACGGAACAAAGTATGAAATGAAAGAAGGGAAGCGCAAGTGCGCTGAAAGTGAGTAGCGTGACGTCACAGGCATACGCCCGAGGCATGCATTCCAACCGACCTTGGTGCGTTAGTGTGTGTGGAGGGGGATGACGTAATTCCCCTTTGCTTAGTGGGAGGCGTCTTGCGCGGACGTACACTAGCATCATGCGCCACCCTGGTAACAAAGGTCACATGCTCTAGACGGCGGGGTGACGTATGAAAAGCATGTTTGCTAGGAGACCTCTCAAAAGGGCGTGCTGCACCGATTGGAACGCATGCCTCGGGCGCATGCCTGTGACGTCACACTACTCACTTTCAGTGCACTCGCATTCCAACCGACCGTGGTGCGTTGTTGTGTGCGGAGGGGGATGACGTAATTCCCCTTTGCTTAGTGGGAGGCGTCCTGCGCCAACGTACACTAGCATCATGCGCCACCCTGGTAACAAAGGTCACAAAGGGGCGTGATTGGAACGCATGCCTCGGGCGCATTCCTGTGACGTCACACTACTCACTTTCAGCGCACTCGCGCTTCCCTTCTTTCATTTTTATACTTTGTTCCATTCGCACGGTACACCACAGACACTCCATATATTATCCAAAGCCTCCCACGTTAAATAAGCTGGATATGCTGAAGTAATGCCTAATTGATTTACAGACTTCCGGTCTCAAAATGAGGCGTGGAACGCATGCCGAGCGGCCATCTTACCTGAATACCGGAAGTGGCATGGTTTACATGCCGAATCCAATGTGAGTTGACTCTCAAATTGGGGATCACATTTCTTATATAAATCCTGTTGGCAGCAGTGGGGGGTCCCCCAGACGATGTCCAAAGAAACAAAATGTGTCTGGTAGGACCCCACTGCTACCATTTTACTTGAACAGCACTGTCTTTTATCCATTGCTCATGTGAGTGTATTTCTTTTTAACAATAAATTTGGTATACATTTTCCATATGGGATTACACTATGTGGCCTTTTTTTGCTTCTCCTTGCCCAATATAACCATCATCTACTGCGGACATCACCCCTGAGGCTCACACTATCACACGGACCATCCTTGGATCCTCTCCCACCTTCCACGGAACTTCATCAACCATTCAGGATTCAAGCTTGTTTGACCCATTTGAACGTATGTTTTATTGGGTTCAAATGTTCCGGTAAGCCTCCTCACTGTCGGCTGCGGTGTCTCTTCAGTCCAGATGTTTTCTGCATTTTTGATATACTTTAATACAAAGTCGCATATTTATTGAGGACTCTTATCCCATTATTTTACATGATATATTTCTTGAGGACTTTGAGGACTTGATTATTTATTGATACACTTTTTATGTCCCCCCACACATTTTGATGTGCTGATTTGAGGAACCCAATGGTCTTCACACTACATAATATATGGTTATTTGTCATATTAGCGCTACACTTATTCTGTTCCCCGCTCCACCATCTGACAGTTCTTGCTTAAGTAAGGGGCAGAGTCACCTGGCGATATCACCTGGTGTCAGCGCCCCTGTGTGATATCACCGATCAGTTCATGCTGGGTCAGTGACCTCACATGGGGGATGTGCCACCAGGTGTTGTCGTCAGGTGGCTCTGCCCCTTACCTATTTAAGAACTTTCAGATGGTGGAGCAGGCACACAGCGGTTAGCCTTCGTTGCGGGCAGAGTGTTTATTTTTTTTTCTGTTTTCGGGTCTGGCGATGGCAGCGGGCATCGTGATTGACTATGTACTTACATAGGGGGACATTGTTTTTTTATTTTTAATAAAGGAATTGTCAAAAACCGTATGAGTTTTTATTTCTTTTTACACTATTTTTTTTGGGGGGATAGGGGGCCCCACTCGCTCGCTCATTCCCCCCCCCCTTTCTTGGTCTGCCAGGCTGCATGCTCGGATAAGGGTCTGGTTTTCACATTTTTCTATTGACGGCATTGTTTTTTTTTTTTTTTCATTAAGCTGTGAGCAGGCGGCCTCCTGGTCTGCTTCTTAACAACTAATTATTTACTATGCCCCGATTGGGCAAAGCTTTGCCCAGTCAGGGCTTAGAATACACATTGTAAGGCACTCGGCGGGTGAAAATCCTGCCGAGCTTCCTGCAAATTCGGGTGTTCGCCAAATGGGCGATGTTCGGGCCGAACTTATGCTCGGTCCGAACCACTCACTCAACACTAGTGATGAGGACAAGAGCATCTTTTCCACAACCCTGGCCCAGTAGTTGTGGTCATATTTGGTTAATGTTATCGGCAACCATCCCTGCTCCTTTGTGTACATTCAGCTGTCAGCCCTATGTACATGGCATTTCACATTATTTGTGTCCATTCAGTTTTCCTGACTTTTTAGAAATTTTATTTCTAATGGGTAAATGACAACCATACATAAGTGAAAAACAACCACAAGTGCACAGGTATCCTGTGTATTGCAAGTGTCCAGCTCAATCCACAGGTTAAAACCTAAAAAAATGTGTACAAACAGTGTCCATAAAATAGAAGTTCCTCAGCGATCTTCTGAAAGGTGCTCAAATCAGAGCAAACAATACGTGCTCTCCCGTGACACCCCACATGTGCTTGCGCTCACCTCTGCTTGTGTGACCCAGTAACTAAACTGTGTCAAACACGCAATGGGGCCACTCCTGGGCTCCCTCAGGATGGAATGATATGAATACAATCCTCACAGGTGCAGTCAGAATCCACATGTATAGGAGAGAAGTAAGAACTCCATAGTGTAATAACGCAGGGATATTTTATTTATTTAAAAGAAAATCCTCCAGGAGGGTACTCACATTGAGTGGGTGCTCCAGTGCACCAAACTTTAATAAGCGTAAAAAACTGCAATTCAAATGGCGTGCGGTGTGGTGTGTAACGTCTCCTCCACTGCTGACAGCTCCGTCCTACCCCTCCCCTTGGGGGAGGGGTAGGACGGAGCTGTCAGCAGTGGAGGAGACGTTACACACCACACCGCACGCCATTTGAATTGCAGTTTTTTACGCTTATTAAAGTTTGGTGCACTGGAGCACCCACTCAATGTGAGTACCCTCCTGGAGGATTTTCTTTTAAATAAATAAAATATCCCTGCGTTATTACACTATGGAGTTCTTACTTCTCTCCTATACATGTGGATTCTGACTGCACCTGTGAGGATTGTATTCATATCATTCCATCCTGAGGGAGCCCAGGAGTGGCCCCATTGCGTGTTTGACACAGTTTAGTTACTGGGTCACACAAGCAGAGGTGAGCGCAAGCACATGTGGGGTGTCACGGGAGAGCACGTATTGTTTGCTCTGATTTGAGCACCTTTCAGAAGATCGCTGAGGAACTTCTATTTTATGGACACTGTTTGTACACATTTTTTTAGGTTTTAACCTGTGGATTGAGCTGGACACTTGCAATACACAGGATACCTGTGCACTTGTGGTTGTTTTTCACTTATGTATGGTGCACTTTCAATGGGTTATATTGCTTTTTGCACAATGTTATATGCACTTTGAGGCTATATATTGCACTTTTATATACAATTATTATATTACACATATTATGGTTTTACAACTTATTTATAGTGGATTAATTTACCGATTTTGCACATTATTTTAATTTATTTTTCAGCGCAGGCACAATTATTTTTATGCTTTATATTACACGGTATGAAACGTGGTTGAGTGTTTGCTGCTAATTAATTAATGATTGTCACCCCTTAGAGGCATTGATCCATTTGTGGCTCGCAGGAAATTTCTATTTTTTGTTAGGATTTACTTAATATGCCATTTTTTTGTTATTAGGTACCTGCATGGAGAATTATTGTGGAGTCTTTGGTTCTCATAATCTGTGCTGTATCCCCAGTTATTCCAGCAGCCTTGATGGTTGGGATTCTCTATGCTAAAAGGAGACTAAGAAAAAAGCGGGTATACTGTGTCAGTCCAGACAGAATTAACATGTGCGGCCAGATCAATCTTTTCTGCTTTGATAAGGCAAGTTTTTTCAGTTCAAAGTGAAATAATCTGAGATGCAAACGCACTTATAGTATACAT
Source organism: Lithobates clamitans (assembly GCA_037952925.1). Classification (NCBI taxonomy): domain Eukaryota; kingdom Metazoa; phylum Chordata; class Amphibia; order Anura; family Ranidae; genus Lithobates; species Lithobates clamitans. The sequence continues at coordinate 335,897 of JBBGZY010000160.1, forward strand.
TGCAGTCCCAAATACTTGCTTGGGTTTTGTCCGTTTACAATGGCATAACATATTATGTAACAAAAAAATGAAATATGATGTATACAGATGATTCATCTTTTCATAATGTATTATTATCAAGTAATTGTCTTTATTCTTCCACCTGTGTAAAACTATACCATTGTATGATATAGGTATAGAATAAAATTTTTATCCAGCCAGTCCATGTTTTGTGCTGTCAATGCAGCTGTTGATACTTTTTGCCTCTTCCTTATGTCTCTGTTGTACAAATATACACTATGCTAACAACTAAGTGACTTTTTCACACATTCATTCTTTCATGACTGCATTTGAAAGCCATTTGACTCTTATGCCAAAATATGGAGAGGCCTGGAGTAGAACCCCAAGGCAATAAACGGAGGGCCGGCATGACAGGGGTTAAAGGGGATTGGGGTATAGGGAGTTAATAGCAATTGGGCTTTTTCAGGTGCATTATATAGGGCTGTTCAAAGTATGATATGGGGGCTGGGTGGAGCTTTGGGAGAAGTGATTAGGGGATGGAAAAGGGGGTGGTCTTCAGTCAGTAGGAAGAAGAGTGTGGAACAACTTCCCAAATGTTAGGGCTCCATTCTGCACCTGTGGTCGCTTTACCTTTCAACTATGTGGGGTTTGGAGACCCTGATTTCCCAGCTACAGGCTGCAGCTGCTGTGCACAGCACGGACTGGCTGCATTCCCAGGTCAGTGGTCTACTTGTGGGAGCCGGGCAGGGGGGTTCTGTTCCTGCACCCCCTGCTTTGCCATGTGCTCAGAGGTCCAAGCCTCCGGAGCGTCTCAGCCCTGAGGTGTCTCCCAGGGTCCAGCACCGCCTTAAGAGCCCCACAGAGTCTGCCTCTAGGGACCCTCCAGCCCCTGCACCAAAACGCCGGTCCCACGTGGTGGTGGTGCGGCCTGGGAGGAATCATCTTCCTCCGCAGGACTCGTGGGGTGAAGCTGTGGTGGCCGGTGCAGCCCATCCCTCTGCTGCTGATCAGGTGCCTGTTGCGGTGCTCTGGAGTGGTTTCGTGGCCACTGCAGGGGAGTGTGCATTCCTCTGGAACTGGCCTGTTACTGGTGTCCCTGTTCCTTCAGTGCCGGTTGATGGGTGGAGATCCAATGACAGCGTGGCGGTCCAACGGTGAGAGGAGCAGGGAGAGATGCTTCTTCCCACTCGGACAGGGGGAGTGCCTGGCTTGTCAGTGACAGGGAACGGCCTGGGCCCTTGCAGAAAATGATAAAGTCACGGGCGGCCGGGATGGCGCTCAGCGGGAGCCAGAAGTGACAGGCCGGGGCAGCACAGCGGATCGTGAGGATGCTCCCCTGTTAGAGGGGGAGCTGGAAGAGGAGAATGACGATGAGCCAGTAGCGGAGCCTGCAGCGGTGGAGAGCGCAGTGAAGGCCGGTGGAGGTCCACTTCCGCAGCAGCCTGGTAAGCGGCCTTTGGGCCTATCCTCTGTGTCTACTGTGTGTGTGCCTGTTGCTGGGGGACCGGGTTCTGGGGGGCTTTGCATGGTGTGCCCTCTGTGTTGTCAGGGGCTGGGGTTGCGGTGGATTTTGGTAAGGCAGTTTCCGGGGCACAGGATCTGGATTCATTGGTAGGGTTGAGGGACGTTTTGGGGCGGCTGGACCCTTTATCAGGTGCAAGGTTGCCTACGGTGACCTGGGTTCCTCCTGCTGGTTCAGGGACAGGTGTACTGGGTCCTCTGGTGGTGGCTGGTGGCACATTGGCAGTGGGTGACTGGGACATTGTCTGGTCCACCGCTGGCAGCTTGGGGGTGTCTTCTTCCTTAGGATAAGTAGCTGGACAGATGCCTGCGGTGGGGGATGATGGTACAGTGAACAGCAGACAAGTTAAGGCGCTGGATAAGGAGGTAGATCGGGTTTGTTTGGCAGATTCTGCCAAATATGAGGTGTACGTTTGTTTTGAGGGGCCGCTAGGGGCACACCTCAAGCTGGAAGTGCGAGAAAAAATTTGGTGGGGTGAGTACATGGAAATTTTTTCCCTTCTTCCACTGGAAAAATTTAATCTGGAAAGAGGTAAGTTGGATGACAGCAAGAAGGAGGAAGAAGAAAAGAGGCAATATAGGCTTATTCCCCGGTCATTTACCAATTGGCTTCAGGCTTTTGCAATCTTAGCCAGTGTTACAGGGGAAAGGGCTCCGGAGAACTGCTCTACTCTATTTTGTTATTTGGATATGATAGGGGAAACTTATTCAGTCTACGGGGGACTAGCGTGGCTCAGGTACGACGAGCACTTCTGTCAGCGCAAGGCGTTACATCAGTCCTTGCGCTGGGACCACAAGGACATTAGTCTTTGGATGCGGCTTATGAGTTTGGCGCGAGCTGGGACTTCGTTTTTTCAGTCAGGGGCCAGCGGATCTTCTTCCTCTGGACAGTCAGCCAACAAAAGAAAGGGGTGTTGCTGGTCATTCAATGAAGGGACTTGTAAACTTGGATCGACGTGCAAATTTAAACATGAGTGCTCCGGCTGCGTGGGCTCCCACTCTTTTATTAGATGTACACAAAAAGACAAAGGCAGAACTGGGGAGCTTGCGGGAAAAAGGGAGGACTTCGGTGAGCATGGCAAGGATGCGTCTGTTTCTAGGTAGATATCCAAATTGTGAGGCAGCGGACCTGCTGGTTTTGGGATTCGCCGAGGTTTTTCATATACCATGTAGTCTTCACCATCCCCCCAACCTGTGGACAATTTGAGGTTGGCATTGGCTCGTCCAGAGGTGGTGTCTGCGAAATTAGTGAAAAAGGTTGAGCTGGACCGCATGGCTGGTCCGTTTTGTCTCTTCGACGCTGGATAATTTGGTGGTTTCTCCTTTGGGGGTAGTCCCTAAGAAGGAACCCAACAAGTTTAGGTTGATTCATAATTTGTCATATCCCAGAGGGGATTCGGTGAATGAATTCATTGATCCTGGTTTGTGTTCTGTTTCCTACACCTCTTTTGATGTGGCAGTGCGTTGGGTTAGTTTCTATGGTTGGGGGGCTTTATTGGCAAAAATGGATATTGAATCTGCTTTTGCTTGTTGCCTGTACATCCTGACAGTTTTCACTTGTTGGGTTGTAAGTGGCAGGGGTGCTAATTCATTGATCAATGTTTGCCTATGGGGTGCTCCATTTCTTGTTCATTGTTCAAAACTTTTAGTTCGTTCTTTGAGTGGGTGGTGGGAGGTGTCTGGACTTCCATCTGTCATTCACTATTTGGATGATTTTTTGTGTGTTGGGCAGCCGCTTCTAATTGTTGTAGAGTTTTGTTGGCTCCGGTTCAGTACATGGCAGAGCGCTTTGGCATTCCGCTGGAGCCAGACAACATGGAGGGTACGGCTACGGTACTGAGTTTTCTTGGTATTTTGATTGACACTGGGGCCATGGAATGCCGCCTACCAGAAGACAAGCTGATGGACTTGCGGGCGGCTGGTGGTTTCAGTGCGGGGGGACTTTAGTCGCTTCTTGGGAAGCTCAACTTTGCTTGTCGGATCATGCCGATGGGCAGGGTTTTTAATCGCCGGTTGGCGGTGGCTACTGCGGGAGTTCGGGCTCCTGGGCATCACATTCTCCTGACCTGAGAACACAGGGTGGGCCTGCTAGTTTGGGAGTTCTTTGTGGATTCTTATAATGGCAGGTGTGTGCGGATGTCTAGAACTATGTCCAGTTTTGATTTGGAGCTATTCACAGATGCCGCGGGATCGGCTGGCTATTGGGCATATATTGGGGGTCAGTGGAGTGTTGGCCCGTGGCTGTGTTTACCAGGAACTTGGCACTCTTGGAACTGTTTCTGATTGTGCTCGCGGTAATATGGCAGTTGTGCAGGCAATTAATAGCGTGTCAGCTTCATTGCCACCAGTGGTGCGTTTGTTGCAGCATTTGGTGTTGGCTTGTTTACATTGCAAATGCTTTTGTATATGCTGTTCATGTCCCGGCTTGCACTAATTCCTTGGCCGATGCTCTTTCCCGGTTTCAGTGGGACAAGTTTCACTCATTGGCTCCGGGAGTGGCGCAACTGGGAGTTTCTTGTCCAGCACAGCTGTGGGGGATTGCCTTGGAGTGACTGCGACGCTGATTTGGCGGTCGGTGAGTGAGGCTACCTAGTCGGTGTATTGAAGGGTTTGGGAAGAGTGGTTTGGTCTGGTCCATGGTTTGGGTGGTGCAGTGGTTGAGGATGATGACGGGTTCTTGGTGTTGAATTTCATAGGTCGGAATGTGGAGGAGGAAGTGTCGGTGTTGAATAGTAAGTTGGTGGGTTTGGCATTTTTGTTCAAGCTGTTGGGTCGTAGGGATTGTACGGATTTTTGGGTTTGGCAAGCGGTAAAGGGTTACCGTAGGGGGTGTCGGACGGTGGATGGTTCGTTGTTAGGTTCGTTGTTTTGGGTACTTCCCAATGTGTGTTTATCGGCCTATGAGGCCCTGTTGTTTCAGACGGCTTTTTCTTTGGCATTTTTTGGGGCGCTGCGCATTGGGTAATTGGTCCGTACTTCTAGATGGGGGTCTGATGGTTTGCAGTCGCCTGACGTGCAATGTAGTGAAAATTCTGTGTTTTTTTGATACAGAGATCCAAGACGGATCAAGCCGGCCGGGTGTGCCTTGTTCGGTGTTACAGGGTCACCAGCGTGTCCAGTACAGGTTGTTTTACGTTTTTTGGAGTCACGCCTGGGTCGCCTTGGCCCCTTTTTATTGCATGCGGATGGTTCGGCTTTGTCTTGGTATCAGTTCACGGCGGTGTTCAGGAGGTGTTTGGTTGTCTTGGGTTTTTGTCCATCCAACTTTGCATCTCATTCTTTTCATATCGGGGCCTCAACAGAAGCGGCACATTGGGGGTCAAGTGAGGGGGCGTTGTGACGCATTGGTAGGTGGGAATCCCAGTGTTATCGCCTGTATGTACATCCTCATTTGTTATGATTTATGTCAGTCATTGTGGGATTTGGTGTCTGTATGCTGTCCTGTTTTGTCTCTTCTTGTTTTTCGGGGGAGGCTGGCTTTGTGTTCTCACTTCTATGTGTGGGGTGTTTTGTTGTTTTTTCTTTACAGGGAAGGGCTCCTGCTTGATTTGGATATTGGGCCACTCATACGTCCACTGGGGAGCGAGAAGAGCTGATGTATGGCTTGACAGACGTCAATTGGGCATTCCTAGGTGGTTTGTTTGATCGGGATGTCCAGTCTATTGTGGAGTAGAGTGGTTCCTGAGGTTGAGCGTTATGCTCGGCTTAATAGAGCCCCCGATGTGTTAGTGGTGCATGCTGGGGGGAACGATTTAGGGCTACAGTCAATGAGGGAGCTCATCCGGGATGTTAAATATGACTTTCTTTGGCTTCAATTAGGTTACCCGAACTTGTTGATCGTATGGTCCGATATGGTGGCCCGTACACAATGAAGGTGTGCTAGGTCAGTTACGGGTCTTAACAAGGCAAGGGTAAAAGTAAATCTGGAGGTGGCACGATTTATGATGCGCAATGGGGGTTTGACGCCATCACAAGTTGGAATTGGAACCTTGGCGATATTTACGTGGGGACGGCGTTCATTTGAATGCTGTTGGTATTGACATGTGGTGTCTTGGTTTTGAGGAGGGTATCCAGAGGGCCCTGAGGGTGTGGAGGTCCGCTCAAACCTAAGGTGTCAGGTTTGCATGGTGGTGGCAGGGTCAATGTTCTTTTAGGTCATATGGGCACAAAAAAGGTATGGTGTAGGGACCCGTCTGAGGTACAGCTCCCAGTTGGTGTATGTGTACCTCTGAGTTTTCTCCGAGTCTGTGGTTTTGCAGCTGGAGGCCTTAGAAGTGACTAGCAGGTACGATTTTGGTTTTATCGGGACCTTGGGCTCCTTTCTTTAATAAACGGTATCTTATGTTTTGGTATGTTATTGATATGTTATTTATTGGATATTTAAATTTTGGTTAATAAAATGGCTGCTATGGCCAATCTAACTCCAATTCTGCGTGGTGTGGTCATTAGCTGGAAGGGTGGGGTTACTGGTATAGCAGGCAACAAGCCATATTTAAAACCATAGCCACGGATTACTGTCTATAGAAGTGGTCAAATAATGTAGTCAATGTACGCTATATGACATTGACTCAGTAAATGATGCTGCTACTATAAAAAATGTGCAGCCAGCTGATATAGAACTTGCTGTGTTGCTAGAGTCCATGGCTAGAGTCCTCTTCCCTGTTCCCATCAGGTGTCTGGCAACTTCTAACATCTGTCAATTCATACCTGATCATGATCTGATAATGCGATATTGATTAGCCAATAACTGTAGCAATTGGTCCACTTTATTGTCCATATTCTGATTAATATGGATATATATTTGATAACTCCCTAACCCACATCTTCAACCTCTCCTTCTCCTCCGGCACCTTTCCTTCCCCGCTCAAACATGCACTGGTTAAACCCTCACTAGACCCCACCTGTTTGAATAACTTAAGACTCATCTCCCTGCTTCCATTTGCCTCCAAGCTCATCGAATGCCTTGTCCATGACTGAATGAGTCGCTACCTCACGGACAACAACCTTCTTGACCCCTACAGTGCGGCTTCCATCCACAACATTCCACTGAAACTGCCCTACTAAAACTCACCAATGAGCTACTAACTGCTAAAACCAATGGCCATTACTCCATACTCATACTTTTAGACCTCTCTGCTGCCTTCAACACAGTTGACCACCTGCTCCTCCTTAGCAAACTACACCCCCTTGGCCTCTGTGATTCTGCTTTATCCTGGTTCTCCTCCTACCTATCTCAGCACACTTTCAGTGTCACTTACAACTCCATCTCCTCCACTCCTCTTCCTCTCTCTGTTGGGGTACCCCAAGGCTCCGTTCTTGGGCCCCTCCTATTCTCGCTCTATACCTCTTCCCTGGGCCAGTTGATAACCTCCCATGGCTTCCAATACCACCTCTATGCCGATGAAACCCAGCTCTATCTCTCCACTCCCAAAAAGTATGAATAGAAAGGCAGTACAGCGCATATAAAACTAAATAAAAAACATCAATAATAGTCCATATAAAAAACTAGATCCAAATAAAATCCAGCAATTTCTCCAGTGATAAACGTGACATGCAATATCTTGTAGGGTGACTGTAGTGAAATGGACCTCCACCTTCGGTAGCACAAGCCGCTCACCTCTACAGATGGACCCCTGAGTTTATCAGTCAGGTCAGTTAAGCAGTTCCCTCACAGGGATAAAGGCAGAGGATGGTAAATGTAAATCCTGGTCAGGTATCAGCAACAGGTACTCTTGCAGTCATGACATGTGGAGATATATAAAAGAGATCTAGTGCTCTCTGTATATCACTAAAATTCATTTATTTAAAGATAAATCAAATCACTTACAAGCGTCGCACTGTACCCCAGTGCAAAGGACAACAGCATGTAAAGATGAGTGATCCACGTTGAATAGACGAACGGAGCGCGGGTGACGTCACGATCCAGACACGTGGGTGGTGCCGTACGCCTAACGTCCCTAAAGGGGGCGGGACTTCCTCAGAGTAATGGGGCGTACACACGGTCTGACTTTTCGTCTACAAAAGTCCGACAGCCTGTCCGACAGACTTCCGGCGAACTTTCGGCGGACTTGCGGCAGACTTTTCAACGAACGGACTTGCCTACACAGGACCACACAAAAGTCCGACGGATTCGTACGTGATGACGTACACCGGACTAAAATAAGGAAGTTCATAGCCAGTAGCCAATAGCTGCCCTAGCGTGGGTTTTTGTCCGTCGGACTAGCACACAGACGAGCGGATTTCGGGGTCCGTCGTAGTTACGACGTAAAGATTTGAAGCATGTTTCAAATCTAAAGTCCGTCGGATTTGAGGCTGAAAAAGTCCGCTGAAAGTCCGGAGAAGCCCACACACGATCGGATTACCAGCCAGCTTTAGTCCGTCAGCGTCCGTTGGACTTTTGTAGACGAAAAGTCCGACCGTGTGTACGCCCCATAAGGATCATGGGATGAAAGAGACCTTAAATCAGGGCTTAACAACATACACATGTAACTTATGAAACATTTAGAAAGTATTGACCAGCTGGAAGGGAGGCTCCCTTAAGATGTCATGGATGTACAGCAGCACATGCCAGACATGATCCACAGCTTGTGTCTGATAGAAACTTGTTGTTACAAGACTCTTTATATATGTTGCAAATCTCTTTGTTATATTTAAAAAGAGATTCTAAATTTTATTCGTACCTAATCAATTATTAGCCAGAACAGGTCAATTAACCACTAGCTTCTACAAAACACTGTACAATACTGGCTTGGAAATGGCAATGATCTTGATTTTGGGTTTATTTTATTGACAATCTTCATCTGCATAGTTGTGCATTTATGTATGCAAATACTCTGCACTATCCGCAACAGTTCTTATACTGTCTACTCTGAAAATATGGAATTAGCCTTCTAGAATATTCACCCCCATCTAAAATCTTTATTATTATTAGAAAATTATACAAAAGTCAACACTATTAATACAAATATCCAGTGTACAACCCAATACCACAATACCAGGACAGAATGGAAAATCTCATGTTATCTCATTGCACAATATAATCTATCTTCCTATTTTATTTTTTTAATGTTTTAATGTTTATCTTTGTATCAAAGAACTTCATAATAATATGGGAGGGGGGTTGGAGGAAAAGTACTGGTGCACATTAACTGAAATCATGCCCGTGATGTTACTTTATCATGGCATTTCAATGCTGCTGATAAAAGATACAGATAATGCTGGGAACACTTTTGCTTCCAAAGTTGGCTCAATGACTGACATTATCTTGCAAACTAAATCTAAAACTGGTGTTGCCATTAAGGTAGGATGTTGTCCAAGAAAACATTTCTTCATGTAGGACAGAGCAATCTCAAGCCTTGTCGCACTCCAGTGAAGTGGCAAGCTGGACAGTACAGGTACAACAGATAGCGCCATATTAGGTACTGATTGCTGTTTTAGAAATCATCTGTTATTAAATCTGTTGTGTGGGAAAAGTGTATTCTTTCCAATGTAGTGGCACATATATAAAATCCAAAAAAGGTCCAAATGTAGTGTAATATTGAGAGGAAGTTTTGGTATTACTATAAGAACCTCATATGCAAACAAGGCCAGCAGAATAACTCTGTCTCCTATTTGGATTCCTTTGACTTAGGTTCATGAAATTAGCCATCTGGGACAAGGTTTCAATGCTTCAATAAAAAACAGAGGCAAACTGCCCTGTAAGGACTTCCAATTTACTCTTGTTGGAATTAAGTAAATCAGTGCAGTGTCAGAGTTATGATTAACCACGAGTCATGCAGACCACAAAATGCAATTTTTTCATGATCATGTTGATTAATATTTTTGGTGTACACACACACAATGTTTTCTATGTGAATATGAATTATTATTTGTATTCATTTGATTTCTAGACTGGAACTTTAACAGAAGATGGCCTTGATTTAATGGGAGTAATACCATCTAAAAATGCATGGTATGTCTGCCTACTAAAATCATTTTCCTTTATAAGATACAGTATTTCTTTCTTCTTACATAGATTTGATTATTTCTATAAATGATTTCACTTTTCATCTTAAGCTTTCAGGAAATGTTAACTCATGAACAGATTAACGATCTCTCTGGGGAGCCACTATTTACTGCAATGACAAGCTGTCATTCTCTGATCATGGTGGATGGAAAAATACAAGGTGATCCATTAGATGTGAAGATGTTTGAAGCCACTTCCTGGGTAATAGCTTCACACTCCTTTTTTTATGATTGATCTAATATTAAAGCACAAATGTACTGCTACGAATATGGTTCCTAGCTCTTCTAAATAATAAAAAAAAAAACTGTTAACTGTTTGCAGAGATAGCAGCAGTGTTAATGAACTATTTAGTGTTCACACACTTTTTAGTCGACTAAAATAGGACTAAAACAATTCAGATGTCTAAAATACCATTGAAACTAAAATGGAATTTTGGTAAAAAGACTGACTAAAACAAAATCAAAATGTGACGTCATAATTAACAGTGCACTACCACATAAAAATAAGTAGAGGGCATCGACTAAGCTGCTGAAAGAAAAAAAAAGGATTTTCTTTTTTTTCCTTAATATTTAATGTTGGTAATATATTTAGGTAATATGTGCAGTTTACATTTTTTTTAATATATTTTAAAGTTGCACTTCTGTTTGTCAAAAAGCAATATTTTTATTTGTTTATGAAACTTGGTTTTATTTATAAAGACGTTATATATCCCAACGGCTAAATCTGTGACTAGTGCATGTTCAAACTTCAATACCATCAATAATAATATGTGTGACAGACAGCCCCTGTCAGTTATCAATAGAGTGTATCTGGCACATAGAATTTTGAGGTTCATAAGGTAAATGGGTGACAGTGAGAGGTCTTTAACAGGGCGCAAGGCGTTAAGCACTGGCCACTCCTTGCTTTCCACCTAGGGTATAACTTGTCTTCCCTGGGTTAATTAGTGTTGGTTCTGAGAAAGGAGATAAGCAGGCTGTGAGGGAACAGGACTGTAGCAGACCCAGTAAGGTCTATTCACTAACCAGGAGTCTTAAAACTGTTTTGCTGGACTTTTTGTTTTTGGACTGTTTCCTAACCCTGCATGGGAATCCTTTTGTTTTCTGACCAATAAACAGGGGCAGTAAGCCCTTTACCCTTACATGTGGCTTGGATTACCTCACTGAGAACTCTCCACTTAAAGCTGAACCCCAAACATGCTATTAGATTTTTACTCCAGGAGTATATAATGAGCATTACAATTTAACTAAACTCATTTGAATTTAGTTGACTTAAATGTAGATTTTTAGTTGTCTAAATACGACTAAAACAATTTAGATGACTAAAATATGACTAAACTAAAAATGGCAAAAGACTATGACTAAAACTAAATAGAAATTTGATGCCAATATTAACACCGTAGTTTAACCTTAAACTACGTAGAGGGTTCTTTGCTGTAAGAGCGGCAAGGATGTGGAATTCCCTTCCACAGTCTGTGGTCTCAGCGAGGGGCATCGATAGTTTCAAGAAACTATTAGATAAGCACCTGAATGACCACAACATACAGGGATATACAATGTAATACTGACATATAATCACACATAGGTTGGACTTGATGGACTTGTGTCTTTTTTTAACCTCACCTACTATGTAACACTAGCTAGCACAAAAGAAGATTGTTGGGTGGTCTCCAGGCACCACATTCCCAACTTATGAATAAAGAAAGGAGGGTTTACATATAAACAAAAGGGACTTTTAAAATGCCATACACAAAAATAAGAAAATCAGGTTACATTTCTTCAGATAAAAACATCAATGAAAATTTTTAAGTTGGTGATGGTCACAGACATATTTTTTTCAACAGTAGGTTTAAATGACCTTTGGTAAGCATGCAGTTCATGTTACACATAGGTACAGATGGTAAATGATTTCACAATAGGCTTAATCAAGAAGATATAATAAGTGAAAAAGATGTGTTGCTTGCACCATCCTGGAAGCCTAGAGGATGCCACCAATTGTAAGCCCAAGAAAGCCACCAATAAGAACTTTTGGAGTCGGTGGACATGGAGGCTTGTGGAGGCACAGTTTTCTTTTGGCACCAGATTATCGATATATCTCCCTAGGTGATCACCTTTAATTTAAAGCTGGTGTATCTCTTGTTTTATACACCTGTAGTCCCCCAGTAATCTCACGGGTTTTATTGGCAAATTCTTGAGCTTACGATTGGTGGCATCTTCTAGACTGCCAGGTTGGTGGGTGTGACGTATCTTTTTTCACTTATTATATCTTCCTGACGAATGTTTTTAAGAACCATTTACTATTTGCTTACTGAAGGTTATTTAAACTTACTTTGTCAAAATCTAGGATTTTACTTCAATTTTACTTTCAGTGATAACAGTAAACTGAAGAGAGGGTGAATCTCCCTAAGGGGGAAACAGACAACAAAGAAAGGCCGACAGGTGTTTTAATCCCTCTTCACTATCCAAATCTAAAAAAAGTTTTGCCTTAAGTCATACTTTAAATATATGAAAACGCTGACATGAAAAAAAAAGTTTTACAGTGATATTTTCCAATATATGTTTTCAGGTACTTGATGACACCTGCAAAGATTTTTGTGACGAAAACACATCCCAGAATAAAATAGTTCGACCTGGACCAGACTTTAATAGAGTAAGTTTCCTAGATTAAACCTGTTCTTCAAGCATAAGAAATTAAATAAATATAGATATATATATATATAACATAAATATATACTGTGTATGTGTGTGTGTATATATATATATATATATATATATATATATATATATATATATATATATATATCCCTTTCATGCCTAAGCCTATTTCTGACGTATTTCTTACAAGTTAAAATGTATTTTTTGCTAGAAAATTAGAAAACTACGTAGATCCACCAAACGTTATATAGATTTTATTTGGCAGAGATCTTAGAGAATAAAGGGATGATCATTACAATATTTTATGTCACATGGTATTTGCACAGAGGTCTATCAAACAAACGTTTTGGGGAAAAAAGACACTTTCATGAACTAAAAAAAATAAATAAACAGTAAAGTTAGCCCAATTTTTTTGTATAATGTGAAAGATGTTGTTACCCCACGCAGATAGATACCCAACATGTTATGCTTTGAAATTGCACACACTGGTGGAATGGCGACAAATTATGGTACCTAAAAATCTCCATAGGCAATGCTTTAATAATATTAAACGATTACCAGATTATAGTTGCAGAGGAGGTCTTTCACTAGAATTATTGCCCTGACTCTAATGATCGCGCTGATACCTCACATGTGTGTTTTGAACACCGTATCCGGATATGTTGACCAGGCGAAGGCACAGGAGATCTGATCCAGGCAGTTTAAATAGCCAGCAGGGCTAGCTGACGAGCAGGAAATGAAGACCAGGTGAGTCACTGTGGAATGAAGAGTACTGGCAATTAACTGACAGCTGAGCACAGAGCTCTGAGAAGGAAGGGCTGAGCCCAGCCCTGACAGACCTGTCCTTTCAGCCCCAAATCCAATCACTGTCAAAATCTTGCAGACTTCACCTTCATCACATCTCCAAAATACGCCCCTTCTTAACCATTGAAACCAACTCATTCACTCCCTTGTTATCTCCCGCCTTGACTATTGTAACTCCCTTCTCATTGGCTTACCTCTCCCCAAGCTATCCCCTCTTCAGTCTATCAAGAATGCCGCTGCCAGACTCATCCACCTTACCAGCCGTTCAGTGTCCACCACCTCTCTCTGCCAATCCCTCCCATTGCATTGAATTGAATTGTATTGTTGCGGTATTGTCTCCCTTTATATTTTAAAGCACTTTGCAAACTGTTGGCGCTATATAAATCCTGTATAATAATAACAGCCCTCAAAAAATCCACTCGCCTGCTTGCATTTTGCGAGTGGATTTTGAGGGCTGGTGAGTGTGGGTTGCCTGGGGGCGGGGGGTATGCACCGCTGGCAGCCTGGGTTTCTCAGAGGGATCGTAGGGGAAGGGAGAGGAGAGCCGCCGCCTGGTTGATCAGAGCGTGGGGAACATAAAAGCTTTAATTTCAATAGCTGTGTGTTCCCCGCTGCGTGCCGTCATATACAGCCCCTCCCCCATGTCCGGGCACTTTGATAGACAGATCACCCGTCCCAGGATTGGATGGGTGGTCTGTCTATCAAAGTGCCCGGACAAGGGGGAGGGGCTGTATATGACAACGTGCGGCGGGGAACCTCGGAAAGGCTCGTGAAGTGCGCTCGGGCCTTTACGGCCATTTCTGAGGCCCCCCGCCTCTGGCCCCATTGGGTATTGCATCCCATTGAAGTCAATGCGGAACAAATTATTTTAGTTTCTATTGACTTCAATGGGAAAACTCGCTTTGATATGCGAGTACTTTGGATTACGTGCATACTCCTGGAATGGATTATTCGTAATGTGAGGTTCCACTGTATTATATATTTATAAAGCGGAGTTCCGCCCGCCCCGTTAAAAATTAAAAGTCAGCAACTACACATACTGTAGCTGGTGACTTTTAACATTAGGACATTTACCTGTTGTAAATCGTTTAAACTGGCTGGTCAGTTGGTGCCACCGCCTCCGCGGGTAAGGGAACCCGGCAGTGTAGCCTTTCTCACTGGCCTGGCAGAAGGGGGGGGCCCAGCTGCTGACGTAAAATTGGCCACAGCCCAGTATCCCGGAAGTGGGGACTGAAAAAAAAGGTACCCGCTCCCCCTGAAAGGTGCCAAATGTAACACTGGAGAGGGGGAGGAATCAGATAAGCGTAAGTTCCACTTTTGGGTGGAACTCCAATTTAACAAGCAGTACACGAGCTTTAATATAAGCCTTTGCCGATTACTGTAGCTGCAGCCACTGTGGAGCAATTCATCATCAAAGATCACAACAGAAGCATACAAATTCTTATCAGCTCTTATCAGTGACATGGCAGTCTTCTGGCCTTCTAATATATCATGTAAAAACAGAGCAAGAAAATAGACAGTGCTGAGAAACCCTGAATTGGCAACTTAACTGCTTCTCTTGTGAACATTAAAGTAAAATACTGGGATATACCTAACTAATCTTAAAAATGCTCCATCCCTCCTCCTAACAACTACACTAACTAACTTGTGTAGGAAAGATCTGTACACTTACCTATTTTCAGGCTGCTTTGGTATGGTCATGTGATCTTACCTGTGTCAGTCAGGGCTGACCGCAGAGGAGAGCAGAGAGTGACAGACAATAGCTGTCAATGCCTGGGAGTAGTGACGTCGCTCATAGGCATTCTATGGCTCATCCATTGTCTCCATCCTCTCCCGTGAAGCCACCACTAGCTGACACAAGGGAGCCAGCGGCCTGTAAATAGGTAAGTATACAGATCTTTCTAACACAGGTTAGTTAGCATAGCTGTTAGGAGAGGGAAGGGAGCTTTTTTAAGGCTAGTTAGGTATATCTGGGAATTCTAATTTACTTACTGTAATCCTGGGTGTAAATTTAAAACAGCACAGGGACAGAAGATGTTTGTCCCAGCATTGATTTAAAATGACACTAGGACTCTGATGGACCCATGACCCATGACATTAGCGCTGATGTGGACGAGAAGGCCTGGCTCGCAGTCTCCGCTCAATTTAACCCAAAGGTGTTCTATCAGGTTGAGGTCAGGACTCTCTGCAGGCCAGTCAAGTTCCTCCACCCCAACTTGCTTATCCATGTTTTTATTGACCTTGCTTGGTGCACTGGTCCAAGCCAAATGACTGCACACCAGTGTACAAAGCAAGGATCATAAAGACATGGATGAGCAAGTTTAGGGTGGAGGAACTTGACTGGCCTGCACATAGTCCTGACCTCAACCCGATAGAACACCTTTGGGAGGAATTAGAACGGAGATTGTGAGCCAGGCCTTCTCGTCCAACATCAGTGCCTGACCTCACAAATGCACTTCTGGAATAATAGACGAACATTCCCATAGACACACTCCTAAACCTTGTGGACAGCCTTCCCAGAAGAGTTGAAGCTGTTATAGCTGCAAAGGGTGGACCAACTCAATATTGAAACTAAAATAAAAATAAGTGCAGCGCTAAATACAAAGTATCCCCTGAGGGATATATAGTGCATTCAATAAATGATATATAAATATAAAATGTGTCCTGATATAAATCAAACAATATGATAAATGTTATATATATATATATATATATATATATATATATATATATATATATATATATATATATATATATATATATATATATATATACATAGATATATACTAAGGGCTTTTTTCTCAAACAATAGGTGCTGGAACTCAACCACAACCCCCCAAAATCCCTCCACCCACTCACACCCTCCAAATCACATCAAATAGTGGGTGTGGTGAGTCAAATTTCACAAACAGTAGGAGGGTCTTAAAGGGACATTAAATACCAGGATTGCATTACATACAGAGTGCAGAGCTGTCACTTGTAAACACAGAAACCAGACTTCTGTGTTTACAAGTGATTGTGGAGAGCAGCCCCCCCCCCCAAGGGTCTGAGCCAGAGGTGGTGGAACTGAGTTCCACCAAGTTCCCCCTGAAAAAAAGCCCTGTATATACTATATTACGAAGAGTATTGGGACGCCTGCATTTACACACACATGAACTTTAATGGCAGTCTTAGTCCTTAGGGTACAATATTCAGTTGATATGTGAAACTTTGTGCGTTGCTATGTTAATCTAATTAAAGCTGCCAGCACTAAACACACTTCCTAAACAGGAATGTGAATAATCAAACTAAAATCAAAATAGGTGCAGCGCTAAATACAAAGTATCCCCTGAGGGATATATAGTGCATTCAATAAATGATATATAAATAAAAATAAAGTACAATATGCAAAATGTGTTCTTATATAAATCAAACAATATAATAAATGTTAAAGTGCAATGTGCAAACGTTGTCTGTATAGTGTCCTAAAACAAAAATTATGTAGCCAGTGGAAAGTCCGAATCAGATTGCAAAAAAAAGTCTCAAATACAATATTTCTTCAAAAGCGCTGATGTGCAATCGATATTCCAAAGTGCTGTGGTGCTCAAATTTCACGCAAGTGATTCATGCTTCACACACCCCCCTAAGTGGTTAGACTCACCAGTAGACATGTGCACTGACAAAAAATTTGTTTGTTTTCGTTTGATTTGTTTTTTTGCTTTTTTCGGAAATAAGGAAATTTGGAAATTCGAAAATTCGGAAATCCGAAAATTCGGATTTTCAAATTTCCGAATTTCCAGAATTTCGAATTTTCGAATTTCGAAATTTTGAATTCCGAATTTCCGAATTTTCAAATTACCGAATTTCCGAATTTTCTAATTCCAAATTTCGAATTTCCAAATTTGAAAATTCGGAAATTCAAAAATCCAAAAATTCGAAAAAAAGAAAGAAAATCAGTAAAATTCAAAATAATAACTAACTAATAATAACTATTAAATTATAGGTATTGGAATTTCCTTTCAAATTTGGCTGTTTGTGAACGTAACTAATACAAATTTATCTAAAGTTACAAATTGTCCAAAATAACAAATTGAATGGAACAAATTAATAATAAATAATAATAATAAAAAGGTTTTATTATTATTGTTATTTATTATTATTAGATCATTAAGTTCCATTCGTTTAGATACGGCATTCGTTATTTCAGATAATTTGTGACTTTGGATAAATTCATACTTGGTACATTCACTAACAGCCAAATTTGAAAGGAAATTCCAATACCTATAATTTAAAATTTATTATTAGTTATTATTTCAGATTTTCATTCTTTTGAATTTTCAGATTTTCATTCTTTTGAATTTTCAGATTTTCATTCTTATTTTTAGATTTTCAAATTTCCAAATTTTTGAATTTTCAAATTTATTAAATTTAGAATTTCTGAACTTTAGAATTTCCGAACTCTCAAATTTCTGAAATTTCAAATTTCCGAAATTTGAATTTTTCAATTTCCGAAACTTTTCAATTTCCAAATTTCCAAAATTTCGAATTTCTGAAATTTTTACATTTCCAATTTCCGAAATTTAGAATTTCCTAATTCCGAATTTCCAAAATTCTAAATTTTCGGAAATTTTAAAAATTCGGAATTTTGAAAATTCCGAATTTTGGAAATTTGGAATTTTGAAAATTCGGAAATTAGAAATTCGGAAAATCTAAATTTCGGAAATTGAAAAATGTGGAAATTTCAGAATCAACTAATTTGTCAAAATTAAACAAATTGCACATGTCTACTCACCAGATCGAATGGACCCCTTAGCAGTACTGCAAGTGGGTCAATCAGGCTTAGCCTGGTGAGCAGGGTGATGAGACGCCACTTCAAAAACTAATCTTCCCTTGTGTTTCAGACTTATATGCTTTTTAAATGTGCCTCTGGAAATGATTAATCCTTTGAAATGCTTCTCATAGTATTCCTTCTCCTTATAAGCTGCCCGTAAACTCCAGTCACATCGATCATTTAAAGAGTTAAGCCTCCTTGCTGCTGCTCGTGAACTCCAATCACATCGACCACATGCAAAACAATCAGATCTGGCAATAGTGCTTTATCATTTTTAACATTTTTATTGTATTCAAAAAGGTCATACAAATTTGCACTCACATTTCAAAAACTTAAAACAAGCCTGTGTATTATGCTTGTACCACCAGTGCTAAGACGAATATGTCAGCCGTCACTGCTTGTTGCATCTGTTACACTCAAAATGGTGCTTCCTGGTTCCTACTTCCTGGTTCCACATTCGTCCAGTACTGCTAAGGGGTCCATTTGATCTGGTGAGTCTAACTACTTGGGGAGGTGTGAAGCACGAATCACTTGTGTGAATTTTGACCACCACAGCACTTTGGATTATTGATTGCAAGAATATTGTTATATTCTTAATATCTATATTTTCGGTCCTATGAGTATATAACTGAGGTTATGAAATCCCCTGTAATTTTGTGTATATGAAAGGTCTTTTGAACTAATGACTTAAAGATGGTGAAATTTGAACTGAGTTCTCAATTTCAAAAAGCTGTCAAGACATTTTGATTGATATTCTAAGTTTATATTTTCATAAAGGCAGGGCTTTTTTTCTCAAACAAAAGGTGCTGGAACTCAACCACA
Source organism: Lithobates clamitans (assembly GCA_037952925.1). Taxonomy (NCBI): domain Eukaryota; kingdom Metazoa; phylum Chordata; class Amphibia; order Anura; family Ranidae; genus Lithobates; species Lithobates clamitans. The sequence goes on from JBBGZY010000160.1 coordinate 354,510, forward strand.
ACCCCCCAAACCCCCAAACACCCCCCAAATCACATCAAATAGTGGGTGTGGTCATATTTCACAAACAGTAGAAGGGTCTTAAAGGGGCATTAAATATCAGGATTGCGTTACATACAGAGTGCAGAGTTCATGGGGGTTACACAAGTGATTGTGGTGAGCAGGCACCAAAGGGTCTGAGCCAGAGGTGGTGGAACTGAGTTCCACCAAGTTCCCCCTGAAAAAAAGCACTGCATAAAGGTATCCCTATGTAACAGATATCTTGTTTGAGAAACTGGGTGTTTATATAATTTCTCTGAGCCAAGCTGTCTCTCAAACTCACTTCTTGCTCTGTCTTTAATTATTCATGCTGTTCATATTACATTCCTAATCTTAGCCCCCACTCTTAGAGGGAAGTGGAAGGGAGATAAAGAGGGGAGTAATATGGGAGTGTGTATTTTTAGGCGCGCTTTCAAACAAAGAATTTGAGTTTATTTAAAAGGAAGATGCTTTTTTTTTTTTTTTCACAAGAAAAGAAATGTTTATCCGATTTTTACAATACAAGTGATGTAAATACACAGTTGTTCACAGAAATACTGTTACATAGATTGTCACAAAACGAATGAGCGAAATCTTAAAACAGGAGAAAGATGTACAGAGTTATTGAGTTACATCACATTAGGAGATGAGATCTGAGGTAGTCATTTCCAGCAGTATTGACTGAGTAGATCCTAAAGACGGGGGGGGGGGGAGAGGAAAAATGAAGGGCGCGGACTGGGAGGGAAAGGAGGGGGAGGAAAGGAAGGGGGGGGAAGAGGGGGGGAGGCCGGAGGGAAGATCCCATCCATTCTATTAGGTTCACAGAGCTCAAACAATGATTAGGCATTCAAAAGGTAAAAATTGGTGGCAAACTATTGCGGGGCGGGTCCAACATCAATATCTCGGTGACCATCCTCCACCTCTGTGCCCCACGCATCTATCCATCCCGACCATATCTTATCAATTTTGGCAGGACAGTTTTGATTGGCATATGTAAGTTTATATAATGGTAGCACCGAGTTCAATTTAAGGCACCATGAGGATACCCTGGGTGGGGCATTGTCCTTCCAATGGAGGAATACCTCTCTACGAGCGTGAAATGTGGCATAGCTCAAAAATAGTCTAGTATATTTGCCTTTCACCCTGGAGTCAAAAACATTGAGCAGCAACATTTTGGGGTCTATTACCAGCTCCAGAGTGGTAACCCGACTAAGGGTGTCAGCTATCTCCAACCAATAGTCTCTGAGGCGGGGACAGGACCATATCATATGAAAGAAGGTGGCGGAACTCAGACCACATCTAGGACAGGCCACCGGGACAAAGATGCAGGTTTATACGGGACTTCTGCTACGCTTCTACATTTTCTCTTCACTTCTCTTCACTTCACAAGATAACTACAGAAACCCAGCATACAGACATTTATTACAGCTGCTCTCAGGACAAAGGAAATTGCAGCCATTTTGTATGACTCAGTCATACAACTAAGAAATTTGTCTCACAATCATCTAGAAAAGGCAGAAGAGTCTTTTCACGACTTAGGCCCCTTTCACACGTGAGGACCGTATGTCCGTTTTTCATCCATCTGTTTTCGGATGAAATACGGACATACATGCATCCCTATAAATCCCGATGAACATCCGCTGACACCCGATATCATCCGTCCCCGCTATCGTCCGATTCTGCAGACGGAGGAAGATCAAATTTTTCTATCTGTCTGCAGAGTGGATCGGATGAACACGGACAGACGGTCCGTGTTCGTCCAAACCCCCATAGGGGAGAGCGGAGATCTGACAGGGTGGTCCCTGCATAGTGTGCAGGGACTGCCCTGTCATCCGCTAGCTCAGCGGGGATCAATGGAGAGATCCCCACTGAGCAGCGGAAGTTCACGGGGCGGATCATCACGGATCCGTCCCGTGTGAAAGGGGCCTAAAGCTACTTTTTACACACATCAGCACTTTTGAAGAAATATTGTATTTTGGACTGTTTTTTGCAGTCGGACTTCTACTGGCTACATGCTTGTCACTTTTTTTTTTTTTGTCTTTTTTACCTGCTTTTATCTAATTTGCCCATCTATGCACAGCACTTGCACATATAATTGATTGGCACGATCTTTTCACCATTGATTGATTTTTAAAAGGACACTATATGGACAAAGTTTGAACATTACACTTTAACATTTATTATATTGTTTGATTTATATAAGAACAAATTTTGCATATCGCACTTTATTTTTATTTATATATCATTTATTGAATGCACTATATATCCCTCAGGGGATACTTTGTATTAAGCGCTGCACCTATTTTAATTTTAGTTTGATTATTTACATTCCTGTTTAGGAAGTGTGCCAGATTAATTCCCAGGTTGCAACAATGATATCAGATGATCCGGATGATGATAACATTTGTGTTTTCTGCACAAGCATAAAACTCTCATGCACGGCTATTAACATTTTTATTGTTTTCAAACCTGTGAAAAAGTTGATGTTGCGCTAATTTGTGCTTTCTTTAACCCAACCTAATTTTATCTAAATGTTGCACCAACAAAGCCTGCACGTGTCACAATGTAGTGTTGAAAGGGAAAAAAAGCTCTACTGAAGTGAAACATATAATTTTGAGCTTTAACATTCCAATATGTTGCATAAAAGTCACACTAATGTGATACTATTTTAAGCACTTCAGCCCCGGAAGACTTTACCCCTTTTCTGACCAGAGCATTTTTTACAATTCTTATAATTTGGCACTGCGTCGCTTTAACTGACAATAGCGTGGTCGTTCGATGCTGTACCCAAACAAAATGTGCGTCCTTTTTTGGTGGTATGAGCTTTCTTTTGGTGGTATTTGATCACCTCTGCGTTTTTTGTTTTTTTTTGCGCTATAAACAAAAAAAGCGACAATTTTGAAAAAAAACAACAATATTTTTTACTATAATAAACATCCCCCAATTTAAAAAAAAAAAAAATTTCATCAGTTTAGGACAATATATATATTCTTCTACATATTTTTGGTACAAAAAAATCACAATAAGCATATATTGATTTGTTTGCGCAAAAGTTATAGTGTCTACAAACTATGGGAAAGATTTATGGCATTTTTATTATTATTTTTTTTACTAGTAATGGCGGTGATCTGCAATTTTTAGTGGTACTGCGACATTGCAATGGACAGATCAAAGACTTTTGACACTTTTTTGGGACCATTGGCAATTATACAGCGATCAGTGCTATAAAAATGCACTGATTACTATGTAAATGTCACTGGCAGAGAAGGGGATAACACTAGGGGGCGATCAAGGGGTTAATTGTGTGTTCCCTCAGTGTGTTCTAACCGTATGGGGATAAGATTGACTAGGAGAGGAGACATATTGTTTTTTCTACTTAATAGGAACAAACAATATGGCTCCTCTTCCCTGAAAGCACAGGAATTTGTGTGTTTAAACACACAAATCCCAGTGCTGGCATTCGTGCACGTGATCACGCGTGGCCGGTGGTGATCATGCATGCTGGACACATGCAGCGGGTGCGTGCGCGCCCTCTGGTGGCCGAAAAAGGGAAGGACGTACCCGTACGGGATTTCGTCCAGGGGAGCCATTCTTCTGCAGTATATCTGCGTGAGCCGGTCGGGAACCGGTTAATCATCAGACTTTGTTAATTGTATTTTGGGGTGAATTTATGGAGTACAGAAATTTTATAAATTTTGCACTGGGAAAAATTACAGGAAAATGCTATTTTATTTTCTAATTTCCTACTATTTATTACAACAGTGGTTACGGAGATATAGGGAGAAAAAGGCCTGAGGGCTCAAGTGGCTTAGGATGAATTCCTGCACAGTGTCTGCAGCTACAGAGGGCTTAATTTAAAGCTCATTTACTGCTTGTTTGGAATTCGTAAAAACTTGTAAAAACTCGACTTTCCATATAATGGCTTTAGTGAATTTTAATTTACTCTGACATTTAAAAGTTTATTGTTTATATATTTTTTTCATTATTGCTACAAAATATATTTTAGAGTAGACATTTAAAGAAGGTACTTTAATGACACTTTGTGGTTGATTTACTAAAAGAAAACAAGCTGTTCACTTTGAAAATTAAAGAACGAGGCAAAGCTTTGCTGACTTCTACCATCCAATCATGTGAAAGTAAAAATGTCATTTTCTTTTATTCCCTTGCACATGATTGGGTATACTCTGCAAAGTGAAACTACCACATTCACTAAGCTCTGGGGCCAATTATCTTGCATAGTTCAGCTTCAGTTACAAAGTGAAATGTCTAATTGCCTTTGGAAAATCAACCCATTTGTTTACAGAGTCTGCCTTGCTTTCCAAACATGAAAGTCTAGCACTATCTGTTCACTTTATCCTTTGATTTCTTTAGTTATGTGTGTTGATTAATTTTTGTGCTGTTCACATCATAGTTTGTTCAAGCTGTTTCCTATACTGTATATCAGCAAACCAGTTTGCAAAAAGAGCTGCATAGCAGTACTGAGTATATCACTTGCTGGCTGCAAGGTATACTGTACATATTAATAGTATATATTCATTTAACCTAATATATATTTTCTATTTTTCGAGTCCAATTAAAATAAATATATACAATGACTATTTTTTCAGTTTAAAGGCATGTAACAATGCATATATGAACTATTAACATATTGTGCTAGACATACAGTGGATATAAAAAGTCTACGCACTCCTGTTAACCTCCCTGATGGTATTCCCGAGTGTGGCTCTGGTGGATTTTCAGCACCAAAAGAGGTAACCCCGAGCCACCGGGATCGCATCACAGGATCCAGGTACAGCTTACTTACCTTGTCCCCAGGATCCTGCGATGTCTCCCCGCTGTGTCTGGTGGCTGTGCCTCCGCTCGATTCATCACAGTGCCGAGCTCAGTGCCCTGCGAGCACGGCGCTAAATTCAAAAAGTGAAACGCACACAATACATACAGTACACTGTAATCTTACAGATTACATCACTGTATCAAATTATTTCACATCCCTTTTGTCCCTAGTGGTTTCTCCAGTGCCCTGCATGCAGTTTTATATTATAAATACTGTTCTTTCTGCCTGGAAACTGAAGATTGTCGATAGAAACCAAAACCGTCCCTTTACATCAAAAGCGGTTTTAGACCAGCTAGAAAACAGCGATAATAAATTAGAATCACTTGCAGAATTGAGCGATAGTGATTTGTGGGGAGATCCATCATCAAACACTGAAAGTAATAACAGCGACAATTCTGCAACTGAGCAAATTTCAGTGTTTTTGATTTGATTACATTATTGAATAATTTTTATTATTATTATTTGTTATAATTATTTATAGTTATTTATTATATTATAATTTATGATTTTGTGTTTGTTTCAAACTTTAGCATACCCGAGATATCTACTAGACTCTTGTTTGGACAGATTTAAGTGTGTTATTCCTAAGAATTACAGGCCTACAATATAAAACACAAATTCCTGTGCAAAAGAATTGTACCGCTTTGAGCATCAAAAATCGGAAATAATCATACCGTCAGGGAGGTTAAAACATCAGGTTTCTGTGATGCAAAAAAATGAGATAAATCATTTCAGAACTTATTCTACCTTTAATGTGACCTTTAAACTGTACAACTGTTGAACAACAAACGGAAATCTTTTCGGTGGAGGGAAGTAAATATAAAAAAATGAAATATGGTTGCATAATTGTGCACACCCTTAAACTAATACTTTGTTGAAGCACCTTTTGATTTTATTACAGCACTCAGTCTTTTTCGGTATCAGCATGGCACATCTTGACTTGCCAATATTTGCCCACTCTTCTTTGCAAAAACACTCCAAATCTGTCAGATCGCAAGGGCATCTCCTGTGCACAGCCCTCTTCAGATGCCCTCTGCCCAAAGTGACTCCCGTCACACACCCCACAGATTTTCAATCATTTTCAGGTCTGGGCTCTGGCTGGGTCATTCCAAAACTTTTCATCTTCTTCTGGTGAAGCCATCTCTTTGTGGGTTTGGATGTATGCTTTGGGTTATTGTCATGCTAAAAGATGAAGTTCCTCTTCATGTTCAGCTTTCTATCAGAAGCCTGAAGGTTTTGTGCCAATATTGGCTGATATTTGGAACTAAATCCCTCTACCTTGCCTCAGGCCCCTCTTCCAGCTGAAGAAAAACAGCTCCACAGCATGATGCGGCCACCACCATGCTTCACTGTGGGTATGGTGTTCTTTTGGTGACGTGCAGCGTTGTTTTTGCGCCAAACATATCTTTTAGAATTATGGCCAAAAAGTTCAACCTTGGTTTCATCAGACCATAACACATTTTCCCACATGCTTTTGGGAGACGTTTTTGCAAAATGTATCTGTGCTTGGGTGTTTTTCTTGGTAAGAAAAGGCTTCAGTCTTGCCATTCTACCCAATAGCCCAGACATATGAAGAATACGGGAGATTGTTGTCACATGTACCACACAGCCAGTGCTTGCCAGATATTCCTGCAGCACCTCTAATGTTGCTGTAGGCCTCTTGGCCTCCCTGACCAATTTTCTTCTCATCAATTTTGGAGGGATGTCCAGTTCTTATTATTGTCACTGTTGTGTCATATTTTCTCCACTTGATGATGACTGTCTTCACTGTGTTCCATGGTATATCTAATGCCTTGGAAATTTGTTTGTACCCTTCTCCTGACTGATACCTTTTAACAATGAGATCCCTCTGAAACTTTGGAAGCTCTCTGTGGACCATGGCTTTTATTGTAGGATGCAACTAAAAAAATGTCAGGAAAGACCTACTAGAACAGCTTAACTTTAATTGGGGTTAATCAGAGGCACTTAAAATGATGGCAGGTGTGTACTGACTCCTATTTAAAGTGGAGCGCCACCGAAAATTTTTTTTTTAAAAGTCAGCAGCTACAAATACTGCAGCTGCTGACTTTTAAAACATGGACACTTACCTGTCCAGGGCGCCCGCGATGTAGGCACCCGAGGCCGAAGCATCTCTCCGTCCTCGGGTGCTGCCGCCTCCATCTTCGGTAAGGGAATCAGGAAGTGAAGCCGTGCGGCTTCACTTCCCGGTTCCCTACTGCGCATGCGCGAGTCGCGCAGCGCAATACGGATGGTCCCTGCTGCCTCTGGGACCCGTGTGTTTCCCAGCAGGCAGCGGGGAGGGAGCAGGAAGTGGCGTAAATACCCGCAGATTCTGCGGATATCTATGCCGGAAGTGGGTACAGATACCTGTAATATACAGGTATCTGTACCCCCCTCCCCCCTGAAAGATGCCAACTGTGTCACCGGAGGGGGGGAGGAATCTAATCAGTGGAAGTTCCACTTTTGGGTGGAACTCCACTTTAACATGAGTTTGAATGTGATTGCTTATTTCTGAACACAGCTACATCCCCAGTTATAAGAGGGTGTGCACACTTATGCAACCACATTATTTTAGTTTTTTTATTTTTACTTCCCCCCCTAAAAGATTTCAGTTTGTTTTTCAGTTGAGTTGTACAGTTTATAGGTCATATTAAAGGTGGAAAAAGTTCTGAAATTATTTATCTATGTCTCATTTTTTACACCTAACATTTTAACAGGGGCGTGTAGACTTTTTATATCCACTTTACCTAAAGTTACCTATAGTTATTTTTTTATCACTATTACAGGATATGGAAGATGGAGTGGAAATTTTATTTCAGTACCCATTTTCCTCAGCCATGATGCGCATGTCTGTTGTTACTACAGTCATAGGAAAGGATGAAATGGATGTATACATGAAGGGTGCTCCTGAGACAGTGGCCAGCTTCTGTAACGCAGAGACAGGTATTTCTTACTTATGCATCAGCAGTAAATATGTACATATGCTGCTTTAGGATTCTAGAGTTTTACTATAATTGATAATGCACAGGGCAGATCTTAAAGAGAAAATATTGGGTATTTAAAGCATATCTTTACTAGAAACATTTTTTCAGGGTATTTGTTTACCTCATCATAATGCTTTAAAACCCAGTTTTTTTGCCATTCTGTAAAGCTGAAATCCTGGCAGAAATAACGAAAACACAAAGTAATCAATTTATGTATTTAGGAAAAAAAAATACTCAAGTGCAATAGGCCAAATAAAACATGCCATACTGTATATGATAGAAACTGTCACTAGCATTCACACAACAAAGCTTATTTTTCTGAGGTCATCCTGCCAGCAGATCCACTCTTATTTCACTAACACCTCGTTTCCACTGAGCATATCGGTTCAGGTCGGTACAGTTTGGAAGGCCTAGAATGGTCCGGCCTATTCAGGTGAGCGTTTCCACTGCAAGTCGGACCGCCAGGGGCCATACGTTGGTTTAGAAAAAATGCTTAGCATGGCGTCACACGTCTGCCAATCAGTGGAATGTATTGTAGCTCCACCCTAACCGTACTGTACCATTTTCTATGGCCCCACATCTGAAGCAGGACCCTGAATAGTGCGGTTCGGTTGTATGGGCCGCTTTCATAATGGAAACACCCAAAATAGAGTACCGTACCGAACCAAACCGAACCGATCCACTCAGTGGAAACGAGGCATTACTGTAGTAAGTCCAGCTGTGTAGCAATAGCAGCAGTCATATTGTAAATTAAACAGCAGGGACATGGACAATACAGACTGTAAGAAAGAACAGGAAGACCAGCATCCTGCAGAGTTGAGAGCTGGTGGTCTCCCTGTTAAACAAGACCTTGTTAGGAAAGCTGCAGTCACCACTCTTTTGCAGCCATTGGCCACTCTCCTCTCTCGCCTGAGTTGACTCCCCCTTTGATTGGTCAGCAACACATTTCCCTAGGTGAGTGTCCTGCTTGAAACGAAGTGGTCGGCTCACGCCACCCTCCCTCTTCTGCCACTTTTTTGGCAGTCGCTCTATGGCACTCTATGTGAACATCACAAGGCCAGAGCTTTAAGCTTGTGATATCTTCCAGGATCCCCACCAGTCATGCCTCATTTGTCCCTGCCTATCATTCTGTCTTCGAAATCTCTTGTTGCTGGCCTCTGCCCTTAACTTGGATTGCCACCAGCCTTGACCTAAGATTGTTCACTGGATTATGCTTGCCCACTACCTGCCCTGACCTTGGACTGTTTGCTGCATTATGCTTGCCTACTATCTGCCCTGACCTTGGAACTGTTCTCTGGATTATGCTACCAGCTCCCACCTTCCCAGTCCATGACCAGCCTCTGGACTGTGGCTCAAATGCTGTCCACAGCAATCCCAACCCTTGCCTGATTATTCTAGACTACAGGTACCCTTATTTGTGATATTCATTCAGTCTTGGTCAGTGTCATCTGGCTAGGAACTATAGCATTGTGCACTAGGACCGAGGGGGGAGGGGTCAAATACTAGCAGGACTGCTTGCCTTAAGGGAACAGCGGCTACTAAAGGTATCTATAGTTCCTGACCTAGGCATCGGGCTAAGCATCTCAGGCCTCGAACATAGCAAAAACTGATATTTATGAAACATTGACTCACACAAAATGTAAAAAGCCTTGCACAACTTTTTACAACATTTTATATAGCAAAAAGTGAGCTTTTTGCACAACATTAGTATTTTTGCTTATCTATACGTTAAATGTGTTTTTAATGCAGCTAGTAACAACTTCTTGTAATTCACTGTACAGTAACATTCAGACTGGTGCAGGGAGGGGCAACGTGAGAAACCAGTTAGCTCTGGTGTAGTGTACATGCTATTAAACTGAAATACACTTTTTTTAAATTAGGTTTACACATCATTGCCTAGTGGTACCTTTAAGACTGGTATATTTTGTGTTACATATGATTTATTTTATTATGTCTTTAAAGTCCCCAGTGGCTATTTAGATGAATTGGAACGCTACACATTTCAAGGCTTGCGAGTGATTGGCGTGGCTTTCAAGACTCTCAAAAACATAAGGCAGAGTGAATTAGAAAACTTAGAAAGGTACATATCCATTACCCAAATATGCCAAGTTCAGGCAAACTGACAAAAAAGTCAAACATCTATCAAGCTCATTTTATTGTTTTGACATTCATTTTTCAGTGAGATAGTTCAATCAAATAACTGTTAAAGGAACACAAAAAATGATTCATCTTAACAAAGTGACTAATAACATTTGTAAAGTTTGGACAGGGTCCTAATAGAGCCCTTTATTTCTAATTATTTTAAAACCTAATTTTAACCCAAATTCATTAATAATGTTGCATATAACAGGTTCAAATCCAGATGACAAGTGTTCTTTCATACTTGTAAATATTATGCCTCGTACACACGGTCGGATTTTGCTATGGAAAATGTGTGATAGGACCTTGTTGTGGGAATTTCCGACCGTGTGTGGGCTCCATCACACATTTTCCATCGGATTTTCCGACACACAAAGTTTGAGAGCAGGCTATAAAATTTTCCGACAACAAAATCCGTTGTCGGAATTTCCGATCGTGTGTACACAAATCCGACGCACAAAGTGCCACGCATGCTCAGAATAAATAAAGAGATGAAAGCTATTGGCTACTGCCCCATTTATAGTCCCGACGTACGTGTTTTACGTCACCGCGTTCAGAATGATCGGATTTTCCGACAACTTTGTGTGACCGTGTGTATGCAAGGCAAGTTTGAGCCAACATCCATCTGAAAAAATCCTAGGATCTTGTTGTCGGAATGTCCAATCAATGTCCGACTGTGTGTACGGGGCATAACAGTTATATACTGTAAGTATTAATGAACACAGCAATGTACTGCAAAGATTTCTTGGCTCCAGTATTGATGTTCTCTATTGCACCTTCTCACTGTGGGTTCCTGTGCAGTATAATACAACCACAATATTATTTATTTGACTGAAAGAGACAGAATCTATTTTATTTGCTTTGTTAAAAAAATAACATTGCAGAAGCAAGCAATGGCTTCCCTGACCTGCTTGAATTTGAATGCAGTGGTAATGGCACTCATAGTTACATAGTTACATAGTAGGTGAGGTTGAAAAAAGACATAAGTCCATCAAGTCCAACCCATGTGTGTGATTATATGTCAGTATTGCATTATATAGCCCTGTATGTTGCGGTCATTCAGGTGCTTATCTAATAGTTTCTTGAAGCTATCGATGCTCCCCGCTGAGACCACCACCTGTGGAAGGGAATTCCACATCCTTGCCGCTCTTACAGTAAAGAACCCTCTACATAGTTTAAGGTTAAACCTCTTTTCTTCTAATTTTAATGAGTGGCCATGAGTCTTGTTAAACTCTCTTCTGCGAAAAAGTTTTATTTATATTGTGGGGTCACCAGTACGGTATTTGTATATTGAAGTCATATCCACTCTCAAGCGTCTCTTCTCCAAAGAGAATAAGTTCAGTGCTCGCAACCTTTCCTCATAATTAAGATCCTCCAGACCCTTTATTAGCTTTGTTGCCCTTCTTTGTACTCGCTCCATTTCCACTACATCCTTCCTGAGGACTGGTGCCTAGAACTGGACAGCATACTCTAGGTGCGGCCGGACCAGAGTCATGTAGAGTGGGAGAATTATCATTTTATCTCTGGAGTTGATCCCCTCATCTCTGGAGTTGATCCACTCATTTTTGGAATAATCAGAGAATGTTGGCTCTGAACCTGCTGAAACATTTAATAGTGCATAAAATCACATTGAATACTTTTCAAAGTAGTCAAATACTGTAAGCTATGTTATCATGTCAGGTAGTACTTCAATTAGATTTTTTTTTATTTTGCTTATCACTCTGAAGGGAAGAAGTTGAATGCGACATGGAATTTCTTGGTTTGTTAATCCTGGAAAATCGTCTTAAGCCTGAAACCAATCCAGTTTTGGAGGAACTGAATGCAGCAAACATCAGAACTGTAATGATTACAGGTGGGATAACAGGAACATAAACACTTTCATTAAAGATGAATGAGCTTTAGAAATCTGTTGTGCTGACTATCAATCTGGTTTGAAGAACTGATAAAATAATGGTCTGTTTTCATCAACCAGCAATCCTTGTGTCCCTAAACACTATGTAATTCAATCCACATAACTCCTGTATCACTACCGTACATTACAATTACCTATGAAGCATAAGGACTTACCTTTTCTGACAGTTATTATTTGGCTTCTCAATTAGTCACAATTCATGAATGGCTTGTTCCATTGGGAGACAATGCATATGCGTGCACAGAGGTGGCATGATTGGGTTTCTTTGAGATTTTTAATTAGTATAGTATATAAAAATCCTGATCCCTCAGTGCCTAGGACAGCAGTTATCAGAATGTTTGCAGTCATTAAAATTCATGCAAGCTCATACAAAACTTTACCCTGCGTGATGATTGGACCAATTCTTCTACCATATTCTACATATGGAACAATCCCACTTTTGACACTACCAAATGCAGATTACTGGTGTAAAAAAAGGACTTAAATACCCCCACAATCACTTCCTCGCAGGTCACAGACTCTGTAACTCTACTCTACACACATCATTTGATATTTTTGGCAAAATACAACCTAAACATGTTACTAATGCTTAAACTAGCATGTCAGATTCCAGTCTGTCTTTTCCTGCATGGAAACAAACTCACTGAATGTGATCCTACAAAACTTATGTCCAAATATTATGCTGGACTCTTATGCTCTAAAAAAATACCATAAGGCACAGGACAAGTGGGTTAAGTGACTCTGCACCCCAACTCAAAATAGTTGGCAGAAATTTAAAGGAACTAACATATATTCGGTAATCTCATATAAAGACAAGGCTACCTAACTTAAATTATTCCACCAAATCTATCATACACCTGTCAGACTTCACGTTATAGGTCTTAGGTCACTTCTTTCAAGTAGTGCCCGATTGAAGCAGATTTTTTCCATATGGTGTAGCAATATGTGTAAATACCACTATATCCAGGCTTTCTGGAAACGTTGTTGACTTCATTGCAAAATCATTTTCCTTCCCCAATATTCTAGACCCAGCTCTGTGACTGTTGGAAATTACAAATTACATAAAACACTATCTCATTAATCAAAGAGATCTAAGAGATATATATGATTTTTTTATGCTAAGAAATATATTCTCTAGATGTGAAAGGACCCAGAGCCACCAAATATGTCTGCCTGAATGCAGGAAATTAATGCAAATCTTTTTGTATAGGACAGCCTTTCTCAATCTTTTCAACACAGATGAACCATTGCAATAATTTTTTGGTCTCAGGGAACCCCTGCTAAAAATTACTATATCTACAACTCGTGATTTATTAGTGTGATGGTCACCCCCTTACAGATCAATGTTGTCAGTGGGAATTTATCTGAGAGGAAAGAATTGTTCACCCATAGCCACCTCTGGAGGAACCCTTGTTGAGAAACCCTGGTATAGGATAACATATAGAAAACAGAAGTCATATCAAACTATTCCATAAAATTGTAGGGCAAATAAACTTTCTCTCCAGACACAAACAATGTTGTCCATAGACTCATCAGTAACCATGAATTTTCCTTTTATTCTGATGTTGCCCCGAACTGCTCCCTGTTATGTAACTTTATCCTGTGTATTGTGTAGACAATTGATTGTATTATGCTGGTTTTGTAAGATCCCACATGATGTTGTTATGGTTTTCAATCTGTGTTCAAATCGCAATTAAAAAAAAAACGCCGTACAAAATATTTAAATAACACACTTTACCAAATATTCCTTCTTGTTTCTAGGTGACAACATACAAACAGCAACAACAGTTGCAAAAAAATGTGGCATGATTCCTGATGACAGCAAAGTAATCCTGGTGGAAGCTTGTAAACCTGAGGGCTTTTCTCCAGCATCTGTCACCTTTAAACTTCTGGAGTATCCCACAGATGAAAAAGATACTAATGTAAATCTCTCATTAACATTTTATTACGGTGATGTTGTCATTTATAATTTTTATATACAGTGGCAAAAAACTTTGCACTTTACAATTCTCATATACTGTGAACAAATTTAAATAGGATTCCTAGTTCTAAACATGTTACATCAATCTGGCCCCTCCATGTTGTAATATAAACGGGTTCTTATCTAATTCAGTTGTTTGCAATGTCTCAAAGTTTATAATGTGTTATTTATCCCTTACCCTTTATTATCAGTTAAAGCAGTATTAAAACCCCCACAAAAGTTATTGGATGCAGTGGCTGCATTTTTCCTTTGTTTTCACCTATTGATCTGGCCAGTAAATCTGCTTAGAAAAAGTGGAAGTTATTGGATTGAGAAAAAAACACTTAACACTGTCAGGGGGTACTAACAATGGTAAGCTTTTATTCATGTGTGTAAAACCTTTATCTCAAAAAAGAAAGAAAGGAAATGTTGCTGTAACTTTTTAAACAGTGATAGCTGAAGTTGTGGCTTTAATGCGTTAGTCAAGTACATCTAAATCTGCTAGTGTATCTAACACTACCCTCTCCCCAGACTGACAATGCTGCTGCCCAAGGGTGTCTCTGTTGTTCCTCCAGTGAAGCAGAGACACCCTAAGACAGTAAGTGTAGCTAACGAATACAGCCACCACATCTAAGGATCCATATGCTGCATTATATTGCAATGTTTGTTTTGGTTTGAATACCTGTATTCTTTATTTTAAAACTAATAACCAAATACTGAATTATATAATTTGATCGTTCTGTAAACAGGATATCTCCATAAATATTGAAGACATTCTGGATGTTAAAAGGCAGAACAATGATTACCATTTTTCACTGAGTGGAAAGACCTATGAAAATCTGGAAAAACACTTTTATGACTTGTTACCGAAGGTATGTGAATATAAAAAGACAATATATAAATATCTATCATATATATATATATATATATATATATATATATATATATATATATATATATATATATATATATGATAGAACACAGCGCCAGGGATCATAGATAGGAACTAAGATATAGGGAATGTAATGAAATTAAACTATAGATTGCAAGCTACCGTAATTTTTGGCGAAGACTAAAAAATGAAACAAGAAAAGATGAAAAGGAAAGCAGCGCTGATCCTAAACAACTAAGAATAACACCCTCTAAATTATTTTCAGTGAAAAAGATGACCATAGATATGACCTTACAAATAAACCCCAAATACAGTACAATGATACAATACAGTGCAAACCAATGAAGTGCAAAAGTGCTAAAAATAGATAATCTATAACACATACAATAATTTTCTTGATATAAATGTATGAAAAAAAGTCCATCATCATAGTGCTCCGAACATATGAAAAAAATATAAAAAATATCAATATATATATATATAAAAGTTAATCAATGCAAAAAATAATAGTGACACTCGGTGATATCTTGCATGTCGATCAATTATGTGAAAATAACACCCAATGTGATCCTCCACCAGTCATACCAAACTGACTCACCAGACCAAATGGCTGGTAAGATTATAAACCAGCAACTGCGCCTTTTTGCAATCAATGCTTAGATCCAAAATGCTGTTTGAAATGCACACTGTCCTTTTCCAAATCTCGTGCCATGACCCACATGTATAGTAAAAAGGAAGAAGGAGGCTCCAATAGTGTAATAACACTTTTTAAAGGATTTATTGAAACATTCAAACTAAATTCCACTCACATTTTAAAAGTGTCAGACCCGACACTAGGGAGTGTAAGCATTAGTAGCCACTGGATCCCTCCTTAAGAAAAAAGATATTGTGTATGAAAAACTCCTGGTCGTAGAAGAAAAAAAATGGCTGGGATTGCAAATAAACAGTGGCTTAGGCAGACAAGGCAAAGCCCTGCCTCCAAGTCACTTCTGCACATAAAGAACAGATCACACACAGACACACTCAGTGCCCATATAATGTACAGCCCTTTTTGGTATTAAGACATCCGTCGTACCAATGTACAAAATACTTATGTCACAAATTTCTTGTATTAAGCTAGCATTAAAGTAGAAATAAAGGAAAACATTTTTAATGCTTGGTAGAATACTGCAGGCCATAAATGAGTTGAATTCTGTGCGTTTTGTGATTCGATGGTGCCACCATTGATTTCGTGGCTGGAAATTTTGTTTTCTTTCCAGGTCACAGCTCATTCTTTTTTCTCAAAGGGAAGGTCTCTACTCATCATAGACACCTGGTGTTGACTTCTCTGTTCTATTTAGTAGAGCTGCAATGTCTGCATCCCTTTAGCCTCGACTAAAGGCTCAATACTATACTATACTCAAGCGCAGTGCAAATTTTTTTAAGAAAATTAATTCATGCTGGATATGTTAAATCCTGAAGTCGCTCTAGTCAGCCAACAGGCGCAAATTTTCCCCAGTTTTATACTGGTGTTCTCTCTGCAACAGACTTGAATTTCTGGAAATTTTCCCAGTCATCTACAGGTACTGCTGGAGTCTGGCCAGATATAGAAATCCTGGACAGCTCTCTAGTGAATCAAGCAGTGCAGGTTCCCAGTTCATTAACTAAACTGATGTTCCCTCTGACAGGCCTGTAGTCAGTATTGACTACCCGTCCTTGTTCTAGTTCACACATGACTAGGGAGTCCTTATGGATTTATAGATCTAGAGTTGAGTCAGTTTTTACATCATCCTGTCGCTGGAGACTCACTTTTGTGAGTGGATGTAGCAGGCAAATGCTGTGTTGCAGATTCTTCCTTTAAATTGTATCTGACACTGTCTGAGGCAGTATTGTCAGAAATAGGCTATTAGCAGGGTACTGTGTAAAAGCCATTTTTTCTTTCATCCCCTGGGTCTAAAAGTATAACTAAAAGGCAAACTTGTTTTTGTTTTGTATAGCATGAAGAAAGATTAAAATAATTGTCAGGTTTTTATTGCTGTCTGTGCTCCTGTTAACATTCACCCTTTCTATTTATCCTGGTTACTGTTATCATCAAGAGTAAAATTCAGATACTAGTTCTGGTGACCCAGGTGAGAACCAGAAGATTCCCTCTCTTTGAGTGATTTCCTCTCACTTCCAGTGGCTCTGGGACCAGGAGTGAAGGGAAATCTTCCCAATAGGTTATAACCCTCCCTTAAGACGGCCATACATGGGTGTAATTCTGAAAAAAAAATTTGTTCAAATTTCGCACCATTATGCCCCGTACACACGGTCGGACTTTGTTCGGACATTCCGACAGCAAAATCCTAGGATTTTTTCAGACGGATGTTGGCTCAAACTTGTCTTGCATACACACAGTCACACAAAGTTGTCGGAAAATCCGATCGTTGGTGACGTAATACACGTACGTTGGGACTATAAACGGGGCAGTGGCCAATAGCTTTCATCTCTTTATTTATTCTGAGCATGCGTGGCACTTTGTCCATCGGATTTGTGTACACACGGATTTTGTTGTCGGAAAATTTTATATCCTGCTCTCAAACTTTGTGTGTCAGAAAATCCGATGGAAAATGTGTGATGGAGCCTACACACGGTCGGAATTTCCGACAACAAGGTCCTATCACACATTTTCCGTTGGAAAATCACTATATTTGGTATTCAATATATGCACTAATATATATTTGGGCACTATTAAAGGTGCATGTATGCACATTTCACTTTAATTGTTCACATGTATATATACATACTATATGCACATTGCACGTGAATAGTGATGTAAATAATATTTTTAATTTCACAAGTGATTTTGGATATTACCCCTTATGATATATACTCAAGCGCAGCGCAAATTTTTTTATGTATATTCTTTGCACGGTTATGAGTACGTGAACTGCGTCTGCTGCTAGATATTCATCTCTGATATATTTTTTCATATAAAACAACTCTTTGCTGCTTGTATATTGAGCATAGGATTATTGTGGCTCGCAAGACTTCTATCCTTTGTTTATGAATTAATTTTCTACTATCTGTTGAAAGTAGAAAATCTCCTAATCTAACCGAGACCAGCAGAGCTGAAGAATACATGTCCACTCTCCTGTGACACTGGTAAAAAACAGCCATGATGATTACGGGCAGGGTTATCTTGCGCGAGTTAATGTTTTTTTTTTTGCTGTCAGTATCCATTTCTCCTGGAGGCTGAAGTATACCTGTAGTCATGACAGTGTAAAAAGTAATGTGTCTTTCAATTAATGAGAGATAAAAGAACCCTTTAAAGATTTTAATATTATCATATATTGGTGTTGCACAGATACTGATGAATGGAACAATATATGCTCGAATGTCCCCAGGACAGAAGTCAACAATAATAGATGAATTTCGGAAACTTGAGTAAGTATAATATTCTATAGCAAAAAAAGAATAAGAAGTCTCATATTTAGGAATCTTTTTGTGATGCAGTAATAAGAGCCACCATATTTACCAGCTGCCCAGTAACTTGGAAGTCAAGTTCAGTAGGGGTCCCACTTAAATTCTCAAGGCTCAGCTAACTGCAAGCATGGCCAAAGAGACACACAGATTAATGGTCCTATACCACCAAATGAGCAGAGGCTCAAACTTTAACTACCATATGTAAAAAAAAGGTCTGTGAATTTGGAGATCCATTGAGAATGGAATTAGCATATCAAAGCAAATTTTTAGAGTACCAAAGTAGCATAGACTGACAATATTGGGCCAGGCACCTAGATCTCTGTTGAGCAGAGAACATGTAAGGATGAGTCATATATGCTAACCCATAGCAGTCATAACTTCAGTTTACTAAACTTTATCTCTGAAATAGGAATTTCACAGGATGCTCTAGGTATTTGCAATTGCATATTGCTGTTTGCGTTATCAAAAAATGTAATCTTAGTAAAACAAGCTATATGTGGAACAGTGCTATATAAGTGTTCGTGATGCCCTAGGCACACAGGAAAAATGCCCGTCTTTATACAGGCTCTAACCCTTTTTTGACAACCATATTATTGTGAAAATAAAAACAAATGCTGTCTTTGAAGCCCATTCCCACCTCATGTGTTGGGTTGTGTTGGGCTGTGTTGCCCAACGCAGACCCAATGCAATAACAAGCCAAAACACTTTTCCAGTTCTAGTTGGTGTGCATTTTGTAAAAGAGGAATAAGCTGCATTTAACCACAGCTCGGCAAGCTGCAATGTGGTACAGTGCATCACAGCATGTTGCAATGCATTTGAAATGGAAAGTAATGTATTTTGGTTTCTGCTGTAAACAAAAAACTGCTCCTCAATGCAACTTGTTAAAAAGTGTGCATCATTGCAATGGATAAAATAAGGATGTCAACTCAAGTGCATTTAAGATTTAATGTGCATCAACTTGAGCTGATGTAAATCCAGCCTTTATAGGCATAGTTGCCAGATCATTGATCTGCAGAACCTTTTATTTTTGCTAACCTGGTTCTGCACGAAAATCAAAGCCCATTCACACCATGAGCATTGGACTGAATTGCTCAGTGTTGGCCCAATACAATAACAACCCCCCCCCCCCCAAAAAAAAAACCACACTTGTAGATCCTTTCTGTGGCTGCCCCTTTTTACCATGCTACCTTCAGCAAAGTATCACAAATACTTTTTTGGTAAATATGACCCTCGTGTTGATTCTGATCATGTGATAAGATTTTTTTTTTTTTCACCTAGTTATTATGTGGGAATGTGTGGTGACGGAGCCAATGACTGTGCAGTAAGTAGCCTTTTTTGGTTTATTTTTGTACATATCTTCACCTAACAGATAGGATGCCATCAGTACAGCATGTGTTTTAAAAGTACTTAAAGTAGATCTAAACCCTAAATGGATGACATTTAGTTTACAAAAATTTTGTGCATAATAAAAAATTAACATTTTTTTTTTAATTCTTTTTCATAAGTTTTCACCTTTTTAAATCCCTTTTTACATGTCAGTGCTATTGATCTCTAGCCTCTTTTCAACATTTCTTGTCTACACTGACTCACTCCAGCATCGACTGCACATCATTGCTTTGAACTGGCTACCTGATAGTGTCAATGATAGACCAGTCATGTCCAATGTATGTTGGCTCAGCCAGTCAGGATTCCACAGGGGGACATGTAACAGACTGAAAACAACGTAGCTCAATAGGGAGACAATTGCAATTTTTATAACAGGAATTATCAGAACAAGGGCTTTAAAGGAAGGACCACCAAGAAATATTTAAATTAAAGTGGGAAGTTTAAAATGATTGGAAACTATAAACTTTTGACATTTGCTCTTATGAGATGTTAATGTTTAATGTATACATAGATACTAGAATGCATTGTCCATTAATTTCTCTAACTGCAGTAGGAAGATCCAATTTATACAATTTACCTCTTGTGGGCAAGGGAACCCTGGGGGAAGTTCACTAAGTAACTATAGGGCATGGGAGCAATGGATGATATGTTGGTGCGGTTCTGTAAGATAAAAAGACTTGAGATTATGCCAGAGGGTGCAAGGAGGAGACATGGGTGAAATGAGGCCTCCAGACCAATAGCCGAAGATCATATTAAGGTGGGACCAGAGACACTCTGCTTCTCTTTTAAAAGGGTTAGAAAATAATGTTAACTAAATACCAGGATATTTGTAATAGGGTATTTTTCACCAAAATGGCTATAGCTCAAGCTAGATTGTAAACATAAGCAGTGGTTGTATATACCTTGAAAATGTTTTTTTTTTACAGGCTTTGAAAATGGCTAATGCAGGGATATCTTTATCGGAAGAAGAAGCATCTGTGGCTGCACCTTTCAACTCTCAAGTTACCAATATTAGCTGTGTTCCAGAATTACTGAAGTAAGTAAGGATTTCTGATTAATGATTTCTCTCAAAGATCAATAAATGTGGAACATTTATAATGCAAGAATTAAAACAGAATTTAAGAATAACAAAAACTAAATAACAGTCACGATTTATATAATACTATTTAAAATAATAAGTTAAAGTGTATATATATATAAATATATATATATATATATATATATATATATATATATATATACACACACGCACACTATATTACCAAAAGTATTGTGACACCTGCCTTTACACGCATGTGAACTTTAATGGCATCCCAGTCTTATAACCCGTACACACGATCCAAATATTGTAAGAAAACGGTCGTCCGAGGAAGGATCGTACGATTTTTGGATCGTGTGTACACTACTTTCGACAGCCGATCATGACTGTTCATGCGATCTTATTTGATCGGGCATGCACGAAAATTTTCCTCGTACGATTCCAGACCGTATGATTTTCGGTTAGTCAGTATAGTTGTCTTCCGAAAATTCAATACAAGTACATTACAACACATGACATCACTTCCGATTTTTTTTTCTGTCGTACGAGAATTTTCCTGACTTTATTTAGCTATTCAATTTCTACTTGCGACTATTAAGCGAAAACGGTCATACGATCGGTCGTACGATATTCGGATCGTGTGTACGGGCCATTAGTCTGTGGGGTTCAATATTGAGTTGACCCACTCTTTGCAACTATAACAGCTTTAACTCTTCTGGGAAGGCTGTCCAAAATCTTTAGGAGTGTGTCTATGGGAACGTTTGACCATTCTTCCAGAAGCACATTTGTGAGGTCACAGTTAGTGTACACAGTTAGTGTGCTGTGTCCTCTGCACAGTGTGCACCTAAAGCTACCTGAAGACAATTGCTGGTGTTCTTCTGATCCTATTAGTACCACAGGCAGGCAGCTGCAGTATTTACAGTTAGTGTAGTGTGTCCTTTGCACAGTGTGCACCTAAAGCTACCTGAAGACAATTGCTGGTGTTGTTCTGATCCTATTAGTACCACATGCAGACAGCTGCAGTATTTACAGTTAGTGTACTGTGTCCTCTGCACAGTGTGCACCTAAAGCTACCTGAAGACAATTGCTGGTGTTCTGATCCTATTATTACCACAGGCAGGCAGCTGCAGTATTTACAGTTAGTGTACTGTATCCTCTGCACAGTGTGCACCTAAAGCTACCTGAAGACAATTGCTGGTGTTCTGATCTTATTAATACCACAGGCAGGCAGCTGCAGTATTTACAGTTAGTGTACTGTGTCCTCTGCACAGTGTGCACCTAAAGCTACCTGAAGACAATTGCTGGTGTTCTGATCCTATTAATACCACAGGCAGGCAGCTTCAGTATTTACAGTTAGTGTACTGTGTCCTCTGCACAGTGTGCACCTAAAGCTTCCTGAAGACAATTGCTGGTGTTCTGATCTTATTAATACCACAGGCAGGCAGCTGCAGTATTTACAGTTAGTGTACTATGTCCTCTGCACAGTGTGCACCTAAAGCTTCCTGAAGACAATTGCTAATGTTCTGATCCTATTAATACCACAGGCAGGCAGCTGCAGTATTTACAGTTAGTGTACTGTGTCCCCTGCACAGTGTGCACCTAAAGCTACCTGAAGACAATTGCTGGTGTTCTTCTGATTCTATTAATACCACAGGCAGGCAGCTGCAGTATTTACAGTTAGTGTACTGTGCACTTTGCACAGTTTGCACCTAAAGCTACCTGAAGACAATTGCTGGTGTTCTCATACTAATAATACTACAGGCAGGCAGTTGATTCTGCTAGCTGCAGTATAATCAGTATATATATACACATCCCAGCTTTGTGCAGCTACATCTCACTGCAGGCCATTAGTATGTCTGGAAGGCCAACAAGGAGAGGCAGACAGTCACAAGACAATAAAAGAAGGCAAGCAGGCTCTGTTTTTAGAGGCAACAGTGCTGGTCGTGGACACGGTGCATCCTCATCAGCACATGGCCGTTGGACACGCTTGTCCTTTTTTTCGGCAGCTGGCCGTGTTGAGCCGCAACATGCCGAAGACTTGGTAGAGTGGATGACCAAGCTATCCTCATCCTCCTCATCCTCTCTCACCCAGGTTCAGGGTACTTTGTCTGGCAAAGCAGCTGCCAACGCGGCCTCTTTCCTTGGCTCAATGGCATCAGTCACTCCTTCCCTAGCCCCACCATGTTCTCCTGAGGAGTCCCCCGAACTGTTTGACCACAGTGTTGGGTACATGCTCCAGGAGGATGCCCAGCATTTTGAAGGCCATGATGATGGTACCCAGCTAGAGGAAGACAGTAGCGTGAACCCAGAGAGAGGGGGAGCCCAAGAAGGACAGCAATCTGGCAGTCATGTTCCCCCAGCTGCAGCATACTGCCAGGTTTGCTCCAGTGATGAGGAGGGAGGGGATGATGAGGAAGTCACTGATAGGAGACAGGAGGAGGAGGAGGCACATCTCCAAGGAGGCAGGATGCCCTCCAGGGGCCAGCTTAAGGGCAGCACACCAACTGCATGACACCACAGAGCTCCGCATGTGCAGGGCGCTGCTGTCTCTGCACGTTATTCCAAAAGTTCTTTGGTGTGGGCCTTTTTTGAGACGAGTGCATCAGATCGCACAGTTTCTATTTGCAACATATGTCTCAAGCAAATCTCACGTGGCCAAAACATCACCCGCTTGGGCACCACATGCTTGACCAGACATATGTCGACTTGCCCTGCAGTTCGTTGGCAAGCGTACCTAAAAGACCCACACCGAAGAACAAAGCGGACCGCTCCTTGCTCCTCATCAGCTGGGATCTCCAACCCCACTATACCTTCAGTCCTCTCTGAAACCTGCACTGAGAGGAATGAAAGTGTAGAATTAGGTGTGTCACAGCCAAGTACTTGCAGGCAAACTGCTATCGGTACATCAACGTCAGATTGTACCAGGCAAATTTCCCTGCCCCAGCTGCCGCACCGCCGAAAGAAGTTCGCTCCCAGCCATCCACATGCCCAGTGGTCGAATGCTAGCTTGGCTAAATTGCTAGCACTTCAACTGCTGCCTTTTCAGTTTGTAGACTCTGCCCCCTTCCGTGCGTTTGTGGAATGTGGCCTCTTCCTGTGTTGATTTGTCCTAGGAACCAGCGGTGCTCTGTAGGCGTTCAAGGAGCTACGCAAGCACACAGGCAAAAAGATGCCATGCGGTGCTTGAGCTGGTATGCTTGGGGGACAGGAGCCACACTGGGGCAGAGATTCTGTCAGCTCTGCAGGGGCAGGTTCAGAGGTGGTTGATGCCACGGCAGCTTAAGCCAGGAATGGTGGTTTGCGACAATGGCACCAACCTCCTCTCTGCCCTCCAACAGGGACAACTGACCCATGTGCCCAGTTTGGCTTACGTCCTTAACTTGGTGGTGCAGCGGTTCTTGGGCAGGTACCCGGGCTTACAGGATGTCCTGAGGCAGGCCAGGAAAGTCTATGTGCATTTCCGCCAGTCATATAATGCCAGTGCTCAGCTGGTTGACCTCCAAAAGGAATTTAACCTGCCCAAGAACCGCCTAATCTGTGACATGCCCACCAGGTAGAACTCAACGTTGGCCATATTGCAGCGGCTGCACACGAAGCAGAAGGCCATCAATGAGTACCTATGCGACTATGGCACCAGGACAGGGTCAGGGGAGCTTGTTTTTTATTCCCCACGCCAGTGGGTTATGATCAGGGATGCTTGCACTGTCCTGTCACCATTTGAGGAGGCCACGAGGATGGTGAGCAGTAACAGTGCATGCATCAGTGGCACTGTCCCTCTTGTCCACCTGTTGGAGCACACGCTGTGTGGAATAATGGACAGGGCACTTGAGGCAAAACAGAGGGAGGAAGAGGAGGACTTCCTTACCTCTCAAGGCCACCTTTATCCAGACAGTGTTCCTGCGTGCCCGCTGATCACACAGGAAGAGGAGGAGGAGGAGGATTGTGTCAGCATGGAGGTGGAGCCTGGCACTCAGCATCAGCAGCAGTCTTCAAGGGATCATTTACAGTCCAAAAAAACCCATGGACTTGTACGTGGCTTGGAGGAGGTGGCTGCGGATCATGTCATCCTTAGTGACCCAGAGGACTCTGGACCGAATGCTTCAGCAAACCTACGCTGCATGGCCTCCTTGATCCTGCAAAGCCTGCGTAAGAATCCTCGTATTCGTGGTTTCAAGGGGAGGGATCATTACTGGCTGGCAACCATCCTTGATCCATGTTACAAGGGTAAGGTGTCGGACCTTAACTTGCAGTCGCAGAGGGAGCAGAGGATGAAAAACCTTCGGGAGGCCTTGCAGAAAGGTTTGTGCAACGCATTTTCAGAGCCTGGGAGGTTACAATTTCCTGGTCCTCCTGGACAAGGTGTTGCTGAGGCTTTGGTCAGTCACAGAAGGAGCAGTGGAGAAGGTGGCCGTCTGACCGATGTGTTCAGACAATTTTTTAGTCCTCAGCCCCAAGGTATGATTGGTTCCAGCACCCATCACCAGCGTCTGATTCACATGGTGCAGGAATACCTAGGGACAAGATCAGACTTGGACACCTTTCCCACCGAAAATCATCTGGGTTACTAGGTCCACAGAGCTCCGCATGTGCAGGGCGCTGCTGTCTCTGCACGTTATTCCAAAAGTTCTTTGGTGTGGGCCTTTTTTAAGATGAGTGCATCAGATCGCACAGTTTCTATTTGCAACATATGTCTCAAGCAAATCTCACGTGGCCAAAACATCACCCGCTTGGGCACCACATGCTTGACCAGACATATGTCGACTTGCCCTGCAGTTTGTTGGCAAGCGTACCTAAAAGACCCACACCAAAGAACAAAGCGGACCGCTCCTTGCTCCTCATCAGCTGGGATCTCAAACCCCACTATACCTTCAGTCCTCTCTGAAACCTGCACTGAGAGGAATGAAAGTGTAGAATTAGGTGTGTCACAGCCAAGTACTTGCAGGCAAACTGCTATCGGTACATCAACGTCAGATTGTACCAGGCAAATTTCCCTGCCCCAGCTGCCGCACCGCCGAAAGAAGTTCGCTCCCAGCCATCCACATGCCCAGTGGTTGAATGCTAGCTTGGCTAAATTGCTAGCACTTCAACTGCTGCCTTTTCAGTTGGTAGACTCTGCCCCCTTCCGTGCGTTTGTGGAATGTGGCCTCTTCCTGTGTTGATTTGTCCTAGGAACCAGCGGTGCTCTGTAGGCGTTCAAGGAGCTACGCAAGCACACAGGCAAAAAGATGCCATGCGGTGCTTGAGCTGGTATGCTTGGGGGACAGGAGCCACACTGGGGCAGAGACTCTGTCAGCTCTGCAGGGGCAGGTTCAGAGGTGGTTGATGCCACGCCAGCTTAAGCCAGGAAGCCCAGGAGGCACAGAGGAGGGTCTATGATCGGGGTGCCAAGGCACGTACTTTCATCCCTGGTCACAGAGTGTTGGTACTGGTTCCCACAGTGGAAAGAAAGTTCCTAGCCAAGTGTCAGGGTCCACTTGAGGTTGTCGAAAAGGGTAGGGGAGGTAAACTACAAAGTTTACCAGCCAGGGAAAAGGAAGTTTTATCATGTGAATCTCTTAAAGCCCTGGAAGGAGAGAGAGACTTTACTGGCCGCATCCCCGCTTTCAACAGACCGGGTACCGGTGACACCTGACGTCCCCATAACGAATTCCCTGTCCGTGGCACAATAAAGTGACGTTAGGGCATTTGTGTACAAAAACAGAGATTTGTTTCTCCCCCTTACCCAGACTGACCAAGGTGATCCAGCATGATATAGTGCCGGAACCTGGGGTTTGCGTAAATGTAAAGCCATATAGAATCCCAGAGGCCAGGCGAGAGGCAGTTGCGAAGAAAGTCAAAAATATGTTAGAGTTGGACGTGATAAAAGAGTCCCACAGTGATTGGTCGAGCCCCATATTGCTGGTCCCAAAACCCGATGGCACTATAATGTTTTGTAACGACTTTATAAAACTCAAAAGTGTGTCCAAGTTCGATGCTTACCCGATGCCTCGGGTCGACAAACTCATGGACAGGGTGGGATAGGCTTGCTACATAACAACCTTAGACCTAATGAAAGGCTATTGGCAAATACCCCTAACAGGATCGGCCAATGAGAAGACTGTCTTTTCCACGCCTGAGGGCTTGTTTCAGTAGAGGCGGATGCCTTTTGGTCTGCATGGGGCCCCTGCATCATTCCAGTGAATGATGGACAAAACTTTGAGACCACATCGCCCGTACGCAGCCGCTTATTTGGACAATGTGGTCATCCACAGCCCAGATTGGGAATCGCACCTGCCCTGAGTACAAGCAGTGGTAGATTCGTAGAAATGCAGGTCTCACGGCCAACCCAAAAAAGTGTGCCATAGGCCTGGAGGAGGCCAAATAACTTGGGTATGCTATTGGCCGGGGACTGGTCAAGCCTCAGACCAATAAGATTGAGGCAATTCAAAAATGGCCCCAACCGGTAAACAAGAAACAAGTTTAGCCCTTCCTGGGTATTACAGATGGATTATACCCGACTTTGCCACCATTGCCGCCCCTCTGACCGACCTGACGAAGGGTAGAGGGTCGGTCATGGTCAAATGGAATCCTGAAGCCGAGGCGTTTCAGAAGTTAAAGCAGGCCCTTTGTGTACTACCATTGCTGGTGACCCCAGACTTCACAAAGGGGTTTGTGGTACAGACGGACACCTCTGAGGTGGGCCTAGGGACTGTACTATCCCAGAACAGAGATGGTGAGGAGCACCCGGTTGTATACCGGGCTTAAAACTGAACAGGCATGAAAACAACGATGCCATTGTCGAGAAGGAGTGTCTCGCTATTAAATTGGTCTTACACTCCCTGAAGTATTACTTGTTGGGGAGGTCATTTAAGCTGGTCACCTACCATGCTTGCCTAAAGTGGATGTGTCATAACAGGGAGAAAAATGGCCGCGTGTCAAGATGGTTCCTGGCTTTACAGCCCTTTAAGTTTACAGTAGAGCATAGGCCGGGCAAACTCCAAAACAATGCGGATGCCCTCTCCCGCATACATTGTATGCTTGGGTCAATTGCTCAGCCGCAGGGGCTTGATCAGAGGGGGAGGATATGTGACGGTATGTGAGGTGAGGCAATGGATAATCAGTATATTTCACCTCGCATGAATTCTGTTGTAAGAGACTGAACCGGAATCCAGCCTGGGTTTTTACAACCTCTGTGGCAGGCTTGGTTCCGGTCCAGTTGTTGTGGTCCACTTGAGTCCATGCTTGGGTGGACTTTAAATGAGCAAGAAGAGAGCACAGGATAGCTCTAGCCTGAGACTCAGAAGGGAATCCGAGAGAGAGAGCTCTGTTTGGACTTGAAAAGAAGGTTTGCTTTACCACATGTTTTGTAGGTGACGGGGACCAGCCCCACACCGTATAGAGAGGAAGACTGCTGTATAGTTTAGCGCTGTAAGGCAAGGATTTTCTTTACTATTTTTTTTGTTTGTTTTCATTTGCAAACCTCTGCAATTTTAAAGAAATAAAGAAATTGTCTGCACGCTGACCTTTTTTCCCAGAAAAGGTGATCCCCATGAGCTGATCTCCATATATATATATATATATATATATATATATATATATATATATATATATGAATATATATATATATATACATATATATATATATATAAAAATAATATTTTGACAGAAAATATAGTATCTATAAAATTCAAAAGCAAAATAATCAACAATGGTTTAACCCTTCCAAGTAATGCTGAATAATCATACACAGAACACTAATGCCGCGCACACACGGTCTGACTTTTCGTCTACAAAAGTCCGACAGCCTGTCCGACAGACTTTCGACGGACTTTTGGCGGACTTGCGGCAGACTTTCTTACGAACGGACTTGCCTACATACGATTACACAAAAGTCCGACGGATTCGTACGTGATGACGTACACCGGACTAAAATAAGGAAGTTGATAGCCAGTAGCCAATAGCTGCCCTAGCGTGGGTTTTTGCTTATCGGACTAGCACACAGACGAGCGGATTTCTGGGTCCGGCGTAGTTACGACGTAAAGATTTGAAGCATGTTTCAAATCTAAAGTCCGTCAGATTTGCGGCTGGAAAAGTCAGCTGAAAGTCCGCTAAAAGTCCGTTGAAGCCCACACATGATCGGATTGTCAGCCAGCTTTAATCCGTCGGCGTCTGTCGGACTTTTGTAGACGAAAAGTCCGACCGTGTGTACACGGCATTAGGGTATTGGTAACTTACATCATTGTCATTTGCATGTATATAAAAGTATCCACATTTGTTTAAAAAGAGAATGACACTGTCATGTGGAGTCCTCTGTGTATCCCGTCCACATTGTTGTTACTCCAATCCAAGACAAATTTGGATAGAGGGATCACCAAATGATGTATAGGGACCAAGTCCCCAATCACACCAAGTAAGGTTTGAATCTGGAAAACCAGACAACAAACAAACGCATGTGTACTGAGGCCCAAAAAGCAGGAAATTTGGAAAAAAGGGGCATATATAGTAAAATCAGTTATGTATGTAATGAACTAGAAGAATTAAAACTGCAACCATGATTAGTAGAACCAAGCAGGATGATTGAGCAATGACATCAATTCCCGGCAGACAGGTTGGTAGGGACGTGGAGACCTGTGAATGCTGTGGACCAGTTCAGTGAGATATTGTCTGTTAAAATCACCGTCGCCAAACAATGGGGCACCGGAATAATACCAAAGAAAAGAAAAATGGAAAAAAGAGTAAGAAGAATGTATATGAGCCCGAGCATCAGTGCTGCTTTTAAGTCATGAGCCCAGCTACATTCAATGACACAAAGAATTAGTTAAAGGTTTCCCCATATTACTCACTCTTAATGAATGTAGTCCAACATCAGCCTATCCAAAAACACCCCATCCATAACCACGTCTGTCTGTTAATGAACTGAGAGTTTAAATAGCCCCGCAGACAAGGCCGCAATGTCTGCCTAATGCAGATCAGTTGTATGTGGCCAGCCTATTCCCAGGTTAACAGAGAGGGCCTCCTGGGTAGCGGTCACACCATGCCTCTACGTGGCGCAGGTGCCTACGGCGCCATGCACACGCGCTACGCCGATCATGCGGTGCATGCGTTCTGATGTCATGCACCGCAGAGTAGAGTTGCCACCTCATCCCTTTAAACCCGAACACATATAAATTACACAGGTTCTGAGACTAATTTAGTGCAGATAAGGCACCAAGTGAGTTTAATTACCACCTTAATCAGCCACAGAACCTGTGTAATCAATATGTGTTCGGTTTTAAAGGGATGAGGTGGCAACTCTACCGCAGAGTGACACGACGCATCCGCGTTCCGCTGGCATGGCAACGTATCCCAGGAAGACATCAAACGGTCACCCTAGATACAGGTGGGAGTGGAGGTTGCAGATGGACAGACAGCTCCCTCCCAAAGAATCCTCATAGAGGAGTATCTTAGCCGTGCCGGGCACACATGAATCACTGGTGTAGACACTATATGAAAGTATTATTATATGGTCCAAAGCAAGCTTAATGTTAAAAAATATATAAAAAGCAAACCGAGGCAAAAGAAAAACAAAAATATATATAAAAAAAGGTGATCACATCGTGCACCGTCAAGTTACACTAGACAATCAATCATGGGCACGATGTGGTCCCCAGTACCTGATGATATTGGGGAGCCAGAAGGTAGCCATTATAATCGATCATGGAGCGGATACTAGGGATCAAATAAGCATGGAAACATGGCAAACGAAATCAGGTGTGGAAGGCAAGGGACCCAGAGGAAGAAAACCCATGGAGTGTATACACCTATTTCTCCATCCCACCCAAGTTGAAACCCTCCAAGAAGGGCTTGAAACATACTGCATTGTTTAATCCTAGGGGGTGTGTAGCTCTTAATGTGTAAATCCAGCGCAATTCAAGCTGGAGGAGACTTTTGTTCCAGTCGCCTTCCCTCGAACTGGGGTGGATACGATCCAGGATCAAGAATTTGATCCTGGGAAACACACCCGATGGATCATGGGGGTGTGTCTTCCCAGGGGTAGGTCAGGGTTACATGTCTGCATGCTTCTAATATGTCGATATACTCTTTCTCAGCCGATAACTTCAATTGTGGACATGCTGAGCACCGAAAGTCGTGTCAATATTTCCAATTTCAAATGATCATAGTTTTTTGCATCCGCAGGCCCCAAGTCAAAATAAGCCTTTTGGGATTCTTCAGATAGTAGGGGGGCCACTAGTCCAGCCCATTGTTCTTATAGGCATGGACAGGGACGTTATCTTTCTTTCACGGTGCACTGGGTAACCCTGCTGGCAGCTGGGAAGGATGCAGGACAGAGTGCAGTATAGTTGGAGCTTGTTCCGCCACCATGCCTCCAAAATGCTGATAGTGGTGATTCTGCCACACCTCTCTCCTCCACCCCCTCCTCTTCTTCTTCCTCTATGGCCTCTTCCTGTGCAGATTTGTCCTCAGAACCAGTGGTGCTCCGTAGGCGTTCTAGAGGCTACGCAAGCACTCAGGCAAAAATGCCATGCGGTGCTTGAGTTGGTCTGCTTAGGGGACAGGAGCCATACTGGGGCAGAGATTCTGTCAGCTCTGCCGGGGCAGGCTCAGAGGTGGTTAACACCACGCCAGCTTCAGCCAGGGATGGTGGTCTGTGACAATGGCACCAACCTCCTCTCCGCTCTCCGACAGGGACACTTCACTCATGTGCCCCGTTTGGTTCATATCCTTAATTTTGTGGTGCAGCGGTTCTTGTGCAGGTACCCGGGGTTACAGGATATCCTGAGGCAGGCCAGGAAAGGCAGGCCACTTCCTCCCAGCCACGTACACTGCTCCCGTAAAAACGGCCGTTTTTAAAACTTTCTTTTGCATTGATACATGTCCCGTGGGGCAGGACCCGGGTCCCCAAACCCTTTTTAGGACAATAACTTGCATATTAGCCTTTAAAATTCGCACTTTTGATTTCTCACGTTCGAGTCCCATGGACTTTAACGGTGTTCGAATGTTCACGCGAACTTTTGGTCTGTTTGCATGTTCTGGATGTGAACCGAACCGGGGGTGTTTGGCCCATCCCTAGTTGCTGACGTCACAGAGCTGGGGAAAGATCGCAACCATATGGTTGGGATCCACCCAGATGCCTGGACCGACACCTGGCTCAGCCTCCCAGCAAGCCACTGAGAGCCTGAGCCAGCCACTGCTGCCCCCTCCACAGTCCAGCACTTCAGTGAATGTGGGACGGCACAGCAGAGAGCCGGTGACTGACAGTCACCAGCTTTCTGCTCACAGACCACTGAGAACCGAGCGATCAGCCTTAGAGCCGATGGGGAACAGATGCATCATTGGATCGATGCTGCATCCACCTAGGCAAGTATATTAAAAATAAAAAAACTAAATTTCTCTTTTAAAGTGATTGTAAAGCTTGGCTTTTTTTAAAATTAAAATAAACAAACATGCTATACTTACAGTACCTGCTCTGTGCAATGGTTTTGCACAGAGCAGCCCTGATCCTCTTCTCGGGTCCCCCTCCAGCGCTTTAGGCCCCACCTCTCGCCGAGTGCCCTCATAGCAAGCAGCTTGCTATGGGGGCACTTTTGCATGCTTGCTCCTGAGCCCTAGTCTGTTTGTTTTGTGGGCTAGGCCCTACCACCGCTCCTTGTCACTGGCTATGATTGACAGCAGTGGGATCAAGATCGGGCTCAGATATGTATTGGGGGGGGGGGGGGGTGGCAATATGGTAAAAAAAACCTTATGCCTTTACAACCACTTTAAACCGAGAAAGTAAAAAAAATGACAGCTGAACATTACTGATATAATATATATCTTAGTATTAACAACAATAAAAAAATATGGCCAATGACTCAGGATACAGGACATGATAAATATGGCCACCGCACCTCAAGAGAATCACCTGACATATAGTTAAAGCCCATCTCCAGAAATTAGAAAAAAAAATCTTCTTTTGCAATGCTAACCTTCTTTGCCTGCACTGGAAGGTTTAAGTGCTTGTTATTTTAAGGTTTGGAGAAACAGTTATTATAATTGAAATCAGTGGTTCTTAACCTCAGTCCTCAAGTACCCGTAACGGGCCATGTTTTCAGGTTTTCCTTTACTTTGCATAGCTGCTTTAAAACAATATCAATGACATGGTATTGATAAGAGCTATTTTATCTAAGGGAAGTTCCCAAAATATGGCCCGTTGGGGGTACTTGAGGACTGAGGTTGAGAACCACAGATTTACATCATCTTTCACTTCAGCCAGCTCCGGCGTTGCCCTTGGTGTCATCATGTATGATGAAGGGCTATTAAACCTGTATTGCATGTTAAGGGAGCAGCATACAACTGGGGCCATGAGCAGCTTAGAGAGAAGGCTATGAAGGATTGCTGGAGGGACCCTGCTGGAGCTTGGAGTAAGGTAAGTACCACTAGACATACCCAGCATTTAACCCTTGCATTGCAGAGGGACTCATTAAAAGGATTTTTTTGTATTGCTGGAGTTGCGCTGTAAAGCTGAATTCCAGGGATGCCTATTATACCGGTTTGTTGCTTGTTCCATGCCGAGTGGCTGTCATGCACTGCGGAGGTCACAGGAGGTCATTAGCTTAGCACAGGCACCATTAAGAGAACACTTAGCATTTCTCAATAAATGCAAAGCATTCTCTGATTCGATAAGGTGGAGAGGTGTGGCACTGACATTACAATCCCCACCTCATCCAATCAGA
This sequence comes from Lithobates clamitans, assembly GCA_037952925.1. Classification (NCBI taxonomy): domain Eukaryota; kingdom Metazoa; phylum Chordata; class Amphibia; order Anura; family Ranidae; genus Lithobates; species Lithobates clamitans. The sequence goes on from JBBGZY010000160.1 coordinate 387,807, forward strand.
CAATGCATTGCATTTTTTGAATAATTTCCAAGTGTTCTGTGAATAGTGCCTGTGCCGAGCTAGTAACCTTTTGTGTTCACTAAACAGCAGGGCAGCTACTCGACATAGGACCTGGAAGCTAGTAACAATCATTGTAGTAGTGGTGCCTACTTCAGTGATTTCCAGCTTCTGTGTACATGTGTGTGTATGTGTGTATATATACACACAGTGCCTTGAAAAAGTATTCATGCCCCTTGAAATTCTTCACATTTTGTCATGTTACAACCAAAAACGTAAATGTATTTTATTGGGATTTTATGTGATAGACCAGGTATGCCCAAAGTCCGGCCCGTGGGTCAATCATGGCCCGCGTTCCGGTTTCGGACGGCCCGCCTGGTCATTTTGGCATGTATGTCTTTTGTGGCCCCCAAAGAATCTCCGAGCGCCGGGGGCCACAAGATGTACATGCTGGCTGTCTTGGAGGGGACAGGTAGGGATCGGGATGAGACAGGAGTATTTCCTGTTTACACGGCGACCTCTGTAAAAGGAAGTCCTGTCTCCTGCGCTGGCATTGGACGACTGTTTTGTCCATCAAAGGAGGCAGGACTTTCTATTAAAGAGGCCGCCGATAAAACAGGAGTGTCTTCTGTATGTCTGTTGGCGCTCAGCCCGCCCCCTCCCTGTCTCCTCCAAGGCTGCAGATGTGCATGAGTCAGGCTGCACTTATGGCAATGGTGAGTCTGCATTCATGTCAATAGGGGTGCTGCATTCATGACAAGGGGGGTGCTGCATTCATGACAACGAGGGTGCTGCATTCAGGGCAAAGGGGGTGCTGCATTCAGGACAAGTGGTGCACTGCATTCAAGACAAGTGGTGTGCTGCATTCAGGACAAGTGGTGTGCTGCATTCAGGACAAGTGGTGTGCTGCATTCAGGACAAGTGGTGTGCTGCATTTAGAACAAGGGGGTGCTGCATTCAGGACAAGTGGTGTGCTGCATTCAGGACAAGTGGTGTGCTGTATTCAGGACAAGTGGTGTGCTGCATTCAGGACAAGTGGTGTGCTGCATTCAGAACAAGTGGTGTGCTGTATTTAGAACAAGTGGTGTGCTGCATTCAGGACAAGGGGGGTGCTGCATTTATGCCACTTGTGAGGCTGCATTGATGGGCACAATTCTTTATTTAAAATTTAAGATTTTTTCCTGAATCTTCCTTCTTAAAGTGGAGGTTCACACAAAAATTGAACCTCCGCTTTTTGGAACCCTCCCCCCTCCGGTGTCACATTTGGCACCTATCAGGCGGGAAGGGGGTGCAGACAGATATTTGCACCCAGTTCCGGGCATAGACTCCCACGGGAGTCTATGCCACTTCCCGTCCCCCCGCGCTGTCTTCTGGGACACACATGGGTCCCAGAGACAGCAGGGACCATTCAGATTGCGCAGCGCGACTCGCTCATGCACAGTAGAGAACCGGGAAGTGAAGCCGCAAGGCTTCATTTCCTGATTCCCTTACCGAAGATGGCGGCAGTAGCATCCGAGGACCGAGGGACGGTTCGGCCTCGGGTGCTGACATCGCTGGACCCTGGGACAGGTAAGTGTCCTTATTTTAAAAGTCAGCAGCTGTAGTATTTGTAGCTGCTGACTTTTAAAAGAATTTTGCGGGACTCACGCTTTAAAGTGAAGCTGCGTGTTATACGCCAATAAATACGGTATATCCAAATAACACGCCCAAGCTCATCTCTTTACTCACACAGCCACAAAAGCAAGATAATTCTTGTTGGGTCATGTATTAGTGCTCGAACAAACACACTTAGACCCAATTTTAATGGTTCGCAGAATGTCAGGCAAAATGGTCGGCCCTCACGTATGTTCACTTCATCAAATCTGGCCCTCTTTGAATAAAGTTTGGACACTCCCGTGATAGACAAACACAAAGTGGAACATTATTGTGAAGTTAAAGGAAAATGATAAATGGTTTTCAACATTTTTTACAAATAAATATCTGAAAAGTGTGGTGTGCATTTGTATTCAGCCCCCTTTACTCTGGTACCCCTAACTAAAAATCTAGTGGATAATTACCTTCAGAAGTCACCTAATTAGTAAATAAAATCCACCTGTGTGTAATTTAATCTCAGTATAAATACAGCTGTTCTGTGAAGCACTCAGAGGTTTGTTAGAGAACCTGAGGGAGCAAACAGTATCATGAAGGCCAATGAACACACCAGACAGGTCAGGGATAAAGTTGTGGAGATGTTTAAAGCAGATTTAGGTTATAAAAAAATATCCCAAGCTTTGAACATCTTACAGAGCACTGTTCAATCCATCATTCAAAATGTAAAGAGTATGGCACAACTGCAAAACCTACCAAGACATGGATATCCACCTAAACTGACAGGCCAGGCAAGGAGAGCATTAATCCGAGAAGCAGCCAAGAGGACCATGGTAACTCTGGAGGAGCTACAGACATCCTCAGCTCAGGTGGGAGAATCTGTCCACAGGACAACTATTAGTGCACTCCACAAATCTGGCCTTTATGGAAGAGTGGCAAGAATAAAGCCATTGTTGAAAGAAAGCCATAAAATGTCCTGTTCACAGTTTGTGAGAAGTCATGTGGGGGACACGGTGCTCTGGTCAAATGAGACCAAAATTGAACTTGAACTTTTTGACCTAAAAGCAAAAGGCTATGTGTGGTGGAAAACTAACACTGTACATCATCCTGAACACACCACGTGAAACATGGTGGTAGCAGCATCATGTTGTGGGGATGCTTTTCTTCAGCACGGACAGGGAAGCTGGTCAGAGTTGATGGGAGGATGGATGGAGCCAAATACAGGGCAATCTTAGAAGAAAACCTGTTAGAGTCTTCAAAAGACTGGAGACGGAGGTTCACCTTCCAGCAGGACAATGACCCTAAACATTCAGCCAGAGCTACAATTAAATGGTTTAGATCAAAGCATATTGATGTGTTAGAATGGCCCAGTTAGTCCAGACCTAAATCCAAATGAGAATCTGTGGAAAGACTTGAAAATTTGCTGTTCACAGATGCTCTCCATCCAATCTGACAGAGCTTGAGCTATTTTGCAAAGAAGAATCGGAAAAAAATTCACTCTAGATGTGCAAAGCTGGTAGAGACATCCCCAAAAAGACTTGCAGCTGTAATTGCAGCGAAAGGTGGTTCTACAAAGTATTGACTCAGGTGGGCTGAATACAAATGCATGCCACACTTTTCAGGTATTTATTTGTAAAAAATGTTGAAAAACATTTATCATTTTCCTTCCACTTGACAATTATGTGCCACTTTGTGTTGGTTGGTCTATCACATACTGTAAAATCCCAATAAAATACATTTACGTTTTTGTCTGTAACGTGACAAAATGTGAAAAATTTCAAGGGATATGATAACTTTTTCAAGGCACTGTATATATACAGTTAAAAGACATCTATGTTTTCTGTTTTACTTGCTGAAGGATCTGTAATTTTGGCCTTCCATTCTTTTGGGGCACACACCTCTACTAAATAAATAACAGTGCAGCGCTAATAATGCAAAAGAAACAAACATATTGCTTATACACTGTAGCATAAAATATTGAAAGACCTCTATGATGAAGGAAAAGATGAAAAAAAAGGAGTTGTCAGAGAAAAATCTCCTCAGCGGTGATAAGGGTGCTCACAGACATCCGTGATTCCTCCACCAGCTAGCCAAACCGCTCACCTCAATCACTGGACCCCTGAGCTAACAGGTGGGTCAAACAGGCATTCGCCTCTAAAAGTGGTCATAGATGGAGGCTTGAATAGACAGATGAATAGGATACGAGGTCCAACCACTTTACATAAGCGCAAGTTGTCACTCTTAATTTCCAACGTAGTACCGTAAAAAGCAATAAGAAGTATATAGTGCACACTGTGTAGCTAAAATACTTTCTTTATCATAAAAGATGGGTACTCACATAAAAAGCACTATAACCCCAGTCCCCACAGACATAAATGGATAAGGTGGCTGCAATGACGTCCCAGGGTCCTCCTGCACGCGTATCGTCCTTATGCGGGACTTCCTCAGCAAATTCGAAGTTTTCTGTGTAGAGGCGGTGGGGGACAGATGCAGCATTGGATCAATGCTGCATCCACTTAAGTGATAATAAATATTTTGTTTTTTTTAAATCCCAAACTTCTGTGTTACCTGTTTATTTAGTGGTTTGTAGAATGTAGTTAGGTTACAGCCTCTATCTGTCTTTTTTGCTGTCAGTGCCCCCTATTCTTGAACTTTTTGTGTGGTCACAAGGGATGAGCTGAACACCCCCGGTTCGGTTCGCACCAGAACCTGCCAACAGACCAAAAGTTTACGCAAACGTTAGAACCCGTTAAAATCTATGGGACTCGAACGTTCAAAATCAAAAGTGCTAATTTTAAAGGCTAATATGCAAGTTGTCCTAAAAAGGGTTATCGGACCGGGATCATGTCTCAATGCAAAAAAAAACTTTTAAAAACGTGAAAAAAAAGTGAAATATTCCTTTTAATATCATACCTGGGGGGTGTCTATAGTATGCCTGTAAAGTGGCGCGTGTTTCCCGTGCACAAAATGACATTTGTAAAGGAATAAAAGTCATTAAAAACTGCATGCCACTTTAATGTAATGTTGGGTCCTGGCAATACGCATGAAAACCAGTGAGACAAACGGCATGGGTACCCCCCCAGTCCATTACCAGGCCCTTTGGGTCTTGTAAAGGTATTAAGGGGAACCCCACACCCAAATTAAAAAAAGGAAAGGTGTGGGGCCCCCAGGCCCTATATACTCTGAACAGCAGTATACAGGCAGTGCAAACAAGACAGGAACTGTAGGTTTGTTCTTAAGTAGAATCTGTTAGTAATTTTGAACTGGTACATTTTTAAAGTGTAGCTCCAGCCAAAAAAATCTATTTTTAAGCTTTGTCACCCTTTTAACATTTGTTTTGCTGTCTGTGCACCTCTTGAGAAGATTTCACCTCACTTTCTGTCCCAATGACAAATGTTTTTTGAAAATCTGGGGTTTTTGGTGAAACATGGATTGGTTATAAAGCATCAGTGGAAAGGAGACACATTTTTCACATATTAACTCTTACAGGAGAGAATTTCCCTTCCTAGGGGTAGATTTCATCTCACTTCCTGTTGTCTCCTTCCGTTTGCAAGTAGGAGTCGTTTGTAAGTTGGATGTTTGAAAGTAGGGGCCTGCCCTATATACTCTGCAGAAATTGGGGCCTTAGGTGTTGGTGTTGCCACAACACTGTAAGCCCTCACAGTTGCTCTTGTTGGGCACAGGAACGGGCCCTGCTGTGAAATATTAGATCAAGAATTGTAATTACATGCTATTGTTGAAAAGTGGTAGAAAAATTGGGCCTTTGGTGCTGGTGGTGGTGCTGGTGCCACAACACTGTAAGTCCTCACAGTTACTCTTGGTGGGTGCGGGAATAGGCCCTGCTGTGAAATATTATATCACGAATTGTAATTACGTGCACCTGTTGAACAGGGGCAGAAAAATTGGGCCTTTGGTGGTGGTGCTGGTGCCAAAACACTTTAAGTCCTCACAGTTACTCTTGGTGGGCGTAGGAATGGGCCCTGCTGTGAAATATTAGATCAAGAATTGTAATTACATGTCCCTGTTGAACAGGGGTAGAAAAATTGGGCCTTAGGCACTGGTGCCACAACACTGCAACCCCTCACAGATGCTATAGTTGGAACGCAGAAATGAGCCCTGCTGCAAAGTATTGCATCAAAAATTGTAATTATATGCCCCTGTTAAACAGGTGCTGAAAAATTGGGCCTTGGGCACTGGTTCTGGTGCCACAACACTGCAACCCCTCACAGATACTCTAGTTGGAGCGCAGGAACGAGCCCTGCTGCAAAGAATTGCATCAGAAAATTGTAATTATACGCCCCTGTTAAACAGGGGCTGAAAAATTGGGCCTTTGGCACTGGTGCTGGTGCCACAACACTGCTACCCCTCACAGATACTCTAATTGGAGTGCAGGAATGAGCCCTGCTGCAAAGTATTGCATCAAAACTTGTAATTACAAGCCCCTGTTGAACAGGGGCAGAAAAAATGGGCCTTAGCCACTGGTGGCAGTGCCCAGAACCAAAAATGTTCTTACAAGCTATCAGCATGAAAATTGAGGAGTAAGAGGATTGTCACTCAGCATAACAGGATAGTCACTCAGCATCAGCATAGGCAGTCTTGAAGGGATCTCACATTAAAAAAAAAAATTATTCGGTTACATCAGCATCAGGTGCTTGGTAGCTGGTGATCCAAGACTGATTCATTTTTATGAAGGTCAGCTGATCGACCGATTTGGTGGACAGGCGCACCCTGTGATCGGTTACAAAGCCTCCAACAGCACTGAATGTGCGTTCCGAAAGAACGCTGGATGCAGGACAGGCCAGTAGCTCAATTGCTTACTGTGCAAGCTCTGGCAAGTGATCTATCCTCAAGACCCAGTAACCCAGAGGATTTTCAGTGGGAAAGGGGTCCAAGTCTGATCTTGCTCCTAGATATCCCTGCACCATGTGAATCAGACGCTGGTGATGGTTGCTGGAACCGATCATACCTTGGGGCTGCGGACTAAAAAATTGTCTGAACACATCGGTCAGATGGCCACCATCTCCACCACTCCTTCTGTGACTGACCAAAGCCTCAGCAACACGTTGTCCAGGAAGAACAGGAAATTGTAACCTCCCAGGCTCTGGAAACGCGTTGCACAAACCTTTCTGCAAGGCCTCCTGACGATGTTTCATCCTCTGCTCCCTCTGCGACCGCAAGATAAGGTCCGCTACTTTATCCTTGTAACATGGATCAAGGAGGTTTGCCAGCCAGTAATGATCCCTCCCCTTGATACCACGAATACGAGGATCCTTCCGCAGGCATTGCAGGATCAGGGAGGCCATGCAGCGTAGGTTTGCTGAGGCATTCGGTCCAGAGTCCTCTGGGTCACTAAGGACAACATGATCTGCAGCCTCCTCCTCCCAGCCATGTACAAGTCCATGGGTTTCTTCGGACTGTAAATGATCCCTTGAAGACTGCTGCTGATGCTGAGTGCCAGGCTCCCCCTCCATGCTGACACAATCCTCCTCCTCCTCTTTCTATGTAATCGGCGGGCACGCAGGAACACTGTCTGGTTAAAGGGGGCCTTGAGAGGTACTGAAGTCCTCCTCTTCTTTCTGCCTCAAGTGCCCTGTCCATTATTCAACGCAGCGTGTGCTCCAAAAGGTGGACAAGAGGGACAGTGTCACTGATGCATGCACTGTCACTGCTCACCATCCTCGTGGCCTCCTCAAATGGTGACAGGACAGTGCATGCATCCCTGATCATAGCCCACTGATGTGGGAAAAAAAAACAAGCTACCCTGACCCTGTCCTGGTGCCATAGTCGCATAGGTACTCATTGATGGCCCTCTGCTGCATGTGCAGCCGCTGCAGCATGGCCAACGTTGAGGTCCACCTGGTGGGCATGTCACAGATTAGGCGGTTCTTGAGCAGGTTAAATTCCTTTTGGAGGTCAGCCAGCCGAGCACTGGCATTATATGACTGGCGGAAATGCACACAGACTTTCCTAGCCTGCCTCAGAACATCCTGTAAGCCCGGGTACCTGCCCAAGAACCGCTGCACCGCCAATTTAAGGACATGAGCCAAACAGGGCACATGGGTCAGTTGTCCCTGTCGGAAGGCGGAGAGGAGGTTGGTGCAATTGTCGCAAACCACCATACCTGGCTTAAGCTGTCATGGCGTCAACTACCCCTGAACCTGCCCCTGCAGAGCTGACAGAATCTCTGCCCCAGTGTGGCTCCTGTCCCCCAAGCACACCAGCTCAAGCACCACATGGCATCTTTTTGCCTGCGTGCTTGCGTAGCCCCTTGAACACCTACGGAACACTACTGGTTCCGAGGACAAATCAGCACAGGAAGAGGCCATGGAGGAAGAAGAAGAGGAGGGGGTGGAGGAGAGAGGTGTGGCAGAATCACCACTAGTAGAATTTTGGAGGCGTGGTGGCGGAACAACCTCCAACACTACTGCACCCTGTCCTGCATCCTTCCCAGCTGCCAGAAGAGTCACCCAGTGCACGGTGAAAGATAGGTAACGTCCCTGTCCATGCCTGCTGGACCATGAGTTAGCAGTAATATGCACCTTACCGCTGACCGCCCTGTTCAACGAGGCCAAGACATTGCCTTCCACATGCCGGTAGAGAGTCGGAATCGCCTTCCGTGAGAAAAAGTGGCGTTTGGGAACCTGCCAATGAGGAAAAGCACATTCCACAAACTCACGGAAGGGGGCAGAGTTTACCAACTGAAAAGGCAGCAGTTGAAGAGCTAGCAATTTAGCCAAGCGCTGGGCATGTGGATAGCTGGGAGCAAACTTCTTTCGGCGGTGCAGCAGCTGGGGCAGGGAAATTGGCCTGGTACAATCTGACATCGGTGTATCGATAGCAGATTGCCCGCAAGTACTTGGCTGTGACACACTTAATTCTACACCTTCATTTCTCTCAGTGCAGGTTTCAGAGAGGACTGAAGGTATAGTGGGGTTGGAGATCCCAGCTGATGAGGAGCAAGGAGAGGTCTGCTTTGTTCTTTGGTGTGGGTCTTTTAGGTACGCTTGTCAACGAACTGCAGGGCAGGTCGACATATGTCTGGTCAAGCATGTGGTGCCCAAGCGGGTGAGGTTTTGGCCACGCGAGATACGCTTGAGACATATGTTGCAAATAGCAGTGGTGGGATCTGATGCACTCGTCTCAAAAAAGCCCACACCAAAAAACTTTTGGAATAACGCGCAGAGACAGTAGCACCCTGCACATGCGGAGCTCTGCAGTGTGATGCAGTTGGTGTGCTGCCCTTAAGCTGGCCCCTGGAGGGCATCCTGCCTCGTTGCAGATTTTCCACCTCCTCTTCCTCTCTCCTATAAGGCACCCTCATCATCCCCTCCCTCCTCATCACTGGAGCAAACATAGCAGTTTGCTGCAGCTGGGGGAACATGACTGCCAGATTGCTGTCCTTCTTGGGCACCCCCTCTCTCTGGGCTCACGATACTGCCTTCCTCTAGCTGGGTACCATCATCGGAGCCTTCAAAACGCTGGGCATCCTCCTGGAGCATGTACCCAACACTGTGGTCAAACAGTTCGGGGGACTCCTCAGGAAGACGTAGTGGGGCTAGGGAAGCAGTGACTGATGTCATTGAGCCGAGGGAAGAGACCGCATTGGCAGCTGCTTTGCCAGACAAAGTACCCTGAGCCTGGGTTAGAGAGGATGAGGAGGATGAGGGCGGCTTGGTCATCCACTCTACCAAGTCTTCGGCATGTTGGGGCTCAATGTGCCCAGCTGCCGAAAAAATGGACAAGCGTGTCCCACGGCCACGTGCTGATGAGGATGCATCATCTCCACGACCAGCACTGTTGCCTCTAGACACAGAGCCTGCTTGCCCTCTTTTATTGGCTTGTGACTGTCTGCCTCTCCTTGTTGGCCTTCCAGACATACTAATGGCCTGCAGTGAGATGTAGCTGCACAAAGCTGTGATGTATATATAAACTGATACTGCAGCTAGCAGAATCAACTGCCTGCCTGTAGTATTATTAGTATGAGAACACCATCAATTGTCTTCAGGTAGCTTTAGGTGCACACTGTGCAGAGGACACAGCACACTAACTGTAAATACTACAGCTACCTGCCTGTGGTATTAATAGGATCAGAACACCAGCAATTTTCTTCAGGTAGCTTTAGGTGCACACTGTGCAGAGGACACAGTACACTAACTGTAAATACTGCAGCTGCCTGCCTGTGGTACTAATTGGATCAGAAGAACACTAGCAATTTTCTTCAGGTAGCTTTAGGTGCACACTGTGCAGATGACACAGTACACTAACTGTAAATACTGCACCTGCATGCCTGTGGTACTAATAGGATCAGAAGAACACCAGCAATTTTCTTCAGGTAGCTTTAGGTGCACACTGTGCAGAGGACACAGTACACTAACTGTAAATACTGTGGCTGCCTGCCTGTGGTATTAATAGGATCAGAACACCAGCAATTGTCTTCAGGTAGCTTTAGGTGCACACTGTGCATTGGACACCGTACACTCACTGTAAATACTGCAGCTGCCTTCCTGTGGTATTAATAGGATCATAACACCAGCAATTGTCTTCAGGTAGCTTTTGGTGCACACTGTGCAGAAGACACAATACACTAACTGTAAATACTGCAGCTACCTGCCTGTGGTATTAATAGGATCAGAAGAACACCATCAATTGTCTTCAGGTATCTTTAGGTGCACACTGTGCAGAGGTCACAGTACACTAACTGTAAATACTACTGCTACCTGCCTGTGGTATTAATAGGATCAGAACACCAGCAATTGTCTTCAGGTAGCTTTAGGTGCACACAGTGCAGAGGACACAGTATACTAACTGTAAATACTGCAGCTGCCTGCCTGTGGTACTAATAGGATCAGAAGAACACCAGTAATTTTCTCAGGTAGATTTAGGTGCGCACTGTGCAGAGGACACAGTACACTAACTGTAAATACTGCAGCCGCCTGCCTGTGGTATTTTTAATAGGATCAGAAGAACACCATCAATTGTCTTCAGGTAGCTTTAGGTTCACACTGTGCAGAGGACACAGTACACTAACTGTAAATACTGCAGCTGCCTGCCTGTGGTATTAATAGGATCAGAACACCAGCAATTGTCTTCAGGTAGCTTTAGGTGCTCACTGTGCAGAGGACACAGTACACCAACTGTAAATACTGCGGCTGCCTGTCTGTGGTATTAATAGGATCAGAACACCAGCAATTGTCTTCAGGTAGCTTTCAGTGCACACTGTGCATTGGACACTCTACACTCACTGTAAATACTGCAGCTGCCTTCCTGTGGTATTAATAGGATCAGAACACCAGCAATTGTCTTCAGGTAGCTTTAGGTGCACACTGTGCAGAGGACACAGTACATATACATATACACACTGTCATGGTTATGCAATAGAGTTTTCTCTGTCAGCTTACCTGGCTCCATGTGTTCACCTCTAAAGACCAGCTGCCTCTCACCTGACTGGTTTTACAACCTCTCCTCTAAGCATGGCCCCACCCCAGGCCCTATCAGGGAACCCTATATTAACCTGTGCACTGCAAGCCAGCAGTGCTGATCAACCATTGTGTGTTAGCCTCCATGTGTACTTGCTGTGTTTCCTACGTCTGATTCCTGTTACCAACTTTAGCCTGTTCTCGACTCTCCCTGTCTGCTTGTTACCCTGACCTTTGGCGTGTTATGTTTATCCTTGTCTGCTAGTCGCCCTGACCTTTGGCTTACCTCTTACTTCCCTGACGTTCCAGCCCTTCTGCCTCCTTCCTCTTCTCCTGTTGTCTACGGTGAGCATGAGCGTGAACTGTGAGACCCTGGGGGCCGCGACCTGGAGCCAGACTGCAGTGCAGTCCATCCTCACCACTAGAGGCTCTGGTGAACACCCGCTGGCTCTTAGACTCCACGCCCTGGGGAATCTATGCTCTAGCTCCCACTGGGATCCATGTTAGTTACCCTGTAGACCTGCTTCCTGAACCTTCCAGGGTTCAATCCGCAGCAGTCAGTCCTAGGGTCCACTACCTTAGCGGTACACTTCCAACTCCTACAGAGTGCATCTGTCACCTGGTCCCAGGTGACCTGACACAAACACACACACACAACACCTGGAATTCATATATATACACAATACACTTTAAGTGCAGCTAACTGACTCGCCTGCCTACTCTATCTAACTTAAATCAAATGACACGGTCTCTCTGTCTATCTGTCTCCGTTGCCGCAACACACTACACAAGGCCACCACGCATACTTACATAGTATGGGGCGTGTACTAAACCCCCTGAGCCATAATTGGCCAAAGCCACCGCGGCTTTGGCCAATTACGACTCTCTGTACAGACGGCGCTGTGATTGGCCAAGCATGCGGGTCATAGTGCATGCTTGGCCAATCATCAGCCAGCAATGCACTGCGATGCTGCAGTGAATTATGGGCCGTGACACGCCACTCAAATTTGGTGCGAACGGCCCATAACGTTCACAATTCGACAAACGGTCGAACAGGCGATGTTTGAGTCGAACCCCGGTTCTACTCGAACTCGAAGCTCATCCCTAGTGGTCACGAGGACAGAAAGTTAGGAAAAATATTCCCAATGGCAACATAGGTACTAAAAAGAAAATTAACAATTAAAAAAATTACCAAGTTCTAACTCTTTCAACTCTATCCATAAACTAAAAACAAATTGGCTGTAGTTAGGCTTTAATAAAAACAAAACAAAAAAAAACAGCAAACTACCAAATTCACTCTCGATCACTTGATCACAAAGGAAAAGGCAAAAGGCGATTAGCCAATCACAATAATTTTGTCACTAAGAGCTTTCTAGAAGTGTTCATATACATTTTCCTTTCCTGCCCCCCAGAGATGTAAATGTACGTGTCTGGGCAACTCAGACTTGCAGGTTTATGTTAGAATTTCAGTTAAGTTATATCCATATATTCACCTCCCCATTTGGATGAATTTACATTATTTGAGGTCTATTACGTCCCTTATTAAGATGCGCTATGTTAAGGCAGCCCATTCATTATGGTCTGCCAACTCGATGCAACTGACCAGAAAACACACATGGCCCTTTACTGGGAATGCAGCGCACCACAACAATAAATGGCTCCACGCTGCACTTCTGCACAGGCGTCGCCATGTGTTGTGGTAGCATATGGAAAAACGCATATATTTTACCATGTGTTGCCAATGCATATGCATAGATTTTAATGGGCCCTCAATGTCTGTGGCAGATTTATTGAAGAAAACAGATGATTTTATTGTTCCAAGATCCAAGTAATGGTTTCACGAACAATGATATCAGTCAACAAATTATAAGTTACCAGGTGTCAGCACATCTCAAATTTCTGCACATATATTTGTTTATCGTGTATTTGTTTTTACTTGGAAATAGATTTAGAAAGAGAGGCAGACACACAGGATTAATATAAAGAATAGTAAATTCAATAAGGTGAGAAATAAACAAGTCTGGGCAAACCTTCAATCTGAGGTAGCTATTTAATGATTGCATTCTGATTTGTATTATATTACAGTAGAGACTCTAATATACCTTTGTTAACTGCTAAGGAAGGGCTTGGGAAATGTGACTAGAAAAAAGTGCACCTGTACCCATGCTATTGACATTGAGACCTAGTTTTAAGCTTGCGGTGATGGGGGTGGTAAAACCATGTGGTTACACCGCATTTTTTTGCCCCCAATCCTTCTCCCTTAAAGGGGTTGTAAAGTCAGAAGGTTTTTATCTTAACCATTTGCCAACCGTGTCACACAGATATACTGTGGCACAATATCTCTCCTGGGTGAAATCCCGTACAGGTACGTTCTACCGTCTTCGGCCAGCACCGTGGGGGACCCGATGCGCGTGGCCGGTGGGCACAATCACCGCATGCCATGCGCAATCGTGTGCACGAGCACCAGTTTAAACAGTGTTCGTCTCAGCACAGTGAGTGGAGACAGACCTGTCATCCGCCTGCTCAGCGGGGATCAGCGGATCGATCCCCGCCGAGCAAGAGGAGTCTGTCAAACGGATCCATCCCGTGTGAAAAGAGCCTTATACTCCCCTGCTCTGTTGCAGTGGATTTGCACAGAGCATCCCAGGTCCTCCACTTCTGGGGTCCCTCCTCTGCTCTCCTGGTTCTCCTGTTGAGTGCCCCCACAGCAAGCAGCTTGATATGGGGGCACCCAAGCCAAGCTGCAGCTCCGTGTGTCCATTCAGACACGGAGCTGTGGTTCGGCCCCACCCCCTCTCTCTCCTGATTGGCTACCTGTCTTTGACAGCAGCGGGAGCCAATGGCACTGCTGCTATGTCTGAGCCAATCCGGAGAGTCCTGGATGGCCGAGATACTCGTGGACATCGCTGGACAGAGATGGGGCTCAGGTAAAATGTCAAACGTCACTTCCGCCCATTGCTCTTTTAGTGTAAATATGAGATCTGAGGTCATTTTGACCCCAGATCTCATATTTAAGAGGTCCTGTCATGCTTTTTTTTCTATTACAAGGGATGTTTACATCCCTTGTAATGGGAAAAAAGTGACCCAAATGTATTAATTTTTTTAAAAGGACAGTGTCAAAATAAAAAATAAAAAGTAAAATAAATAAGAAAAAAAAAATTTAAAGCAGTGCCCGCATATGAAAACGATGTTCAAACCACACATGTGAGGTATCGCCATAATTTTTAAAGCGAGAGCAATAATTCTAGCCCTAGACTTTCTCTATAATGCAAAACTGGAAACCTGTAGAAATTTTTAAACGTTGCCTATGGAGATTTTTAAGGGTAAAAGTTTATCGCCATTCCACGAGCGGAGCGCAATTTTGAAGCGTGATATGTTCGGTATCAATTTACTCAGCTTAACATTATCTTTTACAATATAAAAAAAAATTTGACTAACTTTACTGTTGTCTTATTTTTTAATTCAAAAAAGTGTATTTTTTCCAAAGTGCGCTTGTAAGACCTTATCACTTATTGCAACGACTGACATTTTATTCTCTAGGGTGTTAGAAAAATATATATATGTTTGGAGGTTCTAGGTAATTTTCTAGCAAAAAAAAATTGTCTGAAAAATAGGCCCGTTCCTTAGGTAGTTAAGCTGCAAAAGCAGTGTATGGGGGTGTACACATGCTGCAGCCATGATGCTTTGCATAGCAACAAGGCAAAAATGATTCCACCATCGCGTTCAGCAGGCAGTATCCAAACCATGACCTCTCTAGCTGGGGGTTCTAAGTAATTTCTAGCAAAAAAATTTTTTATCCAAACCATGACCTTTCTAGCTGCAGGTACCCTAGTAGGGACACTGTGGAAATACACTTGCTAATGCTTGAATCAGACAGGAGCTGTGGTTGTGTCAAATCAACATTAAGGCAATACTCCAGACTTAGAAGTGTGCAGAACACTTGCACAGATAACACTTTGTAACACTTTGTAATCCGTTGCCAAACTTCTCACAGTTTTGACACTAATGCACTTCAGAAACTACTTCTGTTAGAGAACACCTCTCCCTCTAGGTGTACAGCATTTCTGACCAAGTACCATAGAGCATATACTGGTCTCCACCAACTCAGCAGTCCTGTCAGCTCACTCCCAGTGACAATGTCCCATATCTTACTAATGGACACAGAAAACACACTTCTCCATAACTTCATGCTTGTTCTCCTCCTGAGGCCTAACTACACCATTTGTGACTTTTGGGCCCTTAGTCCCTAAGTACTCTGTGCCATGAGGTCAGTCCCAGCGTGTGGGGAACTGGTCACTAGTGAAGGCAGTCTTTCCTCAGGTGACCTCCTTAGGGCAATAATAAATCCCTATTTATATGATCTGCAGGGGGCAGTAACCTTCCTGAAAAGAGCGTGAAAACCTGTGCATCAGTGTGGATCCTTCCTTCTCAGAAACCACCAGCTCAGCAGGTATACCAAGGATACAATGCAATAAACGTACATAGCAAATGACTTTCACAGGGAACCACAGTTGACCTGACTAACCCTAGAGCATGGAAATAGTAAAAGAAAAACTTTATACACACAGAACCTTTTGGAAGCACCTGCTTATGACATCATCGAGAGGCTCGCTGGCTCTTCAGGGTTCAGCTGCCCTGCCTCCCAATGATGCAGTGCTAGGCACTCCCCCCTCCTCCTTTCTGAATGAAGGGCTATGCCTCTGGGATATGTGATGTGCA
This sequence comes from Lithobates clamitans, assembly GCA_037952925.1. NCBI lineage: Eukaryota > Metazoa > Chordata > Amphibia > Anura > Ranidae > Lithobates > Lithobates clamitans. The sequence continues at coordinate 403,526 of JBBGZY010000160.1, forward strand.
TATTGCAGGAGGCATAGCAAGCACTGTGCACATCATTAGCCTATGCTAGTGATGTACATCGGGGGGGGGGGGGGGTGTTGGGGATGGTGGCCTCCACATCATTCAAAAAAAAATAAGTTGATTAACCAAAAAAAAAAATTCATGTAACGGAGGGGAGGAGGGGTGGCTTGCAGGGAATTCTATTCAGAGGGTGAAAACTCGCTTTAAAGTGTACTTATATTTTAAGCAGGCAGGCTGAGAGATTGCAATAAGAAACATAGCTCCCTCTATTGGTTACTCTACTAAATGTATAAACCTGTATATTATCTGAATATATGTGTTCCTATAAAAACACACTGTACTTTCCATTATATAAAGCTGCTAAGTGATTTGAATGGAGATATTTACCATTAGTAGTTCATGTTTCAGACCTTCCACAAAGCCATAAAGATGGCATCACTGTTGTAGGGGGACTCCCCAGTTATTTAACTTTAAAATGCTACAAAAATTGTAGAACTGGAATTTCCTTGTGAAACATGGGCACTGCCATTAACCAAATAAAACTGATACTGCTCGAATGCCCCAATCTGTTATTCCAGCTGACTGGCCACAATGTTTACGGGTTCTGGTTGGGTTGAAAACTGGCTTGAGGCCTCTCTGATTAAGCCCCTACTGGTCGAAAACATGTTAGAGGGGGCTCTCCCATGGGTAGGAGACCAAGCTGAAGGCACTTTTTTTACTAAGAGGAGTTCACTATATACCGAGGCAGTTTTCGGACAATTTTGTTATGGACATGAATAGACTGAAAATGTTAATTGCCCATCATGCTGTTTTTCTGACTTCAATATAATGTACTAAACCCAGAATGTAGACCGGGACTTCTAAATTTTCTCTGACTTTACCAATCTACATACTCGTTCCACATCAGCAAGTACTGAAATATGCCCACATTTGTTCAACGGTGTTATATATAACTCTCTTTTACAGGGAAGGACGGGCAGCACTTGTAACTTCATTCTGTATGTTTAAATACATGGCTATGTTTGGGTTATTTGAATATACCAACACACTACTGCTCTATTGGGTGAGATTATTTTTATTATTTTTAATTTAAGAATTAGAGATGATTTTAGATCATTAAAACTTAATTACAACCACATTTTGTTTTAGTTTTGAATAGGAAAGAAGAGTTACAAATTCTAATTTTAAATGTTTGTCTGTTATCCCGTTGGGGAGATTTCTCATCACTTCCTGTCTTTAGGACTCTTGTACAAGAATTGGAGGGGTTCATTTGTCACTGGAACAGGAAGGTACAGACAGAAAAAACCACAATGTCATAAGTGAACCCAATAAAGATGTTAAAAGAAATGAAAACCTGATAGAGGTTCTGAACCTTCAGTGCTCTGTCCAAAATGAAATAGCATGTTTTGGCTGGAGGTGGGCTTTAAAAGGAGCTAACCTTTCATTCCATGGCTCTTAGGACACTATGATATTTCTGCAAAAAATAAAACCTCTTCAAACCATACTTGCAACAATAACAGTGAAAGAATCCCACACCACTTTGACAGTTCATAAGAACTAAGTTCAGATTTATGCACATGCCAAAGCATGTTACAAACATTTCAATTAGAGATATAGGAAAAAAAAACATACTGCACATTTGTTATGTATTAGTGACATAAAAAAACATGTATTGATTTTCAAAGATATACATGCCTAATAATAAAAATAACAAATCCCTCTATATATCCATTGGATTGCATGACAGATATACTGTAAGTTTATGAGATAAGGTATTAAAATAATATTAATGTGGTTCACTTTATTCAAGTTTCCTGTCTTAATTAATTGCACTATGATTAATAAATTAAAATGCTAGCCGTATGGATGTAGTTGGTTGGCTTCAATATTTTGTCTGTATTTTTACACACAACCCACTGCAGCACATCATCACTTTGCGACACACTGCTGTGCATAGGCTTAAATGAAGTGTAATTTTGTGACAATTCAATAAAGTAAAAAAATAAAAATAAACAGTGTGATGTATTGTAACAATGCATTACACTATCACTTGCCGCCTCTGCATATGGGTTTCAGCATGTAGGCTTGTGTGAAAGAGGCTTGAGTCATTGACCTGGATCAAGCATGTAGTAAGTGAAATCAGAATTATTGATCTTCATACTTGGTCCAGGAAGTCATAGGGGTTCAGAAACTATTGAATCCATTAGATGAGGATAACAGTCCAACAACTGGCATTTTAAGAAGAAGTCAACAATGATAGCATTCCAATGTCCACTAAGATGATATGATTAACATGAGATTAGAGGTGACATTATTAAAAATAAGTTAAAAAGTGAAATTATTTAAAAAAATGCCAGAATTAAAAAAACAAGAAAATGCTTGTATATTAAATCACATGGAGTCTCCAAATTAATATTTGGCTGATTAATGAGTGCTACAAGTGAGTACTTGGTGCTTTGCTATTACTCATCAATTTCTTTCTGTTGTAAGATGCTTGAGAAAAGCACCGAACTAATAAATTCATAAACAAAGAAGATCAGCAATTTTGCTTTGCAAGGTTTGGCTCTGTAAAGAGCACATGCTATAGCATTGTTTCACATTCATGCTGCAGTCCCCATTTTCCTTAAAGGGTCCATAAGAACTTAAGTATACACAGCCTCATCCAGTTACACTTTAGGTAGAACCCCATAATTTTGATAGAAAGAAAATTCAAACTGTGGGGGTACTTAAAAAATCTAATATTTCCCGTAATAAAAGATACAGCAGTATCACACTTGACATGGTAATTTAAGAAATTTACAAAGGGAGAGATTAGAGAGTTAAGACACAGCTGAAGAAGGCGATCACATTTTTTTACTTTTTATATTTCAGCAACGAAACATCTTTGGAAACAATCAGTGGCTCATTCATGACTTTGCCATTGTGTTTGCAATATTTTTAACAAGTAAGTAAAAATATTTTAATGTGGTAATAACATTATCCAATGCTTTACAGGAAAAAAAAATAGTTTGAACTTGACAGATACAATACAGTTCTCACAAGAAAACAACAGTCAAGTTTCAAATCACAGAAATGGCAGTCACGTTCAGTTTAGTCACTTTGAATGCAGGAATTCCTGAGATGTATAAAATACTGGGGCATTATTGCACTTCTCTCCCACTCTGTTTTCTAACTTTATTGATATACTTAGGAAAAGGCATGAGGATGAGAAGTTGAAATAGGTTTTATTCACTGGGTTAGACTATTTTCTCCATAAATTCCCATGTTCTCCACACACACAAAACAAATGTAGTTCCAAAGGGCCATTTAAAGTAGAACTATAGGCAAAACATGTTTTTTTCAATTTTGGATAGCGCAAGGGAGTGTCCCATTAGGGAGACAAAACAGAAAGTGAGAGGAAATCCCAGCAAATTAAGGGAATCTCTTGGGGAACCCCAGGTCACCAGAACTACTGTCCCCATTGGAAGATTTCCCCCTCAATTACTTTTCTGGGGACAACCAAAAATTAGAGATTTTTTTTTTTACTTTCACTTTCAATGATAATGGTAAACAGGAGAAAGAGAAGGTTAATCTCCTTACCGGGGACACAGACAGCAATAAAACCGGTCAGGTGTTCTAATGCCTCACTCTAACCAAAACTAAAAAAAAGTTTTGCCTTTAGTTATACCTTCATCTACTAATATATTTTGGACCCTAGGAGAAAACTGCAACACTTGAATTAATCCTAAGCAAACATACAAGCCCAATACACATTGAGTCCCATTCGGCCTTTTACCCAGGACCTCGGTGCCTTGAGTGAATTGCTTAGGCAAGTGAAACAAGTCACTCATGCAAGTTTAAAATGGAAATGGTATTTTTTTTTTTGGGGGGGGGGATATTATACAAAAAAAAATTGATATATGTAATGGTGTGTTCTGGCACTGTGAAAGTCTGAAAAGTTGCTCTGCTTGCTCGCCCCCTGTTGCTCTCTGTCATGAATCTGCAGTAATACTTTCATGCCCTGTCTTCTTACCTCTGGTCTGTGTATCAGCCTTAGGGACTGCACTTTCACACCTGCATGGTTAAGTAATCCTCCCTCAGTGTGTCTCCACCCTAGCCTCTACAGGATACACTATTTAACACCATGCTCTCCAAGCCTGCTTTGCAAGAGCAATATTGTGTGTTTGGCTTCCTGTGTGCTTCTTGCTGTGTGCTCCACGTCTTAATCTGTTTACCATCCTTGGCTTGTTCTTGACTATCCCTGTCTGCTCATTGCCCTGATCTATTGGCTTACTTCCTGACTATCCTTTGTTGTCTCGGTCTGCTGCTTCCTCTCTATCCTCCAGTAGCCTACCGTGAGCATGAGCTGGGAGACCCTGAAGCCAGTTGCAGCGACGTCCATCCCCACCATTAGGGGCCCTGCTGAACACCTGCTGGCTCTTAGACTCCACGCCTTGGGGAATCTTATGCTCTATCTCCCAGTGTGATCTGTGTTGGTGCTCCAGAGAACCTGCTTTCCTGAACCACCCAGAGCTCCATCAGCAGCAGTCAGGGTCCACTATCTTAGCGATGCACTCTTGACCCCAATGGTGTGCTTCTGTCACCTGGCCTCAGGTGACCTGACAGTTTGCATGGGCCATGGACCCAGCTGATGTGCTGCTACCTGCCATTGATCAGCTGCAGGGCGTAGTCCACAGACTCGAGACAAAGGAGTCTAAATCAGACCCAAGTGTTGCAATTCCTACAAGGTTTGGCCTCCCACTTTGAACAGCTTCAGGCCTCTTTTGGATCCCAGGTTCAACAACCTCAATCACAGCTGGCAGTTGTACCTACTCTGATTATGGTCCTTACCACAAATTTGTTGTATCTACCAGCTCCTTCTCATTTCTCTGGTGATTCCAAGGCCTGCAGGGGGTTCCTTAGTCAGTGCACCATCCATTTTGAGCTCCAGCCCCAAAACTTTTCCTCTGATCAAGCAAGAGTAGCCTATATTATCTCCATCCTAACCAACGAGGCTTTAGCCAGGGCTTCTCCTCTGTGGGAAAGGAATAATGCATTGGTTTCCAGCTTGTCTAAGGTCCTGAAACTCTTCCAGAATATTTTCGAGGAATCAGGCCATGTCTCTTCTGTGGCCAGTGCCCTTTTACGTTTGCGCCAAGAGTCTTCTTCAGTGGGACAGTATGCCCTTCACTTTCGCATTTTAACTGCTGAGCTGGAATAATGAGTTGATAGGAAGAACCATTCCCTCAGGACTGGATGTCATCTCCCTCTGCAATTAGATCAATATTCGCTTCCAGTAGAGGACCCTAGAGAAAAGGCTCCAGTACTCTATGGTCCTTAGCCAGCCCAAGCTCCCCTCAATGCATGGGGCATCCCTCGCCAGCTGTGGAACCTATGCAGCTGGACTGGAATAGGTTACCCCCTGAAGAACGTGTTAGGCGCAGAACTCTGGGCTTGTGTTTCTACTGTGGGGGCAAAGGTCATTTTCAGGACACCTGCTCTCTCTGTACAGGTCTAATACATATGGAAGGTGGCGTATTGGACCCAGGAAAATCGCCTTCATCATCCTGTCTCCTTCTTTCTGTGCTCCTCCATGTCAAAGCTTCCCCTCATGCGGTCGTGGCCTACCTGGATTCCGGACCGCTGGCAATTTCATGGACTGGGGAATTGCGTCTTCTATGAAAATTCCTCTTTTACCTCTCACCACTCCGCTGATGGTCTCGGCGATTGATGGTACTGTTTTGCTTGGGGGGCCCATCCACTTCCAGACCCTCCTTGTCAAGATGTGTATAGGGGTGCTCCACCAGGAGTGGATATCCTTTCTCGTGCTACCTAAATCCTCAACCCCCAGATTATTGGACCTTCATTGGTTACAGCTCAATTCTCCACACATTGATTGGACTATTGGGCAGATCCTGGCTTGGGGTCCCTCTTGTTTCTCGTCCTGCCTGCTCAAGGTTCCCTCAAAGGAGAGAATTCCTGTGGCCCGACATCAGTATTCCTGATCTTCCTGCTGCATATAAGGAGTTCCAGGATGTATTCTGCAAAAGATTGGCTGAGGTACTTCCTCCTCAGAGGCCTTTTGACTGTGCCATTGACCTTGTTCCCAGAGCAACCCTGCCCAAGGGCTGGATCTATTCCTTGTCCATTCCGGAGACCCAGGCCATGTCTGAGGATGTTGTGGAGAATCTAAAGAGAGGGTTCATTCGGAAATCCTCATCCCCTGTGGGAGCAGGGTTCTTTTTTGTAGCCAAGAAGGATGGGACCTTAAGACCCTGTATTGACTAGCGAGGCTTAAACGCTCTGACGATCAAAAACCGATACCCCTTATCCTTAATACCGGAACTGTTTGACAGATTGAAAGGAGCCTCCATTTTCACCAAGTTGGATCTCAGGGGTGCATGCATTCTGATCCAGGTACGGGGGGGGGGGTGATGAATGGAAAATGGCATTTAACACTAGAGATGGGCATTATGAATATTTGGTTATGCTCTTTGGTCGGTGTAATGCTCCAGCTGTGTTCCAAAACTTTGTTAACGAGATCTTCAGGGATCTGCTTTATCAATTTGTTGTCATCTATCTGGATGACATTCTCATCTTTTCAGAAAATCTACTTGTTCACAGAAACCATGTCCGGATTGTACTTCAGCACCTTAGAGAAAATAATCTGTATGCCAAGCTGGATAAATGTTTTTTCGAATGTTCCGAGGTTCTGTTTTTGGGATGCTTTTGTCTCTAGCTTGGGTCTTGGTATGGATCGTGGAAAAGTCTCGGCCATTACCAACTGGCCTCTTCCTGCAAGCCTCAAGGCCACACAGTGCTTTCTTGGGTTCACTAATTATTACAGGCAGTTCATTAGGAATTACTCTTCCATTGCTACGCCTATTATCGTCTTGACCAAGAAGGGTGCGAATGCGGAGGAGTGGCCCCCTGAAGCTGTCTCTGCGTTTCATGACTTGAAACAGGCCTTTGTTTCTGGACCTTTGTTGAGGCAACCTAACCCTGGGGATCCATTTGTTATTGCAGTGGACACTTCCTCGACTGGGGTGGGAGCTGTGCTTCTTCAATCCTTTGAGCAAGAACATCAACCATGTGCATTTTTTTCTCCCAAAAAAATTCTCAGGCAGAGAAAAATTCTGCTATTAGTGATAGGGAACTTCTTGCAATTAAATTGGCGTTGGAGGAGTGGCGTCATCTCTTGGAGGGATCCCCACACTCCATAACAATTTTCACTGTCCCTAAAAATCTGCAGTACTTAAAGAATGCCAAACGACTGAATCCCAGACAGGCCAGGTGGAGTTTTTTCTTTTCCAGTTTCAATTTTTCTATTACGTACAAACCTGGTTCCTGCAACAGCCAGGCTGATGCACTCTCTAGGTCTTTTGACATTCAGGATGAGGAGCCCACCTCCAAACCTGAGTCGATCATTCCTACCTCATGTGTTCTTGCCCATTCTACCCTGGACTCAAAAATTCCTCCTGGCAAGACCATCGTTCCAACCAAGTTAAGAACGAAGATGCTTCATTGGGGTCATGATTCCAAGGTGGCAGGTCATGCCGGGGTCCTCCCATCTTTCTTCCTCATCAGCCGCCACTACTGGTGGCCTACTCTTCATTCTGATGTTAAAGACTATGTTAAGGCTTGTCATGTCTGTGCCCAGTCTAAATCCTCCACACAAGCTCCTACTCGTCTTCTCATGCCTTTGCCCATTCCTAAAGGAGCCCTGCTCTCACATTGCCATGGACTTCATCACCGATCCTCCACCTTCTAAGAATCCGGTCATTTGGGTGGTAATTGATCGATTCTCCAAGATGGCCCATTTTGTTCCACTTCCTAGTCTCCCTTCTGCTCCTGCCTTGGTTCCCATTTTTGTTTGAGAGATTTTCCGCCTCCATGGAGTTCCTTCCCATGTTGTTTCAGACAGGGGTGTTCAGTTTACTTATCACTTTTGAAAATGAGAAAACTAGCTAAATGGGACTTTAAATGAGGACATTTGAGAAAATGTACATCCATCCCCAAAATGTATACAACAAAAGGAAAAAAAGGAGGGTTTGGGGACTTTAAATGAGACATGCAGCTGGGAAGGGAACACAACATAGTACTAGAAAGGATATCCAATGAATGCACCATATATGCGACCGCATCTTGTTGCATAGTAACAAGTTAGTAAACAGTCAAGTAAAATAAATCAAGGAAGCTTTATTGGATAGTCAAATACATGGTATTAAAAACGTCATATAACAGCATGATGGTATGGCAGCCTATTATAGTCGTAATGGTACCATAATACAAAGTCATCAGACTACTATTTGCATGTAGCTGCATCATAATATCAGTGATGTCTGATGAGTGGACCATATTGGTGACAAAATAGCCTGCATATACACATACTTATCACTTTTGGAGAGCCCTTTGCAAATCCCTCAACATTACCTTAGATTTTACCTCTTCCTACCATCCTCAATCTAATGGTCAGACTGAGAAGATTAATCTGGAGTTAGAGGTCTTTCTCCGTACCTTGGTCTTGGCTCATCACAATGATTGGGCATCACTACTACCGTGGGCAAAGTTCTCTCATAATAATCATGTTAACGTCAGTTCTCAGACACCCTTTGTCACATTTTATGGAAGACATGCTCAGCTCCCTCTTCCTATGACCTGTTCTCCCGATATCCCAGCTTTGGCTACCATTCAGGAATCATTCAATTTCATGTGGGTTGATGTTCATGATTCCCTCCAGACAGCTGCCATCAAATTCAAGGGTTTTGCTGACCGTCGCAGGCGTAAACCGCCTCCTCTACAGCCAGGAGACAAAGTCTGGTTTTTCACTAGAAACATCAGACTCTGGGTTCCTTCTCTGAAAATTTGCCCCAAGATTTATTGGTCCTTACAATATAATTTCAAAGCTGAAACCTGTTTGTTTTAAACTCCAGAGTCCTAAAAGCCTCAGGATCTCAAACTCCTTTCATGTATCCCTTCTGAAACCTTTAGTTCTCAATAAGTTCTCCCATCCTCTGCCTACCTTTGCTCCAGTCTCTGAGGATGATCAAGAGTAAGAGGTTAGTCAAATTTTGGATTCTCGCTTCTGTAAAGGTTTTCTTCAATATCTCGTGGATTGGAAAGGTTTTGGTCCTAAGGAGAGGTCTTGGATTCCTGCATCTGAAATCTTCGCACCTTGTCTTCCGAGGAAGTTCCATTTGAAGTTCCCCTCCAAGCCTGGTCCCTAGAAGGATGGGGGGAGGCCTCGTAAGAGGGGGGTACGGTCATGAATCTGCAGTAATACTTTCATGCCCTGTCTGTTTGCTTACCTCTGGTCTGTGTATCAGCCTTAGGGCCTGCACTCTCACACCTGCATGGTTAAGTAATCTTCCCTCAGCGTCGCTCCACCCTAGTCTCTACAGGATACACTATTTAACACTGTTCTCTCCAAGCCTGCTTTGCAAGAGCAATATTATGTGTTTGGCTTCCTGTGTGCTTCTTGCTGTGTGCTCCAGGTCAGATTCTGTTTACCGTCCTTGGCTTGTTCTTGACTATCCCTGTCTGCTCGTTGCCCTGACCTTTTGGCTTACCTCCTGACGATCCCTTGTTGTCTCGGTCTGCTGCTTCCTCTCTATCCTCCAGTAGCCTACCATGAGCGTGAGCTGAGAGACCCTGGGAGCTGCGACCTGGAGCCAGTTGCAGCGAAGTCCATCCCCACCATTAGGGGCCCTGGTGAACATCTGTTGGCTCTTAGACTCCACACCCTGGGGAATCTCATGCTCTAGCTCCCAGTGTGATCTGTGTTGGTGCTCCAGAATACCTGCTTTCCTGAACCACCCAGAGCTCCATCCACACCAGGCAGCCGTAGGGTCCACTACCTTAGACCAACGGTGTGCATCTGTCACCTGGCCTCAGATGACCTGACACTCTCTCTAACATTCCGATAACTTGTATTACGATTCTCCCATAATGCAAAGCATTCTGTGAAGATTCAGTTATTCAACTGCTTCAGGTTTCATGAATGGTGAAGAGGGCAAATGGGGGTAGGCAAGTGGTGCAGGTTGTTAAATTAATATCAGAGGCTATTAAGTCTCACAACACAGAAAGATAGCCACTCAGGGCAGGGCTATGAAAGAGGCACTAAAGTGAAAAAAGCAACATCCTGCAGGTAATATGATTAGAGATGAGCTCAGGCGTGTTTGGATGCAAGTCTGAAACCACATGATCTACCCCACGAGGAAGCTGTCACTGTTACATAGTTACATAGCAGCTGAGTTTGAAAAAAGACACAAGTCCAACCTATGTGTGTGATTTTATGTCAGTATTACATTTTATATCCCTGTATGTTGTGGTCGTTCAGGTGCTTATCTAATAGTTTTTTGAAATGATCAATGCTCCCAGCTGAAACCACTGCCTACCGTAAAGAACCCTCTACGCAATTTAAGGTTAAACTGCTTATCTTCTAATTTTAGTGAATGGCCGTGTGTCTTATTAAATTCCCTTTTCAGAAACTTTTTATCCCTATTGTGGGGTCACCAGTACGGTATTTGTGCATTGAAATCATATCCCCTCTCAAGCGTCTCCTCTCCAGAGAGAACAAGTTCAGTGCTCGTAACTTTCCCTCATAACTAAGGTCCTTTAGTGCCTTTTTTAGTTTTGGCCCCCTTCTCTGGACTCTCTCCAGATCCAGCAGTCCATCCTTCCTGAGGACTGGTGCCTAGAACTGGACAGCATAATTTAGGTGCGGCCGGGCCAGAGTCTTGTAGAGTGGGAGAATTATCATTTTATCCCTGGAGTTATTCCCCTTTTTAATCCATGCCAATATTATGTTTGCTTTGCTTGCAGCAGATTGGCATTGCATGCCATTGCTGAGCCTGTCATCTATTAGGACTCCCAGGTCCTTTTCCATCCTAGGTCCCCCACAGGTTTTCCCCCTAGTGAGTACATTGCATTCATATTTTTGCCACCCAAATGCATTACTTTACATTTTTCTACATTAAACCTGATTTGCCATGTAGTTGCCCACATTAATTTGTGCAGATCTTCTTGCAAGGTTTCCACATCCTGCGGAGAAGTTATTGCCTTGCATAGCTTGGTATCGTCCGCTAATACAGAGATTGAGCTGTTTATCCCATCCTCCAGGTCGTTTATGAATAAATTAAATAGGATTGGTCCCAAGACGGAACCCCGGGGGACCCCACTTTCCATCCCTGGCCATTCCGAGTACTCCCCATTTATCACTACCCTCTGAACTCACCCCTCTAGCCAGTTTTCAATCCATGTACTCACCCTTTGGTCCATGCCAAAGGACCTTACTTTGTACAGTAAACGTTTATGGGGAACTGTTTCAAATGCTTTTGCAAAATCCATATACACCACGTCTACAGGCCTTCCCTTATCTAAATGGCAGCTCACCTCCTCATAGAAGGTTAGTAGATTGGTTTGGCAAGAACGATACTTCATGAATCCATGCTGATTGCTGCTAATGATACTATTGTCATTACCAAAAATCTTGTATGTAGTCCCTTATCATCCCCTCCAAGAGCTTGCATACAATTAATGTTAGGCTAACTGATCTGTAATTCCCAGGGATGTATCTTGGCCCTTTTTAAATATTGGTGCTACATTGTTTTTTCTCCAATCAGCTGGTATCATTCCAGTCAGTACACTGTTCATAAAAATTTGGAACAATGGTCTGGCAATTACTTGACTGATTTTCTCAAGGACCCTCGGGTGCAAGTGCTCACAGTCCATGTACACTCACAGCACTCGTGTACTCACAATCCATGTGCACTTTTGTACTCACAGTCCATGTTCACTCACAGCACTTGTGCACTCAGTCCACATGCACAATACTCTCAATACACAGGTACTCAGGCACTCACAATACACAGGTACTCACAATACACACACAATACTCCGGTACTCACAATACACACACAATACTCAGGTACTCACAATACACACACACAATACTCAGGTACTCACAATACACACACACACACACACACACACAACACTCAGGTACTCACAATACACACACACACACAATACTCAGGTACTCACAATACACACAATACTCAGGTACTCACAATACACACACAATACTCAGGTACTCACAATACTCAGGTCACTCACAATACTCAGTTACTCACAATACCCAGGTACTCACAGCCAATAATTTGTGGAGACATTCCACATTCCACATCCTACAGCTGCACCTAGGGGCATGTATGTGTGGGGCTCTTGGGAGGGAATGTCTCTGCTGCTTATGATTGACTGCAGTGACAGATTCCTCAATGGAATACACATAACTAATGCATTTGGTGCTGTGTTCCAAAAAAAAAGTACTAAACTTCAGATTTAGGCTAGGTTCATATTGATACAGCGTGAGTTGAATCAGTTTTGCAGTGTGATTTCCATGGGCAGCTCCAATGCAAGTTGATGTGGTTCACATGCGATTGTAATGCGTTTTTGCTGCAATTTTTATGCAGTTGAAATCTCTGTCATCCAGGGATGGGAGGGGAGGAACACATGGTCCAGGGATGGGAGGTGAGGAACACGGCAATGACTGGCAGAAAACATACTGGAATTGTGTTACTTTAGGACAGATAAGCGATCTGCATGCAGTTTCTATTCAGGTCTATGGAGCTACAAATCGCAACCACACTAAACTTGTACAGGGCTCTTTTTAAAAACGCACTACATATATTTGGACGGCTTACATAGAAACACATGTTATTTCAGTTTCAATTACATGCCTTTTGGAACGCATTAAAAATCACATCAGTGTGAACCATGGCTTAAAGGGGTTGTAAAGTCAGAAGTTTTTTTTTATCTTAATGCATTCATGCATTAAGATAAAAAGCCTTCTGTATGCAGCAGACCCCTCAGCCCCCCTAATACTTACCTGAGGTCCCTCTCTGTCCAGCGTTGTCCATAAGTGTCTCAGCCGTCCGAGATTCTCCCTCCTGATTCGCTGAGACACAGCAGCGGCTTCATTCACTGCCGCTGCTGTCAATCAAAGTCAACTAGCCAATCAGGGGAGAGAGAGGGCTGGGTCGGGGCTCCATGTCTGAATGGACACAGGGAGCTGTGACTTAGCTTGAGTGCCCCCATAGCAAGCTGCTTGCTGTGGGGGCACTGAACAGGAGGGAGGGGCCAGGATCACAGAAGAGGGACCCCAGAAGAGGAGGTTCTGGGCTGCTCTGTGCAAATCTACTGCACAGAGCAGCTAAGTATAATATGTTTGTGATATTTATAGGAAAAAAACAAGACTTTACATTCACTTTAAGGAAATTCAGGAAACATATCTGTTGGGGGTAGTTGAAACACCACCATGCTGTCTGGTTTTAAACACTATTTACTAAATAACCAACTTGAAATAAATATTATAAGCATTCACTGATTTGGATGCTTTATAGAGTTCAGCAATTATATAAATATTAATTTAGTAAGTCAATGTCAGAGATTTGCCTTTAAAACATACACTATGGTATTTTTTCAGTGAGTGCTACCACTGCATACCCGAAACTGGCAAAGTACAGACCACCAGGACAGATGCTATCTCCATCTATGGTCTTTTCAGTACTCTTCAATGTACTCTATGGCATAGCTTCAGAGACGTATGCATTTCTTATGGTTCAGCAGCAATCATGGTACAGCAGAGATGATATCTACAGGTAAATCTGTCATAAAATATTTATGTTGTAAAATGCTGTGTAAACATTTAACGCGATATAAATCCTGTATTATAATAATAATAATAATATCAGATCCTGCTTTGTAAAGCTTTCTAAAGTCTGGGGATACAACTAAATACACAGCTTAAAATACAGGTTCACTTTTTGTAAACTTGTACTGTATGTACTTGCCCAGCCTCATGTGTCATATACTCAACCTTATTTCTGAGACTCATCAGATGCATCAGACAGAGCCTCTGCAACAGAAGGCTCAGAGATGGTTAAGGATGCAGCAATGGCGACCCTAGGGGGAGGCCAGAGGGGGCCCTAACCCCCCCAACATTATGCTGTGCCCCACCATGTGCCCCCCCCCCCGAATAAATTTTAATGTCTAAGAGGGAGAGAGTCCCCTGTCAGCTCATGCGGGTGATTCCTCCCCCCTCCCTCTGCTTGCTGACACTGCATAATGCGAGTGCTCACACAACCACGGCCGCCCGATCTGCTCCTTCCCCTGCATCCTCATTGGCAGGGAGAAGAGCGAGTTGCAGGAAGGACTCCACCAGGACTCTCAGTTATTGAAAAAACAGACTGATTTCTCCCATCCTTAGGACAGGAGAACCAGCCTGTAAATTCCAAGAGATGCCAGACCAGTGGGGTCGTAGTAAAGGGCCCCATTATATATCTATCTATCTATCTATCTATCTATCTATCTATCTATCTATCTATCTATCTATCTATCTATCTATCTATCTATCTATCTATCTATATATATATATATATATATATATATATATATATATATAAATATATATACATTTTATAGTTGCCCCCCTACTTTTGTCCCTGTCCCCCCATGTGCCCCCCCTAAATATGAAAGCTGGAGACGCCACTGGGCTGCAGATTTGATAATAATTCTGCAGGGGAAAGCTTGGAGGCATGCTTACAACTTCTGCATCATCAATTAAGGTTGTAGTTTGACCAAAGAAATCCTGCATAACTGTAGTGAAATCCTCCTGGAATAGAACCAAGGAAGGTGCCACACCTGACAGAGCTACTGTAAGAAAGACCCAGTAAAGTGTAAGAACTTAAGCAGAGGAATAACATTGCTGGCTGCCAGTGGGTGCATTGCAGACAAAACCGGAACTGTTAGTACATTATGTGGTGGAAGGACCCACTACAGCTGGACTGCCCCTGTGTGTCCAGGATCCATCATTTTCGCAAATGTTTTTTTGTCCAACTAACAGACTTTTGTGGTTTTTCATATGCACCTTATGTAGGAACAAAAAACTGCATAAAGTACCATTGATTTCATTAACCACTGGGATAGCGGTTGTTTTAAAATAGTGACTGGTCTCAGTGGCCCCTGTGTGCACCAGCTGGCACTAGCACTGGAACCACTGTCTCTTGGTTACAGCCAGGGTCCAGCGCTAAGCCCAGGAGCTGAAATGATCAGCTCCTGGGCTTCCAAAGCTTCTACAGACTGCTTCATACAAAATGTTAATGCTGTCTTTACATCGAGAGTGTAGTGACATCACTTCACTAGTGACATCAGGACACTTCCGGTCAGTATCGAGGCTCAGACAGCTGTTACAGCTTTGTCCAGTGTCTATCTACAGCAGTATATCACTTATATAGTGATCTAATGCTGGCTGATTGCAGCTGATCACGAAAAGCAATCTGATTAGAAACAGACCCCCCCATAAATAACAAAAACATTACAAAAAATGTAAAAAAATTAAGTAAAATAAACATACAGTGTCTTGAAAAAATATTCATACACCTTGAAATTTTCCACACTTTGTCATGTTACAACCAAAAACGTAAATTTATTTTATTGGGATTTTATGTTATAGACCAACACAAAGTGGCACATCATTGTGAAGTGGAAGAAAAACGATAAATGGTTTTCAACATTTTTTACAAATAAATATCTGAAAAGTGTGACGTGCATTTGTATTCAGCCCCCTGAGTCAATCCTTTTTTAGAACCACCTTTTGCTACAATTACAGCTGCAAGTCTTTTTGGGTATGTCTCTACCAGATTTGCACATCTAGGGAGTGAAATGTTTGCCCATTCTTCTTTGCAAAATAGCTCAAGCTCTGTCAGATTGGATATAGAGCATCTGAACAGCAAATTTCAAGTCTTGCCACAGATTCTCAATTGGCTTTAGTTCTGGACTTTAACTGGGCCATTCTAACACATCAATATGCTTTGATCTAAACCATTTTGTTATAGCCCTGGCTGTATGTTTAGGGTTGTTGTCCTGCTGGAAGGCGAACCTTTGCCCCAGTCTCAAATGTTTTGCAGACTAGGCATGAGCTTCGTGTTCGAGTTGAACCCATGTTCGACTCGAACATCGTCTGTTCGGTCGTTCACCGAATTGCGAACGATATGGACAGTTCGCGCCAAATTCAAGTGACGCGTCACGGCCCATAATTCACTGCGGCATCGCAGTGCATTGCTGGCTGATGATTGGCCAAGCATGCACTATGACCCGCATGCTTGGCCAATCACAGTGCCGTCTGTACAGAGAGATGTAATTGGCCAAAGCCAGGGTGGCTTTGGCCAATTATGGCTCAGGGGGTTTAGTACACGCCCCACACTATATAAGGCCGCCTGCACGTCGGCCCTGTGTAGTGTGTTCCGGCGTTGAGAGACAGAGACAGAGAGACAATGTCATTTGATTTAAGTTAGATTAGGCAGGACAGTCAGTCAGTTAGCTGCACTTACAGTGTATTGTGTATATATATATATATATGCATCCCAGGTGTTTTGTGTGTGTGTATATATATATATATATACAGTCAGGTCCATAAATATTGGAACATCATCACAATTCTAATATTTTTGGCTCTATACACCACCACAATGGATTTAAAATGAAACAAACAAGATGTGCTTTAACAGCAGACTTTCAGCTTTAATTTGAAGGTATTTGCATCCAAATCAGGTGAATGGTGTAGGGATTGCAACAGTTTGTATGTGTGCCTCCCACTTTTTAAGGGACCAAAAGTAATGGGACAATTGGCTGCTCAGCTGTTCCGTGGCCAGGTGTGTGTTAGTTCCTCATTATCCCATTTACAAGGAGCAGATAAAAGGTCCAGAGTTCATTTCAAGTATGCTATTTGCATTTGGAATCTGTTGCTGTCAACTCTCAATATGAGATCCAAAGAGCTGTTACTATCAGTGAAGCAAACAAGCCATCAAAACAAAACAAACCCATCAGAGAGATAGCAAAAACATGTGTCAACAATCAAGAGAAGACTTCACCAGAGTGAATACAGATGGTTCACCACAGTTCTGGAACAACATCCTATGGACAGATGACACCAAGATCAACTTGTACCAGAGTGATGGGAAGAGAATAGTATGGAGAAAGAAAGGAACTGCTCATGATCCAAAGCATACTACCTCATCAGTGAAGCATGGTGCTGGTAGTGTCATGGCGTGGGCATGTATGGCTGCCAATGGAACTGGTTCTATTTATTGATGATGTGACTGCTGACAAAAGCAGCAGGATGAATTCTGAAGTGTTTCAGGCAATATTATCTGCTCATATTCAGTAAAATGCTTCAGAACTCATTGGACGGCGCTTCACAATGCAGATGGACAATGACCCAAAGCATACTGCGAAAGCAACCAAAGAGTTTTTTAAGGGAAAGAAGTGGAATGTTATGCAATAGCCAAGTCAATCACCTGACCTGAATCCGATTGAGCATGCATTTCACGTGCTGAAGACAAAACTGATGGGAAAATGCCCCAAGAGCAAGCAGGAACTGAAGACAGTGGCAGTAGAGGCCTGGCAGAGCATCACCAGGGATGAAACCCAGTGTCTGGTGATGTCTATGCGTTCCAGACTTCAGGCTGTAATTCACCTGATTTGGATGTAAATGCCCTTAAATTAAAGCTGAAAGTCTGCAGTTAAAGCACATATTGTTCGTTTCATTTCAAATCCATTGTGGTGGTGTATAGAGCCAAAAAGATTAGAATTGCGACGATGTCCCAAAATTTATGGACCTGACTGTATATATATATATATATATATATATATATATATATATATATATATATACATACACTGTATTCAGTTTAGCTAGATCCGTTCCTGTTATATCTTCCTACTGACAGGCAGGCAGGTGTTGTTACAGTATTTACAGCTACCTGAAGAAAATTGCTGGTGTTCTTCTGATCCTATTAGTACCAAAGTCAGGCAGCTACAGTATTTTCAGTGCACAGTGTTCAGCTAAAGCTACAAGTTAGTGTAGTGCAACCTCTGCACAGTGTTCAGCTAAAGCCACAAGTTAGTGTAGTGCGACCTCTGCACAGTGTTCAGCTAAAGCTACAAGTTAGTGTAGTGCGACCTCTGCACAGTGCTCAGCTAAAGCTACAAGTTAGTGTAGTGCACCTCTGCACAGTGTTCAGCTAAAGCTACCTGTAGAAGATTGGTGGTGTTTTTCTGATCCTATCACTACTGCAGGCAGCTACATTATTTACACGTTAGTGTAGTGCGACCTCGGCACAGTGTTCCACTAAAGCTACAAATTAGTGTAGTGCGACCTCTGCACAGTGCTCAGCTAAAGCTACAAGTTAGTGTAGTGCGACCTCTGCACAGTGTTCAGCTAAAGCTACAAGTTAGTGTAGTGTGACCTTGCACAGTGTTCAGCTAAAGCTACAAGTTAGTGTAGTGCGACCTCTGCAGAGTGTTCAGCTAAAGCTACAAGTTAGTGTACTGCAACCTCTGCACAGTGTTTAGCTAAAGCTACAAGTTAGTGTAGTGCAACCTCTACACAGTGCTCAGCTAAAGCTACAAGTTAGTGTAGTGGGATCTCTGCACAGTGTTCAGCTAATGCTACCTGTAGAAGATTGGTGGTGTTTTTCTGATCCTATCACTACCGCAGGCAGCTACATTATTTACACGTTAGTGTAGTGTGACCTTGGCACAGTGTTCAGCTAAAGCTACAAGTTAGTGTAGTGCGACCTTTGCACAGTGTTCAGCTAAAGCTACAAGTTAGTGTAGTGCAACCTCTGCACAGTGCTCAGCTAAAGCTATAAGTTAGTGTAGTGCGACCTCTGCACAGTGTTCAGCTAAAGCTACCTGTAGAAGATTGGTGGTGTTTTTCTGATCCTATCACTACCGCAGGCAGCTACATTATTTATACGTTAGTGTAGTGCGACCTCGGCACAGTGTTCAGCTAAAGCTACAAGTTAGTGTAGTGTGACCTCTGCACAGTGCTCAGCTAAAGCTACAAGTTAGTGTAGTGCGACCTCTGCACAGTGTTCAGCTAAAGCTACAAGTTAGTGTAGTGCGACCTTGCACAGTGTTCAGCTAAAGCTACAAGTTAATGTAGTGTGACCTCTGCACAGTGTTTAGCTAAAGCTACAAATTAGTGTACTGCGACCTCTGCACAGTGTTTAGCTAAAGCTACAAGTTAGTGTAGTGCGACCTCTACACAGTGCTCAGCTAAAACTACAAGTTAGTGTAGTGGGATCTCTGCACAGTGTTCAGCTATAGCTACCTGTAGAAGATTGGTGGTGTTTTTCTGATCCTATCACTATCGCAGGCAGCTACATTATTTACACGTTAGTGTAGTGCGACCTCGGCACAGTGTTCAGCTAAAGCTACAAGTTAGTGTAGTGCGACCTCTGCACAGTGTTCAGCTAAAGCTACAAGTTAGTGTAGTGCGACCTCTGCACAGTGTTCAGCTAAAGCTACAAGTTAGTGTGTGGCGACCTCTGCACAGTGCTCAGCTAAAGCTACAAGTTAGTGTAGTGCGACCTCTGCACAGTGTTCAGCTAAAGCTACAAGTTAGTATAGTGCGACCTCTGCACAGTGTTCAGCTAAAGCTACTTGTAGAAGGTTGGTCATGTTTTTCTGATCCTATCACTACCGCAGGCAGCTACATTATTTACACGTTAGTGTAGTGCGTCCTGATCACCCCCTGATGAAGATACGAAATACCCCTTGTATCGAACACGCGTAGGGGAAGGGGACAGGATGGAATGTTATACATACAACCTGTTGGGACAGATTAGCACGCCAGGAAGAGGAGGAGGAGGAGGATTGTATCAGTATGGAGGTGGAACCTGGCACTCAGCATCAGCAGCAGTCTTTAAGGGATCAGTCCCAAGAAACACATGGACTTGTACGTGGCTGAGAGGAGGTGGCTGCGGACCATGTCGTCCTTAGTGACCCAGAGGACATCCAACTTACAAACGACTCCTACTTGCAAACAGAAGGAGACAACAGGAAGTGAGATGAAATCTACCCCTAGGAAGAGAAATTCTCTCCTGTAAGAGTTAATATGGGAAAAACGTGTCTCCTTTCCACTGATGCTTTATCACCAATCCTTGTTTCACTAAAAACCCCAAATTGTCAAAAAACATTTGTCATTGGGACAGAAAGCGAGGTAAAATCTTCTGAAGAGGTGCACAGACAGCAAAACAAATGTCACAGGGGTGATAACCCTTCCCTATGATTTCCAAAAAGCTTAAAAATAGATTTTTTTGGCTGGAGCTACACTTTAAAAATGTACCAGTTCAAAATTACAAACATATTCTACTTAACAACAAACCTACAATCCCTGTCTTGTTTGCACCACCTGTATACTGCTGTTCAGAGGGCCTGGGGCCCCACGCCTTTCCTTTTTTAAATTTGGGTGCGGGGTTCCCCTTAATATCCATACAAGACCCAAAGGGCCTGGTAATGGACTGGGGGGGGGGTACCCATGCCATTTGTCTCACTGATTTTCGTCCATATTACCGGGACCGGACATTACATTAAAGCCGTTAGCAGTTTTAAATGACTTTTATTCCTTTAAAAATGTCATTTTGTGCAGGGACTGTTCTAAGCACGGGAAACATGCGCCATTTTACAGGAATACTATAGACACCCCCCAGGCACTATATTTAAAGGAATATTTCACTTTTTTTTTTTCACTTTAAGCATCATTAAAATCACTGCTCCTGAAAAAATGGCCGGTTTTAAAACTTTTTTTTGCATGGATACATGTCCCCTGGTGCAGGACCCGGGTCACCAAACCCTTTTTAAGACATACCATACCATGCAAATTAGCCTTTAAAATTAGCACTTTTAATTTCGAACGTTCGAGTCCCATAGACTTCAATGGGGTTCTAACGTTAGTGTGAATTTTCGGTTCGTGCGCGGGTTCTGGTGCGAACCGAACCAGGGGGTGTTCGGCTCATCCCTATTGCAGACTAGCAGGTTTTCTTCTAACATTGCCCTGTATTTGACTCTATCCATCTTCCCATCAATTCTGACCAGCTTCCCTTCCCTGCTGAAGAAAAGCATCCCCACAACATGATGCTGCCATCACCATGTTTCACGGTGGGGATGGTGTGTTCAAGTTGATGTGCATTGTTAGTTTTCCGCCACACATAGTGTTTTGCTTTTAGGCCAAAAAGTTCAATTTTGGGCTCATCTGACCAGAGCACCTTCTTCCACATGCTTGCTGTGTCCCCCACATGCCTTCTTGCAAACTGCAAACAGTACTTCTTATGGCTTTCTTTCAACAATAGCTTTCTTCTTGCCACTCTTCCATAAAGGCCAGATTTGTGGAGTGAACAACTAATAATTGTCTTGTGGACAGATTCCCCCACCTGAGCTGTGGATCTCTGCAGCTCCTCAAGCGCCTGTCATTTTAGGTCGACGGCCATGTCTTGGTAGGTTTGCAGTTGTACCACACTCTTTCCATTTTTGTATGATGGATTGAACAGTGCTCTGTTCCAATGTTCAACGGTTGGGATATTTTTTTATAACCTAACCCTGCTTTAAACTTCTCCACAACTTTATCCCTGACCTGTCTGGTGTGTTCCTTGGCCTTAATGATGCTGTTTGTTCACTAAGGTTCTTTAAAAAACCTCTGAGGGCTTCACAGAACAGCTGTATTATACTGAGATCAAATTGCACAAAGGTGGACTCTATTTACTAATTAGGTGACTTCTTAAGGTGATTGGTTCCACTAGATCTTAGTTAGAGGTATCAAAGTAATGTGGGCTGAATGCAAATGCACGCCACACTTTTCAGATATTTATTTGTAAAAAAAATTAAAAACCATTTACGGTATTCATTTTCTTTCCACTTTACAATTATGTGCCACTTTGTGTTGGTCTATCACATAACATCCCAAAAAAATATATTTCCGTTTTTGGTTGTAACATAAAAACATTTGGAAAATTTTGAGGGTTATGAATACTTTTTCAAGGCACTGTATATACAGTATATTATAAACAATTTTACATATCGCCAGAATAATCCCAAGGGTGCAACAATGACATTGGGTGACATTTGCATTTACTAGAATGAATTCATAGGCGAAATTCTCGCCTTTCTACTTGAACATAACTGCTTCCAATTTTTGGGAGCTTTCTACCAGCAAATCAGGGGGACCTCCATGGGAGCCCCCTGGGCACCCTCATACGCATGTCTACACCTCGGCATGTGGGAGGAGGAGATGGTCTATCCCTCGTCAATGTACCTCGGCCACTGTCACCTGTGGCTGAGGTACATTGACGATGTTTTGATGATATGGGGGGGCTCCGAACTTGAGCTCCAGACCTTTATGGATGAACTAAACACCAATGACAGAAATATAAAACTTACTTTTTCCTTTGATCCTCACTCCCTTCCGTTCCTTGATCTGACTATATTGGTCAATAATGGTCTGATTGACACGAAGACCTTTAGAAAACCCACAGCAGCAAACACCCTTCTCCAGGCCTCCAGTGACCACCCCAAATCACTAATAAAAGCAATTCCTATAGGCCAATTTCTCAGGGCCCGTAGGAACTGCTCCAGTCAAGATGACTTCCTTGCTGAGTCAAGAGAGCTTTACAATAGATTTAGAGAGAGAGGTTACTCTCACTCCTGTATCAGGGAGGCAAGAAGGAGGGCGAATCAGACAGATCGGCCTACCCTGCTTGAGAAAAAAGATCATAAGCTTTCCAATGGGTCACAAGGACCCCTGAGGATCATCACCAAATTTGGAGCCCAATGGGACCAAGTTAGATCCATACTTAATCAACATTGGCACATTCTGTCTGATTCTCCCAACCTGGGTAAAATAGTAGGCACTAGACCCCTCCTGACCGCCCGCCGCTCTAGAAATCTAAAAGATAGCCTTATTCATTCAGAGTATAAAAGATCCTCCACCCCCAATTGGCTTACTCAACTCCCCCCCCTCAAGGGGATGTATAGATGCGGCCGCTGCTCGGTATGCAAATACGTCGAGCGTACGGACATGTTCACCGATTCGGATGGCAAAAAATGCTTTAAAATTGATAACTTCATAAACTGCAACACCACCAGAGTAATTTATATGCTCACCTGCCCATGTGGTAAAAACTATATTGGCAAGACAAAGAGACAACTGAAAGTAAGAATCGGTGAACATGTCCAGAGTATCCTTAGTAAGGATGACGAGCAACCCATCCCACTACACTTCCTCCAATTCCATGGCGGAAGTCCTGCTGGGCTCACCTTTAAAGGTATATACAGGCTTAACCTCCCACAAAGAAGAGGGGACTTTGACAGGATACTATACCAAAAGGAAAAGATGTGGATATACAACACCAATAGTATGCAGCCACAGGGGTTAAATAATGAATGCAACCTCGCTGTCTTCCTTACACCGTAAACTCCTGTGCCACATCAGTATTAATCTACGTGTTACCCCTCTGAATTTAAGATTCCAATTCTAAATAATAGGCTAATTCCCTAATTTTTTCCTGAGTCCCCACCTTGACGGTACACTCTCTATGTCCTTGCTCACCTCATCACATTTCTCCCCATATTCCCCTTCTTTCCCCCCTCTTTTCCCCCCCCCCCTCCCCCCCTCCCCCCCTGGGAGCTTCGGTACTTATGGTCTCCCTCTGCCCCTATGTTGCTTTCTAAGCTCTGTTTATATGTGTGTGTGGCTGTCAGTGAAACTGCGCCGTAGCTATAACAACCAGATGCCGAAGCTTCCACGTGATTCCGCTCTGACGTTATTTAAGACGACATTATTCCCTACTGCGCATGCTCTGAGGAAATCCGAGACCCGGATGAAACGCGTCAGCATGACGCCATCACGCTGCCTATAGCGTCCTGGCAGTGGCGTAGATCCACCCACCAGCCCCTCCAAACCTCCGGCCTGCATCACAACGCTTACCTGCACATCTCCTGGGTAACGGAAAAGAGGAAGCACACCATTGCCTGTACACCGGACTCCGGTACGACACCCCATCAGGAGAATCACTATCCTGACCTCAACGGGATCGTTAACGGCCGTGCACCTCAACTGACCCTGCGGAAGAGCCAGTAACCCGCAATCTACACGAGTGAGATGGTGAAAGTTATCATCACCCCCCATTCCTGAAGAGGATTGCAGCTGACACCGGGTGAGATTTAACCTTTATACATCCCAGCCATGGGACTGCCACTATATTAATACATCCTGAGTCTGTCCACTGCATCCACTCTACAGAATCAGTCACTCTGTGTAACTTTGGGGTAGGTGCAAGTTGCCTCTCACATCTCTAGCGATAAGCTATCTAGAGAGACATTCATCATACAGGCGTGTTTATTCACCATCAATGCTGGTTTACAGCTTGGGGTCCCACGATTCGGTGGTTCACCACTACAGACCCCCTACATCCCCTGCATCTTCTCCTCTTCCACACTCCAGTTCTCCCTATTTCAGCAGGCGTCTACTTTGACAACCAGGCCGGTTCCTTTACTCTCACATTGCCCAAGCCCAGTCTACATGCCCCAACCAGCTGCCTTCTTTTGATTATAAAGGACTTTTGTGCATACTGGTGCATTTAAATATCTTGCTGTTACTTACTATGCATCATTTATGAATGAAGTTCATATGCTTGGGTTGAATCTGTGGCTGAGTGAGGTGGCCATCTGCGCATGTCTTTGACATTATTGTCTTTTTAATTGGTGATGGTACCTGTCTTCACAGTACATTTTTTGGACTGGTGATTATTGTGACTATCTTATTAAAATTTACAGTTACTAAATTGTCTACTGCATGTTCCTCACTAAAGAATTCCTCTTTTTCTTGTTTTTTTGATATATGCCACTTGAATTCAGAGGAACACACCCATACTCTGTAGGTGATAGCAGTAGCCTTTAATCTACACAGACTTGATTGATATCATTCCCAGTCTGTTTCATCAATATTTGAACGCAGAGCTCACATTGGTTCTTTTTCTGTTTTTGTTTGACATTTGCATTTACTGCATGGCATCAAATGTTCGTGAGTGCAATGTCATTTTATTTTTTAGCAATCCACAATTTAGGGAAAACATTTTTCTTCCTGTGTGCATCGCAGTGTAATGTCAAAAGCTTTCCTAGAATTTAGGGCTTAAGTGCCCTTTGAACATTTCCATTTTATATGTTACACAAGTCACACTAATGTGATATTTTAATCAGAATAATTTATTGATTATAGTTTGAGGTAAATATATAGAGGTGCATAAATTATGTAAAAATTTTTATTTCACGGGGAAATAAAAATATATGTATCCAATGTTTTTACCAAAAGAAAACATGTATAATAAATTAGGGCCCTTTCACACTGGGGCGGTTTGCAGGTGCTATTGCGCTAATAATAGTGCCTGCAAACCGAACCGAAAGTGCTGCTGCTTTGTCTCCAGTGTGAAAGCCCGAGGGCTTTCACACTGGAGCGGTGCGCTAGCAGGATGGGAAAAAAATTCCTGCTAGCAGCATCTTTGGAGTATATACCACTCCTTCACCGTTCCTGCCCATTGAAATGAATGGGACAGCGCCACTATACCGCCGGTGGTATTTAACCCTTTCTCGGCCGCTAGCGGGGGTAAAACCGCCCCGCTAGTGGCCGAATACCGACAGTAAAGCGCCGCTTACAACCGCCCCCGCCCCAGTGTGAAAGTGCCCTTAGGGTAGTGTCAGAAACCATGAATCAGACCGAGACAGAAAATCAGTTAATCACACTTGTTTAATAATAATAAAAAGGTAAACAGAGTAAGCGTAGTCAATACATAGCCAGAGTTCAGTAACCAGATCGGGTAGTCAGATAGCCAGAGATCAACATAGTAGTACAGCAAGCAGGATCAGGAGCCAGAAGGGACGTCAGCCGAGCAAATCTTCAACAGGAACACAGAAGAAAGTCTCTGAGATGTGACCAAAGGCGAAGCCAGAGATGAAGTGAGCTGGACAGCTTTTAGTAGCCATGACTGATGAGCAGATCATCAACAGCTGAGTCACTGTGGAGACAAAGGAGCTGGCAATTAGCCGACAGCTGAGCGGCCGTCGAGATAAACTACCATACATGCAACTGCAACAAATCTCGGAGGACATCATTAATAAATTCCTGGAAAACTGCCGGGGCATTACAAAGGCCAAACGGCCTTATGATTATCATAATGGCCTGTTCTGGTATTCAAACGCAGTTTTCCACTCGTCACACTCCTTAATAATCACAAGATTATATGCCCCTCTCAAATCAAGCTTTGTGTAAACCGTTGCTCCCTTGAGGAGGTCAAATAACTCCGTAATCAATGGAATCGGATAGGCATTCTTAATCGTGAAATGATTGAGACCCCTATAATCAATACAAGGTCTTAGTTCACCACTCTTCTTCACAAATAAGAAACCAGTACCAGCAGGAGATGAGGATTTGCGAATGAAACCTTGAGAAAGTGCATATGCAACTTACTCTTCCATGGCCTTATCCTCTAAGACCGACAAAGGGTAAGCCTGACCATGAGGGGGTATGGCACCAGGTTGAAGGTCAATTGCGCAATCATTTGACCAGTGTGGAGGCAAACTACCGGCTTGACCTTTTTCAAAGACATCGCTAAAATCGCAGTATTCCTCCGGCAGGGAGGAGAGTGAAGAGGTGCACAGGACCTTGGCTACCTTCTGGAAGCATGTCTTACTGAATTTTGGCGACCAGGAGAGAACCTCAGCACAGAGCCAATCAAAAGAGGGGTTGTGCCTCTATAACCAAGGATATCCAATAACCAGCGGAAACTTAGGTGAGGAAATAACTTGGAATTGGATTATCTCATGGTGAAGAGTCCCTACGGCCATGGACAACGGAACAGTCTCATGAGTCACATGAGCAGGCTTTAGAGGTCTCCCGTCAAGAGCCTCAATGCCAAGTGGAGCATCACGCAGCTGCAGTGGAATCAAGTGCTTCGATACAAAGGCAGCATCAATGAACAGGCCTGCGGCCCCAGAGTCGATTAGAGCCTGTATCTTGACGGATGACTCAGCCCAAGAAAGGGTAACCAAAACCAGGAACTTATTCTTCTGGATAACTGGGGACAAAAAAACGCCACCTAAGGTCTGTCCGTGACAGGACCTCAAGGTTCTGGCATTTCCTGGACGGGTAGGACAAGACTTCAAAAAAAGTGACCTGTCTGGCCACAATAAAGGCACAATCTCTCCCTCCTCCTAAGGGTTCTCTCATCCGCAGAGAGACGTGTGAAGCCTAAGTGCATGGGTTCACCTTCACTGACCGACTCTGTACCCGGAGGCATGGGAGGCAAGGGTGGGACTACAAAGTTCGGAGACATATGTACAGGAGGCATCCGATAGCGCTCCTTAAAAGAGAGTCTTTCTCTGAGTCAAGTCAATGAGGATGGCAAACATGATCAACTTCTCCAGCTCAGTGGGTATATCTCGGGCTGCTATCTCATCCTTGATGGTATCCGAGAGACCATGAGAAAAAGCAGTCACGAGGGCCTCATTGTTCCAAGCAACCTCTGCTGCCAGAGTACGGATTTCAATGGCGTAATCGGCAACAGTTCTCATACTCTGTTTGATGGACATGAGGCACTTGGCAGCAGAAGCGGAGCGTGCAGGAACATCAAATACCCTTTTAAAAAGGAGCCACAAACTCAGGGTAACTCAAAACAACAGGTTTTTGCGTCTTCCATAGAGGGTTTGCCCAGGCCAGGGCTCTCTCAGAAAGCAAAGATATCATGAAACCTACTTTGCTTCTGTCCATGGGAAATGCCTGGGGCAGCATCTCAAAGTATATCTCAACCTGGTTGAGAAACCCTCTGCATTGGACTTGGATCGCCCACAAATCGCAGGGGAAGCGGAGCGGAACCATACATAGCTCTTATAGAGGTAATACTTGAGGCCGGTGCCTGCACAGAGACAACAGGGATGGCCTGCAACACAGGTTGTACCGGAGCAGCCACAGTGGGAGATTCCAGGTGAGCCAATGCGACACAGGAGTGTTTGTAACGAAATGGCAAACTGATCCATGTGGTGATCCTGCTCATCCAATCTGGAAAAAATATTACCAACAAGTGGATTGACTGCATCTTCTGAATTCATGGCCTTCGCCTACTGTCAGAAACCATGAATCAGACCGAGATGGAAGTACAGTTAAATCACACTTGTTTAATTATAATTAAATAAAACAAACGCAGTCAAAACATAGCCAAAGTTCGGTAACCGGAACAGATAGTCAGACAAGCCAGGGATCAGCGTAGTGGAACAGCAAGCAGGATCTGGAGTCAGAAGAAATGTCAGCCAAGCAAGTCTTTAACAGGAATGCAGGAGATAGTCTCTGTGATGTTGACCAAGGCAATGGCAGAGATCATCTGGGTTGGACGGCTTAAGTAGGCAGGACTGACGAGCAGGATATCATCAACAGGTAAGTCACTGTGTAGAGATAGGAGCTGACAATTAGCTGACAGCTGAGCGGCCAGCTCAGAGAAGGAAGGGCTGAACCCAGCCCTGACAGGTGGCACCCAAAAGCAGAGGCTTTTACATGTAAATAACATGTGTAAAATATATTTTATATATATTTTATATATACTCCAAAGACATGATGGTAGGTTAATTGGCTTCTGTCTAAATTGGCCCTAGTATATGAATATGAGTTAGGGACCTTAGATTGAAAGCTCATTGAGGGTAGGGACTGATGTGAATGTGCAATGTATATGTAAAGCGCTGCGAAAATTGACGGCGCTATATAAGTACCTTAACCACTTCCCTACCCGCCTATAGACATATGACGTCCACAGATGGGATCTCCCATCCTGGGTGGACGTCATATGACGGCCTCGGGTTCCCGGCCGCCTAGGGGGCGCGCGCACGTGCCCGCCGTGCTGCTCGGGACCCGGTGCGTGTGCCCGGCGGCCGCGATGTCCGTCGGGCACCCGCGATTGCCCGTTAACCGGGCCGGACCTTGGATCTGTGTGTGTAAACACACAGATTCACATCCTGTCAGCTCAGAGGAGACCGATCTGTGTTCCCAGAACGGAGGAACACTGATCGGTCTTCTCCCCTTGTGCGTCACCTCCGCCTACAGTTAGAAGCATTCCCTAGGAAACACATTTAACCCCTCCCCGCCCCCTAGTGGTTAACCCCTTCACTGCCTGTCACATTTACACAGTAGTCAATGCAATTTTATAGCATTGATCGCTGTATAAATGTGAATGGTCCCAAAAATGTGTCAAGTGTCCGATGTGTCCGCCATAATGTCGCAGTCATGAAAAAAAATAGCGATCGCCACTATTACTAGTAAAAAAAAAAAAAAATAATAATTTTTTTTTAAAATGCCATAAATCTATCCTGTATTTTATAGACGCTATAACTTTTGCGCAAACCAATCAATATACGCTTATTGCAATTTTTTTAACCAAAAATATGTAGAAGAATACGTATTGGCCGAAACTGAGGAAAAAATTTGTTTTTTTTTTTTAAAATTGGGATATTTATTATAGCAAAAAGTAAAAAATATTGTGTTTTTTTCAAAATTGTCGCTCTTCTTTTGTTTATAGCGCAAAAAATAAAAACCGCAGAGGTGATCAAATACCACCAAAAGAAAGCTCTATTTGTGGGAAAAAAAGGACGTCAATTTTGTTTGGGTACAACGTCGCACGACCGCGCAATTGTCGTTTAAAGTGCGACAGAGCTGAAAACTAAAAATTGGTCTGGGAAGGAAGGGGGTGAAAATGCCCGGTATTGAACCGGTTAAATAATTATAATAATATTAAATTCACATACAGTAAAACCTTATGGAAAGATTGTTGTTGTTAATTAATGATCTGGTGATGGGATCTCTTTAACCACCTCAATACCGCACCATAGCTGAAAGATGGCTACAGCACAGCTCTCTAGTTCTGGGAGGGTGTCCATGGACGTCCTTTCAGAACATGCCTCCCGCATGCCCCCTGGGGTGCACATCGGGCATGCCCTGTGACCGCTGTGTCTTTGGACACAGCTGATCACAGATTGAGGTGAAGGGCCAATCATAGCGGCCCTTTACCATGTGATCAGCTGTATGCAATCACAGTTGATCATGTGTAAACAAACTTGCCATTTTTTGGCATTCCTTTCCTCACGCGCTGTCACTGAAAGGAAAGGAGAGCCGATAACCGGCAAGGCTGACAGAGCACATTTACACTAAAAATTAGGGCACTTACCAGTGCTCTGATTATCAGTGCAGCCCCATCAAAGACAATCAGTGCCCACCAGTGCCCATCAATGCAACTTATCAGTGCCCATCAGTAGTGCCTCCTCATCAGTGTCTACCAGTGCAGCTTATCAGTGTACATCAGTGCCGCCTCATCAATGCCCATCAGTGCCACCTCATCAGTGCGGCCTCATCAGTGCCCATCAGTGCACATCAGTGTACCCTCATTAGTGCACATCAGTGCAGCCTCACTAGTGCCCATCAGTGCAGCTTATCATTGCCCATCAGTGCAGCTTATCATTGCCCATCAGTGCAGCTTCATCAATGTCCATCAGTGCAGCTTCATCAGCACAAATCAGTGAAGAAGAAAAATTACTTATTTGCAAAATTTTATAACAGAAATGAAGAAAAAACTTTTTTTTGTTTGTTTTTTTTGTCTTTTTTCGTTTGTTTAGCAAAAAAAAAAAAAAAAAACTGGTGATTAAATACCACCACAAGAAAGCTCTGTCTCAAAAAATGATAAAATTTAATTTGGGTACCGTTTTGCATGGTTGTCATTGTCATTGAATTGTCAAAGTGTGACATCTGTGAAAGCTGTAAAGTGGCCTGGGCAGGAACGGGGTGAATGTGCCCAGTACTGAAGTGGTTAAAAAAGGTTTACTATGATAAAGTTTCAAATGGAATAACTATACAGCTTTTCTACATGTGCTAATGTGGTGTTTATTGTCCTTCTCTCCTAGTGCCTGCCATCCTGGAAATGAAAGCTTGAACAGGAATCTTACCCATGTTTTAATTTATGAAAGAAAGACAATTAACTATTTAAGCTTTGAGTCTACAACACTGTGGCTGATAACATGTGTACACTTGGTGATCCTATCTTTTGTCTTCTCTAAGGGGAAGCCCTTCCGACAGCCATTATATACTAACTGTGAGTATATGACATATGCAGTCACTTTTCAAGCAGACCTAAACTAGGTAAATAAGTTTACATTTCACACATTAGTGCTCCCTACATACAAATATTACTAATAACTCTAAAATACTTGTCCGTTAGCAGGAGCAGGCTTTTTCTGGATGTCATCAGCAGCTGCTTTTCTTTGAAGGGTATCTAATCAATAAAACAATTGTCATGTACCTGGTGAAGATCCAGCTGGAGAGGGGGCTTCCCTTACTCCTCTTGTCCAAAACTCCTGGCAGTGAGGACAGAAGGTGTGAAGACACAGAGTGGCACGAGGGCCGGTGTAACAAGCAGCATCAGCTGATGTTTGCAGGAAGCAGATGACTGTAGATCACCAGGCAGGAACCAGGAACTAGAACACAGTGACTCTTGATTGGCATGCAGGAGTGTAGCCAGGACATAAGCCAAAAGGTCATCGACAGCTGGGCAGTTAGGTACAGCAACATGAGGCAGAGTCAGGATACAGGCCGGGACCGATACACAGCCAGGCAGTGTGGTACAGGAGTGCAAAATAGGAGTGAGTCAGAGTAAAAGCCGAGGTCACAGCAGGCAGGCAGGAATACAGAGACTGGTCAGGGGCAAGCTGGGTCGTGAACAGGTAGGCAGGTATAGCAGGTCAATACGCCGGTTAAACAGGAACTAGCTGAAGGCCACTTAGCAATCTGTTCATGTCATAGTCCAGCTCAAATAGGCCATTTGGCGCCAGTATCGGGTGCACATTTGTGCATTCCGTTTTGTGCACGTGCTAATACATTTGCACTTGCATGTTAATGCCCATTCTGCAGTGAGCCTTTGCTCGGAATTATGAGCATGCGCATGAGCATGTAATGCCTTCTGGTTCTAATATGTACTGAGCTTCTCCTACAACAATGTAATATAATGACCTCAAACTAGAAGGAGGAGATTTTAAAAACAAATCTATTTGAAAGTATTAGAAATTAATATTTTACTGAAAGGATAGTTGATGCTTGGAATAAACTTCCAGCAGAAGTAGTAACTCAGTCAACAGTAATTGGCTTCAAACATGCTTGGGAAAAACACAGCTCTATACTCAGACAAAAAAAAACACTGCTCACTGGAAGCTAGGGAGAGGGAGGGAAGCGGAAAAGCCAGCTGTGTGTGACAATTTCAGTGAAGGCCCAGCTGTGCAGCCACTGGGTAGCAGTCAAAGACTGGGCCGATTAGCTGCGGGCTGGGCCTACATAATGTATTAAAAAAGGGAGCGGTAGATTGCAATGGGAAAGCCATATTCAAAATACTAATATTTCTCCCCTGAAACGTTAGAGTTGTTCTCCCAATTGCCAACAAAATGTGTTTCTAATGCTGTGTACACACGACCGGACTTTCGATGGACTGAATCCCGTCAGACTTTTGGACGGACTTTCAACAGACTTCGGACGGACTTCAGTCGAATTGGACTTGTTTACACACGATCACACCAAAGTCTGACGCGTTCGAACTTGATGACATACGACTGGACTCGAATAAGGAAGTTCATAGACAGTAGCCAATTGCTGCCCTACCGTTGTCTTTCGTCTGTCGGACTAGCATACAGACGACCGGATTTTTAGACCGTACTCGAATCCGTCGGAAAGATTTGAAACATGTTCCAATTCTAAAGTCCGTCTGATTTTCGACAGAAAAAGTCTGCTGAAGGTCCGATGAAGCCCACACACGGTCGGATTGTCCGACGGATTCTTTCCATTTCTTTCCAGTTCGGTGGGAAAGTCCGGTCGTGTGTACACGGCATTAGGCTGGATTCATACCTATGCGTTTTTAGTGCTTTTTGCATTTTGCAGATTTGCACTACAGTCCATTTAACAAGTTTACCACTTTTTCCAAATCACAAAAAGGAAAGCAATCTAAACAACTTATTATTTTAAATATTACAGTATACGCATTTCTATATACTATTTCCAAAAGAGAAACAATTGTTAAGGAAGGACAAATAGAAAATTTAGGCCCCCAAAAATGTGCAATTATGTTCTCTCTACACAGGCTATTAGCTTGAAAAAAATGATATATATACAGTATATAAATTTATTTTTTTTTCCCTAGATTTGTTTGTGGTCGTACTGGTTATAGAAGTTACTTTTACCATATTCTTCATATTTGCTGACTTTGAAAACATTTACATTGTTTTAGAGGTAAGTATTTATTTACAAATCAAATAAACAACTTGGCATACTAGTGACTTTCTAAATGCGCTTTGTGATTGCCTTTTTTTAGAATTTTCTCTACTTGATCACTTAATAGCACATGTATAAAACATAATTTGCCACAAAGGAAAAGCAATCACCAGGACACACAGCAATTCACAAATGAGATTGAGTTGCATGATTCTTTGTAGGGTCTGTTCATACTATATGCAGTTACCTGCATTTTTCCTTATTGGATGAATATAGGTAACTGCACTGACACAAAGGAAACACGTTTTCTGTGTGTCATGTTCACACTAGAACACTGAGTTTATATGCATTACAGGGATGTACATAAAAATGCAATGTGTTTGCATTTTTTTCACGCAGAATAACGCACCTAAACGTGCATAAAAACACACAGAAACATGCTGAAACGTATGTGACTTGCAGGTCAACAGAGAAGCTTTTTCATAGCTTTTTTATGCTCCTTATGATGTAAATGGTTTGGGTTAGTTTGGATTCACACCTATGCAGGTCAGGAACCAGTGCATAATCACACTGGTTATCAACCCGCAGACCCGCTGCACTTTAGCAGACACACAGGGTTGACAAAAATTTTTAATGGCACCCCCACACATCAAAAAACGCATTTGTGGTTCTGTGTGGCTGCCCTGCACAAGGTTTTGGAAGAAGGGTCAAGGACTTTTTCATTGATTTTCCCGCAGGTACAACCATAGGTTGAAGGAAAGAAAATCACTGGATTCCCCCATCAAGACCATGGCAACCAGCGGCTGACCAGCTCCCCATCAGCACTCTTAGCCAATGGCTGCGAGCGCTGACTGGAGTGTTCTGGTGGGGGGGCCGTCCCCTTGTCAGTACCCAATAGCTCAGCTGGGGAGATCGCTGTACTAATGTTGGATCATTAGTACAACGGCTATGACAGTTTTTTTTTCATTCAACCTGCTGGGTAGAATGAAAAAAAAACTATTATGCCCCGTACAC
Source organism: Lithobates clamitans (assembly GCA_037952925.1). Taxonomy (NCBI): domain Eukaryota; kingdom Metazoa; phylum Chordata; class Amphibia; order Anura; family Ranidae; genus Lithobates; species Lithobates clamitans. The sequence continues at coordinate 437,694 of JBBGZY010000160.1, forward strand.
ACGATTGGAATTTCGGCCCGCAAAAGACCGATGAGAGTTTTTCGTCAGAAAATGCAACTGTGTGTATGCTCCATTGGACTTTTGCTGGCCGAATTCCAGCCAGCAAAAGATTGAGAGCAAGTTCTTAATTTTTTGGTCGGAAAAAGTTCCTATCCGAAAATGCGATCGCCTGTGCCAATTCCGGCGCAAAATTCCTACGCATGCTCGGAAACAATTCGACGCATGCTCGGAAGCACTGAACTTCATTTTCTCGGCTCGTCATAGTGTGGTACATCACCGCATTCTTGATCGTTGTAAGTTCAGCGAACTTTTGTGTGGCCGTGTGTATGCAAGGCAAACTTGAGCGGAATCCCGTCGGAAAAGCCATCATATCTTTTTCCGACGAGAAGTCCGATCGTGTGTACGTGGCATTAGTGTGCACCAGGCTTTAGTCTATCGGTGTGTAGTAGATTATTACCTCCCAGCTTGCTGAAAAGGAAAACAGACTATTGGCAAAATGTAGACATAGGACACACCTCTGACACACTCTGTTACATGAAGAATTAATACACAAATATAATTGGTTTAAATCCATACGTGTTTTTTTTTTTTTACCACTACTATTTCTTTATACTGTACCAATGCAACAATTTATAAACTGGATTAAAGCTCTAACGATGTAAAATATTTTTGGTATATAAATAGTGCATTCTTAATATAGGTATAAACATACAGGCACAGTGCCTTGAAAAAGTATTCACACCCCTTGAAATTTTCTAACTAAACACGTAAATGTATTTTATTGGGATTTTATGTGATAGACCAACACAAAGTGGCACATAATTGTGAAGTGGAAGGAAAATTATAAATGGTTTTCAAACATATTTACAAATAAATATCTGAAAAGTGTGGCATGCATTTGTATTCAGCCCCCTTTACTCTGATACCCCTAACTAAAATATAGTGGAACCAATCGCCTTCAGAAGTCACCTCATTAGTAAAAAGCATCCACCTGTGTGTAATTTAATCTCAGAAAAAATACAGCTGTTCTGTGATGCCCTCAAAGAGGCATTGGGGGCGTCGGCGGTAAAGCACCGCTATTTTTAGCGACGCTTTTTGGCCGCTAGCAGGGCGCTTTTAACCCCTGCTAGTGGCCGAAAAAGGGTTAAAAAGCACCTGCAAAGCTCCGCTGCAGTGGTGCTTTGGTGGCGCTGCCCATTGATTACTAAGTATAAACACCAATCTCTCTCCTCCCCTAGTCAGTCCCATCCCCCCCACAGTTAGAAGACACCTAGGGAACACAGTTAACCCCTTGATCGCCCCCTAGTGTTAACCCCTTCCCTGCCAGTTATATTCATATAGTAATCAGTGCATTTTTATAGCATTGCTGTATAAATGTCACTGGTCCCAAAAATGTGTCAAAAGTGTCCGATTTGTCCTCCGCAATATTGCAGTCCTGATAAAAATTGCTGATCACCGCCATTACTAGTAAAAAAAAAATAATAATAATAATAAAAATGCCATAAATCTATCCCCTATGAGGAAAATTGTATTTATTTTGTTTAATTTGGGATATTTATTATAGCAAAAAGTAAACGATATTGGGGGTTATTTACTATAGTGCCAATAAATGATCCTGCAGTCCTGGAAAATAGCACCCAATTAAGGCCAATTAAGACCTCAACTCTCAGAAACTGGGCGCAAATGCAAATGGTAAGCAGAACTATTGCTGGCGAACATGCCTGTCAGATCACATATGTGGGAATAGTGGAACTCAATGGGGCTCGAACTTGCAAAATCCAAAGTTCTCACCGAAGGCTTTTATGCAAGTTCTTTGCCATAAAAAGTGTATGGGGACCTCGATCCTGCCCCAGGGGACATGTATCAATTGGAAAAAATGTTTATAAAACAGACGTTTTTTCAGGAGCATTGATTTTAATAATGCTTAAAGTGAAACTCCTTTAAATATCGTGCCTGGGGGGTGTCCATAGTATGCCTGTAAAGTATCGCATCTTTCCCGTGTTTATTACTGTACTGCAGCAAAATGACATTTCTAAAGGAAAAAATGTCATTCAAAATTGCTTGTGGCTGTAATAAATTGCCGGCTCCTGGCAATATAGAGTAAAAATCAAAGAAAAAAATGACGTAGGTTCCCCCCACCAGTTCATATCAGGCCCTTCAAGTCTGGTATGGATATTAAGGGGAACTCCACGCCAAAATGTAAAAAAAAATGGCGTAGGGGCCCCCCCAAAATTCATACCCTTATCCGAGCACACAACCTGGCAGGCCAGCAAAGAGGGGGGCGAGTGAGTGACCCCCCTCCTGAACCTTACCAGGCCTCATGCCCTCAACATGGGGAGGGTTCTTTGGGCTCTGTCAAAAACACCTTGTCCCCATGTTGATGGGGACAAGGGCCTCATCCCCACAACCCTTGCCCGGTGGTTGTGGGTGTATGTGGGCGGGGGGCTTATCGGAATCTAGAAGCCCCCTTTAATAAGGGGACCCCCAGATTCTGCCCCCCCCATGTGAATGGGTATCGGTACATTGTACCCCTACACATTCACCACAAAAGCAGTGAAATGTGACAAAAGACAATAGCCGATTTTTGAGAAATTCCTTTATTAAAAATGTCTTCTTTCCCCCCCCACTTCTTCCTCCGGTTTTCCTTCGGTTTTCTTCTTCTTCCTCCAGCTTCTCCTTCTCCTGCTTGTTCCTCCATCTTCCTCCGCTTCTTCACCCGGTCTTCTCCATCTTCCTCTGGTTTCTTCTTCCCCCGCTTTGTCCTCCGGTCTTTCTCCACCATTGCTGCCGCCGCTCCCGCCGAACAATCAGAAACAAACCTCCTCCGATGCTGCGATGGGGCAGATGACATCACTCCGAGACCCTGTCCCTTGTGACTTCACTGCCCGGGGCATGATGGGTCAGTGATGTCACAAGGGGGCGGGGTCTCCGGCTGACGTCATCCGGCATCCACGCCCCATAGTTATATATGAAATGTGCGCTATGCAAGCAGACAGATCGGCTGGCCGCAGCATCGGAGAAGGTTCGTTGTTTTCATGTTCAGCAGGTTGGAGGCGGGAGCGGCAGAGGAGAAAGACCTGAGGACGAAGCGGGGGAAGAAGAAGCCAGAGGAAGATAGAGAAGATCGGAGGAAGAAGCGGAGGGACATGGAAGAAGAAGTGGAGGAAAGAAGAAGCTGGAGGAAGAAGGAGAAGACCAGAGGAAGAAGCGTGGTAAAGAAGAAGACATTTTTATTAAAGGAATTGTCAAAAACTGGCTATTGTCTTTTGTCACATTTCACTGCTATTTTTGGTGAATGGGTAGGGGTACAATGTTCCCGATACCCATTTAGATGGGGGGGCGGGATCTGGGGGCCCCCTTGTTAACCACTTGCCAAACGCCGATATATGTCCTTACTTTGAGAATGGATATCGTTGTTATGGCAGCAGCTATGTTCAGCCGGCTACAAGATAAAAGTGGTCTCTGCAGCGGATTCCAACTAAAATAAAAAGTGTAGCGCTATATATTATATACACATATAAATCAAAAAACCCCAATCCATAAGTGCATACAAACAGTAAGTAAAAACCTATCACACCTTGTATGACCATAGATATGGATTGCACAATAAAGTAACACTGTGTTATTCAGCAAAACAGTATAAAGTGAAACAGTAAATTGTAAGTCCTAATTGACATATATAAACAATAACTTATAATTGAAAAACCGTGAAGGTTCAGCAAATCTAACACCTTAAATTATGCGAAAAAAAGTCCTGAAACATAAAGGTCCACAATATAAGTTGTAGGAAAAATGTGAAAAGAGAACCACCACCAAAAGTCTATGGAGGTTACACGCTGAAAATGGTGGAACTGTAACTCCCAGGTTCACAAATAGACTGAATTCACCGAATCTGGCAGGTAAGTAGGTAATGAAGGAACCACAAGTGAACAGAGAGTCTAAAATGGTGCCGGGGCCATCACCGGAGACATCAAGAGGCTTATCGGAACTTAATGACTTGAAAAGACATACGTCATATGTCTTTTCAAGTTATAGCGTCTACAAAATAGTGGATAGATTTATAGCATTTTTATTTATTTATTTATTTTTTTACTAGTAATGGTGGCGATCTGCGATTTTTATTGTGACTGCGATATTGCAGCATATCGGACACTTTTGACACATTTTTGGGACCATGCACATTTATACAGCGATCTGTGCTATAAAAATGCATTGATTACTGTGTAAATGTGACTGGCAGGGAAGGGGTTAACACTAGGGGGCGATCGAGGGGTTAATGTATGACCTAGGGAGGTGATTCTAACTGTGGGGGGAGGGGACTCACTAGGGGAGGAGACCGATCGGTATCCCTATGTACGAGCGACGCAGCGGGCACGCGTGCGCGCTCGGGAGGGCGATCACGTCATATGACGTCCGCCCAGAACAAGAGATGCCTCGTCCCGCCGTCATATGACGGTGGGCGGAGGCTTAGTGGTTAAGTGGTTAAACACCATAATATTATTGAAAAATTACCATCGCATGCATTTGAAGAGTTAAAGTGATGAAATAAACCAAACTGACATGCATTCACTAATTATGCTGCTGAGTACAATGTACGTTTATAGGAGGTGATACCATTGGTGGGATTCAAACCCATGGCTTGAACCGTTAAAGGTAGCAGGGCATACCACTACGCTATGGAGCTGAGCACAATCATACATAGAAAATACTATTATTAATGTTTGATTCTTTTCATTCTATACAATAATGTTTTGCATTTGAGACATTAATATTATGCTACCAACCATGCTCATGTGCCATTGGCTATTGGGTAGGGATGATCCGAACACCCCCGGTTTGGTTTGCACCAGAACTTGCGAACAGGCAAAAAAATTGTGCGAACACCATTAAAGTCACAAACATGAAAAATCAAAAGTGCTCATTTTAAAAGGCTCATATGCAAGTTATTGCAATAAAAAGTGTTTGGGGACCCGGGTCCTGGCCCAGGGGACATGTAACAATGCAAAAAAAAGTTTTTCAGGAGCAGTGATTTTAATCATGCTTAAAGTGAAACAATAAAAATTAAATATTCCCCTTTAAATATCGTGCCGGGGGGGGTGTGTCCTTAGTATGTCTGTAAAGTAGCGCATCTTTCCTGTGTTTAGAACAGTACTGCAGCAAAATGACATTTCTAAAGTAAAAAAAAAAAAAAAAATCTTTTAAAACTGCTCGCGGCTGTAATGTATTGTCGGATCCCGGCAATATAGATAAAAATCAAAGAAAAAAACAACGTAGGTTCCCCCCACCAGGCCCCTCAAGTCTGGTATGGATATTAAGGGGAACTCCACGCCAAAATGTAAAAAAAAAATGGCGTAGAGGTCCCCCCAAAATTCATACCAGTCCCTTATTCGAGCACACAACCTGGCAGGCCAGCAAAGGGGGGGGGGGAACGAGTGAGTAATGGCATGAGTTCCTCCCCCAGTTCATTACCAGGCCCTTTGGGTCTGGTATAAATATTAAGGGGAACCCTGTGCCCAAATTTTTTTTTTAAAATGGCGTGGGGGGCCCCCCAAAATCCATATCAGACCCTTATCCGAGCACGCAACCTGGCTGGCCGCAGGAAAAGGGGGGGTGACGAGAGAACAGGCCACATGCCTTCAACATGGAGTGGGTGCTTTGGGGTCCCCCCAAAGCACCGTGTATCCCTGTTGATGGGGACAAGGGCCTCATCCCCACAAGCCTTGCATGGTGGTTGTGGGGGTCTGCGGGCGGGGGGGCTTATCAGAATCTGGAAGCCCCCTTTAACAAGGGCCCCCCCATGTAAATGGGTATCGGTACATTGTACCCCTACCCATTCACCAAAAAAAAAAGCAGTGAAATGTCACAAAAGACAAAAGCCGTTTTTTGACAATTCCTTTATTAAAAATGTCTTCTTCTTTACCCCCCTTCTTCCTCCGGTCTTCTCCTTTATCCTCCAGCTTCTTCTTTCCTCCGCTTCTTCTTCCATCTCCCTCTGCTTCTTCCTCCGATCTTCTCCATCTTCCTCCGGCTTCTTCTTCCCTGCGGTCTTTCTCCTCCGCCCCCAGATCCCGCCCCCCATGTGAATGGGTATCAGGTACATTGTACCCCTACCCATTCACCCAAAAAAAGCAGTGAAATGTGACAAAAAAAATACCCGTTTTTTGAATTCCTACCTCTGAGCAGTCTTCTCTCCTGAGCTGTGTCTCCCGTCATCATCTTCTCCTGGTGCTGTCTCTCTTGCTGCCATCTTCTGTCGCCGTCTCTCCCGCCACCGCCTACTGTACTTGATAAGCCCCCCCGCCCGCAGACCCCCACATCCACAACCACCGGGCAAGGGGGGGACACCAAAGCACCCTCCCCATGTTGAGGACATGTAGCCTGGTACATTTCAGGAGGGGGGCACTCTCTCGTCCCCCCTCTTTTCCTGCGGCTTGCCAGGTTGCGTGCTCAGATAAGGGTCTGGTATGGATTTTGGGGGGGACCTCACGCCATTTTTTTAAACTTTTGGCATGGGGGGTCCCCTCCGGGTCCATACTAGACCCGGAGGGCCTGGTATAGACCTGGGGGAACCCCACACCATTATTGTTTACATTTTGGCGTGTGGGTCCCCCTGGTATAGACTTGGGGGGAGAACCCCTTGCCATTTTTTTTATTTTGGCATGAGGGGGGGTCCCATCTGAATCCATACTAGACCCGAAGGGCCTGATATAGACCTGGGGGGACCCCATGCTTTTTTTTTTTTTTTTTTACTTTCAGTGGGGAGGCCGCTGACCGGCTGACCGGGACTCATTGGTTGTTAAGGATGGCTTCCCGGCCCCCCGGTTAGCAACCAGCTATATACAGTGTTAAAATAAGAACCACAAAACACATAAAAAAATACGCATTTGCTTTTCTGCTGCAGTTCCATTGAAATCTATTACCCACAAATCACGTGAAAAAAGTCCTCGACCATTTCCAAAAACGCACTGGCCGCAAAATGCAGAGATGTGAACTAGTACAATAGGAAACCATGTTAAATAGACTATAGAGTGTTTCTGCAAATTGCAAAACGCACTAAAAAATGCATAGGTGTGAACCTAGGGTCAGGGCCAGTTCACACTGGAGCAATGCGGGAACCCTGCGAATCCAGTGCGCATTCTCTCATCGCATATAACTCGCAGGCAGTTCACACTGCCATATGCGAACTGCTGGGAGTACTGGTAGAAAGATAATGACACCCCCAAATCAATTTGCATATCGCAGAGCGAACTGCAAATTCAGACAGCACCAATGCGATCCGATTCTGCTGCGGAGCAAAAAAGGTCCTGTGCAGGTTTGGTCCAAATGTGATGCAAATTCAACCATACAATCTGTATGGCTGAGTTTGCATCACACAAACATCGCATGTGATTTGCAGTGCGGGACAAATCACATCTGATGTCGGACAGCACAGCAGTGTGAACCGGCCCCTTTCACACTTGTGAGACTTATCCTGTGACTCCTGCATCCATAGACCTCAAGATTACACTGGCATTTCTTCAAATCAACTTTGCGGCAAAAAGCGCTGCAAAATCATGGGACTTTCAGGTTGCACAAGTGTGAAAGGGGCCTTATGGACCTCAAGTTGTATGAAAAGTCGGCCAAGTGTGAAAGGAACCTAATGAGATTCATTGATAACACCTTTGAATTAGGCCCCATTTGCACTTGTGCGACCAATGCCTGTGTAATCTTGCTGTATATGGGCCTCAAGTCGGATCAAAGTCAAACCAAGGTAGTGCAGGGACGAATTTGACCCACTTGCAGGATGCACAAGTGAGAATAGGGCCTTATTCAAAGGTATTGTCCATGAATCTCATTCACACTGCTGCGACCTGAAAGTCACACTATTTTGCTGCTGCAACTTGGCCCCAACTTCTGGGAATGCCAGTGTAATATTGCACCCTATGTACCTCAAGTCACACCAAAGTAGTACAGGGACTACTTTAAAGTTGTTGCAACTTGAAGTAGCACAGATATGAATGGTTATCATTGAGAATCATGGGGTACAACTTGTCATGCAACTCGGAGCTCCAAATTTGCTGAAAAAGTCGCCCAACTGTGAAACAAGTCATATATATTTTAATAGAAAGGAGCTCTCATTTATATTTGCATAGTCCTTACTGATTTACATCAGCAGAAGAAATGCAGTTAGTGATGTGTGCACATGGAAGCAAACGTGTGGTGATGCCAAACAGATCAATGAACCCCACCCACACCAAATCTAACTACCACATCCACCCCCACACAAAGCACAAGTACATATCCTGCACTTACCCGGCAAATCAGCAGCACCTCCTCTTTGTTAAGAGAGACCTCACCATGTCCACCTAGATCCTGACCAGCAAAGGAATTTCCAGGTGATTACAACAACTCATTTCTGGGTTAGAAGGTGAAACCACACTCTTTTGATCACAGCTGCGAATATTTGATCGCAACCACAATTAGAATTTTTTTATTTTCATTTATTTGCAGATATGCAAATCTGTATTTCTACATATAATGATATTTGAAGGTAACCCTAACCACTTGCCTACCAGGCACTTACACTCCCTTCCTGCCCAAGCCATTTTTTAGCTTTCAGCGCTGTTGCACTTTGAATGACAATTGTGCGGTCATGCTACACTGTACCCAAACAAATTTTTTATTATTTTCTTCACAAAAATAGAGCTTTGTTTTGATGGTATTTAATCACTGCTGAGTTTTTTTTTGTTTTTTTTACAAAAAAAAAAGACCAAAAATTTTGAAAAATAAATGTTTTTCACTTTTTTTCTGTCAGTAAATCTTGTAACTTAGTAATTTTTCGCCTTCACTGATGTGCGCTGATGAGGCGGCACTGATGGGCTGAACTGGTGGGCATTGATGAGGTGGCACTTATGGGCACTGATGAGGCGGCACTTATGGGCACTGATTAGGTGTCACTGATGAGGAGGCACTAATATGCCGAACTGATGAGCACTGTTAGGCGGTACTGGTGGGCACTAATAGGCGGCACTAGTGGGCACTGATAGGCGGCACTGGTGGGCGGCACAGATAGGCCGTACTGATGGGCACTGATGGGCATTGATGGGCAGCATTGATAGGCGGCACTGATTGCCAGCACTGACTGGCATCGCTAATGGGCACTGATTGGTGGCACTTGTGGGCAGTGGTGGGCACTAATTGCTGCCACTGGTGGGCACTGACCGCTGGCATTGGTGGGCACTGTATGGTGACACTATTTTTCACTATTGTAATTAGGGCACTGATGATCAGTGCCCTGATTACATTCCTAAATGTCCCCCTGCATGGAGATGCCGCTGATCAGCTCTACTTGCCACACACTCTGTCAGTGTAAGGCGAGGAGCGCCGATTACGGGCACTTCCTTGTTTATATGTGACCAGTTGTGATTGGACACAGCCAATCACATGTTTAAAGATCGGCGGATTTGGCTCTTTCCACAGGTCGGGGTCGCGCCGCTCTGAGCAGCCGTTCTGGGACACCATCTTACGACGGTGTCCCAGAAGAAGAGCCGCAACGCCCCGCCGTCATTTGACAGTGGGCGGGTGGCAACCAGTTAAGGGAGTTCAATATGAAATGGTGTCCCTGGGATAGCAGCAGGTGAATTACAAAGACAAAGGCCCAGTTTGAGCCCTGGTTCACACTGACAGCGGGAGGAAATCGTGTGAGTTGAGCTGAACTCACACGATTTCATTTCCGCATGTTAGCCCCGACTGCCAGGGGAATTTCAGAGACATCTGTGCAGATCTGTGCACTGATGTCAATAAAAATCGCACCCTGAAATTGCCAAAAAAGTAGTACAGAAACTACTTGCACAATGCTTTGCACAGGTCCATAAAGGTCCATAAAGACATGGATGAGCGAGTTTGGGGTGGAGGAACTTGGCTGGCCTGCACAGAGTCCTGTCCTCAACCCGATAGAACACCTTTTGGCTGAATTAGAGCAGAGACTGCGAGCCAGGCCTTCTCATCCAACATCAGTGCCTGGCCTCATAAATGCACTTCTGGAAGAATGGTCAAACATTCCCAAAGACACATGAAACCTTGTGGACAGCCTTCCCAGAAGCGGTTCTAGCTGCAAAGGGTGGGCCAAATCAAATTTAAACCCTATGGACTAAGACTGGGCTGTTATTAAAGTTCATGTGTGTGTAAAGACAGGCATCCCAATACTTTTGGCTAGATGGTGTATCTGGCAAGATTTACAATGGTGGTGGAACCCTCCTACACATAAATACTAAATTTAGACATAGTTTTAGGACCTGGGAGATGAGACAACTTCTCTACATGAAGCGGCATGTTTGGGATTTGAACCCAGATGCTAAGCAGAAGTTCTAACCTCTAAGCCACAGAGCTGCCACATGTGAAAACCTCCTACACATAAATACTGCATTTCTTTGGACATACAGGTTGTGGAATTACTCAAAAGTTATTCTTCTTGATTTATTCTGTGATATTTGGTGGTTCTTTGTGGGTGAGTGCAGAATAGTGATATTACCCTCACATTTTTGGGAATTATATTTTGATTTCTGATGTTGGTACTCATCACATTTTTTTGGGCTCAAATTATGATTACCATATATACTCGAGTATAAGTCGAATTTTTCAGCACATTTTTTTGTGCTGAAAGTGCCCCCCTCGACTTATACTCGAGTCAAGCACTTTTCTGCAGCAAAAAATTTCATTTTCCAAACCGAATTTGGGGCCCCGTATCTCAGGGCCACTTGGTGCTAGAAACCCCAAATTTGGTATGCCATCCCAGTGGACCTAGTACCACAACATATTCAAAGATGAAGTTCCTAGCACTAAGTGGCCCCGAGATACAAGACCCCAAAATCGGTTCGGAAAATGTCATTCTCTGCTGCAGAAAAGTGCTTGACATTTTCTGAACCGACTTTGCAGCCCCATATCTCAGGGCCACTTGGTGCTAGGAACCCCAAATTTGGTGTGCAAACCCAGTGGAACTGGTGCCATAACATATCCAAAGCTTGGGTTCCTAGCACCAAGTGGCCCGAGATACGGGGCCCCAAATCTGGTTTGGAAAATGTCATTCTCTGCTGCAGAAAAGTGCTTGACGTTTTCTGAACTGATTTTTGGGGCCCTGTATCTCATGGCCACTTGGTGCTAGAAACCCCAGCTTTGGCAATGTTATGGTGCTAGTTCCACTGGGTTTGCACACCAAATATGGGGTTGTTAGCTCTAAGTGGCCCCGAGATACGGGGCCCCAAATTCGGTCAACTGTGTCTATCTGCAGCAATGTCATTTCAGGACCCTTTGGGCTCAGAGACCCCAAATTTTGGCTGCAGCTAGGGGGCATCTAGGAAACCTTAACTACCGAGTTTTAAGTTCAGGGGACCTATGGCTGCAAATGGGCACAGTGAGGCATGCAAATGGGCACAGTGATGCTGCAAATGGGCATTGTTGACCCTCTTTTCCACTTACAGTAGCTGTGCATTTCTCACCCTCGTCTTATCCTCGGGTCAATAAGTTTTTCCCATTTTTTTTTTTGTGGTAAATTAGGGCCTCGACTTATACTTGGAATGACTTATACTCCAGTATATACGGTACTTGGAAATAATAAAAAGCACAAAAAATTGTGACTCATTTGAAATTTGCATCAGCAATGGTATTGTTTGTGGTTTGTAAAGACACCTGTGTGAGTTTGGGTAAAGACTGTTATGAGATGGAGAGTAACAAGTGAAAGTGACAGAAAAAAATATATTTTACCAAAACATCAAAACATTCCACATTCTAGCATTCTTAAAAACTAGGGGTGGGGGCGAACGGTTCGGCCCGAGCATAAGTTCGGGCCAAGCTTTGGTTGTTCGGACATTCGCGAACAACAAACATTATGCGGTGTTTGCGGCAAATTCGAAAGCCGTAGAACCCTGTTAAAGTCTATGGGACACTAACATGAAAAACCAAAAGTGCTCATTTTAAAGGCTTATATGCAAGTTATTGTCATAAAAAGAGTTTGGGGACCTGGGTCCTGCCCCAGGTGACATGTATCAATGCAAAAAAAAAGTTTTAAAAACGGACGTTTTTTTCGGGAGCAGTGATTTTACTAATGCTCAAAGTGAAACAATAAAGATGAAATGTTCCTTTAAATATCGTGCCTGGGGGTGTCTATAGTATGCCTGTAAAATGGCACAGTTTTCCCGTGTTTAGAACAGTACCACAGCAAAAGGAAAAAAAGTAATTTAAAACTAATCGCGGCTGTAATGAATTGTCGGGTCTCGGCAATATAGATATAGCAACGTCACATGGCGTCAGAGGGGGGCAGGGTCACCCGTTTACGTCACCAGGTCACCCCGCCCTCAGTTATACAACAGCTGTCACCAAGAAGAAGCATCACTCGGCGGGAACCACCCATGGAGGTGGAGCGGTTGCAACTTTTTTTTCTTTTTTCGGGCTGTGGGGCGGCGTGAGATGGATCTACACTGCGGGACTTTATTTTTTAATAAAGGGCTTGTCCCAAAGTGTCTCCTGTCTTTTTTACTATTTTTGACACTTTTTTAGTGAAATGGTAGGGGTACAATGTACTCGTTACCAATTCACATAGGGGGGAGGGCAGGATCTGGGGGTCCCCTTGTTAAAGGGGCATTCTAGATTCCAATAAACCCCCCACCCTTTAACACAAAGAAGCGGTGCTTTACTGTTGTTTTTGCAGAGGTTTTCGGCTGCTAGCGGGGTGCTTTTAACTCCCGCTAGAGACCAAAAAAAGGTTAAAATGACCCGCAAAGTGCTGCTGCAGCGGCGCTTTGCCGGTGGTTCGGCGTCGCTGCCCATTCATTGCAATGGGCAGGAGTGGTGAAGGAGAGGTGTATATCCAAAGATGGTGCTTGCAGGAGTTTTTTAACGTCCTGCCAGCGCATCGCCGGAGTGCTTTCACACTGAGACTACAGGGGAGCCATTTTTCAGGTGCTTTACAGGTGCTATTTTTAGCCCAAAAGCGCCTGAAAAATGCCTCAGTGTAAAAGGAGTTAAATGTAGCAGAAAACTGTGCAGTGACCTATAGATCATTTAGAAATCTGTAACTAATCTCATGTCAGCATTCGAAAATATTGTTGAATACTGCGAGTTATTGCCCAACACATACTTAAAGTGGTTGTAAACCCTTACACATCACTTTTACCTACAGGTAAACCTATAATAAGGCTTACCTGTGGGTACTGGAAATATCTCCTATATTTACTATATACGCTTGCGCCAACGTCATCAGGGCATGTGCACTTTTTTAAAGGGCCAGTGGCATGACCGTCGGCTCCTGTGCGCATGCGTGGGAGTGACGTCACGCGACTCCGGCCAGTCACAGAGCCGGAGTCTGTGGCCCCGGAAGGAAGAGGGGTAAAGATGGACGCGGGGACATTGCAGGCTTCGTTTGCAGGTAAGTGGTACATAATGGGCTAGTATGCAATGCATACTAGCCCATTATGCTTTTACTTTGCAGGGAACAAAAGAGGAAGTAAAACCCATCAGGTTTACTTCCTCTTTAATAAGTACAAGACATTCCAAAGCCAGGTGGCATTTTATTTTTTGAAAACTTTAGTTTATCTTGGAACATATGATTTTAATCCTAGCTAGAAAACATTTTATACATAAATATCTATAAAATGGTATTACTGCCAAAAATTACATATAAAATGCAAATGCTTCCAATAACGCTCCCACAAACATACCTTAGAAGATTATACTCAGTGCTCTTAAGATTTATTTGGAGAGGAAAAGCACCTTGATTAAAATTCACACAACTGATAAAAGCTAAAGGCAAAGGGGGATGGGGAGCACCAGATTTCCGTAAATATTACAAAGCTATCGCCCTTGCTAGGGTAATAGATTGGGTCAAAAACAATGTAGAAAAACACTGGGTAAAAATGGAAAATAAAATTAGTGACACTAAACTGAACAAAATAATATGGATCCCACTCCACCTAAGACAATGTAGCACTGAAACACATGATATCACCAGACATGCACTTAATATATGGGATACCCTGCACAAAAGGGAGCTCAACTCACCTTTAATTCCACTTAAGGACTCAGATTATTTTGCACCAGGGAAAGAGGAGTGGTTTGGTAGGTGGTTATTGGAGGAGAACATACAGCTAAAAGATGTAATGCGCCAGGATAAAATATGTACATTCCAGGAGCTCAAAGATAGGAAAAATCTGTTATGCCGCGTACACACGGTCGGACTTTGCAGCTACAAAAGTCGGACAGCCTGTCCGACATACTTCCGGCGTACCTTCGGCGGACTTGGGGCAGACTTTCTTACGAACGGACTTGCCCACACACGACCACACAAAAGTACGCCAGCTTAGTACGCTGTGACGTACACCAAGTCCGACGAGACTATAAAACGGAAGTTCAATAGCCCGTACGACACCCTTTGGGCTCCTTCTGCTAATCTCGTGTTTATCTCGTGTTAGTAGAAGTTTGGTGAGAGACGATTCGCGCTTGTGAGACTCGTATTTTTCAGTTCGTTTTAACTGTTGTTCAGTCTGTGCTTGTGAGGTTTGTATCTGCTTTTCAGTGCGTTTGGTCAGTTGGCATTGAGAAATCTTTGTTTTATTGGCCGCTCGTTCCTGATTTTCAGGTCGTTCTTCACAGGCCTTGCTGTTCTTCAGTGCGTTCTGTTTAGTGCGTTCTGACCAGCCGACCGTTTTGAAGCCATGTTACCTGTACGTACTCGTCGTAGAGCTCGTGCATTGTATGTGCTTGGTGCTGTAGTTTATTCTTCAGCCCAAGACCAGTCCATGAACAGGGCGAGGAGGAGTTCATGGACCAAGAATTGGTTGCTTCAGCGTGACCAGTTCTGTCACATGCCTTTGCTCCGTGAGATCCGTGAGAATAATCCTGAGGATTTCAGGAACTTTCTCCGGATGACGGACCCCGTTTTTGATCGTTTGGTGGCTTTGCTGACCCCCTATATCAGCAGGCAGGATACCTGCATGAGGCAAGCCATCACTCCGGAGCAGAGGCTGGTCGCTACCTTGCGGTATTTGGCCACAGGGAGAAGCCTGCAGGACCTTAAGTTCTCGACAGGCATCTCCCCCCAGGCTCTGGGGATCATTATCCCAGAGACCTGTTCTGCCATCATACAGGTCCTGCAGAAGGACTATATTAAGGTAAGCTATTTTTATTTTATTAGCATCACATGTTCTTTTATGTAATCTTTGATAATGTAATGTATTTCTTGCTTCAAACACTACTTCCCATCATTGCAATATAGTGTGAATGTCCCCTTTTTATCCTCACACATGCTGGGATTTTTTCCTGTTATTTTTTGTCATGCATGTATAGTTTCCTTCAATAACCTTCCCAGCATGAAGTGATGGGAACATATCCACCTAGTCTACTCATTTTGAATGTATTTTGTTGGAGTGTATTTAGTGTGCTTATAATTAGCAATTAGCTAGATTTCACAACCCCCCCCCCCACCTGAACTCACTCCAAATAGTGTGCTGCTAATTAGCAATTAGCTAGATTTCACAACCCCCCCCCCCCCCACCTGAACTCACTCCAAATAGTGTGCTGCTAATTAGCAATTAGCTAGATTTCACAACCCCCCCACCCCCACCCTCGTTAAAATTTGCTTGAATGTTCTGTGGTGTTGATTTGTCTAAAGCAAATCTATGTTGCACTTTGCAAAATGCATGTGCACTCTACAAGTGCATTTGTTCCAGTGCTTTAGTAAATGAGCAGAAGCTCTGCTGATTTCCATCATCAAATCATATGCAAGCCTCAAAGTGTTTTCATTTATTGCCCTTGCATGTGATTGTGTACTCTTTGCAACATGAATGCCTTTTGACATTACCTCATTTACTGTAAGCTGGTTAGCAACTGCACCTGCAGAGTGCGACAACTGCAGTCTTGTAGCCTTTGTTATCCCTAAATTCCTGCGTGTTGTTAAAGTAATTTTTTTTAGGGATTTCACAACCCCCTAAAATGTAATCAATGTTCTATCAGAGGGGGTGAGCAATCTGATAAGTGTGCCTTTTTCCATATTAGTTATTCCAGAAGAATTAAATTATTGAATGTTATACTGATGCTGGGGAATAATGTTTTTAATTGTCTAATTTTCTTGCAATGTTAGCTTCCAAATTAATTGATTTTGGTTTTCTTGTTTGATTCCCCAGTTTCCTTCAACGCCACAGGAATGGCAGACTGTGGCATCCCATTTTGCCAGCCGTTGGGACTTTCCCAATTGTGGAGGGGCTATAGATGGGAAACATGTCCACATTGTGCCACCACCCCATTCGGGGTCATATTATTTTAATTATAAGGGGTTCCACAGTATTGTTTTAATGGCGGTGGTGTCGGCACACTATGATTTTTTATATGTGGACGTGGGGAAGAATGGCCGGATGTCGGATGGAGGAGTATTTGCCCAGACGGAGTTCTGCCAGCGTCTCCAGAGTGGTGGCCTGGGATTGCCACCTGATGAGGATAACGTGGAAGGACTCCCCTTTGTCTTCATTGCCGATGAAGCCTTCGCTCTGAGCAAGCACCTCATGAGGCCATTCCCCCAAAGAACCCTCACCCCGGAGAGGAGGTTTTTAATTACCGGCTGGCCAGAGCTAGAAGAGTGGTTGAGAATGCGTTTGGAATTCTGGCCAGCCGGTTCCGCCTGTTTCAAACAGCCATTAATTCGGCGGAATACAAACTTAATTTTATAATTTTATCGTGCTGCATTCTGCACAACTTTTTAAATAAGCATTCTGCCAATTATATAGGCACAGTTGGGCCTGAGGCCGGACAAATAGAAGCCAACCTTACAGGCCTGGATACTGTCCGTACTGGCTTGGCCCCCCAAAGTTCCCGTCAGGTTAGACAGCAATATGTTGATTATTTTATGGGTAGGGGGGCCATTGCAATGGGCCAGGATATATAATTTTTTGACAATAAAAAAAATATTGCTGAAATCTGGCATTATATTTATTGCTTGCCTTTCTTTTGGGCTGTCTCCTAGGTTATGGTCGAGCAGTTGTAGTGCCAACTGTATTTGAATTTTAAAAATGTCTAAATAAGCTCCATTGCCACTGTAAACAACTTTTTGACAATTATAACCAAACTGATACTGAGCCTTGAAATAACAAACCACACATTTGTTAAAATCCTATAAAAGGAGATGTTTTTATTAATGGTTGTTATGCATTCAGTTCTGCATTTAGTATAAAATGTTCATAGACAAAAATATAATGGTATCTTAATGATGTAGCAAAATCTAATTATATTTAAATATTTCTACCTAATCCACAAAAAAATATTTTTGGCTTTTGGATTTTCGAAAACAGGCTTTTTTTTTTTGGAAAATCAAGTTTTGTTTTTTTTTAAAAGCAAGTTTTTGTTTTTTTTTTTGGTTTTTTAAAATCAATTTTTTTACTTTTTTTGGTTTTTTAACATTAATTATTTTTCTTTTTTTTGGTTTTTTAAAATCAATTTTTTTACTTTTTTTGGTTTTTTAACATTAATTATTTTTCTTTTTTTTGGTTTTTTAAAATCAATTTTTTTACTTTTTTTGGTTTTTTAACATTAATTATTTTTCTTTTTTTTGGTTTTTTAAAATCAATTTTTTTACTTTTTTTGGTTTTTTAACATTAATTATTTTTCTTTTTTTTGGTTTTTTAAAATCAATTTTTTTACTTTTTTTGGTTTTTTAACATTAATTATTTTTTTGATTTTTTGGTGTTTTAAAATCAATTTTTTTTTTTTTTTTGGGTTTTTAAAATCAATTTTTTTTTTTTTTGGGGTTTTTTAAAATCAATTTTTTTTTTTTTTTGGTGTTTTTTAGAAAATCAATTTTTATTTTTTTGTGGATTTTTGACAGCCCTCCTTTTTGACATTAGGTTAAACAGCCATTTATGTTATGCCAAAAAAAGAAAGAGAAGGCCCAGAATGGGGTCAGCAAAACAGGAAATGAAGGACATGATTGATGTTTTGGGGTTTAAAAAAGGGCATTTAGATTCGACCCAAAACATCAATCATGTCCTTCATTTCCTGCTGCATACGATCCAGCCGAT
This sequence comes from Lithobates clamitans, assembly GCA_037952925.1. Lineage (NCBI taxonomy): Eukaryota > Metazoa > Chordata > Amphibia > Anura > Ranidae > Lithobates > Lithobates clamitans. The sequence continues at coordinate 455,729 of JBBGZY010000160.1, forward strand.
TATGCATTTGATCCATGTCTTGATTCCAGGCCATTATTTGACCAATTAGACGTTGGGCACTTTCAGAGGTGAAATAGTCACTTCTTGTTGTTCCTAAAGTGGAATGAAACCAAAAAATGTCTTTAGAAATATGCACACATACATAGTTTACCTTACCAGAAATAAAGCTGTTGTCTCAGACACTGACCTGGTGGGGTGGCCATGTAGCCTAATTCCTCCACATCCTCGGGGGTGTCACTGTTGCTTGAATGAAGCACAACCAGATCCCCTAAAATAGAGTAGCCAAATTCAATTAAACAAAAGGCAGCCATGCATAGATTAACGTAAGCTGGTGTGTCAGACACTCACCTGGTGGGGTGCCCATGTCGCCCACCTCTCCTTCCTCCACATCCTCAATGGGACTTGGGCTGATTGCCCAATCATGTTTTGCTTGGGGTGGACTGTGTTCTTGTGGTTGGCTGAGTGATTTTTCCCCTATGTGAAACAAAAAATTAGTAATCTAATTAGCACACAGATATTTTAGGACATAATAATTTTCCCACATTTGTAGTGAAGTGGTTTGTGTAGAGTTCCTATTTTAGTTCAATATTTAAAATTATAAAGACATACCGGATAGATAGATATCAATATCTCAAAATATAGTTAATAATCTTTTGATCTCTCTCTATATCTGGAACAAAATCTCTAAATATCTAACTAAATGTAAATCCAAAAAATTAAGAGAACTTCAAATAGATATATATATATATATATAGATATAGATATATATAGATATATAGATATATAGATATATATATATATTTATATATAGATATATATATATAGATATATATATAGATATATATATATATATATATATATATATATATATATATATCTATATATATATATCTATATATATATATCTATATATATATATATATATATATATATATATATATATATCTATATATATATATATATCTATATATCTATATATATATATATTTATATATATATATATATATATCTATATATATATATATCTATATATATTTATATATATCTATATATATTTATTTATATATATATATATATTTATATATATATATATATATTTATATATATATTTATATTTATATATATATATATATTTATATATTTATATTTATATATATATATATATTTATATATTTATATTTATATATATATATATATTTATATATATATATATATATATATATTTATATATATATATATATATATATATATATTTATATATTTAGATATATTTAGATATATATATATATATTTATATATATTTAGATATATATATATATATATATATATATATATATATATATATATATATATATATATATTTATATAGATAGATATAGATAGATAGATATAGATAGATATGGATATGTAACGAGGTTTATTAAAAGATCGTTTAAAACGATGAACAAAAATCGTATAGGAAGGAAAAGCACATGGAGCAGTATACAAGGTAATAAACACAAGAGAAAAACACGACAAGTACTTACTTTTTTTAAGAACTTTCCGGATACGTCGGTATTGATCCGGCTCCCTGAGTTTCAGGTCAGACCATCTTTTTCGCAATTGATCTTTGGAGCGCTGGACCCCAAAAGATGCCTGCAAAGTCTCCACGACCTTCGCCATTATTTTGGCCTTGCGCAAATTTGGCCGTGCGTACGGCCCATAATTGCCATCATAGTCGTCTTTGTGAAGAATGGCCACCATCTCCACCATCTCTTTGAAACTCATATTAGAGGCCTTAAATCTAGGCCTCATAGATTTCGTTGACGTTCCAGACGTTCCAGCCTCCGGGCTGTCTCCACTACCTGAGGTCGTCAACATTTCAGGTGTCTCCGCCATTCTTTAACTCCACTACGCGCCGTAACAAAAAATGGGCGGAGAACATGAGTTCATTTCGAACGTCAGGGGCGGGCGACGCAGGCGGAGTTTCACACATGCGTAGTGTATAAAGGAGGGCCTTGCGCACGTGTCGTACGTACGTTCTGTGCGTCAAATTAGGGGGCGGAGAACATGAGTTAATTTCGAACGTCAGGGGCGGGCGACGCAGGCGGAGTTTCACACATGCGTAGTGTATAAAGGAGGGCCTTGTGCACGTGTCGTACGTACGTTCTGTGCGTCAAATTAGGGGGCGGAGAACATGAGTTAATTTCGAACGTCAGGGGCGGGCGACGCAGGCGGAGTTTCACACATGCGTAGTGTATAAAGGAGGGCCTTTCGCGCGTGTCGTACGTACGTTCTGTGCGTAGGTGATAGTGGACCAGGACGTTCCAAAACGAAGGTAATTTGAGATATATATATTTTTTTTTGGGGGGGTTTATGGTCATGACTTTGTAGCAAGCGGCCTATATGGCTTGATAGATTGATGAGGCCTACATAGGGAGAAGATGATGAGGGGTTAGCAGAAACATATAATAAGTGTTTTTGGTCTTGTGACTTTCTCTTTTCCAGATATAATGAATCCCCTATTGAAGGATCCAGAGTTCCTTACTTCTTTTATTTCAAAATATCAAGAGATGAGGAATTTGTGGGAGGTGAAACACCCTCAGTATTATGCCAAGCATGTGAGGAAGTCAACGCTGGAGAGACTTCTGTCCTTTGTCCAGGAGACCATCCCGGGAGCAACAATGGAGACAGTGCTCAAGAAAATTGGGGTCTTGAGGAACATGTATAAAAGGGAGCATAGGAAGATCCAGGAATCAAGGAGATCAGGAGCATCAGCAGATGATGTTTATGTACCCAGGCTGTGGTACTACAATCAACTCCGTTTTCTTGATGACCAGAATGAAGCCAGGGCATCACTTTCAACCCTTCCCTCCACCCTTCCCTCCACCCTTCCCTCCACCCTTCCCTCCACCCCAGCAGAGGCTGATGAGGAGCAAGCTGGGTCTTCCATCCTGGATGAACCGGATATGACCATCTGGAGTCAGGTAAATTATTTTAACAAATATTTACTGTACTAATATTAATGATGTTAACTGGATGTTATAATTGTCTCAAATAATTTAGCACTCCAAATTGTGTATACATATCAAATGATAGTAGTGACTAAATATGTTTGGCACCTGCTTGAAATAATTAGGGTGTCTGATTAGACTCTTTTATTAAAGAGATGTATTCACATTGAATTTGCTAGTCATGAGAAGCAAACTGTGTGTCATTGATGAACCCAAAAAAATAAACTAAAACTATTGTCCTTTTTTTATACACAGGATGAGTCCATCCAGGAGGAATGTGGGGAAAGTGGCAGGCAGGAGGAGACCGGGCCCATGGACAGCCTGGAGGAGGCCGGATTCACCATCATCCTGGAGGAGGCTGGGCCCAGTGTCAGGCAGGAGGTGGCTGCTCCCAGTGAGGTGGCTGGGCCAAGTGAGGTGGCTGGGCCAAGTGAGGTGGCTGGGCCAAGTGAGGTGGCTGGGCCCAGTAGGAGCCTCACCCAATCCCAAGTGCCTCCCCTCCACCTTCCCAAAAAAAGGGCCAGGAAGGGGATGGTCACACAGGACGCGTCCCTGCGCCTCATGCAACAGGCCACCCGTTTTTTAACAAGCCCCCCCGAAGCGGAAGAAGCCTATGGCTGCTACTTAGCCAGCAGGCTTCTTCAGATGGATTGGGAGCAGCGCCTCATTTGTGAGCGCCTATTTGGGGAAACAATCCATAAGGGGCTGCAGGGCACGCTAACCAAAAACACCCAACTACATGAGGCAGCCCCCCCCCCCTCCTCCTCCTCCTCCTCCTCCTCCTCCTCCTGCCACAACTGAAACACCAGAGCCACAGCCTCAAAAGAAGGCTACAGGGAAGGCTACAGGGAAGGCTGCAGGGAAGGCTGCAGGGAAGGCTGCAGGGCAGCGTGGAGGAAAGGCTGCAGGGAAGAGAAGAAAGTGATGACCTGGGTTCAGTCTGGTCTGACAGAAGACGCAGGCTGTTGTAGGACCACAGTCTGGGGACATCTAGATCATCTGCTGGTGCTGTTGATCTCTGGGATTCTTGGACCAGATTGTGCTCCCTCTTATATGGACTCCTCAAGATCCCAATTTTCTTGTACACCGACTTTTTCCAGCGTTGACTTCCTCTTTATTTTATTTTGACCATGAATAAATGGATCTTTTTTGAGTTTAGCAAAAGACTTTATGTGTTTTCTTTTAAATCATTGATTTTACACACAATGTTAAATTAACAAGGGACAACAATCTCATTGAGTTTTAAAAAAACACACCAAAAATACATTACTAATGTTAAGAATGTTCAAGTGGTAAGTCTTGAAAAAAAAAAATATACATAAACAAAAACGGTGCTTTGGGTTAACTTTATCTAAAAACTAAAAAATAATCACTAGAAAAAAAAAAAAAAGAATAATGGGTTCTTTGTGGTAACTTTACAAACCTAAAAAAAAAAAAAAAAAATAAGGGAAAAAGTATTATTAGTATGGAAACATTGTTTATAAAAAGCATACTATATCATTCATGAGATCAAAGAGAAAAAGAATTCAGAAATCAGTTTGGGAGAACTCTGATTATGAACAGCAAAACACCTTCGTTCTTTAGAGCATTCGTAAAGAAGAAATAAAATGCGCTGCATTCAACGATCACAGATTTTGCAGCGTGATGAATGTGCTACCTACAATACGAACACTAGTTTTACTAGACCGAGTGCTTCCGTTTAGTTTTTGCTTATGAGCATGCGTCATTTTTTTGTCCGTAGGACTAGCATACAGACGAGCGGACTTCGGGGTCCGTCGTAGTTACGACGTAAAGATTTGAAGCATGTTTCAAATCTAAAGTACGTCGGATTTGAGGCTAAAAAAGTACGTTGAAAGTCCGAAGAAGCCCACACACGATCGGATTACCAGCCAGCTTTAGTCCGTCAGCGTCCGTTGGACTTTTGTAGACGAAAAGTCCGACCGTGTGTACGCGGCATTAGTCATCAATATATGGCAGTATAACCAACTGAGCCACTTTATAGATTCCTTACCGCAACCAATTAGATCAGCAGATAACTTACTCCCACTGGAGAAAATTTGTATTGATAAAGATAGGAGGGGGTGTTTCTCTAGGATCTACAAAGCGTTAATAGGGCTGGCGAGTACAGAAGCCCCGGCTTTTATTGGGAAATGGGAGAAGGAACTAGAAAGAAAGCTCACAGTCCCAGAAGTGTCACTGATACTGAGGAGAGCTTCTGCTACCTCGGTTAATTGTAAAATACTAGAGTTAAACTTTAAGTGTCTGGCTAGAATGTATCTGACCCCGGATCGTATACATAAATTTCAAAATGAATCTTCACAATTTTGCTGGAGGGGCTGTAAAGAACTAGGGTCAATGGCCCATATTTGGTGGTTCTGTCCGGAAATCAAGATATTTTGGAGGGAAGTGAGGGAATATATTAAAGATATCACTAGAGTCGACATACCCGATGACCCTTCGGTTTGCCTATTCCATATGAGTGAAATGCCCACTAAAACCAATCTGAGAACGCTCTTACCACATCTGACCGGTGCAGCCAAAAGCCTTATACCTAAGTACTGGCAAAAGAAAGAAAGACCCATGTTGAGGGACTGGTTTAACAAAATTAATGAGATCTATAGCTTAGAATACTTAAGGTTTAGTGAAGAGATGAAAATGGTGGCCTTTGAAACAAAGTGGAGAGCATGGGTAGAATTTAAGGAATCCCTAAGAGCCGCCGAGATATGGACTACTTAGCCTAGAGACTGGGTCGTCGTTTCCTGGAGAGAAATAAGAGGAGTCTAGAGGGGGAGAGGGGGAGGAAATAAGTGAGGTATGGTTTTGGGATTGGGGGGGGGTCGGGAGAGGGGAGGAGGAGGCATCTTGGGAGGGACTTAATTGGAAATATGTATAACAAATACTGTTTGGATCATTCCTGTTTTGTTAATACGCAGATCAAACTGCCACCATGATGTGATGAAATTATGGGAAAAATTTGAATTTTAAATAATTGAAAGATTACTCCCGGAAAAATATCTCGCTGATGTGGCTAAAAAAAAAAAAATAGAAAACATTTTATACCCTGTTCCCTTTATGCATCAATGTGCATTGTCTGTAGAAGTGCAATAAATTTCAATGGAAAAATGAATAACACTACTGATAACCTCTAAAGGGCTTTTAAAGCATCGCCTATGCAAAATTTTAGGTACCGGTGTTTGTTGCCATTTCTAGGGTGCATGCAATTTTGAGTCTTGACATATATATTTAGCATCTATTTACTCAGTGCGACCACATCTTTTGTATTTTAACAAAAATTGCTTATTATATTGTGTTTGTGTGCACTAAAATTCATTTGATTGTATTTTTTATCCTGAAAATTTGTGTTTGATAAATGGCTGCGCAAATATTCTGTGACATAAAAAATTGCTGCAGCCACCCTTTTATTCTGCAGGGCCTCTGCTTTAAAAACATATAATATTTGGGTGTTCTAAGCGATTTTATATCAAAAAAAGCTGATTTTAACATGTGTGAAAATTTTTATTTGCCCCAGGGATGTGGTTAAAAATGTCCCTTTTCATCTGTTTGGCTGGTCCCGACTGCCAAACTGCTCTAATGCCGTGTACACACGACCGGACTTTACAGCAGACTTTGTCCGGCGGACTTTTCGACGGACTTTCCGACGGACTTTCTGAATGAACAGACTTGCCTACACACGATCAACCAAAGTCCGACGGATTCGTACATGATGACGTACAACCGGACTAAAACAAGAAAGTTCATAGCCAGTAGCCAATAGCTGCCCTAGGGTCGGTTTTTGTCCGTCGGACTAGCATACAGACGAGCGGACTTTTCCACCGGACTCGTGCCTGTCGAAAAGATTTGAAACATGTCTTATTTCTAGGTCCGTGAAACTTTTGGGGAAAAAAAGTCCGCTGGAGCCCACACATGATCGAATTGTCCAACGGTCTCCGGTCCACAGGACCAAGTATGCCGTAAAGTCCGGTCGTCTGTACGCAGCATTACACTTCCTCCTCCTGTTTGCGGATGTCTCCTTTACCTATCAGGCTGCAAAGCAGAGACCCACACAACCTGGGCTGAGCTGTGTGCAACCATTGAATCACCCAGCACCTGGCAAGCCTTGCCCTTTCTCCCTCCATCTTGCAACAATTTGAGACAGCTGCAGTATCCTGTCACTCCGCTCTGTGCCCTCCTCCAGTACCTGTAAGATAAAAAACACATAGCATTTAGTATCACTTTATCTTGTGGAAAAATGAGATGTTCTCAGTTACCTAAAGCCAGCCATAGATAGATTAAAATTCAGCCAGTTCAGCAGGGACTGGTCAAATTTCAATCCATTTATGGGCAGGTTGGTTGTATGTATTGATCAACTTCAGTACAACCAGCCATTGTTTTATTTTTATTTTTTTGATGAGGGAATCAAGCAATTCTCTTTCCTTCAACCCATGCAACCTGGGTTGAGCTGTGTGCAACCATTGAATCACCCAGCACCTGGCAAGCCTTGCCCTTTCTCCCTCCATCTTGCAACAATTTGAGACAGCTGCAGCATCCTGTCACTCTCCTCTGTGCCCTCTTCCACTACCTGTAAGATAAAAAACACATAGCATTTAGTATCACTTTATCTTGTGGAAATATGAAATGTTCTCAGTAGCTAAAGCAATAAGGGAATGAAACAAAATTTTGAGGTAGAAAAAATATAAGGATGAATTGCTTCAATTGAGTGCACCTATCTTTCAATAAATTCAAGATAACTAGTTGATTCTGTTTTATTTTCAGCTTTGCTGTACACCTACCAGCTGGAGAATACATATAATTGTACTACTGGTTGTAAATCTGGTGGTAACATTTGTAGTGGAGGTCAGTATTATTGTGAATGAGACTATTTTATACAGTTTTTGGTATTAAAAAAAACAACCTTTACAATTTATCAATAAATGTTTCATTATAACATACAGGTAATTGCATTAGAAAAATAAACCAGTATATTTATCAATGTCAAGAGTATTATACTGTGTATATTTAGGAAGGGTATTCACTGCTTACCACCACCTCGTTAATGACCGCTTCTATTTTAGTAAATTTTGTTACTTGGTTTTACTGACTTTGGACCATGACTCCAAACTTCAAACATCACATGTCTACTGAGACTATAGATTCCATTTTATGTAGATACTGCATTTATACATTTGTGGTTGATATTATGCAATATTCTTACAAGTGTCTATTTGATTTATGTGCAAAGCTACAAAATTAAAGCCTGCAAGATTAGGACTTCAATTTAGAAACTGGGGGCAAGAAAATATGTAAATTATCATCCCTAGAAAACTATAGTTCCTTCCAATTTACCCTGTTACCTAAGGCCAGCCATAGATAGATCAAAATTCAGCCGGTTCAGCAGGAACTGGTCAAATTTCAATCCATCTATGGGCAGGTTGGTTGTATGTATTGATCAACTTCAGTACAACCAGCCATTGTTTTATTTTTATTTTTTTGATGGGAAAACCAAGCAATTCTCTTTCCTTCAACCTATGGTTGAAGGAAAGAAAAAATGCAATGGCCTGCCTAACTGAGTAGATTAGTTGATTTGCATACTTGTAGTCCCCTCATTTTCAAAAACCTAATAGGTATTTAGATTCAAAAACAGATCAACTTTTGAAAACTATGGAAATGTTTCTGTTTAGACTCAAGATATTCTGCAACTTTCATTTATAAGTGGACAAATGTTCAATTTCAGTAAAATATTTACACAAATATAATATATTAGATGTCATTTACAGGAATATAATATATTAGGTGTCATTTACAGGAATATAATACATTAGGTGTTTAAAGCAACCCTTTTCACACTATAAAACTTATAAACCTATGACATGATTGTAAACAGGCAAACACCAGTACCTACTTGTACCTCTAAATGTCTGTTTGAGAACCTAAGGTTTCCTAAATCCTGAAGCACTTTTAAATGCAAATAATGCCTTGATGGGCTATCCTCTTCTATTTTGTAACTGGACCTTCTGCTCCAAATCCACATATGCATATTAGAGTGCTCCGGGTTTTAAGTGACCCAGAGCTCCCAAGAAAACATTAGGAGATACATAGAGGCATCACAGTGCCTGCTTTGAATTTCTGTTGTAGATTCAGAAATATTATTGTATGGAGAGGGCTTTTTAAATATATGTACAGTATCTCACAAACTGCTCACATTTTTGTAAATATTTTAATATATCTTTTCATGTGTACAGCTTGTATAACAGTGTAAATTTGCTGTCCCCTCAAAATAACAACACACAGTCATTAATGTCTAAACCACTGGCAACAAAAGCGAGTATGCCCCTAAGTGAAAATGTCCAAATTGGGCCCAAAGTGTTAATATTTTGTGTGGCCACCATTATTTTCCAGCACTGCCTTAACCCTCTAACAAATAGCTGGTGGAGGTTAGAGACCTTGTGCTCCTCCACCTTCCATTTGAGGATGTCCCACAGATGCTCAATAGGGTTTAGGTCTGGAGACATGCTTGGCCAGTCCATCACCTTTACCCTCAGCTTCTTTAGCAAGGCAGTGGTCATCTTGGAGGTGTGTTTGGGGTCGTTATCATGTTGGAATACTGCCCTGCGGCCCAGTCTCCGAAGGGAGAGGATCATGCTCTACTTTAGTGTGTCACAGTACATGTTGACATTCATGGTTCCCTCAATGAACTGTAGCTCCCCAGTGCCGGCAGCACTCATGCAGCCCCAGACCATGACACTCCCACCACCATACTTGACTGTAGGCAAGACGAACTTGACTTTGTACTCCTCACCTGGTTGCCGCCACACACGCTTGACACCATCTGAACCTAATATGTTTATCTTGGTCTCATCAGACCACAGGACATGGTTCCAGTAATCCATGTCCTTAGTCTGCTTGTCTTCAGCAAACTGTTTGCAGGCTTTCTTGCGCATCATCTTTAGAAGAGGTTTCCTTCTGGGACGACAGCCATGCAGACCAATTTGATGCAGTGTGCAGCGTATGGTCTGAGCACTGACAGGCTGCCCCCCCACCCACTTCAAACTCTGCAGCAATGCTGGCAGCATTCATACGTCCATTTCCCAAAGGTAACCTCTGGATATGACGCTGAGCACATGCAATCAACTTTTGGTCAACCATGGCAAGGCCTGTTCTGAGTGGAACCTGCCCTGTTAAACCGCTGTATGGTCTTGGTCATCATGCTGTGGCTCAGTTTCAGGGTCTTGGAAATCTTATAGCCTAGGCCATCTTTGTGTAGAGCAACAATTCTTTTTTTCAGATCCTCAGAGAGTTCTTTGCCATGAGATGCTATGTTGAACTTCCAGTAACCAGTATGAGAGAGTGAGAGCTCACCATTTACACATGAGACCTTGTAACACTAATGAGTCACATGACACCAGGGAGAAAAAAAATGGCTAATTGGGCCCTTACTTAGGGGTGTACTCACTTTTGTTGCCAGGGGTTTCGACATTAATGGCTGTGTGTTGAGTTATTTTGAGGGGACAGCAAATTGACACTGTTATACAAGCTGTACACTCACTACTTTACATTGAAACAAAGTGTAATTTCTTCAGTGTTGTCACATGAAAAGATATAATAAAATATTTACAAAAATGTGAGGGGTGTACTCACTTTTGTGAGAAACTGTATGTAAAAGATTTTTCATGAACTGCATGTATCATATGTTCTTGTTACTGACTGAAATAATATATGCCATTGCATAAGAAAGCTTTTATATCTGATGGTTACATTAAATCTTTTCAGGAGTTTATTTTGGACAATAGAGCTCTCTGGGTAGCCTTGAAGAGGTGCTTAAATTTAAAGCCTGGGAGTAAGTATAAAATACTCCGGACAACATTGGCAGAGGACACAGAATGGCCAATGATTGGGAAAACAATATATAACAAGAGTGAGATGATGACTAATGGACACAGTGAAGCCTACAATAATCCAGTTTTCCAGCAGGATGATCTTGCGAATGAGAAACACTTGTATAAATGACAAGATGAATGGGAATATAAAATGAATGAACACGTTTTAGCTGACATTATTTATTGGAAGCTAAATGTCTGCTGAACTAATATTTAATTGAACTTTTTATGTGAAAGAAGCTTGTTAAAAAAAAAAAAGGTTTGGTTACTTTTAGCTCTGTATTCTTTTACTGAAAATTTGGGAAGATGAGGGAAATATCTGACAGCAGCTGATAGGAAGACATTGACAGTAATGTTAACCTCATAGAGGTTCTAACCCTTTCTGTGCCTCCACTGTAGAGATTTTGCATCACTTTATGGCCCAAGTGAGAGGAAATCTGCCCACCGTTCACTATTGTATGTTGTGGTGCTGTGGATGTTGAGGAATGTGAGCAGCATTGTATCTCTCCTCAGTGGGGACTCAGGTGGAACATAAAAAAACGAAAAGAAGTTCAATCTCTTTTCCATTCTGTCCAAAAGTAAATCTGGCTTGGGCATGGATATGTTCAAAACATTAAACAATTGATTTAAAGAAAAAAATATCTGGGTGGAAGATAAAATGAAAATACAAAATTCTGATGTTTTATACTCTTATTATCAATCGCAAATCAGATGTTAAAAACATACAATAAAATAAGACTGTCTGTGGACTGGATCATGTGATTTTTCCTTAATGTTATCTATTAAGTCACAGCAGAGTATGAAAGGAGGAAGAATCACAGCTATGATCAAATCAGAAAGCCAACAACAGATTATCAGATTGTGCCAAACTCAGACCTGAAATGCGTAGGCAGCAAGCATTTATCACCAAGCCACATCACAGTTTAATAACAGGTTTTTGTAGTTCCTGAACAATGTGTTTCTTGAAGCTCATTAAGGGACACAGGATTCAAATAATCTGAGTAAATTGATATATACTGCTTCTGTGATGTTGGGGTGAACATGTGGTAGGTGCATGTTTCAATGAGTTATGTCAGTCCAAACTGTATTTTAGGGCATGGCAGCCCACTTTTATTAAACAGAGTGGAAAAGTTCATATGGAATTCAGTTGCCCATGCAGGGGTTTTCACCATCAGCACAGTCAACTGAAAAATGGCAAGCCACCTGGCCCCTATGTTAGCAGAACCTCTGCTCTGCTTACCAGTCCCTCCCAACTTTAGCCTTTTGTTGTAGCAGCCTGCTGCACAGGCCCACTCCTGGTCTCTGAATAGGGGTTCTCCTGACACTCAGACTCTTTCAGCTCCCTGCTACTCTGTCACCATCTGCACCTGTTCTGTGTAGACATAGATGCTTTGGCTGCCCCTTGCAGCCTCCCTGACTTTTAGGGAAAGGTGGAGATCGCCTGACTCTTGGGTATAGCCTTGAGCTTTGCCCTATCCTTCATTATAAGGACTGTGTGCACCTAGGCATACATCCTGCTGGTCTTTAACAAGAACCAGATACTGGGTTGGAGACTTGTTCTCATCTAAGGCACTTCAAAATGTACAAGCTCCAGATCTGGGAATTGCAAAAAACAGTAAAATATGAAAAAACACCTTTTTCCACTCAGAACTGACATTCTGGAAACCCGCACTCTAACTATGTGAGAACCCTGTGCCACATTATCCTACATTTTCACAGTGACAGGGCCTGGCTATTTATTTCCCACACTTAGTCAGCCATGGAGTCTGTCAGGAAAACAGAAAATTTATTATCAATACTTACTGCAATTTTCCTTTCCTGATGGACTCCTGGCAGACGGAGTTCCCACCCATCGGTCAAAGAGTTGGCTAGTTACGGAATGCAGTCTTTAGTGATGAGCTTAAATTAATGGGAGTGGAGTCCTATAGCATTTGAGAGGAGGCGGGGTTAACCCACACACGTAGTCTGGCATGGAGTCCATCAGGAAAGGAAAATTACAGTAAGTATTGATAATAAATTTTCCGTTTTTTTCTTATCCCCTTTTTTCCCCCCTTTTTTCCTTTTACTGTTTTTCCTTTTTTGCCCCCCCCCCCCCCCCCCCCCTGTTTCTGTCTGTTGTGCTTTATTTTCCCCTTTTTTCTCTGCTCTCTTGTTTTTTTTCTTTTTTTTTCCCCCTTTTGTTTTCTCCCCTTTCCCCTTTTGTCATTATTTTTTCTTCTATTTTTGTCTTGCTCAGCTCCTCTTTAATCTCATCCTTTCTTATTTTTTCCCTGCTCTTGTATAACTCTTCTCTTCTTTTGCTCACCTTTCCTAGCCTTGCTCCTTCACACTGCCACTTTATTCTGCACTATGGTACACCTAATGCAGTGCCAGTCATATGTTACGGATTTCCCTGGCAACGGCAGCCCTGCAGATAGGCATCCTCCCGTCTCCCTGTTGCCATGAGCTCCGTGCATATGTGCGGCATATTTGGCACGCCATGATTGGCGGCCAAAGCTCCTACACAGAATCGTTACCGCTGGGTCTTAGTGGCTGCTTGTTTTTGATCAGGCGCATCTGGTTGATGTGCCCGATCCAATCCACATACACTGACGCCATGCATGCGGGCTGTATTCCACAATAACAGGGATTTTCTGCACCTGCCTGTTATAAGTTACTTTAATGCCTTTTGATTTTTAACATTTTCTGAAGGGATTCTGATGTCATATTGATGTCACAGGGTAGGGGTGTTGCCATTTTTCTATTTTTACATGTTCTGATTGGTGGTTAATATGTTTACATTCTGCTTTGACTCCAAAACGTTGGACTTATTTCTGTGATGTGATTGCTTTCAATAAAAGAAACCTTTGAATGGAAATTGTCGATCCATGGTGTGCTGGTGAATATGTACACTAGCTTGATTTTCCAGGACCCAACTGGTAATTGCTGCAGCACCCACCATTTTAAAAGCCATACTTGCCAGGAACGTGTGTGAAAGGAATATTGACATGACTGTGAGACATGGCTGCAGTGGAGAAGCTGTCCTGCTGTGTAGAGACCGGTGTAGTGTCGAGTGCGGGGATGCTTTGTGACAGTACGCATTTCTGATTAGCCTGGCTGCTTGCTTCACCTGCTAAAGACCTGTTTCATCTACGGTATCTGACTGTATGGACACTGCATAGCCCCGGGCTGTACTGTCTTCTGAAGCTTTTCTTCACCTCAGAGGTCAGCAAAAATGTCACGGTTCTCTCTCTAGTACAGAGAGCTAAACCCTTCTGCTCCATAAACTTCAGATACCATATTTCTTTGATCTTAAATTTATTAGAACAAGCCAGGTGAAACTACAAATTTTGCATACAATAAAGAAACAATGCTCTATAACACAGAATGGGATAACAAGAACTCACTTTTTAGGCTCGCTGAGGGGTGATGGCGAGAGATTGGAGAAAACATGCCTTCATGTATCTGTAGATTCTTAGCTGAGTCACTTCCTCCCAGAATGCACTGGTTCCTAACAACTTTATTAACACATTCTAAGAGAATACAATATGTAACTTCTACAAACAGCAAATCTATACCAAAAAGGGAACAGTAGGTGGCGCCTGCGCTCTGCATTTAACTAGCTTGATGTAAATAAAAAAAACTCAACATGTTATTTTAAGCACATAAACATAAGTAAACTGAATAGAAGCAGAATAAATGGCGCCAAGGGGTTAAATTAAAAGAACATTTTATGCATACTTGTGGAATGGCTTTCACTATGCCCTGTTGATAGGCACTGCTGTGTCACAAAATTCTGAACTACATAGTGGGAAGCCGGAGTCAATTTAAGAATCACATCTTGGAGGCAGCAAGGCACAATTGGATATGTCCCTTAGAAATTGAAAGTAAACAGCAGAGGAGATGCTGCAAACCTGCAGGGAAGCCAGGAAGTTTTAGAAAGAGATGGTCAGCTGGCAGGCAACACTCACAACATGGAAGTAAATATTTTAAGTAATATTATATTGAATTGTCAAAATTAACTATTGTTTGAATTGCTTTTAGAAAGTTGATGTTGTAAAATGAAAGTACATGTTGTGACCTTTAAGAACATTCCTGTATAAACAATTAGTTTATATATATATATATATACTGTAATAAACAATATTGAATTGGTAGTTTGGGCTCAGCTATATATTTTTTTACACAGTTTACCTGTACAATAAACCAAACTTGCTTGCTATTCTCTCTCTATTTCTGTTAATATCATCTGCATTGTCTTAATTTTGCTATGTGTTCTCCTAAAGGTACTGTATTAAAGGAAAAATGCAATATTGATTGAAAATTTCCAACCCTTTTGACAGACTGGATTCAAACATTTTACAGACTGGGTCCTGGGAGAATTGTGTCATCTTGTAGTAATCTGCTGTACTTGTCATTGTCCAATAGCAAACTATCATATAAACATGTCAAATCACAGGTAAAAGATGAGGCAAAAATATAAGTGAGTACATGGGCTCCATTTACATTGTATAACAGAGAGAGGTACTACTGTATACCATGGCCTGCATGTTGCAGTCCATTCATAAAATGCAGGCTACACTATGGAGCCTGTGATATCCTATGAAGTTCTCTATGCTTAATACAGGAGACAGAAAAAATTGGGACTTTAGATTGGCAAAGACGCTGATAAATTTGTTAAAATGGGTTATCATTTATTACACAAAGAAGACAAAGAGAATATGCTTAAAAAATCATCTACATATGATGATTGATAAAACAAACAGAAAAACACAACACAGAAAACACAATTACACATAAAACAATATCTTATAGTAAAAATATGGCGATACATATACAGAGTAGTTTCGCTCCAATGTCCAGTAGCACTTTCTGGTGTCCAACATCCAGGATAAGTCCTAGCGGTACCCAACGCATTTCAGGCTCAAGGTCCTTTCATCAGGGGTAATTATATAGGAGGATTTATATTCTAGACCAGATGAGTGGCATCACAATCAAGAACAGAGAATGGCGATATTGCAGCAAGAATATGCAAATATAGCGTTATCAGTGGATGGCTAGTATGAAGGTTTTTGTTTATCCTACACCCTTGAAGTATTTTTGACCCAGTGGGATATGATCAGACAAACTAGTCCTTCCAATAAAAGTTTTGAATAGGCACAGACATACAACTTATACTTTTAAACGAGGAGTATCATAATACAGGAGACAGAACATTATTAATGGAGGAGAGCTGGTAATTTGACTTTGACAGACTTTATCCAGCAGAAAACTAAGCACATTTACCACACAATTGTACATAAAAGGCAGGTTGAGTTTTTAGACATGACAATAGCAAACCATATGCCCTTCTGTGGGTAAAAGTTAATTACATTTTTATCTCTTCAGACCTACCAATGGTGCGGTTTGCCATAACTGTTCTAGTTTAGGCTAGTATGCAACCACAAAAATTGCAAATATTATAAAATTTAATAGCAACAGGTAAAACAAAAACAAAAAAAATAAAAAATCAGGTGCAAATTAATATTTAAGGATAAAATGTTATAATTTAATAGGATCTTTTTTGTAATTACCACCCTAATGTTCACCCCAATACTGATGAGGTTATAGCTGGCGACAGTACCCTTGGCAATTCAGAGCAGAGGAGACTACATGGAGCCGCTGCCCAGAAATGATGGCACAGTCCACGGGGCGTGTTGGTGCAGGCCAATGGGAATGCAGAGGGTGTGGCTTCCAGAGAAAGGCTGAGGGGAGACCGACACATGTTGTAAGAACATAATAGACACTCCTGACATTTATCAAGGATTAGCAAGCCTAATGCCCTGTACACACGGTCGGATTTTCCGATGGAAAATGTGTGATAGGACCTTGTTGTCAGAAATTCCGACCGTGTGTAGGCTCCATCACACATTTTCCATAGGAATTTCCGACACACAAAGTTTGAGAGCTTGCTATAAAATGTTCCAACAACAAAATCCGTTGTCGGAAATTCCGATCGTGTGTACACAAATCCGACACACAAAGTGCCACGCATGCTCAGAATAAATTAATAAACGAAAGCTATTGGCTACTGCCCCATTTATAGTCCTGACGTACGTGTTTTACGTCACCATGTTCAGAATGATCTGATTTTCCGACAACTTTGTGTGACCGTGTGTATGCAAGACAAGTTCGAGCCAACATCCGTCGGAAAAAATCCATGGATTTTGTTGTCAGAATGTCCGATCAATGTCCGACCGTGTGTACAGGGCATAACACATTTGACATTAACAGGAGTAAACTATGGACAACCTGCTGTAGAAAATATACTCATAATTGCTTTAATGACTATGGGAAACTTTAAGAACCCCATTTCTTTCATCAAATAATTTGACCTGTAAGGTAGCATTTACAAATATTGCTCTGTCCCTTTAAATAACAAATGCAGTATAAAGGAGAAAAAAAAAGGTACCAAGACATTAATATCAATGCAGTAAAAGGAAACATTGGTAGTGGGTTAGATACAAGCTTTGTAAATCTACTCCTTTCTGTTTTTGTTTGACATGTGTAAATTGGAAATTTTCAATACAGAAAAAACAAAAAACAAAAAACAAACAATGTGAATAAAGCTCATAAAGCGTAAAGTGAAAATTGTGCTCAAACACAAATGTGGTTTAATTCAAGTCCAAAACTAGTGCCACTGTGATTTTCAGTGCAAGTGCTTCTTTCTCAATATACAGGGCAGCTTACCAGTAGTCGTCTGGCAATGATTGTGATGAAACGCATCGAGCAGAGCCCTGGTGGTAATATCATCACGCTCACTCGGCATTATGTTACATTTTGTGAGCACCACATCTTTTTTTATAAATTAATTTATATTATTTATTATTTGATATTATTTAATATTATTTAATTTATTAATATTTTACTACTCTATGTTTCGAAAGTCCGTCAAAAGTCAGTCGAAAGTCTGTCGGAAAGACTGTCTGACCTTTGTTGCCGAAAAGTCCGCCTGTGTGTACAGGGCATTAGAGGTCTTTAGAAGATTGTGTTTTGACACAATTGCTTGTGCAATGCAGCATGATCAGTCAAGCATGGTGGAAATGTATTTCACCATTTTCTCATACCTCTATATCCCACCAATATTCTGGTTACCTTTGCAACTGATAGGACTGGTAGCATTGTTTCCAAATACCAGCTAATGCTTTCATATTTTTGAAAATATCTGATTAACAAGAAGGGAAGCTTGTTTATTATTCATGTCTGTATTGCTATATGATGAATGCTATCTGTATCATCACACCTTTTCTAGCTAATTGTATAGACATGTATATATGAATACTAAACAGTGTAGTTTCTTGGAACCTGGAAATTAAATCCACCACCAACCCTGAGAAAAGCATTCTACTTTGGATTATCTCTCCAAACCCAGTCCTCCCTTAAAGTGACACTAAACATTATCCTTATTCTCCAAAAGCAATCCATACATATCTATTACTTAATGGCTCTGTAATCTATTTTTCATTAAATCATTTCTAACTAGGGATGGGCGAACCGTTCGGCCCGAGCATACGTTCGGACCGAACTTTCGTTGTTCCGGGAACAGCCAAACAAACGGGTCGTTCAGCCGTTTGTTCACCCCCCCAAACTGACCACAATGCATTGCAGTGCTGAACAGTGCATTGCAAGCCCTGATTGGCTGAAGCAGTGAAAGCTTCAGCCAATCAGGACACAGAGCACTGTCAGAGTCATGATTGGACACTGTCATCATGACTTTATCCAATCATGGCTCATTCCCGCCCCACAGTATAAAAGTATTCTTTCAATGGCAGCCATTTTCAGTGTGATTTTGGCATGGAGAGAGAGATAGAACAGGGCTCTGTTCAGTGCTATCAGTTAGTTAGTGTGCTATACTGTGCTATTTTGTTTCAATTGTCAGTGTAGAATATTAGTTTAGTGTCAGTCTAGGGATCGCTCAGATAGTTTCAGTGTAGTGTAGTGAGACTGTGTCGTTCATACATACATTAGTGTAGAGTAGGGACAGCTCAGATAGTTTCAGTGTAGTGTAGTGAGACTGTGTCATTCATACATACATTAGTGTAGAGTAGGGACCACTCATATAGTTTCAGTGTAGTGTAGTAAGACATTCAATCCTTACATTAGTGTATAGCTAGAGTAGGGACAGTTCAAAGCGTCAGTGTAGTAACGGTCGAACACCGTCTATTTGATTGCGTTACTGCTAGTTTAATGCCATTTACTTCTGTGTGCGTTACTGACAGTTTAACGCCATATTGTTTTGCGTGCAATACTGCCAGTTTAACTCAAAAAGAGGTTTCCCTAAAAGTGGACTGAGGCGTTGCCACCATCCCATACATAGATATGGAAAAAGAGGTCCCCAAAAGAGGGTTGGGACTTTGAAGGCAACCTAATATGCAGTGGGTACAAAAACCCAATTTTATAGTAACATGATTTATTCAATATTATGATAAGAAGTCAATATATGTAAAACATTGCAATTGACTTATTAAGAACAGTATCAAAACATAAGTGATAGATACAGAATGACACTGGTATAGTCTTCTGATTAGAAATTAGGCCCGACACGTTTTAGGATTTTATCCTTTCTTCAGGGGCAATCACTTGTGAAGCGCAGTGTGCATCTATTATAAAAACAATGAATACAAACGTGCGGCGCTAAATAGTAATGTACGTTAGTGGACAAGACCTGACAGAATGGAAATCCGTGAGGACAATAGCCCAATAAAGTGTATTTATGAAACACCAAAACAACTTGTGTGTTAAACTAGTGAAAATAATGAAAATAAAGCATGAATAAGTGGATGAATCAAGGGGGACCGAACACCACTAAAGAATAGTGATGGTACGAACCCCTGGCTATAATCAGTGTGGGAAAGAGGATCAAGAGGTAATCTCTCATTGATCTACAAAAGAGTGACAAATTAAAACATCTTATGAGTGATATGGTGACCCATATGTAAAGTGTAGATAGTGAAATACCACAACCACATATATTGTTGTCATAAAAACGTCCAGTGTACAACTATAAATGAATAGATAATAAAAAGTCTGTAGTTGTCAAGATGATTGGTAGAAGACCTTCAATCCAGGGATGACATCCACAGGACAAGGGGCTCAGCGTATATCAAGATGGGATAGGTAAAACATACTCTTACCGGAAATGGTGGACCCCTCGGCCAGCGGCCTGGGGGTCAAACGAGCTTAAGGATATGGGAGAAGACTTCCACGGCAGTTGGAGGGGTTGGAGGGGACCCTCGGCACTCACCAGCCGGCCTCTCAGATATTGATGACTCCCGGTCTACAAGGTTCGATCGGGGGTTGTTCACAAGACAGCCGCTTCCAAAGGCCAAGTACGGGTCCTCAGAGTGGGGTTTTAAAAAGAAGGAAACCACCCCATAGTGTAAATCCGCTTACTCAGAAGCATTTATTTATAAAACGAAGGCTAAACAACACGCGTTAACCTAGACATTCACTGTCAGGTATAAACAATAAAAAGCGCTAAAGGATAAAAAGTGGCAAGACAGGCATAACCACCCGACGCGTTTCGTCCTACGGGACTTCAACTGGGGTACATGACTGTCCGCCACAAATGCCTGTATATATATATAAAACTTATGATTACCTAGTAGTAGCAGCTGTTTGTGCCATGTGGGCCGTTACTTCCGGGTTATCCGGAAGAGGGCGTCAGAATAGGGGAACCACCAATCATGAAGAGACAGGACTTGGCTCTAAACCAAGCCTCTCTATGGATGGTCCCATCAGGGTATAGCGTGGGCGACGTCCCCCTCCTTAATGGGAGGCAACGTCCGTCCGCCAATAGGTCAGAGTGCGTTACCTCAGAGGGCCAATCGTGGCCCAAAAGTAAAAAGCGTCCTACGTAGCGTCCATAAGAAGGCCGTACTAACCGGCCGCATGTGACGTCAGTTCCGTAACAGCCGGAAGTGACGAAAAATGGAACGCAGATGAGTCACGTGAGAGGGCTTACTGAGGAGACCTGTGCGACGTCAGTTCCGTATAACCGGAAGTGACGGAGAGTGGAACGCACATGCGGACCGAGTCTCAACAAGCCTGGCACGCAGACATAATATTCCGCCGGTGACAGTACACATAGCGCGCTGTAGAGGCTGGAACGCATATGCGGTCCAGCCACTAGGGGGGAAGAATGTTGATATATGTTGATATAAAATAACATGGCATAAACGTCACTACATATAACAACCTTAAATAGCTAATGATGCGATAGTTGCAATCCTGCAGGAATGTACAAAATTCGCAAGAATCATAAAAAATACCTAAATGAACAGTATCAAAACACTATATAGCTCTAAACAGCTAATCTAAATCAGCAAAATAGAGGTTATGGAGGACAGTGAGGTAGGTATATAATCTTGGTACCAAATGATGCAAGGAAGGGGGAGATGTATTCCACTCGTTGGAACGCCAAATCCCCGTCTTGACACAAATAAGTGTAGGAATCAAAAATGAAAATACAAATAAAATCCAATCATTCAAAAAAAAGGGGACTAATGATGTAACTATCACGACTGATTAATAAAAGCATTTATATCCCAGTCGACATTGAGGCCAAAAGGTAAATAACATTTTAATTGATGTATCCAGAAAGTTTCCAATCTGGACACACCCCTTTTCATAGACGCACCCCTCCAATTTGGAATAAATTTATCAATAGCTTGGAACTGAATACCATTCGGATTTTGGTTGTGACATTGCAAAAAGTGTTTGGGGACGCTGTGATTCGTAAGGCCTTTTTTAATATTTGCTATATGTTCATTACCTCTCACTGATAATGTACGTATGGTCCGGCCTACATACTGTTTTTTGCAAGGACATGTGATCAAATAGACCACATATCTAGTCTCACAAGTCAAAAAATGTTTTATCTGATATTCCTTCCCCGTAAAGGTGGAGGTGAATGTCTCCGTTCGTCTACGTCCACTGATGTTATGCCGACATACATTACAACGTTTACATGGGAAAAAACCTTTCATATTGTGAAAAAATGAACGGATCCGAGGGGGATCGATAACATTAGCGGCAATTTGGCCTCTAATGGATGGAGCCCCCTTAAAAATTATACCACTTCGTTCAGGTAAAACCGGACCCAATATTGGGTCATTTTTAAGAACTTTCCAGTGTCTAGCTACGATTGCTTTGATCTGTTTATGTTGTATGGAGAAATTTGTCAGCAAAGACCATTTGTGCTTATTATCAGAATTGCTTTTGGGGTGTCCCATCAGTAAAGATTCCCTATTAATCTGAGCAATATTCATAATTTCACTATCCACATCTCTAGGGTCATAGCCCTTATCGATGAACCTGGACCTTAAGATTTGTGTCTGTTGGAAGTACTCAGTAAGGTTGCTACAGTTACGTCTAATCCGTGTGAATTGGCTACGTGGCACCGATTTCAGCCACGTGGCGTGGTGGCAACTGTCGACCGGAATGTAACCAACGAGTGGAATACATCTCCCCCTTCCTTGCATCATTTGGTACCAAGATTATATACCTACCTCACTGTCCTCCATAACCTCTATTTTGCTGATTTAGATTAGCTGTTTAGAGCTATATAGTGTTTTGATACTGTTCATTTAGGTATTTTTTATGATTCTTGCGAATTTTGTACATTCCTGCAGGATTGCAACTATCGCATCATTAGCTATTTAAGGTTGTTATATGTAGTGACGTTTATGCCATGTTATTTTATATCAACATATATCAACATTCTTCCCCCCTAGTGGCTGGACCGCATATGCGTTCCAGCCTCTACAGCGCGCTATGTGTACTGTCACCGGCGGAATATTATGTCTGCGTGCCAGGCTTGTTGAGACTCGGTCCGCATGTGCGTTCCACTCTCCGTCACTTCCGGTTATACGGAACTGACGTCGCACAGGTCTCCTCAGTAAGCCCTCTCACGTGACTCATCTGCGTTCCATTTTTCGTCACTTCCGGCTGTTACGGAACTGACGTCACATGCGGCCGGTTAGTACGGCCTTCTTATGGACGCTACGTAGGACGCTTTTTACTTTTGGGCCACGATTGGCCCTCTGAGGTAACGCACTCTGACCTATTGGCGGACGGACATTGCCTCCCATTAAGGAGGGGTACGTCGCCCACGCTATACCCTGATGGGACCATCCATAGAGAGGCTTGGTTTAGAGCCAAGTCCTGTCTCTTCATGATTGGTGGTTCCCCTATTCTGACGCCCTCTTCCGGATAACCCGGAAGTAACGGCCCACATGGCACAAACAGCTGCTACTACTAGGTAATCATAAGTTTTATATATATATACAGGCATTTGTGGCGGACAGTCATGTACCCCAGTTGAAGTCCCGTAGGACGAAACGCGTCAGGTGGTTATGCCTGTCTTGCCACTTTTTATCCTTTAGCGCTTTTTATTGTTTATACCTGACAGTGAATGTCTAGGTTAACGCGTGTTGTTTAGCCTTCGTTTTATAAATAAATGCTTCTGAGTAAGCGGATTTACACTATGGGGTGGTTTCCTTCTTTTTAAAACCCCACTCTGAGGACCCGTACTTGGCCTTTGGAAGCGGCTGTCTTGTGAACAACCCCCGATCGAACCTTGTAGACCGGGAGTCATCAATATCTGAGAGGCCGGCTGGTGAGTGCCGAGGGTCCCCTCCAACCCCTCCAACTGCCGTGGAAGTCTTCTCCCATATCCTTAAGCTCGTTTGACCCCCAGGCCGCTGGCCGAGGGGTCCACCATTTCCGGTAAGAGTATGTTTTACCTATCCCATCTTGATATACGCTGAGCCCCTTGTCCTGTGGATGTCATCCCTGGATTGAAGGTCTTCTACCAATCATCTTGACAACTACAGACTTTTTATTATCTATTCATTTATAGTTGTACACTGGACGTTTTTATGACAACAATATATGTGGTTGTGGTATTTCACTATCTACACTTTACATATGGGTCACCATATCACTCATAAGATGTTTTAATTTGTCACTCTTTTGTAGATCAATGAGAGATTACCTCTTGATCCTCTTTCCCACACTGATTATAGCCAGGGGTTCGTACCATCACTATTCTTTAGTGGTGTTCGGTCCCCCTTGATTCATCCACTTATTCATGCTTTATTTTCATTATTTTCACTAGTTTAACACACAAGTTGTTTTGGTGTTTCATAAATACACTTTATTGGGCTATTGTCCTCACGGATTTCCATTCTGTCAGGTCTTGTCCACTAACGTACATTACTATTTAGCGCCGCACGTTTGTATTCATTATTTCATCACAATTAGTCTGATTGTTGTGTTGGCAGCTCCCTCTTGTTCTAGTTGGCGCATTATTATTTATTTATTTATTTATTTGGAGTTACTCATTTAGACTTATATAGTGCTGCCTTATTTTGACTTTCCTGAGTCATCTGCGTCCATCATGGATGTATTTGACTACCGCACCAACCGCTCAGTAAACACTGAGGGGGTATTTACCCTTATTAAAACGGATACCGAATTGGGAGGTTTATTCCTCAGATTGAAGAACCTTATGGTATCTGAGCTCCATTTAGATTGGGATATTGTATTTTTGGAGCAGTATACCAAGGAACACATGGTCCCTAGAGGCTTAAGGTGGAATGTATATCCACAACAGGGAGATCTGGAATTGGAATCTTGGTTCCGTTATTTTAATGAAGTGGGGATCTCTCTTTTAAAATTTCTAGTGGACAAAAAAAGAGCCAGAATGATAGTCATAGATAGGGAGATAAAGGAAATCAAAGAAAAATTGATTCCCTTTAGATCCTCCCCAGAATATGTCACACACTCTACCGCCCTGAGAAACCTCCTTGAGAAGGAGGAAAAGGATCAGAAGATAAAGAAACAAAAAAAATATACCAGGGACGTTAGTGACTACAAGAATGGGAATGTTTTTTCCTGGCAGAATAAGGATGGAGAACCGGTTGCCCCTGAGAGCGGCCCCTGCCAGATGGAAGTCTCGGAGCAACAGCTTCCCCATCCTCAACCACCGTCGAAAAATACGGGTGGGATGGACCGTAGGGCCGTTGATCATCATCGGTCCGCCCCCCCCCATACACCTAACCCATACCGGAGGGGACCCCAGACAAACCCTAGAGGTGGGGAGAGAGGGGGTAGAGGGAGGGGGAGAGGTCAGAGAGATAGGTCCTCTCACTACGAGGGCCAGAGACTGACACCGAGAAGAGATAACTACCACGACGGATATAACGAACGATATGAATATTCTTACCCACAAAGGACGCCTATACGTACGTTCAATAGATATTCACCCTTGAGAGAGGACAGACCACGTGAGAATCCTAACTCTTATCATCCTTATAGAGAGACGGACTCCAGTTATTATATCAAATCTCCTTTTAATTATAACCAGCCACAACCAGGCCCCTCCTACCAAGGGGATTTTCCCAAAGAACAAGGGAGATTCAAGCGAGCCATAGACGGAAACGTGGGACCAGAGGGGGGAGGCGCTCCCGACAAAAGAAAAAGGGTCTGACAGAAAGTGGGATATTTAATTTGAGTAAAACTTCTCTTTCGGAAGCAGAACTTTTGGTCTTAGAGAAAGGCCTGAAGTTTGCTCCTCCGAACAAATTAAATAAATTTAACACTTTTATAGATATTCAGAAATATGTACGAAAACTAAATGTACAGAGATATATTATCTCCAATCCCACAAGACCTAAAATAGAGACCAACTCTCATATAGTCCATTCTGGACTTTCAAACCCTTCTCTTTTCAACCCTCCTGGCCCCACTGCCCCTTCCATTAAAGTGTTTCGGGACTTAGTTCTGCAGGACCTGGACAAACTACCACCTAAAAGAGTATACAGTAACCCCACTGTGAGAATTGGACTTAAGGAACTATGCGAACGTAAAGACCTAGTTATTCGTCCCGCCGATAAGGGAGGTGGAATAGTCGTATTGGATAAAAATGACTACCACTCAGAAATGACTAGAATCCTAGGTGACACGGACACATACACTAGGATCTATACCAACCCTACAGTATCCTTCAAGAGGTCACTCACCGACTTGGTGGATACAGGTTTCCAACTAGGTATTCTAAATAATAAAGAAAAAAGTTTTCTGATTCCGACCGCCCCGAGAATCCCGGTAATCTATTATCTACCAAAGGTACATAAGAGTGTTACCCAACCGCCTGGCCGCCCTATTATTAGCGGCATTGAGTCCATTACTTCCCGCATAGGAAAATATATAGATTTTTTCTTACAGCCCATTGTACGATCTACACCATCCTATCTCAGGGATACTAAAGACACCATCTCCAAACTTAATAATATAACTTATAGTAAAGACCTACTTCTCGTTACCGCTGATGTAACTTCGTTATATACATCCATACCCCATGATGACGGATTAGCTGCAGTTGAACTTTTTCTATCTAGAGAGGATTCCATCCCAAGAACCCAGCAGAGATTCATTATGGACCTGCTGAGGTTCGCGACGACACATAATTACTTCTGGTATAACGGAAATTTCTATATCCAACGAAAGGGAGTGGCTATGGGCGCGAAATTCGCCCCTAGCCTGGCCAATATTTTTATGGCCCGTTGGGAGGAGGATGTCGTCTATGCTCTCGATCCCCCGGAGCTGGTTCTCTGGGCGAGGTACATAGACGACATCCTCCTCCTCTGGAGAGGGAGCGTGGATACTTTACATGCCTTTTTGAAGAAACTCAACGATAATAAGATTGGGATTGAACTGAAATACGAGATCAGTACTTCATCTATCCATTTTTTGGATCTAGAAATAATGGCAGTTAATGATCACCTAGAGACCAAAACTTTTTTCAAACCAACCGACCGGAATGGTTACATTCCGGTCGACAGTTGCCACCACGCCACGTGGCTGAAATCGGTGCCACGTAGCCAATTCACACGGATTAGACGTAACTGTAGCAACCTTACTGAGTACTTCCAACAGACACAAATCTTAAGGTCCAGGTTCATCGATAAGGGCTATGACCCTAGAGATGTGGATAGTGAAATTATGAATATTGCTCAGATTAATAGGGAATCTTTACTGATGGGACACCCCAAAAGCAATTCTGATAATAAGCACAAATGGTCTTTGCTGACAAATTTCTCCATACAACATAAACAGATCAAAGCAATCGTAGCTAGACACTGGAAAGTTCTTAAAAATGACCCAATATTGGGTCCGGTTTTACCTGAACGAAGTGGTATAATTTTTAAGGGGGCTCCATCCATTAGAGGCCAAATTGCCGCTAATGTTATCGATCCCCCTCGGATCCGTTCATTTTTTCACAATATGAAAGGTTTTTTCCCATGTAAACGTTGTAATGTATGTCGGCATAACATCAGTGGACGTAGACGAACGGAGACATTCACCTCCACCTTTACGGGGAAGGAATATCAGATAAAACATTTTTTGACTTGTGAGACTAGATATGTGGTCTATTTGATCACATGTCCTTGCAAAAAACAGTATGTAGGCCGGACCATACGTACATTATCAGTGAGAGGTAATGAACATATAGCAAATATTAAAAAAGGCCTTACGAATCACAGCGTCCCCAAACACTTTTTGCAATGTCACAACCAAAATCCGAATGGTATTCAGTTCCAAGCTATTGATAAATTTATTCCAAATTGGAGGGGTGCGTCTATGAAAAGGGGTGTGTCCAGATTGGAAACTTTCTGGATACATCAATTAAAATGTTATTTACCTTTTGGCCTCAATGTCGACTGGGATATAAATGCTTTTATTAATCAGTCGTGATAGTTACATCATTAGTCCCCTTTTTTTTGAATGATTGGATTTTATTTGTATTTTCATTTTTGATTCCTACACTTATTTGTGTCAAGACGGGGATTTGGCGTTCCAACGAGTGGAATACATCTCCCCCTTCCTTGCATCATTTGGTACCAAGATTATATACCTACCTCACTGTCCTCCATAACCTCTATTTTGCTGATTTAGATTAGCTGTTTAGAGCTATATAGTGTTTTGATACTGTTCATTTAGGTATTTTTTATGATTCTTGCGAATTTTGTACATTCCTGCAGGATTGCAACTATCGCATCATTAGCTATTTAAGGTTGTTATATGTAGTGACGTTTATGCCATGTTATTTTATATCAACATATATCAACATTCTTCCCCCCTAGTGGCTGGACCGCATATGCGTTCCAGCCTCTACAGCGCGCTATGTGTACTGTCACCGGCGGAATATTATGTCTGCGTGCCAGGCTTGTTGAGACTCGGTCCGCATGTGCGTTCCACTCTCCGTCACTTCCGGTTATACGGAACTGACGTCGCACAGGTCTCCTCAGTAAGCCCTCTCACGTGACTCATCTGCGTTCCATTTTTTGTCACTTCCGGCTGTTACGGAACTGACGTCACATGCGGCCGGTTAGTACGGCCTTCTTATGGACGCTACGTAGGACGCTTTTTACTTTTGGGCCACGATTGGCCCTCTGAGGTAACGCACTCTGACCTATTGGCGGATGGACGTTGCCTCCCATTAAGGATGGGGACGTCGCCCACGCTATACCCTGATGGGACCATCCATAGAGAGGCTTGGTTTAGAGCCAAGTCCTGTCTCTTCATGATTGGTGGTTCCCCTATTCTGACGCCCTCTTCCGGATAACCCGGAAGTAACGGCCCACATGGCACAAACAGCTGCTACTACTAGGTAATCATAAGTTTTATATATATATACAGGCATTTGTGGCGGACAGTCATGTACCCCAGTTGAAGTCCCGTAGGACGAAACGCGTCGGGTGGTTATGCCTGTCTTGCCACTTTTTATCCTTTAGCGCTTTTTATTGTTTATACCTGACAGTGAATGTCTAGGTTAACGCGTGTTGTTTAGCCTTCGTTTTATAAATAAATGCTTCTGAGTAAGCGGATTTACACTATGGGGTGGTTTCCTTCTTTTTAAAACCCCACTCTGAGGACCCGTACTTGGCCTTTGGAAGCGGCTGTCTTGTGAACAACCCCCGATCGAACCTTGTAGACCGGGAGTCATCAATATCTGAGAGGCCGGCTGGTGAGTGCCGAGGGTCCCCTCCAACCCCTCCAACTGCCGTGGAAGTCTTCTCCCATATCCTTAAGCTCGTTTGACCCCCAGGCCGCTGGCCGAGGGGTCCACCATTTCCGGTAAGAGTATGTTTTACCTATCCCATCTTGATATACGCTGAGCCCCTTGTCCTGTGGATGTCATCCCTGGATTGAAGGTCTTCTACCAATCATCTTGACAACTACAGACTTTTTATTATCTATTCATTTATAGTTGTACACTGGACGTTTTTATGACAACAATATATGTGGTTGTGGTATTTCACTATCTACACTTTACATATGGGTCACCATATCACTCATAAGATGTTTTAATTTGTCACTCTTTTGTAGATCAATGAGAGATTACCTCTTGATCCTCTTTCCCACACTGATTATAGCCAGGGGTTCGTACCATCACTATTCTTTAGTGGTGTTCGGTCCCCCTTGATTCATCCACTTATTCATGCTTTATTTTCATTATTTTCACTAGTTTAACACACAAGTTGTTTTGGTGTTTCATAAATACACTTTATTGGGCTATTGTCCTCACGGATTTCCATTCTGTCAGGTCTTGTCCACTAACGTACATTACTATTTAGCGCCGCACGTTTGTATTCATTATTTCATCACAATTAGTCTGATTGTTGTGTTGGCAGCTCCCTCTTGTTCTAGTTGGCGCATTATTATTTATTTATTTATTATAAAAACAAACATTAGCATAGAGACACATAGAAACAAAGGGTAAATGGTGAGCTTCGATGCAGCATTGTTTCCAAATACCAGCCAATACTTTCATATTTTTGGAAATATCTGATTAACAAGAAGGGAAGCTTGTCTATTGTTCATGTTTGTATTGCTATATGATGAATGCTATCTGTATCATCACACCTTTTCTAGCTTTAATTTTATAGACATGTATATATGAATACTAAACAGCTTAGTTTCTTGGAACCTGGAAATTAAATCCACCACCAACCCTGAGAAAAGCATTCTACTTTGGATTATCTCTCCAAACCCAGTCCTCCCTTAAAGTGACACTGAACATTATCCTTATTCTCCAAAAGCAATCCATCCATATGTACTGCTTAATGGCTCTGTAATCTATTTTTCATTAACCACTTCAATACCAGGCACTTAGACACCTTCCCGCCCAGGCCAATTTTCAGCTTTTAGCGCTGTCACATTTTGAATGACAATTGCGCAGTCATGCTACACTGTACTCAAACAATTTTTTTATCGTTTTGTTCCCACAAATAGAGCTTTCTTTTGGTGGTATTTGATCACCTCTGCGGTTTTTATTTTTTGCGCAACAAATAAAAAAAGACTGAAAATTTTGAAATAAAACAAGTTTTTTCTTTGTTTCTGTTAAAAATTTTTTGTAAATAAGTAAGTTTTATTCTTCAATGATGGGCACTGATATGGCTGCACTGACGAGCATTGATACAGCGGCACTGATGGGCACCGATGAGGTGGCACTGATGAGGTGGCACTGACGGGCACTGATGATGGGCACTGATAGGTGGCACTGATGGGCACTGATAGGTGGCACTGGTATGCGGCACTGATGGGCACTTATAGGTGGCACTGGTGGGCACTCATAGGCGGCACTGATGGGCACTCGCAGGTGGCATTGATGGGTACTTATGGGTGGCACTGATGGGTACTTAAGGGTGGCACTGACAGGTGGCACTGATGGACACTGATGGGTGGCACTAATGACACTGATTGATGGCAGTGATGCCCCTAAGGGTGGCATTGCTGGGCATCACTGCTATATAATGGTGCCAATCAGTGCCCATTTGTGGGCACTGATTGGCACATGTGGATGGCCATGGGGTACATACCTGGCCATCCACAGTTGCCCCCTTCCCTGGTGGTCCAGTGTGGTCATCTGAGGGGGGGGGTGCGCTGATAAACAATCAACGCAGACCCCCCCTGTCAGGAGAGCCGCCAATCGGCTCTCCTTTACTCGCGTCTGTCAGACACGAGTGAGGAAAAGCCGATCAACGGCTCTTCCTATTGACATTGTGATCAGCCGTGATTGGACACGTCTGATCACATGGTAAAGAGCCTCCGCCGGAGGCTCTTTACCAAGATCGGTGTAGCGGTGTGTCAGACTGACATGCCGTGATGCGCGCCCCCGCGGGCGTGCGGCGGCATGTTATCCTGCTGGACGTCATATGACGCCCATTCAGGATAAGTGAACCACCGCCGGCCGTCAATCCGCTATAGGCCCGGCGGGAAGTGGTTAAATCATTTCTAACTGTGTTTTTCTGCCTCCTTGTTCTGCCTCCACTTGTTTGGAATGAGTAGGTGCTTTATGTACTCTACACATCCCATAGTCCATAGTTCATCTCAGCAGCAAGCAAGAGATGCTGGCTTTGTTCAAACATATGGTAAAAATTAAAAGGATAAAACAGGCACTCAACCCTAGTTCCAGCCAGGGGTGGACTGATAATTCATGGGGCCCCCGGGCAATAGGAGATTACGGGGCCCCCAGGCAATCAGAGATTATGGGGCCACACAGTATAAACACACACAGTATACACATACATGTACACACAGTATACACAGACAGATGTAAAAAAAAACACAGATTTATACATACTGTCCCTGGTTTTACTGAGGCTGGCAACCCTGATGGGGCCCCCTAGTGGCCCAGGGCCCTCGGGCAGTGCCCGAATGGCTCAATGGTCAGTCCGCCCCTGGTTCCAGCTGAATACTACTATTCATATATTCACTAAGGCCTACAATAGTGCTTTCCAATGCACATGGAGAAGAGACGCTTGAGAGGAGATATGATAGCGGTATACAAATACTTCAATGATGATCCCCGCGTAGGAAGAAAACTTTTCAGTCTCAGGGAGTGTAAGGGGACACAGGGCCACACAATGAGATTGCAGGAAAAATGATTTAACCTTAAACTGTGTAAGGGTTTTTTCACTGTCAGGGCAATAAGGATGTTGAACTCTCTTCCACAATTGGTGGTGTCAGCGGGAAGTATTGAAAATTTGGGATATTTACTATAGCAAAAAGTAAAAAATATTGTGTTTTTTCAAAATTGTCGCTCTTTTTTTGTTTATAGCGCAAAAATAAAAACCGCAGAGGTGATCAAATACCATCAAAAGAAAGCTTTATTTGTGTAGAAAAAAATCATAAAAATTCAATTTAGGTACAGTGTTGCATGATAGCGCAATTGTCATTCAAAATGTTACAGCGCTGAAAGCTGAAAATTGGCCTGGGCAGGGAGGGGGGAATGCCCTGTATTGAAGTAGTTAATAGTTATTTTTGTAACTTAATTCTGCAGAAAACATTTAACAGTGTCATTTTATGAGATAGTTTATGAGGGCATGTTTAGGGGTAGAATTTGGGGTGGGGGAGGTTAGGTGTTGGGTGGGGCAACTGGTGGCAAGTAACTCTTAAGGCCTGGCTAGTAGCTCAGGACTTGAAATTTTGAGCCATGATCTAGATGAGATGACATGTGCATTTACTGCATGAGCATCAAATGCTTAAGCTGGTTATACACATATTGACTTTTGGCTGGTTCAACAGGGACCAAACAAATTTCGATCCGCGTGTACCCTGTCTGTTTAACAAAAGCCGATCGTTAGGTCAACTGAATCCAGACACATTCACCATCTTGCATTCAACAGTATCTGCCACATATTAGCCAGTAATAGTAAATGAGCTTCTAAATCCTGGCTGATGTTGATAAATATTTGCACTTTTTAGCATGGGAGAAAACAAAGTTTTAGAAAGACAGACATGCCTCGCCACTAACTTACTGTCTCTAATGTACCATAAATGTAATGTAAATTTTTATTTTATTTTGTTTTTATTAAAACAAATAATAATATCCCTACAGTATGGTTAGGGGATCTGTAGACAATTATAGCATGTTCACTGTTGGTGTATGTGCAAAATGAACATTTAACAAATGTGTAGTAATTGTCAATGTCATAAATAGAGTGATTGATAATACATTTCCTAACTAAAGAACGGGGCTGGTTTAAGCAGACGTGTGTGCGTTAAGACTATTAAATGTCATAGTTTTCTTTAAGCTAACATTCAAATTCAACTTCTCTTTTTTTAAATTGTGGCAAAATATTAACAAGTGTTATAGTTGACACACTGACTCATAAAGCCCTTATTGTTCTAAAATGAGGCAATATGTCCGCTAATGTACAGAATGTAGAACAGACTATAATATTTCAGTTCGGATTGGATATGCAGGAATATTCAGCTTTTTAATTGACATCAGCTCTAAAGTGCTTCTAAGAACCTTCTGTATTTTTTTTTTTTTTGCGGGTGCTTTTACGCTTAAACTGCTTTGAGCTGTTTTTTCCAAACCCATTCACAAGTAAGAAAAAACACAAGAAAGAGAAGCAGTTATAAATAAATTCCCATGTACTGTACATAAACCGACCTATACGATGACCATTATCAGCTGCTCTGTCAGTCAATGTGTAATCACTGAGGAGTGAAACTCAGAAAATGGAAAATTGAATTCAAATACTTAGCGTAATTTCCCTTTCCTGACAAGCTCCATGGCAGCACAGCTGGGTATAGGCTCCCTCCCCCCATGCCTCCAGGACTTAACTCGTATAAATTTGAGCCCACCTACAGCCTCTGCGTTCTGTATCTAGTCCTACCAATCTGGGTGGGATCTGTGCTGCCATGGATCTCATCAGGAAAGGAAAATTACGGTAAGTATTTGAATTCAATTTTTCGTTTTCCTGACGGCTCCATGTCAGCACAGCTGGGAACTAACTAGCCAAAATAGGGACGGGATAATGCTACACACTCCTCATATCTGACAGAAAAAAACAGAAGCCAGGATGCCTCTGCCAAGCTCAACCGTCATTAAGCCATGAATATGAATAATTTGATGCCCACGTAGCTGCCTTGCAGATAGTTTCAGACACTCGGTCTGCTGCCACTCTGAAGGTCGAGACCCTTGTAGTGACGGGTGCCATGATTTTCCTGGCACGGCCAACCCTTTCAACTTATAGGCCAAGGAGATGAGCTTGACCAACCAAGAGGCAATAACCTTGCTGGAAGCCGTAAAATCATTATGTGTTCCACCTGGAATGACAAACAGATGCTCCGACTTACTGATGGCAGAAGTTGCCTTGATTAAACATTTTAAAGCTTGGCCCACATCCAATGGGCTAATTTCTTGAGTACTCCCCAAAAGGAACGTAGGTGGACAACCTCTTGTGTGATATGGACTCTGAAGGTCAGTTCAGGCACAAAATTTGAGCATTGGCATGAGTACCACCCTATCTGAAAGTATGCGAGTATGGGTTCTTTAAACCCCAAGACCACCAATGCCAACTCTGCTGGCTGATGTTATTGCCACCAGTAAAGCAGTTTTCAGTGAGAGGTACCACAGGGTGATTGAAGGCATCTGATGCAATAATGTCCAACAGCAATGGGAGATCCCATTTCGGAAACAACAATTTGAGGTTTCAACCAAATTGCATTTTAAAAAACAGTATAGGTAAGTTTTGGATGCCCACTGTATGCCGGTGAAGGCAGAGATAGCCAAAATGTGTGCCTATAACATACTTACGCATAGACCTAAATCAAGCCATGCCTGCAGGCATTTCAGAACAGACTTCTGAAGAGTCCAGCGTAAAATCTTGATCAGCAATAATACTGGGAATTTATGCCATATTTATGCCCACTGCTCCATAGGCCACTTTTCCCTTTCAGCAGTCCTTTCAAATGTGGTCAAATACACCTCCGGATCATCCTCTCCAGTCATTTTTGTCAGTAAGCGGCTCACACCAAAGGATGCGGTATTAGTGGAACCACTTGCCTCACTGGTCTGTGGACGTTGCAGAATTAATGTCTCCATTTGTTGTTGGAGACTCTGCTCTTGCTTCTGTAACAGGTCTATGAAGCGGGCCTCAGATTGCTGGGCTGGGCTTGTTGCTGAGCTTCCAGACTCTGCTGGTGAGCTTTCTGCTGAGCTTCCAGACTCTACTGGTGAGCTTGCTACTGACCTGCGAGGCTCTGTTGCAAAGTTGCATTTGTCTTCTGTTGAGCTGCAAAGCTCCTTTGCAAACCCGCATTTGTCTCCTGCTGATTTGCATTTGCTAGGGCCAGCTGTCTCAGTATCTCCTCCATGCTGGCCTAAAAAAAAAAAAACTGCCGCTTTCTCTACCAACTGTGAGGGGATTAGCTCGGCAGTGGGTGTGTGAACCCTGGATGGGTTCACCACACAAAATCAGGCACAGAAGACAGCGTTATAGGTGAAAAAAACAAAGGTGTGGTTTATTTATACTATATGCAGTGAAAAATATAACAGCAAAACAAAAAGAAACATGAAAAGAAATCCTGGTCAGCTTGACCGCTTACTACACACGTAGATTCCCTATCTAACAACTAGGTGCAGCCTTGTGCTGCCCTAGTCCCTATCTCCCTATTTTAGAAGTTTGCCACACAGGCATTAACTCACCGCACAGGTCAGCTACCATACTCCCCAGTCTACACAAACACAGAACTGGTTCCAGGATGGAGCATCTCCCTAAGCATGCTGGGTTTTTTTTATAGGTCTTAATGAGCCCACTTACTTCAGCTGGGCTCATTAACTCTTCCCCTGCAGGACTCTCAGTACTCCCCCTAGTGGTATAAGTCGGCATTAAGCCTGAATCTAGGGCATACATGTTTTCCATCCTGGATACAACCAGGTGATTTTACCTGCCTGCTGTCACAGTATTTACAATCTTCACAGAGCATTCAAAATCCATTAGCCTCTGCCTCTCTAGACCCAGGCCATCAGCCTGAACTTGTCGGATGCTGGATGAATGAGACTTTGGAGAAGATTTAATCTTACAGAGGGAGTCAATCCTTGAGACTTATAAGGATGAGCAAAGGGTATCAAGGCCCCTTCGGCCAATCTGGGATCATCACCAGAACTGTCATCTTCCCCCGCCACAGCCTCAGCTGGAAGTTGAGAATCTGAGGGAACAGCAGAAAGGCATAAGCTGTCTTGGAGATCCATTCTGCAGTCAGCACCTCCACTCTAATTGCTTGCGGATTCTGGGCCCTGGAATGGAACTTCAGCAACTTGGTGTTGACTGGGGATGTGAGTGGTCTACCTCTGGAAGAAAAATACCAAGCTCTGTTAGTTCTCGAAAAAGATTTGCAGTAGTCTGGACCATTAATTGTCGTCCAGACTTGTCCTGGACAAATAGTTTGCCTGAAGATTCTTCTGACCAGGCACATAGGCCACAGATAGCTGCAGAAGATTGACTTGGGCAGATTCTAGAATTAGAGAAACCTCCTTCAGAAGGGAGAGACTGAGCATTGTTTCCAGATGTAGGCCACAGTTGTTGTGCTGTCCAACTTTACCAGGACAGGCTTGCCCCGGAACATTGCAGACGATTTTGTTTCTTCAACCACAAGTTTAGGACACTGGTCCAGAAACCCGACTTGAACGGTAGCAAGAGTTTAACTGAGCCTACCTGTGCTGCTGGAGCGAAGCGATTTTTATGACGTGAAGGATTAAAGATCTCCAAATATGGCCTAAAATGCTTGCCTTAATGGACCACGTGTCAATCACCAAAGCCCTACCTATGTCCACAGAGGAGCCGCATAGTGCCCCTAAGGCATGTATTTGGGAGGCACAATCCCAAAATAACAGAAAGCATCCTGACATGGAACTCTTTACTGACTTACTGCGTTAGCTTCCCAGTTTTTTCTGGACTCCCAGCCAGAAATGCAGAAGCTAACCTCTCTGGAGTGAGTGTGAGCGCGGAAAATGAGTCTTGAATTTTTCATTCTCCTTTAACTCAGCAGACATTCATCTTGAGGCAGGAAGCCAAACTGACCACTATTAAACTTAGGCTTGACCTTCTACAAAGAAGAAAATGCAGTGATAGCATTTGGCATTGAAGGTCACAACATCTTCTAATGGTAAGGACATGTATATGGCCAATCCCACAAGGGACACACACTGACCAGATGGGTGATCCCAACCCCTGGACATCTTTCAGTTCAAAAGGGCATAACTTTCACATCCTGCTGTGACAACATACTCTAATCTTGTAGAATGAGCACTTGATCCATCCAACATAAGAGAATTGTCAAGCTGTCCTCTGGAGGTACTTCAAATACTTCCAAAGCTTCACTTCTATTTAAAGGCATTTCACCAACCTTACCAATCTGGACAAAGGTCATCCTCTTCTTCCTGTTCAGAAGAGACTAAAGAGGATTGATTGGC
This sequence comes from Lithobates clamitans, assembly GCA_037952925.1. Classification (NCBI taxonomy): domain Eukaryota; kingdom Metazoa; phylum Chordata; class Amphibia; order Anura; family Ranidae; genus Lithobates; species Lithobates clamitans. Next base: position 492,892 of record JBBGZY010000160.1, read on the forward strand.
TTGAGAAGGCCCCAAATAGAAGACTGGACATTGCCAGAAAAGATGGCCCTTGCAGAAGATGAATTCAGCAATTCCTTTAGAGTGTCTTGACCATATGCTTAATTTTGACAACTTGGTCACCATCATCTTAATCACAGCCTGCCTGAACAAAGTAGGAATCACATATTCATTCACCCCTACTTGGGAAGAAGCTGACAAGGGTTAATTTGCCTTAGGAGGTTCTGAGACTACTCATTAGCAGCATATATGACTCCGTCACAGAGTGATTGAAAATGACTCCTTTAGAGTGTATTGATCACAGGCTGAGTGAATGTGACAACCTGTTAGGTGTCGTCACCCTTATTCTTGGTTGCTTGAACAAAGCAGAATTATGCAGCCATGTCCATCCGGAAATTCAGAAAATGTGCTGTTTCACCTGGTATGGCTAGACAGCTTCTCATTGCCAGAGCAGATAACCCTTTCAAAGGGTGAGCAGAAACCACTCCTTTGGAGTGTATTGACAATGTGTTTATTGAATGTGACATCCTATTTGGTGTCATCCTTATCCCTGGCTGCTTGAGCCAGTGAGATACACACTTCATGTCCATCCGAAAATTCGGAAAATGGGCTGTTTCAACTGGTATGGCTAGGCAGCTTTTCATTGCCAGAGCAGGTAACCCTTTCAAAGTGTGAGCAGAAAACACTCCTTTAGAGTGTATTGACAATGTATTTATTGTATGTGACATTCTATTAGGTGTCATCCTTATCCCTGGCTGCTTGAGCCAGTGGGATACATACTCATCCGTGTATTCCTCTTATGCCGCGTACACACACGATCGGAATTTCGGCCCGCAAAAGACCGATGAGAGTTTTTCGTCGGAAAATGCGACCGTGTGTATGCTCCATCGGTCTTTTGCTGGCGGAATTACAGCCAGCAAAAAATTGAGAGCATGCTCTCAATTTTTCGGTCGGGAAAAGTTCCTATCCGAAAATGCGATAGTCTGTTGCAAAAATCCCTACGCATGCTCGGAAACAATTCAAAGCATGCTCTGAAGCATTGAACTTCATTTTCTTGGCTCGTCGTAGTTATGTATGTCACCGCGTTCTTGACAGTCGTAATTTCAGCGAACTTTTGCGTGACCGTGTGTATGCAAGGCAAACTTGAGCGGAATCCCGTCGGAAAAGCCTCATCTCTGCTTTGCTTAAGCAAATTTCACACAGTCATGTTCCTCCACATCTTCCCCTTTGGAGAGTCTGAAGAGGCTGATTTGCCTCGGAAGGCTATTAGACTGGTCATTGCCAGAACATATAACCATATAAAAGCAAGACTCATACAGCCAAGTTCATCCACATCTTCTTTTTTGAAGAGCCTGAAGACGGCTATTTTGCTCTGAGACTGGTAATTACCAATACATAACCTTTCCACAGGGTTTTGCATGCCATTTAACAAACCAGCCCATAAAAATAATTAAATGTAGTAAAATAGTTTGCTTAATAAAAATTAACCTCTGCTAGAGGGAGACTGAAGCCTCCATCTACAGCCCTGATTCACCAGGCAGATCATGAGCTAAACCTTGCCTGCCAGGAATCAGGACATCAGGACAAAAAGTTTGTTCAGAACAGTGACAAAAGGGGTAGGAACTTTCAACAGAATTACAATAATATTCTGCAATGTACACAAACCAAGGAAATTGTAGACATCATAAACATGCTTCTCCCGATTTTTTTTTGTTCATGAAAAACTGGAGAGCACATATAAATATAAAAGAATATCCCGTATCTCAACAGGCCAAGGCTGGCTTCCACAGGTGACTCCTCTACCTTCTCTGGAAATGCTGGTCTTTTGAGGGGGTTGGCATAATGGCACAACAGTAAAGCAAACATGAGAAGCCACCAACAGGTTATTGCCATGTGTGAACAGACAAATGGGCTGATTTACAAAGCATTTGCGCCATGACCTGCAGTGCACGCCGATGCGCAAATGACATTTTCGTATTTACAAAGCATTTGCGCCGGTAACACAGCGCGATCCCCCATTTACTATTCTCTTCCCGTTGCACGGGAAGAGGTGATCGGTACGCCACTATAGACATGGCGCATGGCATCTTTAACTTCAAATTTAAACAAGCTGGAAGTGCCAATATTATGGGGGTGATGTGGGGTGATGTGAGGAAGTGTAGTACTAACTGTCCAAGTAACAATTATGGCCAAAATAGAATGAGAAAGTAACTTTCTCTGCACAAGCCGGTAGTGCTGGCAAATACATTTACAACTGCGGGAGGTGAATTTATGCACTGCGCATGCTCAAACGGCATTTGCGCTTGTTCAAATGCATTGGTTCACTGCGCCGGCAAAATCTTAGTAAATGTCAGGCAACGTAAATGCATTTGCATAGGTTGAACGGGCGCACCTCTAGACTTTTTTTTTTTTTTTAACGCTGGTTCACTTCGTGGCTATGATGAAATGTCGGTCCGGCAATACACATAAAAGTTCATTGATAAAAACAGCTTTAATAAAAAAAACAAAATTCAGAAAAAAAATGCGTGGGGTTAGCCCGAAATTCAATACCAGGCCCTTCAGGTCTGGTGTAGATATTAAGGGGAACCCCACGCCAAAAAAAAAAAATGGCGTGGGATCCCCCTAAAAATCCATACCAGGCCCTTCAGGTCTGGTATGGATTTTAAGGTGAACCCCGTGCCAAAATTATAAAAAAAAAAATAGCGTGGGGTCCCCCTAAAAACCTATACCAGACCCTTATCCGAGCATGCAATCTGGCAGGCCACAGGAAAAGAGGGGGGACGAGAGAGCGCCCCCTCCTGAACCATACCAGGCCACATGCCCTCAACTATGGGAGGGTGCTTTGGGGTAGCGGCCCCCCAAAGCACCTTGTCCCCATGTTGATGAGGACAAGGGCCTCATCCCCACAACCCTTAGCAGGTGGTTGTGGGGGTCTGCAGGCGGGGGGGCTTATCAGAATCTGGAAGCCCCCTTTAACAAGGGGACCCCCAGATCCCGCCCCCCCTGTGTGAAATGGTAAGGGCCTACCATTTCACAAAAAAACTGTCAAAAATGTTAAAAATGAGGAGACAGTTTTTGACAATTCCTTTATTTAAAGCCTTCTTCTTTCCATCTTCTTCGGTTTCTTCCTCCATCTTCTTCTTCCTCTGCTTCTTCCTCCGATCCTCGGCTTCTTGCTCCGGTGTTCTCGTCCGGCATCTTCCTCCGTGGCGTCTTCTTCCTTGGGCCGCTCCGCATCCATGATGGGAGGCTCCCGCTGTGTGACACTTCTCGTCTTCTGACACCTCTTAAATAACGAAGGGCGGGGCCCCCCGGGGACTCCGCTCCCCTCTGACATCACGGGGAAAGCCATAGGGGAAGTGGGGAAGTCCCCGTGTGTCAGAGGGGGCGGGGCCACCCGGTGACACCCCCTCTGAAGCACGGTTCCGTTATATAAGTGTCAGAAGATGAGAAACGTCACACAACGGGAGCCTCCCATCATGGATGCGGAGCGGCCCAAGGAAGACGACGCCACGGAGGAAGATGCCGAATGAGAACACCGGAGCAAGAAGCCGAGGATCGGAGGAAGAAGCAGAGGAAGATGGAGGAAGAAACGGAAGGATGAAGGAAGGAAGAAGGAAGAAGACCTGAAGAAGATGGAAAGAAGAAGGCTTTAAATAAAGGAATTGTCAAAAACTGATTCTTGTCATTTTTAACATTTTTGACACTTTTTTGTGAAATGGTAGGGGTACCTCCTTACCATTTCACACAGGGGGGGCCCGAGATCTGGGGTCCCCTTGTTAAAGGGGGCTTCCAGATTCCGATAAGCCCCCCACCTGCAGACACCCACAACCACCGGGCAAGGGTTGTGGGGATGAGGACCTTGTCCTCCTCAACATGGGGACAAGGTGCTTTGTCCCCCCCCCTCTTTTCCTGCGGCCTGCCAGGTTGCGTGCTCAGATAAGGGTCTGGTATGGGTTTTTAGGGGGACCCCCTGCCATTTTTTTTTTAAATTTGGTTTGGGGTTCCCTTAAAATCCATACTAGACCTGAAGGGCCTGGTATTGATCTTGAGGGGGACCCCCACGCCATTTTTTTTATTTTAGCACGGGGTTCCCCTTAATATCCATACCAGACCTGAAGGGCCTGGTATGAAATTTCGGGGGAACCCCACACATTTTTTTTTCTTAATTTTGTTTTTTTTTCTTAATGCTGTTTTTATAAATGAACCTTTAGGTGTATTGCCGGACCGACATTTCTACTTTCAATATGTTTTTATTTTCAATTAGTACATACATATAATGCAATATCATATCCATAGGCTTAGGAGGGAGTGCCTCCTAGAACATGAAACATAAATGTTACAAATAAAAACAATTTTCAGTAATAATCTCAGCCTTATTGGTGCATGGGGAGGCCAACTAATGAACTAGAAAGTCCCAAATACTAGTATATATCAATCTCCAGGCTCTGCCCCTAAAACATTAGGGGTCCTTTCCCTACCCCCGGCACCCCTGACGGGATCTGACTGTGCCGAACATGGAAATTCCCCCTCTACTCCTCTGCCCATATGGACTGAGCATACAGGAATGATAAGGTGATTGTGATTCCCCCTGAGCGAGGGAGACTACCATACGGTAGCTTCAAAATGATGTATCACCATTTAGCTATCTGATATGAAAGAATGGAGGAAATAAAGAGAAAAAGAGTAAGAAGGGGAGGGGTGGGAAAGGGGGACCTCATGATCGATGAGGAGATAGGGGTATTTCTTCTGTGTGCCTCTTGCATAGCTATTAGATAGATTTGACTAAGGATGGTTTAGGAGTGGTGTCGTACCTGAACACCCGGTATGAGGGAAGTTCCCATATATTGGGCCCAAGACTCCCATATTTTTTGAAATTTCGGGGAGGTGTCTGTCAGAATGCTGGTAAGTTTTTCTTGGGCCATAATCCATGAAATCTTCCTTTTGACTGTATGTATTGCAGGTTTTGGCTGTTTCCAGGCTTTGGCAATTGTGATTTTTGTACCCAGTAATATAAAGTGCATCAGTGTTTGGGATACCTTGAATAGGTTTGGGATGCATGCATTTAGAAGTGCCACCTCTGGGGACCTGGGGACCTGGCAAGCCGTCACCTTGTTAATCATAAAGAAAACTTTTCTCCAGAAAGTGTGGATTTTGAGGCATTCCCACCAAATGTGGGCCATTGTGCCCAGGTGTTGGCATCCTCTGAAGCACAATGGGCTTGCTGAGGGGTAAATGACTGCTAGCCTGGCAGGGGTCAGGTACCATCTGGTTATCAGTTTGACGCTTGCCTCCATGAGGGACATATTTTGGATCCCTTTAAAGGATCTGGTTAGTGCCGCTTGCCAAGTCTCCAGGTCCCTGCTGCATTGGAAGTCAGCCTCCCAGGCCTTCATGTATGGGGTTTTGTCCATCGGGCGAGTGAGGGCTGAATATATCACAGAGATACCCCCCTCTGCTCCATGGCTTGACCGCACCACAATTCATATGCTGTGAATTTGGGGGGAAGAGGTTTTTCCTTCCAGATAGTGTGTAGAAAATTGGTGATTTGGTAGAAACGGAATCATTCAGATTCCGGGAGATCCAGGTTTTTGATACAGAATCTGAGAGTGATTGATCCAGTGGAGGTGAAGAAGTGCCCTATCCGGTATAGCCCTTTGTCTAGCCACCATTTAAATGCTGAGATATCTAGTCCGGGTGCAAAATCAGTGTTGTGAAATAGATGTGCTAGAGGACGTCCCTTGGAGACTAGAGCTGGGGAGAGCCGGAGGGAATCCCATAGGGCACAGGAGTGGGATAAAGTGGGTGAGAGGATGGGAGGCCTGAATGTAGTCGGGCACCAAAGTATATGATCTAACGTGTGGTTGGGGATAGCTTGTCGTTCTATATTTACCCAGTCAGGTTTTTCATATCTGGAATAAATCGTGGACAATTGGGCTAGTCTAGCAGCTAAGTAATATTTATGTAAATTTGGGAGACCTAGCCCTCCTTTGCGTCTGTGTATGAATAGGGTGTTCTGAGGGATGCGATATCCCTTTTTACCCCAGATATATTTGAGTATTTTACTCTGTAAAGATCGTAAGTGGTCTTTCCTGATTGGTATAGGGAGGGAGCGAAAGAAGTAGAGAAGTCTGGGTAGTAGGGTCATTTTGATGGAGTTGATCCGGCCCAGCCATGATAGCTTGTGTTTTGACCATTGATTAAGATCTGCCTCCAGTTTTCTGAAGAGTGAGGGATAATTTTGTGTGTACAGAGTTTCTATTTTGGCCGTCAATGTGATACCTAGGTAGCGAATGGATGTGTCGCTCCATTTGAATTTGAAGGACTGTTGTAATGGGGATACTGTGTGGAGAGGTAAAGAAAAGTTAAGGGCTTGGGATTTAGAGAAGTTAACTTCAAGTCCAGAGATTTTGGCAAATTTCTGTAACACTGAGTAGAGATTGAGGAGTGTAGTGAGGGGGAAGTCAGGAAAAGGAGGATGTCGTCGGCAAATAGCCCGCATTTGTGCATCTGGTCCCCACAGGTCACCCCTTTAATGTCAGGATTATGTCGAACAGCGATCGCCAGTGTTTCTATAGCTATTGCGAATATAAGAGGAGATAACGGGCACCCTTTCCTGGTGCCTCTCATAATGTCTATTGGTTTGGAGTAATGTCCCTGTAGGTGTATCTGGGCCTTCGGTTGTGAGTAGAGCGCATGCAGAAGGCCAAGGAATCGATCACCGAAGCCCCATCTCTCCAATAGTGTGAAAATGTAGGGCCAGGAGACCGTATCATAGGCCTTCTGCAGGTCTAAGGATAAAAGATATCCTGCTTGGTTTGGTCCCCCTTCCCAGTTAGTTTGTAGGATCGAGGTAATATCTATTACCCGCCGTATTTGGTCAGGGCCCTGTCTTCCGGGTATAAATCCTACCTGATCCTTATGGATATACTGACTGATGAAGGATGACAACCTGTTAGCCATTATTTTGGTGAGTACTTTTAAGTCATTGTTTATGAGGGATATTGGCCTGTAGTTGCTAACGTCCTCGTGATTTTTGTCAGGCTTGGGAATGACTGTGATTAAAGCCGTATTAAGGTGAGTGTCTAGGGGGTCTCCATTAGCCTTGGAGTTAAAAAAGGAGGTCAGGTGAGGTGCTAGAATGCTTGCAAAGGACTTATAGTAGGGTATGGATAGACCATCAGGTCTCGGGGCAGACCCCTTTCTAAGATCCTTGATGACCCCCAAAACCTCCTCTTCCGTGATGGGTGATTCCATCCTTTGTTTGTGAACGTCGTTTAGGGAGGGGATGGGAAGACCCTCCAGGAACTTAGTGATTAAGTCAGCGGTGGAGGTAGCTGGTTGGCTATACAATTTAGAGTAAAAACCTTAAAAAGCTTCCAGGATCTTGGATGGATTACTCGTGGGGGGTTGGCCATTTATCCTGAGCTTGGGCATTGTGTGAATCTTAATGGGAGGAGATAGTTTTGTTGCTAATAGGGGACCTATTTTGTCAGCCTGTGTGTAGAATTTATGTCCGTTCCAGCGAATGGCCTTTTCGGCCTTGGCTGTGAGTGCTAGGTTGAGATCTAATCTGGCTTTGTCAATGAGCGTGGAAGGGGTCCTGGATGGATCTTTTTTGTGTGAAGCCTTGAGTTTGGTATATTCTCTGTCTAACCGAATTATGTCGGCCCTTCATTCTCGTTTGATCTGTGTGGAGATCTGAATGAGCTTACCCCTTATGAAAGCTTTATGTGCCGCCCAGAGCATTTCCTGGGAGGTTTCCTCTGTTTTATTGAGTGCAAAGTACTCTTGCAGTGCTGTTTCAAGTTCTGTAACTCTGATGGGATCAGATAGTAATGACTCATTGAGTCTCCAATGTCCCCTAGATCCACCCACTCCTCTTTTGAGTGTTATGGTGACAATGGAGTGATCCGAAAGGGCCGATTCCCTGATTTGGGCTTTGTGTATTAATGGGAGTAGGGAGGACGGGGTCAGGATGTGGTCAATCCTCGCATAAGTGCTGTGAGGGGATGAATAGTGGGTGAAGTCCTGCTTGGTGGGATTACGTTCCCTCCAAGTGTCAGCCAAACCGTGAGCATGAATCGTCTTTGCGATTCTTAGACTTTCTTTGGTGGGACGTGTTAGTTGCGACTGCGGGGGTTTAGATTTGTCCAACCCTGATCGAATGCTGCATTTGAATCTCCACCGAAGACGACCGTCCCTTCCAGTTTCTGAGTGAGGGTGCCCAAAAATTTGAAAACTCTGAAAACTCAGAAACAGGTGCCCGGTTGCCTAGCGTACCTAAGGATATAGGCACGAGGGACCCCCCACAGTTGGGGGAATTATTACTCTGGTCCCTGCTTCACAACCGGGATGTGTAAGATGAAATCCAAATATCACTGGCTTCAAGTTGGGTTGTTGTCTTTGGCCTTCTTAGCTTTTCCTGTAGACCACAAGGGAGATTGAGGGCTGGTGGGGGTCGGTCGTTTGTTAGAGTTGACACCGGCATTGGTTGTGTCCATTTCAGCTTCCTGGGAGATGATTTTCAGGTGTAAGAGAAGTTTCTCTCCTTCTGGGAGGGAGGAGAAAGCGTATTGTTTCCCCTTAACGAAGAACATAACCGCGAACGGGAAGGCCCACCTGTATTTTATGTCTCTTTGGGTGAGAGCGAGAAGCAGAGGTTTCAATAATCTCCTCCTCTGGATCGTGGAGGGTGAGAGATCCGCAAAGATCTGCACTTGGTGACCCATGCACATCACTGTGTGAGTGGACCTGGCCTATCTCATCACTTCCTTTTTCACTGTGTAATGGTGAGGCTTGGCAATGACATCTCTTGGGGTACCATCTTTTCTGGTGGGCCCCAGGGCTCTGTGGGCCCTGTCCAGCTCTAAGCGGTGAGAGGGTATGTTGGGGATCAGTTGTTTAATCAGGTCCTGCACTGCTTCTGGAACATTTTGAATAGTTTCTGGTAGGCCACGAATTCTGATATTGTATTGTCTTGACCTATTCTCAAGTTCGTCGATACGAGCCATGGCTAGATCGAGTTGATCTTGCACGGTGCAGATGTGCTGAGAAATTTCGTTAGTAATAGCTATAGTTTCCTCCATTTTGTGTTCGATCGTGTCGAAAACAGGCTCCTAAATTGATAAAGTCAGCCTTGAGATCCCCTGTAATTTTAGCAGCCGTTTGTGCCAGCCCTTTGCCCAGTAGTTCAGAAAATCTGTGGAAGAGGCTGTCCATGTAAAAGGCAGGGTCTCTGGCTGGGGTGTCCTGAGGAGGATAGCCTGTGTGCCCCGTGGTAGATCCCATGGGAGACATAGAGTAGTCATTTAGAGAGCGGTCTAATAGGGATTCTGTGGAAGCTGGGGAGGGGGTGAGGATAGGTGGATATCCTGTTTGCCTTCCTGGTGTGAGGTGAAGGGGCATGTGGGGTTGCTCTGACCTGTAGTCTGCCTGTCCTGTGGAGCAGAGATCCTGTGTCTGTGGCTGTGCCTGTGTTGTGGCGGCCATCTTGGATGTCCCAGCCGTTTCTGCTCTGTCTAATTGCGGCCACAGGTTCCATTTTACCGGAGCCCCGATCATATGGGGGTGTAGCTGGGACTGTGTAGGATGCCTCCCTCTGTTTTGGGGTCTGTCTGAGCGCTGAGGAAAGTGCTGCGGGCGCCGTTGTCTCGTGAGGGAGCAGAGCTCTAGGCCATTTTGCAAGCCCCGCGCATGCGCCCGACATTTCATTATAGCCGCGAATAGTTTTAAATAACTTTTATTCCTTAAGGGCCAGTTCACACCACATGCAGTCCAGTGCGTTTTTTTCTGCATCAAAAACGCATGGAAAGTAGGTTATATGGTTTTCAATGGCATAGTTCACACCAGTGCTTGCAGTTTCAGTGCGTTTCCAGTTCCCGAAAAAAAAGGAGAACATGCTGCATTTTTTATGCACTGGACTGTACTGGAACGCTGTAAAATGCATAAAAAACGCACTGGAACACACCTAAATGCACCAAAAATGCACTTGTAACACACTTGTCCTTATTTAAGGTTAAGAAAAAAGGGGGGGGGGAAGCACTGGACTGCATCAAAAATGCACCAAAAATGCACTGGACTGGATCAAAAACGTGCATGCAGAAAAGCACCTGGAACGCATCCGGACTGCGTTTCTATGTTGTGATCTGGCCCTTAGGGCCCTTAGGGCCAGTTCACACCATAGAAACACAGTCCGGACGCGTTCCAGGTGCTTTTCTGCATGCGCTTTTTTGATGCGTTCCAGTGCATTTTTGGTGCGTTTTTGATGCAGTCCAGTGCTTTTTTTCCCCCCTCTTTTTTCTTTACCTTAAATAAGGACAAGTGTGTTACAGTGCATTTTTGATGCGTTTTACAGCTTTCCAGTACAGTCCAGTGCAGAAAAAATGTAGCATGTTCTACTTTTTTTTCTGGAACTGGAACGCACTGGAACTGCAAGCAATGGTGTGAACTATGCCATTGAAAACCATATAACCGACTTTCCATGCATTTTTGATGCATAAAATATGCACTGGACTGCATTGGTGTGAACTGGCCCTTAAGCAATTTGGCATATTTAAAGGCATTTCTCCTTGTTTCGTTTTTGGGGTTGTCCAATTGGTGACATTGATATATGTCCCTTAGGGTGGGACCTGGGCCCCATACCCATTTTAAGGCCAATAACTAGAAGATAAGCCAGCCAAGTGGGGGCTAGTAAAATTGCCAAGTCAGTTCCCTTAGACTGCAATGGTATTTGTTGTATAACTTTTGCACATGTTAGGCTCTTTAGTTTCCCCCCTGGACTGGGGGGCATTCTTTTCTTTGCTCTGAAAAGGTGTGTGTGTGTGTGTGTGTGTGGTCCAGCATGCCCCGGGACTGTGCCGTCATAATGGGCGGGGGTCACCCGGTGACATCACACGGTGACCACGCCCCATGCCTATATAAGTCGCCGCACACCTTGGAGAGGAGAGGGCTCCCGGATTCTTATAAGCCACCCGCCCACAGACCCTGACAATCAACAGCCAAGGTTGTCGGGAAGAGGCCCTTGTCCTCATCAACATGGGGACAAGGTGCTTTGGGTTGGGGGGGCCGCAGCCTGCCTCCCTTCCCCAAAGCACCCATCCCCCATGTTGAGGGCATGCGGCCTGGTATGGTTCAGGAGGGGGGGTGCTCGCTCGTCTCCACCCCCTTTCCTGATCGGCCGGGCTGCGTGCTCGGATAAGGGTCTGGTATGGATTTTGGGGGACCCCCATGCCGTTTTTTCGGCGTAGGGGGTTCCCCTTAGAATCCATACCAGACCAAAGGGCCTGGCATGCACCCGGAGGGGGAACCCATGCCGGTTTTTCTCACACTGCTTTAATAGGAAGATGTGTTTTTCCTATTGCAGCGAGCGCGAGACGTACCTCGCCGAGAATCAGCGCGATCCCATCGCGCTGGAAACATTCTCACATGTAGGTACTCCTGTGTGCGCGCCGGTTCACACGCTGAATTAAGGATCTATCCAGCGCACCAATTAAGGTCTGAACCAGTGCAGTGCATTCATCTTAGTAAATGACCCCCAAAGTGTTACTTTGTGTACCTATTATGCAAAGTACTCCCTGTGGAGGAGCTCATGCTATGCATAGAGGCTGCAGGGAGCAAGGCACCACAATACCCAGCAATGCAGCATTCATTTGGATACAAAGCATTTTTCAAATTTAGCTCACCCATCCTCCGTCATCCAGCCATACACACCAGCACAGTGCGGGTGTGGGTGCGCGTGCATAGGGGAGACTCTGCCAACACCGCTGCCCATAGGTCATTTAGCCGAGACACCAGGGACTGCGTCCAGTCTAATCCACACATGGACGGACAGACGACTAGGTTGTAGGTGGGCTCAAATTTATATGTGTTAAGTCCTGAAGGCATGGGCGGGGGCTATGCCCAGCTGTGCTGACATGGAGCCGTCAGGAAATTCTGTTTCCATTGATCATGCAGATATTCACAGTGTAAATCCTGGGTCACCTCGGCATGTAATGTGAATTAACTTATCCCTTTATAATGAGTTTATGTGCATATGCAGCCTTGCTCGAGTGGGTCTTCTTCTGTGGGGTCACATATGTGCGCACCTGTGTTTGGGCTGGAAGCTGTCACCAACAGCACTGGGTCTCACACTAATAAACGAGAGCCTGGAAGACTGGCTCTCAATTACATGATCACTGTGATAGACAATCACAGGCTCAGTAACTGTATTCTTTCTCCTATTGAACAGAGAATAGCATAGAGAGTGGCTCTCCTGCACCAGGTCATGTATCTGGCACTTCCAGGTAGGGGCACGTGTGCCGCTTGTGCTGTGATTAGTCATTGGCCAATGGATGTCTGCTAGCACCCACTGATTGAGGAGGAGAAAGAAAGAACAGTGCTCTGCTTTTGTAAACAAGACAGAGCTCTGTCCTGTCAGCGGGGATGTGCTGGATTTTGTTTCCCTGCAGAGCAGGGAATAAAATCCAGCACATTTCTTAGTAAAATCACCACATAGTAAACACAAAAACACTGGTTGGGCACCCATTTAACCGTTTGATCGCCCTAGATGTTTAACCCCTTTTCAGCCAGTGTCATTAGTACAATGACTGTGAATATTTTTAGCACTGATCACTGTATTAGTGTCATTGGTTCCCGCAAAGTGTCAAAAGTGTCAGTTAGTGTCAGATTGTACCCGCCATATCACAGTCCCACTATAAGTCGCTGGTCGCCGCCATTTCTAGTAAAAAAAAATAAATAAAATCCATTATATATACAATAGTTTGTAGACACTTTAACGTTTTCACAAACCAATCAATATAGGCTTATTGAGATTTTTTTTTTTAACAAAAATATGTAGCAGAATACATTTGGTCTAAATTTACGAAGAAATTAGATTTTTTACATTTTTTTTTATTGGATATGTTTTAAAGCAGAAGGTAAAAAATATAGATTTTTTTTTTTAATTGTTGGTCTTTCTTTGTTTATAGCGCAAAAAAAAAAAACAGTGGTGATCAAATACCACCTAAAGAAAGCTCTATTTGTGGGGAAAAAAGGACATAAATTTCATTTGTGTACAGTGTTAGATGACCATGCAATTTTCAGTTAAAGTAACACAGGGCCGTATAGCAAAAAATGGCCTGGTCATAAAGGGGGGTAAATCTTCCGGAGGTCAAGTGGTTATTATGTGTTTCTGCCTCTTCTCACCTTTGTTTGGTTTGAGAAAACCCCTAGGTATATAAGGATTCCTCCTGCTCGGTGATCACTGAAGCATTGTATATTGTCTGTATCTGACCCTTGTTCCAGTGTTCTGTGATTATGCTGTTCTGATCACTGCCCCGGCATATCCACTGGTTCCTGTTGTTTTCCTAGCCATAAGACTATTTTGATCTGCTGCCTGTCTTGATCTTCTGCCTGTTTTACAACTCTGCCTGAAAGCACTCCCAAATCATTTGATAAAAGGCTTTTTTACTTGTTTGAACTTTAAGCAAGCGAGTTAAGCAAGTGAGTGTAAAGCTCAATTCCAGGATCAACTCTTCTATCCCAATGTTCCCTTCCCTTGCCCTGCTGTATCTTGCTTTTATGTTATATTTAAATTTCTCTGAAGTCTTTTAGATTGGTCACACGACAGGTTCCACTTCCATTTTGGATCTGCTCTAGGTGGTGGTGGATCTCAATGATGCCGAGAGCGATGTTGATGTGATTAAAGATGAATAGATAACTGCACTATCAGCCAAAATGACAGAGAAACGCAGTTCACATTATATTCTGATATGTAATATATACAATGTAAATTCTGATGTGATGATGAATGATGTTAGAATCACAGCTATAGCTGCTTTTTATTTTCCATCACTGCTAGAAGACCATTTAAAAGAAAAAAAAAATCCTTGAGTTGGGCTTTCGGCTAGTACACAAGAAAAATTAGTGCTAGGAAATGGTATCCTAATGCTTACGTTTTGCTTTTTTCAGCCACAGTAAAATTATAGCTATTTAAGTTTTTCAAGTTGCATGCAAAAAGATTTTGGCATTGATCATGTTTCAAATTGATACCTCTTTAATGAATCAAGCGATCTTAGGGTAATACTGTCCATTTTATGCAAAGGAGCTTATTTATGAAGACTACAGAAAAAACATGAATTTTTTTTTCAGTAGCAAACAGTCAGGTTTTTTTTATACCGGTAATTGAAACTGTTAGAAGGGCTGATCTTAGACATGCTGCAGCTGCTGTTCCTCCTGTCTCTTCCCCTGCAGCTCCTGCAGTCACTGCTCAGCCATTTTATTTTAAATGCTTGTGCTAGTGTTGTTCTTCCTGGCTCCTGTACCAATGCCTTGCCTTTTCTTGGATTATTACTGTTGCTTGACCCCTTACCTAGCATTTGCCCAGATATGGACTATTCTACTTATTGCAACCTGAACTGACCTTTCGCCTGGATACAGTTAATGCTACTGATTTCCTCCTACCTTGACCCTTGCCTAGATAATTGATATGCTATGATCCCCCTTGCTTGGATAACAGACTCTGCTTCTGCCTGCTGCTAGCCAGTTCTGACCAGTGCAAAATTGGTGTCCAGCCAGACACTAGTCATAGTCACTCTTAGCACAGGGTTGCCACGGCTGCCTTGAGCCTTTCCACATCGTGAAGCTATCTGTCAGACATAGTATGTGAACTCTTGCTCTCTAAGGATAGCTAGGGAACCTTTCGGGTCCTGTGAATATAGCATTGCAGCATGCTAGCCATAAGGAAAAGGTGGCTACTATAAGTGAAAGCCAGGACACAAACCAGTAAACCTTGCAGTGACTAGGGATGGGCGAACGGTTTGGCATAAGTTTGGACCAAACTTTGCTTGTTCAGATGTTTGGCGAACAACGAACATTATGTGGGACACAGGATACAAACATGAAAAACCAAAAGTGCTAATTTTAAAGGCTTATATGCAAGTTAATGTCATAAAAAGTGTTTGAGGACCTGGGTACATATATCAATGCAAAAAAAAGTTTTAAAAACTGACGTTTTTTAGGGGAGGTGATATTAATAATGCTTAAAGTGAAGCAATAAAAATGAAATACTCCTTTTGCCGCCCGCCATATAGCAGAATGATGGCGGCAAAGTGGTTTCAACACCCTGACTGGGCGTCATATGACGTCCTCAGGATATGAAGCTGCTGCGTGCCCCCCGGGGGTGCGCATCACGGCAATCCTTGCTGCGGTGTGTCAGTCTGACACCCCGCAACACCGATCTAGGTAAAGAGTCTCTGACAGAGACTCTTTACCACGTGATCATCCATGTCCAATCACGGCTGATCACGATGTAAATAGGAAGAGCCGGTGATCGGCTTTTCCTCACTCACGTCTGACAGACGCGAGTAGAGGAGAGCCGATCGGCTGCTCTCCTGACAGGGGGGGGGGTTCCCCTCGGATCCCGCCCAGGACCACCATCATGCTGCCCAGGACCATCAGGATGGCCACCACACTGGACCACCAGGTATGCCCCCCTAGATCCCCAGGGAAATACTTATCTGTGCCCAGGCAGCTGCCAATCAATGCCCAGGCAGCTGCCAATCAGTGCCCACTCACAATGCCTACCACTGCCAGTGCCACCAGGGATGCCTATCAGTGCTGCGTATCAGTACCCATCAGTGCCATGTATCAATGCCCATCAGTGCTGCCTATCAGTGCCCAGAAGTGCCACCTATCAGTGCCCATCAGTGCCCAGCAGTGCCGCCTATCATTGCCACCCATAAGAACCCATCTTTGCAGCCTTTCAGTGCCCATCAGTGTCGCCTATCAGTACCCATGAGTGCCCACCAGTGCCACCCATGAGTGCCAATCAGTGCCGCCTATCAATGCCAATCAGTGCTGCATATCAGTGCCAACCATCAGTGCCGACTACCAGTGCCCATCAGTGCCGCATATCAGTGCCCATCATCAGTGACCATCAGTGCCCGCTCATTGGTGCCACCTCATCGGTGCCACCTTATCAGTGCCTGTCAGTGCCGCCTTATCAGTGCCCATCAGTGAAAGAGAAAACTTACTTATTTACAAGTTTATAACAGAAACAAAAGCAAAACTTTTATTTTTTTCAAAATTTACGGTCTTTTTTTATTTGTTTAGCAAAAAATTAAAACCACAGAGGTGATCAAATACCACCAAATGAAAGCTCTATTTGTGGGAACAAAATGATAAAAATTTAGTTTGGGTACAGTGATGGATGACCGCGCAATTGTCATTCAAACTGCGACAGCACTGAAAGCTGAAAATTAGTCTGGGCAGGAAGGTATATAAGTGCCCTCTATTGAAGTGGTTAAATATCATGCCTGGGGGGTGTCTACAGTATGCCTGTAAAGTGGGACAGTTTTCCCGTGTTTAGAACAGTACCACAGCAAAATGACATTTCTAAAGGAAAAAAAGTCATTTAAAACTGATAGTGGCTGTAATGAATTGTCGGGTCTTGGCAATATGGATAAAACTCATTGAAAAAAACAGCATGGGTCCCCCCCAGTCCATTAGCACGGATTCCGATAAGCCCCATGCCCGCATACCCCCACAACCACCAGGCAAGGGTTGTGGGGATGAGGCCCTTGTCCCCATCAGCATGGGGACAAGGTGCTTTGGGGGGCTACTCCAAAGCACTGTCCCCATGTTGAAGGCATGTGGCCTGGTATGGTTCAAGAGGAGGCGCGCTTTCTCATCCCCCCTCTTTTCCTGTGGCCTGTCAGGTTGCGTGCTCGGATAAGGGTCTGGTATGGATTTTGGGGGGACCCCTACGCCATTTTTTTTCAATTTGGCGCAGGGTTCCCCTTAATATCAATACCAGACCTGAAGGGCCTGGTATGGATTTTGGGGGGACCCCCACGCAATTTTTTAAAAAAATTTTGGTTCGGGGTTCCCCTTAATATTCATACCAGACTCAAAGGGTCTGGTAATGGACTGGGGGGGGGACCCATGCCATTTTTTTCAATGAGTTTTATCTATATTGCTGAGACCCGACAATACATTCGAGCCGCAATCAGTTTTAAATTACTTTTTATCCTTTAGAAATGTAATTTTGCTGTGGTACTGTTCTAAAAACGGGAAACTTACCCCACTTTACAGGCATACTATAGACACCCCCAGGCACAATATTTAAAGGAATATTTCATTTTTATTGTTTCACTTTAAGCATTATTAAAATCACTGCTAATGAAAAAACGGCTATTTTTAAAACTTTTTTTTGTATTGATACATGTCCCCTGGGACAGGACTCGGGTCCCCAAACACTTTTTATGACAATAACTTGCATATAAGCCTTTAAAATTAGCACTTTTGATTTTTCATGTCCATGTCCCACAGACTTTAACGGTGTTCATGTGTTCGACCAAATTTTTTGCTCGTTCACAAGTTCTGGTGCGAACCAAACCTGGGGGGTGTTCGGCTCATCCTTAGCAGTGACAAACACGCATTCTGATTTGTTTCTATGATCTAGATAGATAACTTTTTCTATGAATTTTCTTTTCTCCAGTTAAATGAGTCCCAGTAAGTGGTATCGATGCTTGATGAAATGGGCCCATAACTTCTGTTTATGGCTTATAAATGGTCATTATTACAATGCAACTGTAACATATTATTACCATTTTAAGTATAAGAATAGATAATCAACTAAAACATCAAAGTTTATATGAAAATTTAGAATTTTCCAATGCTGGGTACATCCACGCAAGCCATTCCATGTACATGTCATATTTGCTATCCTTGGCAATTGATCACTATTGAGCAAGGTTTATGACTGGGTTATAAACATAATAGAAATTAACTGGTAAAGCTGTTTCTTGGAATTGGTTTTAATATCATTGTTGAGTAATATCTATTCTAGTTATTTTTTTTTTTTGTTTACAAACTTTTTTTAGTAAGGTATAACATAAAAACAGGGTGTACTGGGCTGGCACCGAGAGGACAATAAGTACATTTGTGAGGTAGGATAAAACAGCATATATGTACATCTCTCATGTTGCCTTTGAACAGAATAATGAAATAAGCAGTGAACCCAATAATTGGGGAGGAAAAGAAAAATGAAAAAGAACAGAGAAAATTAGAAACTATGATATTCAAACAACACAAATGTAGGGGTTGTAATACCATTCTACCAGATTACAGATTACAGCAGCGTAATGTGTCCATAAAGGTGAGTATCATACATATCTACTGAGCAAGTTATTTCAGGAGACTTCAGTCTATCTGGGCATCAGGAGTTGGGACCAAGGGATCCTCAAGTCCTGTGCTAAGCAGGTGAGATGTCCAAATGCCCCATTTGCGATAAAAGATGTGCATGGAGACCAGGAGAGTATGATGCACCCTTTCCATCAATCTAATGGACTCCATGCGTAGAAGCACTTGCGACCATGACACAGAGGGGCGTTTCCAATTCAGTGCGACAGCCCATTGAATAGCACTAAAGAGTGTGTGAGCTAGCTTTGTTGTGGGGGGGGGGGACTCCTGGGACTTCTGCAAACATAATGCACATTTGGTAAGTCAGGGTAACTGGTGCACCAGTTAGCTGGACTATCAGTGAGGCAGTTTTATGCCAAATGGGTCCTAATAGTTTGCAAGTCCAGAATGTGTGTAGGAGCAAACCCCTGTCTAAAATATGTGTCAGGAACCAATGGGTATATCCTGTGTAGGCAGTCCGGGGTATAGTACCAGCTGGTATGTAGTTTGAGGACCGTTTCCTTAATGGATACAGAGCGTGTGCATGTTGTTAATCATGTCTTGCCAGTAGGGATGAGCCGAACATCCCCCTGTTCGGTTTGCACCAGAACTTGCAAACAGGCAAAAAATTTGCTCGAACACGCGAACACCGTTAAAGTCTATGGGACACGAACATGAATAATCAAAAGTGCTAATTTTAAAGGCTTATATGCAAGTTATTGTCATAAAAAGTGTTTGGGGACCTGGGTCCTGCCCCAGGGAACATGTATCAATGCAAAAAAAGTTTTAAAAACGTTAGTTTTTTGGGAGCAGTGATTTTAATAATGCTTAAAGTGAAACAATAAAAGTGTAATATTCCTTTAAATTTCATACCTGGGGGGTGTCTATAGTATGCCTGTAAAGGGGCAAAAAAGGATTTAAATAAAGGAAGGAAGCATTTAAATAAAGGAATTGTCAAAAACTGTCTTGTCATTTTTAACATTTTTGACAGTTTTTTTGTGAAATGGTAGGGGTACTTTTGTACCCTCTTACCATTTCACACAGAGGGGAGGGCCGGGATCTGGGGGCCCCTTGTTAAAGGGAGCTTCCAGATTCTGATAAGCCCCCCGCGCGCTCTCTCGTCCTTCCTCTTTTTTTGCGGCCTGACCCTCAGATAAGGGTCTGGTATGGATTTTTGGGGGGACCCCACGCCAATTTATTTTTTAATTTTGGCACGGGGTTCCCCTTAAAATCCATACCAGACCTGAAGGGCCTGGTATAGAATTTAGGGGGACCCCCACGTCATTTTTTTTTAAATTTTGGTTCGGGGTTCTCCTGTGGGGAATTTCCATGCTGTTTTTATCAATGAACTTTTATGTGTATTGTCGGACCGGCAATTCATTAATAGTCACGAGTAGTTTTAAATGACTTTTTTTCCTTTGGAATGTCATTTTGCTGTCAGACTGTTCTAAACACGGGAAACATGCGCCCCTTTACAGACATACTATAGACACCCCAGGTATGAAATTTAAAGGAATATTACACTTTTATTGTTTCACTTTAAGCATTATTAAAATCACTGCTCCCAAAAAAAGAGCCGCTTTTAAAACTTTTTTTTGCATTGATCCATGTCCCCTGGGGCAGGACCCAGGTCCCCAAACACTTTTTATGACAATACCATGCATATAAGCCTTTAAAATTAGCACTTTTGATTTCTCCCATAGACTTTTAATGGATGTTCTGCGACTTTCGAATTTGCCGCGAACACCCCAAATTGTTCGCTGTTCAGCGAACAACCGATGTTCGAGTCGAACATGAGTTCGACTCGAACTCGAAGCTCATCCCTACTTGCCAGTCTTCCTCTGAAAATTCCTGAGCTCTCATAGCCTCCCATCCCACCATTGCTACAGATTTTAGAGTGGTATTGTAGTCATTGAGGTATCGGTATAGAGTTGAGATAGTCCCCCTATCCCTGGAGGCCTCTCCACACAGATATTCAAATGGTGATTTTGTCAATTCCACTCCGCCAACCAAGGCAGTGGAGTAAAAGTGTCTTATCTGTAAGTAGTGGTAAAAATCCAATCTACTAAGGGCAAAGGTCTGCTGTAAATGTGCAAATGAGCAAAAGGATGTGCCCTGTAACAGAGATTCTGAGGTCAGTAGGCTTGATCCCCGCCGGCCATGCGCAGTCTCACGCACGAGCGCCAGCAGGGGGATTTGTGTGTTTAAACACACAAATCCCTGTGCTGTCAGAGGAGAGGAGACATGTCGTTTGTTCCTACTAAGTAGGAACAGCGATATGTCTTCTCTCCTACTCAGTCTTATCTCCATTTTTTTTGAGGGTCTGTTAAAGAAAGTTGAAAACATATAATAAATGATGTAACAGAGGGGACTCCTGTGGTAATGTTAGTGACTGACTGCATTTAATGACATTTTCGATTTTGTCCATAGCTCCATTTTAGGATCATTTAAGGACATCTTGCATGTATTATGTGGAACCAGTGTAATTACTTCAAAAAGAGTAAAGAAAGCTGTATTGTTGTAGACTGGAGGTGCCCTAATACCTGGCTTTGTTCATTTTATAAAAACACGTGTGTCTTGTTTGTTGGAGACTGTGAAACCACTGTGAAATAACTGTGCCTCAAGCAGTTCCTGTGCCATTCACATTGATCACTATGAATCCTTTATCCTCAGGACTCAGCACCATATTCTTTGTTATAGCATCCTTCTCAGAAATTCAGCATAAATATTTTTTTTAACATACGAGGTTCAATTCACTAACAGTTATTGCATCCAATATTTGTTCCGCCTTACCATGTTATATAAAATATGGCATGTGATGGGTAAAGAGACAATTCGTTAAATTAAAATATTATATTTGTCATGTTACAACCAAAAACTTAAATGTTAAATATTTTATTGGGATTTTATTTGATAGACCAACAAAAAGTGGCACATAATTGTGAAGTGGAAGAAAAATTATAAAGGTTTTTCAAAATGATTTACAAATAAATATCTGGAAAGTATGGCGTGCAATTGGAAACATCCCACCTGAGTCAATACTTTGTAGAACTTTGTTTCACTGCAATTACATTTGCAAGACTTTTGGGTATGTCTCTACCAGTTTTGCCCATCTAGAGTGAAATTTTTGCCCATTCTTCTTTGCAAATAGCTCAAGCTCTGTCAGACTGGATGGAGAGCATCTCTGAACAGCAATTTTCAAGTCTTGCCACAGATTCTCAATTGGATTTAGGTCTGGACTTTGACTAGGCTATTCTAACACATGAATATGCTTTGAGCTAAACCATTCCATTGTAGCTCTGGCTGTATGTTTAGGGTCATTGTCCTGCTGGAAAGTGAACCCCAACCTTAATCTCAAGTTTTTTGCAGACTCTAATGCCCCGTACACATGGTCGGATTTTCCTACAGAAAATGTGTGATAGGACCTTGTTGTCGGAAATTCCTACCGTGTGTAGGCTCCATCACACATTTTCCATCGGATTTTCCGACATACAAAGTTTGAGAGCAGGATATAAAATTTTCCGACAACAAAATCCGTTGTCGGAAATTCCGATCGTGTGTACACAAATCCGATGGACAAAGTGCCACGCATGCTCAGAATAAATAAAGGGATGAAAGCTATTGGCCACTGCCCCGTTTATAGTCCCGACGTACCTGTTTTACGTCACTGCGTTCAGAATGATCGGATTTTCTGACAACTTTGTGTGACCGTGTGTATGCAAGACAAGTTTGAGCCAACATCCTAGGATTTTGTTGTCGGAATGTCCGAGCAATGTCCGACCGTGTGTACGGGGCATAACAGGTTTTATTCTAAGATTGCCCTGTATTTGGCTCCATCCAGGGCCGGATTAACATAGGGGCTGATGGAGCTGCAGCTCCAGGCCCCTGCCTTAAAATCGGCCCTCACAGCCAGTAATATAAGCCCGATTTCTCCTGTCCATAAACTTCTATGGGACAGGAGAAGCTGTGTGTAAATGGAGGGGTGTCTGGCTGCATCTGTGTTGGCTCACTGTGTTTATTACATTGTCACAGTGCACAGTTCCCCCCTACACAAATGGCTCTGCCTTCCCCCTCCCCTCTCTCTTCTCTCTGTGTGCAGTGAAGGAGCCGTGTGGGCTGGGAAATTATGAACAGAGCAACTGCAGCCGGCAGATAGAAGGTGAACTGAACAGATATCTGAGTGATGAGCTTCCAACCATCCAAGTGTGAGCTCAGTGACTGGACTCTTATCTCCCTTCTCTCCCTGGACTCTTATCTCCCCCTCTTTTACCTTTATCTTCAGCAATGGCTGGTATAACTGCAGTCAATATGTAGACTTGGCTCCTTGTGCTTTTAGGTGGGTTCACACTCATTTGCTGTGTTTTGGCCCATTGCTGGTGTATCCGCAGTTTTCCTGCGTTTTACCCACAGTCCTATTGATTTCTATTAGGTTGCATGTTTTTTCTGAAAGCGCACCAAAATCAATAGGACTGCAAGCTAAAACTGTAGATACACAAGCAGTGCGCCTGAACTGCAGCAAACCAGTGTGAGCCCAAAGGCTGTACACACAACCCTCTATAGAACTTGGTCTGATCAATACTCCTGGCATTCATTTTACACACAGCCATACCATCCCAGATCAGGAGGGGTGGGGGTTCAGGGATTTGTTTGACTATGCTGGCCCTGTCCCTTCTACCCATCCTGGAAGAGTCCTGGAGGGAGTGGCAGGCTGCTGGTGGCAAGTGACACGCTGTATCTGGTGACAGGCTGTCAGTGGCAAGTGGCACACTGTATCTGGTGGCAGGCTGCTAGTGGCAAGTGGCACACTGTATCTGGTGACAGGCTGCAGGTGACAAGTGGCACACTGTATCTGGTGGCAGGCTGCTAGTGGCAAGTGGCACACTGTATCTGGTGGCAGGCTGCTAGTGGCAAGTGGCACACTGTATCTGGTGGCAGGCTGCTAGTGGCAAGTGGCACACTGTATCTGGTGGCAGGCTGCTAGTGGCAAGTGGCACACTGTATCTGGTGGCAGGCTGTGGTTGGCAAGTGGCACACTGTATCTGGTGGCAGGCTGCTGGTGGCAAGTAGCACACTGTATCTGGTGGCAGGCTGCTGGTGGCAAGTGGCACACTGTATCTGGTGGCAAGCTGCTGATGGCAAGTGACACGCTGTATCTGGTGACAGGCTGTCAGTGGCAAGTGGCACACTGTATCTGGTGGCAGGCTGCTAGTGGCAAGTGGCACACTGTATCTGGTGACAGGCTGCAGGTGACAAGTGGAACACTGTATCTGGTGGCAGACTGCTAGTGGCAAGTGGCACACTGTATCTGGTGGCAGGCTGCTGGTGGCAAGTGGCACATTGTATCTGGTGGCAGGCTGCTAGTGGCAAGTGGCACACTGTATCTGGTGGCAGGCTGCTAGTGGCAAGTGGCACACTGTATCTGGTGGCAGGCTGCTAGTGGCAAGTGGCACACTGTATCTGGTGACAGGCTGCAGGTGACAAGTGGCACACTGTATCTGGTGGCAGGCTGCTGGTGGCAAGTAGCACACTGTATCTGGTGGCAAGTGGCACACTGTATCTGGTGGCAGGCTGCTGGTGGCAAGTGGCACACTGTATCTGGTGGCAAGCTGCTGGTGGCAAGTGGCACACTATCTGGTGGAAGGCTGCTTGTGGTAAGTGACACACTGTATCTGGTGGTAGGCTGTGGTTGGCAAGTGGCACACTGTATCTGGTGGCAGGCTGCTGGTGGCAAGTGGCACACTGTATCTGGTGGCAAGCTGCCGGTGGCAAGTGGCACACTGTATCTGGTGGTAGGCTGTGGTTGGCAAGTGGCACAATGTATCTGGTGGTAGGCTGCTGGTGGCAAGTGGCACACTGTATCTGATGGCAGGCTGCTGGTGGCAAGTGGCACACTATCTGGTGGAAGGCTGCTGGTGGTAAGTGACACACTGTATCTGGTGGAAGGCTGCTGGTGGCAAGTGGCACACTGTATCTGGTGGCAGGGAGCTGGTGGCAAGTGGCACACTGTATCTGGTGGCAATTGGCACAATATATCTGGTGGCAGGCTGCTGGTGGCAAGTGGCACACTGTATCTGGTGGCAAGTGGCACAATGTATCTGGTGACAGGCTGCTGGTGGCAAGTGACACACTGTATCTGGTGGCAGGCTGCTGGTGGCAAGTGGCACACTGTATCTGGTGGCAAGTGGCACAATGTATCTGGTGGCAAGTGGCACACTGTATCTAGTGGCAGGCTGCTGGTGGCAAGTGGCACACTGTATCTGGTGACAGGCTGTCGGTAGCAAGTGGCACACTGTATCTGGTGACAGGCTGTGGTTGGCAAGTGGCTCACTGTATCTGGTGAAAGGCTGCTGTTGGCAAGTGGCACACTGTATCTGGTGGCTGGCTGCTAGTGGCAAGTGGCACACTGTATCTGGTGGCAGGCTGCTGGTGGCAATTGGCACATTGTATCTGGTGGCAGGCTGTGGGTAGTAAGTGGCACACTGTATCTGGTTGCAAGTGGCACACTGTATCTGGTGGCAAGTGGCACACTGTATCTGGTGGCAGGCTGCTGGTGGCAAGTGACATGCTGCATCTAGCGGCAGGCAACTGTGGAAAGTGATACGCTACATCTGGTGGCAGGCTATGGGTGGAAAGTGACAAGCTGCATCTGGTGGCAAGTGACAAGCTCAGGTCCCACTGATTCTGCACGATGGTAAGTTGAACTATTTCACTATATATTACAATGTAGTAACTGAAATAATGGAATTTGATCATCCTGACACCATATCAAGCATGGTGTCAGGATGATTGATTTTAAGTACTAACACCAGCCATTTGCCTGACAAATCACCTCCACCGCCGATTTCCCCGCCAACCCCGAGACTACATCCCCCACCCTCATCTTTTTTTGGGAAGAGGGGATTGTCTCTGAATGACAGTTTGGAAATGTGGTCTCCCTATGTTGCTGCTGGTGAGAGACCGCATAGCAGGTGGTATTGGTGGTGTTGCTGCTGCACAGAGGCTGCACTGCTGGTATTACTGGTGAGAGTATATTTAATTCGTTTTAGCGAAAAATTGTTTGCATTTTCATTTTGTTTCCATAAAAAGGCCCACCAAAATCCTCAGCACCAGGCCCATGATGCTCTTAATCTGGCCCTGGCTCCATCCATCTTCCCTTCAACTCTGACCAGGTTCCCTGTCCCTGCTGAAGAAAAGCATCCCCACAGCACAATGCTGCCACCACTATGTTTTACGGTGGGGATGGTCTGTTCAGGGTGAAGTGCAGTGTTGGTTTTCCACCACACATAGCGTTTTTCTTTTAGGCCAAAAAGTTACATTTTGGTCTCCTCTGACCAGAGCACCTTCTTCCACATATTTGCTGTGTCCCCACATGGCTTCTCGAAAACTGTGTATATTGGATTGTAAAATTGTGTATATTGGATTGTACAATATTTTTATTTATTTTTTTTTTTTTTAAGGTTGAACTGGATGGACTTGTGTCTTTTTTCAACCTGACTAACTATGTAACTATGTAAACTGCAAACAGGACTTCTTATGGCTTTCTTTAAACAATGGCTTTCTTCTTGCCACTCTTCCATAAAGGCCAGATTTGTGGAGTGCACAACTAATAGTTGTCCTGTGGACAGATTCTCCCATCTGTGCTGTGGATCTCTGCAGCTCCTTCAGAGTTACCATGGGCCTCTTGGCTAAGGTGACCAGATTTTTAAAATGAAATCCGGGGACATATTTTTTTTTTTACTAGTAATGGCAGCAATCGACAACTCTTTGCCTGTCTCCGCCGCCGCCCGCCTCACAGCCTGTCAAGTCTAAAGCCCCATACACACTATCAGATTTTCTGCTGATTTTTTCCTTCAGATTTACCAAAACCATATAATATGAGGTGTAACCTTAGGAGTTTCAATTTGTATGCAATCAGGCAGGCCCTTGCACTACATGGTTTTGGTAAATCTGAAGACAAAAATCAGCAGAAAATATGATAGTGTGTGTGGGGCTTTACTCTTCGGGCCCCGACTACTACTGGGTGGGGAGCAGAGGAAGATCACTCCACCAGGGAAGGCAAGGAGATAAGCAGGCAGGTGGCTGGCCGGGACTTGAGCCAAGGCAGAAGAACATGCAAGCGGAGCTGAATGGGCATGCGCCCGAAACTGAAGATATAGTCCCTCGGCTCTGACCAGCACATGATCATCAGGAAGGGGCACAGATAATAGAAAAAAATAAACCCCCATAAGCAAGTAGGAGCGGCAGAGGAGGGGGGGTGCAATTCAGATTTTTTTCTTTTTATTCTGCACGGGCTGTCTTTGAAATTGCCCCAGCCCCTGTTCAAATCCAATCTGGGGACAAAACTGGGGACAGATTTGGTCCGGGGACAGTGTCCATAATCCGGGGACTGTCCCCAGAAACCGGGGATGTCTGGTCACCCTACTCTTGGCTGCTCCTCTGATTAATGCTCTCCTTGCCTGGGCCTGTCACTTTAGGTGGATGCCCATGTCTTGGTAGGTTTTCAGTTGTGCCATACTCTTTCCATTTTCGGATGATGGATTGAACAGATTTTCAAAGCTTGGGATTTTTTTTAATAACCTAACCCTGCTTTAAAATTCACATCTTTGTCCCTGACCTGTTTGGTGAGTTCCTTGGCCTTTATGACGCTGTTTGTTCACTAAAGTTCACTATCAAACCGCTGAGGGCTTCACAGAACAGCTGTATTTATGCTTAAATTAAATTACACACAGGTGGACTCCATTTACTAATTAGGTGACTTCTAAAGATAATTGGTTCCCCTAAGGGGACTGAAAACAAATGCACATCACACTTTTCAGATATTTATTTATCAAAAAATTTGAAAACCATTTATAATTTTCCTTCTACTTCACATTATGTGCCACGTTGTGTTGGTCTATCACATAAAATCCCAATAAAATTAATTTACGTTTTTGGTTGTAACATGACAAAATGTGGAAAATTTCAAGGCACTCTATATGCGGTAAATACTGCATAAAAATCAGCTGCCGGGGAAGGATTAATGCTGGAGCCCCATGTCACATCCGGATATGAAAACAAAATTTCCCATGATTCAAAGGGAAATGCACGATGAGGAGATTGTCCAACCAGAAGTAATTTTTCTATAGGGAGAAAACAGCAGCTCCTGGTCACATGAAACTGAACTACCTTAAAACAGGAGAAATAAGAAGCTTAAAGAGGAGTTCCACCCAGGGGGGCCATTAAAAAAAAAAAAAATTAAAAGTCAGCAGCTACAAATACTGCAGCTGCTGACTTTTAATTGGACACTCACCTGTCCCTGGGTCCAGCGATATGGGGGATCGAAGCCCCGCTCGTCCCCCCCCTCCGCTCGTCGGCGCCGGCATTTCAACTGTGGGCGCCGGGCTGTGGCTTCACAGCCTGGCACCCACTGCGCATGCGTGAGCGGCGCCGAGCGCCGTGATTGGCCGCTTAATCACCTGGGACCTGCAATGGGTCCCAGATGATTGACAGGAGGGAGGGAGAAGAGCCGAGCCCTTCCTGTGCCAGGGGGAAGTGATGTCACCAGCCCAGGCAGACGAAGGGGCAGACTACGAGGGACCACCTAGCAACAGGCATTTAGAGGTAAGTAAAAAAAAAAAAAATATCCAAATGTTTTTTTGTTTTTTTTTTTAGAATTTTTTAGATATGTTTGTTTTTTTGGGTGGAACCCCACTTTAACTGGGTGGAAAAAAAATGGCAGACCAAAAAATGTAAAAGAACAGCATTATATATTCGATATGTGCATTAATAATATTCATAAATTCATCCTGAATGGATGCTTCAACACTTTCCTAAGTACTCTATTTTTATCTAGGTGACTATAATTTTGAAGTTTCATTGGCTGAAAATAACTGTTAATTTTTTTTCAAAAATACTGATACTTATTCAAGTGTATTTTGTCATTTAAGCCTAATGTCTATCGAAACTTAAGTGGCTGCCCAATTCCAACCTTAACCCCTTCAGCCCCAAAAGATTTTACCCCCTTCCTGACCAGAGCACTGTTTACAATTTGGCACTGTGTCGTTTTAACTGACAATTGCGTGGTCATGCAATGCCTTACCCAAACACAATTTGCGTCCTTTTTTCCCCCAAAAATAGAGCTTTCTTTCGGTGGTATTTGATCACCTCTGCGGTTTTTATTTTTTGCGCTATAAACAAAAAAAGACCGACAATTTTGAAAAAAAAACCTATTTTTAACTTTTTGCTATAATAAATATCACCAAAAATAAAAAAATGTCTTCATTAGTTTAGGCCAATATATATACTTCTACATATTTTTGGTAAAAAAAAAGCAATAAGTGTATATCGATTGGTTGGCGCAAAAGTTATAGTGTCTACAAAATATGGGAAAGATTTATGGCATTTTTATTATTTTTAAATTTTTTTACTATTAATGGCGGCGATCTGTAATTTTTAGTAGTACTGCCACATTGCGACGGACAGATTGGACTCTTTTGACATATTTTTGGGACCATTGACATTTATAGAGCAATCAGTGCTATAAAAATGCACTGATTACTGTGTAAATATCACTGGTAGTGAAGGGGGTAACACTAGGGCTCAATCAAGGGGTTAAATGTGTGTTCCCTCAGTGTGTTCTAACTGTATGGGGATAGGACTGAGTAGGAGAGGAGACATATTGCTGGTCCTACTTAGTAGGAACAAACGACATGTCTCCTCTCCTCTGACAGCACAGGGATTTGTGTGTTTAAACACACAAATCCCTGTGCTGGCGCTCGTGCACGAGATAGCGCATGTCCGGCGGGGATCATAACTACCGACCCCACGCATCGGGTCCCCTGCCATGCGGTGGGCGCGTGTGCGCCCTCTGATGGCTGAAAAAGGGAAGGACATACCCATACGAGATTACACCCAGGAGAGCCATTGTGCCACAGTATATCTGCGTGAGTCGGTCAGGAACCGGTTAAACAAATATTTCTTCCTTAACACCCCACATCCTCCACCCTGTACCACACAGCACCTCTGGCGGGCTATTGGGTCTTCCATCAATTCTATCCCAGTTCTCTTTCTTAAACCCACACAAAATGAGAGAAAGAGCTGCTGACACTGGGTACAGCATGACCATGACAGGAAAGTCTGAGGTGCTTTATGTCTGGGCTGTGATTAACCAATTAATTGTATTTTACCAATTATAACACTTGTTTCAGGAATTATCTACATGCAAAATGTTACCAATTTGTTTCAGATTAATTCATTCAGAAAGAATTGCAACACTAAGTAAGGGATTTAGCAAGAAGGAATAATGCACTAGGTACATTAACTAAACCTACGTGTACACAGTTCAGTTACTTCTTTGCTGCAGTTATTCACAATTCTCCACTATTGTTAATAGAGCACATTTCCACACAGGAGGCAATCACTATCTCTGTATTGCAATATTGTGAGTCAAGGTGTTTCACATTTTTAATATACCGTAACTTGTGAAACCCTCCCATAGCAAATGTTTACAGCAAAAGGGCTGTTTGGTGGCTGAGTGGTTAGCTTTCTGTCTTTGCTGTACTTAAAAAACACAACATAGTAGGATGTTAAGGAAACTTACCAGGCGATACATTTTGAAGCACAGGCTCTTTCATAAACTTTTCCTGTTGGGGGACAAACTGTTGCATAATTTACAAAATTGTGTGACATTAATAGAAACCAATATTATGAATAGGAATGAGCATTGGTAACAAGAACAAAAAACAAATATAACAGTACATTTGGTTGAAATTTTGTTGGATTTGTAGATTTACTAGACGTTTGCCTTCATTTTTTAACAGACATTTATGTGCCATTGTAAATATACACAAAAAAAAAAAAAAAAAATATATATATATATATATATATATTTATGATCTGGGTTTTCTGAGCCGAGACAGGCACAGATACAACTAACACGAAAGACGCAACACAGACTTACAGACATGACACAGACCTGAGGTGTGCCCTGGTCAGCAGGTCAGTATGTCTAAAAGGGGGCATACTCAATAATAATAATGAATGTAAATATTGTTGTAAGGTAAAAGGGGTGGGAGGGTATCGCCGCACCGAAACTGACAAGGAGATAGGGGAGTGAGTGGAATATATATCCTTCAAACTCCTCCCATAAATTCAGGTCACCATACTGGCCTTCTTATTTGTGATCTGAGTTTTCCGAGCCAATACAGACATCGCTTTTAAGGGGAACTCCACGCCAACATTTTTTAAAAAAATGGAATGGGGTCCCCCGCAAAATCCATACCAGACCCTTATCTGAGCATGCAGCCCGGCAGGCTAGGAAAGGGAGGGGACGAGCGAGCGCACCCCCCCCAAACCATACCAGGCCGCTTGCCCTCAACATGGGGAGGGTGCTTTGGGGTGCCCCCCAAAGCACCTTGTTGATGGGGACAAGGGCCTCTTCCCGACATCCCTGGCTGGTGGTTTTTCATCTATATTGCCAGAAGCCGGCAATACATTACAGCCACAAGCAAGTTTAAATGACATTTTTTCCTTTAGAAATGTTATTATTGCTGCGGCATGTTCTACACATCTCACAGATGCACTACATTACAGGCAGACTAACGGGGCCCCCCAGGCACAATATTTAAAGGTATATTTTATTTTTATTGTTTCACTTTAAGCATTATTAAAATCACTGCTCCTGAAAAAACGATCGGTTTAAAAACTTTTTTTTGCATTGATACATGTCCCCTAGGGCAGTTCCCAGGTCCCCATACACTTTTTATGACAATAACATGCATATAAGCCTTTAAAATCAGGACTTTTGAATTTTCGTGTTTGTGTCCCATAGACTTTAATAGGGTTTGCATGTTCGCTGATTCATAGTGTGTATTCCATGGGTGGAGGCTGGATGGCTATATCATTATACACCAGATCTGGAATGGGCTGCTGCTGAGACGGAATTGGCTTCCTGTGAGGAGTCTTATGTGTTCTACGCTTTTCATGATCTCTTATAATTTAGAGATCATGAACCTCTTTGTAGGAGGCTATACCTATAGATTTCTTTGCACGTGTGGATTAGCAATACCCAATTGTGACTAATTCATCACTTGATAAGTGCACTGCACATTTTGGGACTTTATATTAATACTTTATTGGATATTTTTCACACTTGATTGTGTTTATATTACTATTTTAAATAGTGCTTTATATATTTTGGAACTTCTTACGGACTTGTTATTTTTCATCTATTGATTTTATGCACATATGCATTGGTTGACACTGTGTAACACTAAATATTTTTGTACTGATATATCTGATACAATTGTATCAACTTTGTTTCATTATATCACCTTCACTTTAAATAGATACTAAACCTTTGTTTTTTTTAATAACAAACATGTCATACTTACCTCCACTGTGCAGCTCGTTTTGCACAGAGTGGCCCCGAACATCCTCTTGGGGGGTCCCTTGGCAGTTCTCGCGGCTCTTCCCTGCATTAGATAACCCCCTAGGAGGAGCGCTCTCCAGAAGGGGTTACCTTGCGGGCACGCTCCCGAGTCATTCATTCGGCGTCCATAGAAGCTGAATGTATGACTTGGCCCCGCCCCCGGCGCTCGGGTCATTGGATTTGATTGACAGCAGCGGGAGCCAATGGATGCACTGCTATCAGTCTATCCAATCAAAGCCGGGACTCTGAGGAGAGAAGGACTGAGCGTCCCCATTGAAGTAGATGAGGGGGCTCAGGTAAGTAAAATGGGGGGGCTAGGAAGCCTTTACAACCCCTTTAATGTTGGGGTAGAGATAGCAGACAGCGCAGTCTTTTACAACTTCTTCTATTT
Source organism: Lithobates clamitans (assembly GCA_037952925.1). NCBI lineage: Eukaryota > Metazoa > Chordata > Amphibia > Anura > Ranidae > Lithobates > Lithobates clamitans. The sequence goes on from JBBGZY010000160.1 coordinate 524,850, forward strand.
GTCATTACCATGAGTTCTCTAGCCGGTACAGTCTGAACTCTCTATGGGCATGCAGCAGCTGTATGAATACAGTCACAGGTCCTAATTTGAAAGGCATGCAGGTGTGGATGAGTGGCCATAAATGCACACTGTCTGTGTTCAGGGCTGTACACCTGCAACCATACACCTTTAAAATTAGGACCCATGTTTGTTGTGTGTGTGTACATCTGCAGAAATTCTAAGTTAAAGAGTATGCAAACCCAATATTTTATATTGCTGATATGTGCTTGATGTACCATGTACTTGTATGAAAAAGCATCCTGTTCTCTTTGTATTGCTTCCTTTGTGTGAAATCCCAGGTTTTCCTGCCAGTCCCTCTGCTTTCCTATTAAAAACTGACCACACTAATAAGGAGAACACAGTGTGATCAGTTCTCTAGCCATGCTGGGAACTCAGTGTGCTCTCCTTCAATGATCAGACATGTTCTGACACCCCCCCCCCCCCCTTGCGCAGCCATTCACTGGGAAGCTGAGTGTACTGTTACTTCTCCTTCCCCAGCTTTTATGCAGCTGAGAACAGAGGGAACGTATCATGTATTTATCATGTTTTTTTTTAATATCGGTACATAAGTGTTTTGCATTTCTTTTCTATTTGAAACTGAATGGGTTGTTTTACAAGGTGATCATTTTCAATCACTTTAAGTTGTGTTTGTGCCCCCTAATAATGATTTTAGTGTATTTTTAATAAAAAATATTGTTTTTACATTTTTTTTGGGTGGGGGCTGTCATGTAGGTTTTATGGGGGCCCAAATATTTTTTTCTAACAGCAGCCCTGGGTATATGTATCGCTACATTGGTTCAATGTAACTATGTCAAAAGTTGATATACCAGTAAATAATAAAGACAGTTTTTGTTGGCTTCATACAATAACTCATGTTAAAAAAGTAAATTGTTTTAAATTTCACTGGCACACGTTCAGGTATTCAATGTGAACAATGGTTTCAGCGATGTTATTATTATTTATTTTTTTATTTGTTATTATTTTTTACTATTATGTTACATACTGCAAAACAATCATATTAAAAAATAGTTTGTGACAAATAAGTCAGGGTATGATTGCTTCTATCATTGAAGCATAAGTACACAAGTGGTGTACAAATACTGTAGCTGCTGACTTTTAATATTAGGATACTTACCTGTCCAGGGTTCCTGCGATTTCGGCACCCCAGCCGATCTTTGGATCGGTTCTCGGGTGCTGCTGCTGCCATTTGTAGTAAGGGAACCCGGACATTAAGCCAAAAAGGTTCCCTACTGCGCAAAGCGTGCTGCGCTTTCTAATTGGCCCGGCGGCGGAGGAAGGAGGAGGGGGGGCCGAACTTCTGAGGGACAGCGCCGCATCGCTGTCTCACGGAAGTGGGGACAGGTACCTGTCAAAAACAGGTACCTGTTCCCCCCTCCCCCTGAACGATGCCAAATGTGGCACCGGAGGGGAAGGAGTCAATTAAGCGGAGGTTCCACTTTTGGGTGGAACTTTCACTTTACGTCCCTTTAACCACTTCCCGCCCACCGTATGCAGATTGACAGCCGGGAAGTGGTTCTGTTATCCTGACTGGGCGTCATACGGTGTCAAGCAGAATAACATGCTGGTGCGCGGCGATCGCAAGTGCGGCGTGTCAGTCTGACACCCCGCACCTCAGATCGTGATAAGAAGCCTCTGTCAGGGGCTTCTTACCACGTGATCAGCTGTTACCAATCACAGCTGATAACAGCGTGAACCAGGAAGTGCCGGTAAACAGCATTTCTCATTTCGTGCTGACAGGGAGAGCCAATCAGCAGCTCTCTCTGTCAGGGGGGGGGTTTGTGCTGATAATCAGCACATTGATCAGCACAGCCCCCTCAGATGTGCAAACAATCTACCAATCAGTGCCCAGCATTCCCCCAATAAAAAAGCCTTCAAGTGCACACCACTGTGCCAATCAGTGCCCACCACAGTGCCAATCAGAGCCCACCGCAGTGACAATCAGTGCCCAGCAGTAACACCTGTCAGTAACACATCAGTACCTCATCATCAGTGCTGCCTATCAGTGCCACCTGTCAGTGCCAATCAGTGCCGCCTGTCAGTGTCCATCACACCTGCCTGTCAGTGCCCATCACAGCCGCCTGTCAGTGCCCATCAGTGCCGCCTATCAATGCCCATCAGTGCCACCCATCAGTGGTGCATATCAGTGCCGCATATTGGTGCCCATCCGTGCTGCATATCAGTGCCCATCAATTCTACATATCAGTGCCTCCTCATCAGTGCCCATCAGTGCCACCTTATCAGTGCCAACTCATCAGTGCCCATCAGTGCCGCCTCATCAGTGCCCATCAGTGCCGTCTCATCAGTGCCCATCAGTGCCACCTCATTAGTGCCCGTCACTGAAGGGGAAAACAAAATTTTATGACAAAAACTAAGAAAAACTTTTTTTTTTTCAAAAATTTTTCTTTTTTTTAGTTTGTTTATCAAAAAATAAAAACCCCAGAGGTGATCAAATACCACCAAAAGAAAACTCTATTTGTGGGAAGAAAATTATAAAAATTTTGTTTGTGTACAGTGTTACATGACCGCGCAATTGTCATTCAAAGTGTGACAGCACTGAAAGCTGAAAATTGGCCTGGGCAGGAAGGGGCGAAAGTGCCTGGTATTGGAGTGGTTAAGTTATGGATACTTCAGTAATACAAGGGATAGTGGGCATACAATGGTTCTCCTTTATGACTTTCTTCTTTATAAATTCTCCTTACTGTCTAGTACTGAGAGTAAACGTGACCTATTGCAACATTTGGACTTTTGCCTCTGTCACAGTAACTAAATTGTAAATGATAATTTCAACAGATAATCAGCTTCCTTTTCAAATTTGCTTCAATTTGCCAATTTGTTTGTGAATAGTTTGTTGTTCAAGTGCAGCCAGTAGTCATGAGGGCCGGTTCACACCAGAACCCAGAAGCGAGAAACCTGCATTTCACGTGCGTTTCCCACACCACATTCCAGATGCACTGGGTATGCAATCTGCTGCAGGTGTCAGTATACTGGCACACGGGTCATTTCTGTGCAATTTAGATGTGAACTGGCCTTTAGAGCTATGCCCTGTACACACGGTCGGATTTTCCGATTGAAAATGTATAATAGGACCTTGTTGTCAGAATTTCCGACCGTGTGTGGGCTCCATCACACATTTTCCATCGGAATTTCCGACACACAAAGTTTGAGAGCTTGCTATAAAATTTTCCGACAACAAAATCCGTTGTCGGAAATTCCGATCATGTGTACACAAATCCGACGCACAAAGTGCCACGCATGCTCAGAATAAATTAAGAGACGAAAGCTATTGGCTACTGCCCCGTTTATAGTCCCGCGTACGTGTTTTACGTCACCGCGTTCAGAACGATCGGATTTTCTGGCAACTTTGTGTGATCGTGTGTAGGCAAAACAAGTTTGAGCCAACATCCGTCAGAAAAAATCCATGGACTTTGTTGTCGGAATGTCCGATCAATGTCCAACCATGTGTACAGGGCAGTACAGTATTCAAATATGGAAGAAATATTTCTATTTTTAAACTGCAAAACAAGAGACCAGCACGTTTACTGAATTTTGTTGTGCAGTACTTGAGTTTCAGTTACTGCGTTTGCATGTGAGAAATCCTGTGTGATGACACAAGCAATATGGACTGATAAGCTCCCCATTTTTATAGGGCCACAAAGCAAAACTATTAGGGGTTCCTATGTCCTAATATTTTTCTTATTCCTATAATTATGTGTAGAGAATACTAACTGTCTTCCTAGCTGCTAGTGGTTTGCACCTAGGGTCATGCCTCCCATGAGGCCAGTTGAGGCAACAACCTTAAGCAGCACCCATGGAGGAAAGATGGGGGTCAGCACAGGAGTAGGAGTGTCTATACTTGAAACTCCATCCTCAATGCATGATAAGTCCTGTATATGTCAAGCTCCTGGATTGCACAGCATCATTGGTTTTATGCAGGGCATTTTTCTCAGAGAAAAGGAACTCAACCCCCCCCCCAGGTCATGCTCCTACCCACGCCTAGAACCTCCCCATAGAACCGCCCCATTAGAGACCAAGGAACCAAGTATAATTTGGGGGCCTATACAAGTAATTTGTATGGCATTTGCTAATAAAAAGCAATGCAGTATAATGTGCAAAAAAAAATTGGAAATATCCAGCACTTACCAACGTAAGCTCGGAGGCACTTCCAGATGATTTCAGCATTCTTGTCATATAGTTTGGACATGTATCCGAATATACATCATCTCATCACCACTGTGCAGCTTTAAGTGCCCATGTGCATCAGTCCTGTGAGTTTGTTTCTGCAGTAAAAGCATTAATAGACCCACTACAGCAAGAATACATCCCTCCAGCATCAATAGACAGCCCCCCCATATCCATCAACAATAGACACCCCCCCATATTGAGCAGAGAGACATTCACAAATGTGCACCAGAGACATTCCCAAATATCCAGCAAAGAGACAGCCCAGTCCAGCAAAGAGACAGCCGCAGTCCAGCAAACAGACAGCCGCAGCCCAGTCCAGCAAAGAGAAAGCCCAGTGCATCAAAGCGACCCCCGCAGCCCAGCCTAACAAAGAGACAGCCCAGTCTAGCAAAGAGACAGCTGCAGCCCAGTCCAGCAAAGAGGCAGCCGAGTCCAGCAGAAAGACAGCCCAGTCCAGTCCAGCAAAGAGACAGCCACAGCCCAGTGTAGCAAAGAGACAGCCGTAACCCAGTCCAGTAAAGAGGCAGCCCAGTCCAGCAGAAAGACAGCCCAGTCCAGTAAAGAGACAGCCCAGTCCAGCAAAGAGACAGTCACAGCCCAGTCCAACAAAGAGACAGCCGCAGCCCAGTCTAGCAAGAGACGGCCACAGCCCAGTCCAGCAAGAAACAGCCTCAGCCGACTCCAGCAAAGAGACAGCCACATCCCAGTCCAGCAAAGAGACAGTCGCAGTCCAGTCCAGCAAGAGACAGCCGTATCCCAATCCAGCGAGAGACAGCCAAAGCCCAGTCCAGCAAAGAGACAGCCGCAGCCCAGTCCAGCAAAGAGACAGCTGCATCCCAGTCCAGAAAAGAGACAGCTGCAGCCCAGTCCAGCAAAGAGACAGCCACAGCCTAATCCAGCAAGAGACAGCCACAGCCCAGTCCAGCAAAGAGACAGCTGCAGCCCAGTCCAGCAAAGAGACAGCTGCATCCCAGTCCAGAAAAGAGACAGCCGCAGCCCATTTCAGCAAAGAGACAGCCACAGCCTAATCCAGCAAGAGACAGCCACAGCCCAGTCCAGCAAAGAGAAAGCCACATCCTAGTACAGCAAAATTCAGCAGCAGCCCAGTCTAGGAAGAACCAGCCGCAGCCCAGTACAGCAAAGAGACAGTCTCTCAGCAGGCGGAGCACAGCCTCATTCAGCAGCAGTTTAGTTTTTATCACTTTAGTTTTTATCAGTCTCCAACACATACCAATGTAAAGAAACACTCTGACCACCAATGTAAGAGGACACATTGACCACCAATGTAAGTGGGGACCCTGGCCATCACTGTAAAGAAACACTCTAACCACCAATGTAAGGGAAACACTGAGCACCAATGTAATGGGCACATGGACAACCAACTTAAAGGGCACACTTACCACCAATGTGAGGGGCATGCCTACTAATAATGCAATGGAAAACTCTGACCACAAATATAAAGAACCAATGAAAGGGGAACACTGAACACCAATTTAATGGAAGACTCTGACTGGTCCTGCTATTATAGTTGCACATTTCGGGTTCATACAATTTTCAGTAGTGAAGGATTGCATAGTCTTGTGGAAGATCGAAGACACGTGATGAGGTTATTCTGCTGGATTAAATCTGAATACACATCTGGCGCAATTAGGCCAAAAACATCTGGATATTCAATGGCTGCTTGGATGTACTAAAAGAACAAATGGCTAACAGTCCTCAACACACTATCTTCAGTTTCCGCTGTAAACTTTTAACTAACAGTCCTCAGTCCTTTTGGTTAACAATCCTCAACACGCTATCTTCAGTTTCCTCTGTAAACTTTTTTTGCACAGACATTTGCTAGTTGTCTCAGCTCATAAGGAATGCAGTCCACAGATGAGAATATTGACTATATGACTTCGTCAAGTTGTATAAAGTGTTTTTTTCTTTTACTTTTTTGGTATACATTTGAAGGTATGGTGGCAACCTTGACTGGATTGGTGGTACGTTTATATGTGATATTGAGTGTCCTACTTTATTGCTGGCCTAATCTCTTCAAATTAAGTGTTGTACATTGCATCTTGTCTGTTAAATCTGATGATTAACAATAATTTGCAACTCCTGGCAGACAAAATGCATTCATTTATCTTCATGATACAAAGTTACTCCAAGTGAACACCTGTGACTCAAATGACCCTTTGTGTGCCTCCATGTCTCCTTGCAACAATGGACCCTTATACTCCTTGTTGGTATAATACATCTGTGTTATCTAATGCCTCACATATATATCCAAGTTTAGAGCTGTAAAGGAAACACTGACCACCAATGGAAAGGAAAACTCTGACCACCAATGTAAGGAAAACACTGGCAACCAATGTATGGATCATGAACAAATGCACAGGAACATTCTGACCACCAATGTACAGTAAAGGGATACACTGATCACCAATGTAAGCGGCACACTGACCGCTAATGTAAGGGGCACACTGATCACCAATGTAAGGGGGCACACTGCACCCCGACTACCAATGTAAGGGGGCATACTGAATTCTGACCTTCATTGTATGGAGGCACACTGAGCTCTGACCACCAATGTAAGGGGGCATGTGGAGCTTTGGCCACCAATGGAAAGGGCATCACTAAGCCCTGATCAGCAGTATAAGGAGGCATGTTGACCACCAGTGTAAGGGAACATACTGATCTCCAACACGACAGGGACAATTACATCTGTCTATTGCACTGTGCAACCTGTGCTGCGTAATAGTTTAATAGTCTTGACTGCTGCACTGTATATGCCACTGATGAAAAAAACACAAACCATCGATGGCCAGCTTTAGATGTCCACCAATGAATACAGCATTCCTAGTATTTAAGTTACCATGTAGGTTAATAGTTTTATTGGGGTTAGTAGGGTGTGTTTACGTTGCAGAGTAAATGATTTTGTTTCACTGTGTCACGTGCATTTTTTTGGACATATTTGTCATATATCTTGCTGATGTCAAGGTGGTTTAAACAAACAAGGAAATTTCCTGCATACAGCTTTGTTCAACAATGATATTTCAGTCCACATATTTCAAAACTGTGGAGCAATTTACAAAGCTTGCTGGATGCCAACTTGATGATAGGGGTGTGTTCCCAGAACAAAGGCTACATAAAGCACATTGGGAATAAATGGTCGATATGCCATATATACACACATTATAGCACAGGAAAGTTAGTTTTTATTAGATTCTAGCAAACTCGGCAGAGGACAGAGATTTCAATATTGATGGAGAGATATGTTGATCATGCTCTACTTAACAAGGGAGAAGAAAATGAGATGGTGAGACTATTCTGTGTAATCTCTTTATAAAAAGAAGATATAGGTTTCTAGGATAATGGTGTACAGACAGCGAGAAAAAAAAAAAGAAGAAAACTCTGATGTTTGGCTTTTATTGACACAAACCCTGGGTTGCTGTGCATGGAATTCCTAACATTTTGTAATCTGTAGTTTTGCACGTTACTGAATTTCCATCAGTAAAATATTTCTGTATGTCAATACAGGTCTATTACCATACAGTAGAGGGAGTTTTCCACTTTTTTTTTCCTTTTTAGAAGTTAAGGGATAAACTCACTTGCTCAGATACTTAGGAAAAAATAGCAAACATCACTCTTCATATTTTTCTATTTATTTATTTTTTTGGATCTCTCATATTAAGCTGTCTGAAAAAACATGCTGGGGCATGTTTTTTTTTATATTATTATTGGAATACAGTATATTCTTCAGGCATTATGTTTTTGTTTTGGGCGATTATCTTGTCATTCATTTTTATGTTCTAACATGGAAGGGCTACTGGGTACCAAGTAGTAAGCCTCTGCTGAACATTGTTAGCACTTGTATTCATTTTTCGTATGTGGATCGTAAGGCTCTCATGTGTTATTGCCTATAAATTCACATTTGTCACATGTATCTCTTTCTTGTATAGAGAAAAAGATTTGCTCTTGCAATGGGCCCCCTTCTCCACTGCAAAGGTTAACTATTTAGTTTACCTAGGGTGTGATGATTGGTTAATACACTTAACTTATTCCTCAATCCCAGAACAGCCAGCGATCTCATCCACTGATACTTGGAATGTGTGCCAGCCCATGACATCCTCCCATACAATGCAGGACTGCTGGCTCTCCACTGTATGAAATGATGTTGTAGGTAAGAGGCTTCTTGGAAATCATCCCATACAGAGGAGTAAGTCTGAGTAATAAGGTAAGTATATCACCTTATTTATCATCCCCTAAGAAAAACTAGCCTATGAACTAGGCAAGTCCCCACGGCAAGGGTAAATCTTTTTTCCCCTGGAGTTCAGTTGTAAAGGAAGTATGTACTAAAGGAAATATGTAGGGGTCATTGCTGCAGTTCTTCTTCTGAAAGTACCTGATGTCTGACTGCCTCTAGCTTCAATGCTTAGAATCACTGACCTGAGGTATCAGGCCAGGGTGGGTTTAGAGTAAAGTTGAGCCTCCAGAAACTTAAAAAGTACTAAAGCCAATGCACCTGCTTAACAGCTAAACAGTCAGCATCTTCAGAAGGAAAGGTCAGTGACTGCAGTGTAGATATTTCTCTACAGCTTTTCTTTAAATCATTGCAGAAATTGTGATTTACCTTTTGCATTTCAACTGTCACTGTCCAACAGGGGCGGACTGACCATTGAGCAACTCGGGCACTGCCCGGGGGCCCCATCAGGGTTGCCAGCCTCAGTAAAACCAGGGACAGTATGTATAAATCTGTGTTTTTTTTACATCTGTCTGTGTATACTGTATACTGTGTGTACATGTATGTGTATACTGTGTGATTGTATACTGTATGGCCCCATAATCTCTGATTGCCTGGGGGCCCCATAATCTCCTATTGCCCGGGGGCCCCATGAGTTATCAGTCCACCCCTGGTAACCAACAGTGGAATACTAATTTGTATGTTAAATATAGCAGGGAAATCTCAGGACTGCTGTGTGCATATGAAGTGTAGATCAATATCTAAGATTGTTATACCAGTGTCTAACCTTTTATCACATTGTAACATTAACCCAGACAGCTCTACAGATGATAATTCATTTTTTCATGGGGGAATAGGGAATAAATTTAGAACTAACATGTAAGGCCATTGGATGTGCGTTATAAACTGTATGTAGCTGCGGCTACATACAGCATACTGCATTGTGTTCCGGATTCGAGCCGAGCCTTCCTGTCTCATAACCAGGACACAATAGAGTCTATCTGAGCAGCGCACAGCCATTCAGAGAATGCAATGTATTCAATCAATGAAAACAAAGATTCCTCTGATTGGCTGAGTCATTGAGGTGGACGGATGATGTCACAACCTCTGACTCAATCAGAGAAACACTCAATCAGGAAGCTTTGTATTCATTACTAGAATACAACACTTTCTCTGAATGGCTGAGTGCTGCTGTGATAGACTCTATTGTGTTTCGGTTATGAGGCAGGAAGTCTCAGCTTGAACCCAGAACACAATGCAGTATGCCTTGTAACGATATCAAGTACGGGACATGACAAGCTGTAGCTAGCTGCCATCTTGTGTGGAAGTAGCCATGACAGTTTTGCTAACCATGTAACCTCACAGAGAACTCTGAACTCCATCTTCCCCACCTTAGGAATTTAAAGCTTTTTAAGTTCAACAGAAAAGGTTATCTCAACAGAGAAAACAGAGCAGGCTAAGTCGTAGAAAAACATTTGTTGTAAGGGCAGTGTTCAGGCCTGTCGTAAAACTGTCACCCTCCCCATTCAGAGCCCTAACAGACCTCGGTCGTAAAGTTTCTGAATACACCTCAATAGAATAAGTATGAAATTTCAGCATGTTTCATAACTTCTGACTTAGTAATAGCACAGACATAATCTGGACATATTTAGCTTCCTCAGATAATATGGAACGTTTCAAGTCCAGACACCCCTATGTCAGGTCATATGGGAAACCCCTGGGACCACTTATTCCTCCAAAGCAGGCTATACGTTATAGATATGGCATGTTTAGACTTGTTTTGAAGGAAATCTCAAGTTGAATAATAATATGGATATTTGGAGTCTGTCAACACTACAGATGCAGATATATGAATATGTATTACAAAATCTACCTGGGACATGGTCATGAGTGTAGACACCTCCCAGCAACCAACCCTTAAACCAGCTGACCAGATGATTGGTTACTGGTCGCTGTCAACACCCCCTTTGATTTGACAGAAAAGAGGAGATGTCAAGACAATGGTCAGTTCTCCTTTTACCATCCAAGAAGAAACATCTGCCAAGTCGAGAACCGATTACCTAGCTCATCGATTGAACTCTGATCAACCCTCGGACATTAATTGCAAGTATTCTCTCTTCCCAATTCTACCTTATTGCTTTGTGGCTGTATATTGTCTTTATCTTTTGAAACATCTTTTTTCTGTAAATATTTTATTTGCATCAACTTTGACCTTTTCATAATAAACCCTTATGTTGAAAAGTGTTAACCTTGTCTCTAAAGCTCCTAATGCAAGCTATAAACGAACCTGCCTCGTGAAGGGCGCTACTGTTATAGAGTAAGACTCTGAGCAGACCTGTCTGTAGTGGCAGTGTGTGTGGCAGACGCTTATTCTCAAATTATAATTGGTATTGCAAAATTACGAGTCTCCCCCGGCTCGGTCTTTTAAACGGGGGTGGTGGCAGTTAAAGGGTTAATTGTGTAATTAGCCCAGTGACAATCACTCTCAGGCTGCTCGCACCTAGATTGTGGTCCCGCAAGCTGGAAAATCTTTGTGCTGGGCGTGGCTGAGAGTGGCATTGTTACGTAAGTGACAGCGTGGTGTGAGGTTGGCTGGTCCTTTGTCGCGAGTTAGCGAGGAGGGCAGGGATCTGACACCCGCGTTCGTCACATGCCTCAGCTACATACAGTTTATAACGCACATCTAGTGGCCTCACATGTTAGTGAGGGACATAATTTGCCAAGCTAGCCCAAACAAACTATGTAAAGTGTATGCAAAGCTGGAGTTCAGCTTTAATAACTAGTAGTATACCATGATTCTATGTGTAGGTGATCCAAAATAGATTTGTTAATATGACATGTTAATTATATTGAGTTTGGCAAATTAAAAACACATTACTTTAAAACATTGATTGCAAGTACACTAATTTCCTTTATTGTCACAATATACTGTAGCATTATCTAAGGGATGAGTTTATGTCATTCCTAATAATTTGTGCTTTTTATTTAGACATGTATATACTGTGTTGTCTGTGTGTCTGTGTGTGTGTGTATAAAGCTATAATTAAAGCTATAATTAATGATAATCTGACAGGTTAGAGTTGACCGTGGATTAAAAAGGTGTAAATCAACAGAACTATAAGCCGTGTACAATGCTGGCAAGACCAGAAAATTGCTACCAAGTCTTTCTACGGATGATTAATATAAGTGATGAGCTTGATGTTTATAGTTCAGAGAAGCTGCCTTCAGGGACAGGGTTGGGTGTTTTTTCTTTGTTTTCATTACCTGATGAACTGTGTGACATTGTGTTTTACAGGATAACTAAATCCCAGACAAAATGTAATATATTGCAGCTTACAAGTCCTTGTAGTGGCTGCATTAGTTTCCTTCTTGCCTTCAGAATGCATGGAGCCTGATCTTTGTGCCGTAGACTGAAATTTTAATAAAATGATAAAATTACACTCACAATTTTGAAGGAATTACACAGCATGTGTTACAAACAACCAACAGGTCCAAGCAGTCAGGCACTTGAGGAATAATGTCACGTGTGAGGCCCCTCCCAACACGCATGATTCTCTGTAATCAGCATCGTCTGGGGATGTGAAGCTCACATCCTCAGATGATGCTGCTTACAGAGAAAATTTCTCTGAGAAACTTCCTCCTGCCTTTATTCCTGCAACTCACTTCTCCCATTCCAAATGTTATCTAATGGTAAGTACACATAGTGCATATCATTAAAAATTCACAAGAGAGCAGCAACCACAGAGAGCCAGAAATCTCAACTACATATTTCTTGAATTTCACTTCTTCAGAAGAGAAACAAGGGTTGGGGGCCTGAAAATACATGCATTTACATTCCAATATCTACCCAGACTTCTACTAATATTTTATTACATGATGCTTACATAAGTCATATCTTTATTTTAAACCAGGCTAAGTTAAAATCAGTAGATCCATGTGTGTGCATTCCATCCAAATCCAGCAACCGGGAAGGCAGTAGATGTCTAGGTACAATACTTGTTTAGTAAGGTATTTCCCTACTTATTACTTCAATAATTCCCCACCTAAGAGCATTGAGAAGTTCCATACATCAGTGGCCCCTAAAAAAAATGAGAAGTGATACCAACCTATCCCCATATTATGTCAATACTTCACATATATTACTATGCAGACTGTGTACATCAATAATATCACATTGGACTTACTTAAGAGATGTAGCCAAATCCCAATGGCAATGTGCCATGTAAGATTACCACATGCTCCTAGTTGTTATTCTAAAAATACTTATAAGACTTCAATTAATTAGGCCCTTTACAGTCTACAATACTAGATCTAACTACCTTATGTATACTCCCTTACCCTTAATGTAACTCACCACTAGAAAGTAGTGTTAAGTCCAGAGTGTCTGTAATCAAAAGATCCCACCCAGGGTTACCATAGTCCCCCTATGGGCCTACAGCAAAGCATGAAAGAATAGTGTGCTAGTCAGTGGCGGCTGGTGCTCAAAATTTTTTGGGGGGGCGCAAACAAACTAAAAAATTCTGAAAAAGAAACCCATCAATTGCAGCCTCACTGTGCCCATCAAACGCAGCCACTGTGCCATTAAACGCAGTCACTGTGCCCATCAAACGCTGCCACTGTGCCTATCAATTGCCACCACTGTGCCCATCAAACGCTGCCACTGTGCCCATCAAACGCTGCCACTGTGTCATCAAATACTCCCACTGTGCCATCAAATGCTTCCACTGTGCCCCATTAAATGCTCCCACTGTGCCCATTGAATGCTGTCACAGTACCCCCCCGCCCGTCGTCTGCCCGGCACTTACCCTGTCTCGGTGGGGCAGCGGGTGATGGCGACGGGCGGTGTCCTCCATGCTCCTCCGCTCCTCCATGTCCTCGATGTCTTTTTCTCCCATCTTCTCCTCCCATCCTCTCCTATGATTGGACGCCTGATAGGCATCCAATCACAGTGCCTGTCGTTTCAGCCAATCAGGTGACAGGTAACAGACCTGAGCACCTGATTGGTGGAGAGGCGGTTCAGTGTTAGGAAAGCGAATATTCATTCGCTTTTCTAACACAACTGGGTGAATGGCTGTTTACCTTTTTTGACGCCTATTAGAGCCTATGGCTCTAATCAGGTGCTTAAAAAACCCTTCCCTGAATAGGGGGTGGCAGCGGCGGCCATGTATAGAGTCATGCAATGCATGACTCTATCTATTGGTCATAGAGGGGGTGGCTGGATAGAGGGGGCGGCACCCGTGTGCCCTTATGGACACACCGCCACTGGTGCTAGTGATCCCTGAACCATTAACAGATTACAAATGTCTGTTAATAATGGGTTTGCAGGCTTCCTTACCTTCAAGATGTTTGTTAATGCACCCTTCAATCCCCCTTCTCACATGGAATCTCATAGAATTTTGCTATAAGAAGGATGTATAGATCGTTAGCAAACACGTATTACTTATTGTGTTTTATATTTCCATAGGAAACATATGGCTACAAACAGCAGTCCTGCAGAAGAGCAGCCTGTGTTTTTGGATATGTATTTTCTTGTGGATTTCTCTGGCTTTTGTTTCATTGGAAGCCAGAATGGCATGTATGGGCCCACTGCATTCCGTGCAGCCTTCAGGAAGCTGATGTTATACTGCTGAAAACCACAGTAAGTTTCATACTGCTGTACCATGATGTAAAACAATGGGATATATTCTAAGCTAAGAGTTATAAATTCTAATATGTTTTTTAGTAAAATATTAGGCCATTAGATCTCAATGCTGAGATTAGAGATGCTTTAATCACAAAAAGGTGACATAAAATACAGGAGCCTACTTGCCCTAACCCATAACTCCTAACCTAAAACTTTTAGGCAGACCCTAATACATAGCCCCCTATTCAAGCCCAAACATTTAACTCAGTCTCTAAAATTAAAACATGTAATGTTTTTATGAAGGTATCCATACGCAATGGAGTCTATTTTCAAAAATATTTGTTGCGCAATTGTCAAATGCATTCCTGCAAGCTAAACAAAATGTCACCATAATTTTGTTAAGAGATTAAAGTGGATGTAAACCCTCACATATACCCAGTGAAGTGAACAGCCTCAGATTATACACAGAAATGGAACAAATCTTCCTACATTAGTTTTACATGCATATCTGCTATCTGTCCCTTTCTATACACTTTTGAAAGCGCACATCGTATTACAGATTTTCTCTTCCTATTCAGCACTGGGAGTGAAGTCTGGGCATACAGCCAAGACAGCTGATTGGAGGAAAGGCACACCCCCCTCCACATAGGCAAAGACTCTCAGAGCTCTGCTCTAACAAGTCAAGCACTCTGCTAATCTATTTATAGCAACCTCCCACGACACAATTTTCCGGCTGGTTTTATCTCATGTTTCCTGAATAGGTCCTGAATAGTCAGCTTTATTTAGTGGCCAAAATGTGGTATAGTTTTCTGGAAGAACGGAAAATTGTTATCAATACTTATCGTAATTTCCCTTTCCTGGCTCTGCCCCAATACATCATGATCACGGGTCAACTCCACCCCTTGACCCCATGTAGAACATCCCTTAACCACTTCAACTTTGTAAGGATTTACCCCCTTCCTGACCAGAGCATTTTTTGCAATTCTGTACTGCATCGCTTTAGCTGACAATTGTGCGGTCGTGCGACGTTCTACCCAAACAAAATTGATGTCCTTTTTTTCCCACAAATAGAGCTTTCTTTTGGTGGTATTTGATAACCTCTGCGGTTTTTATTTTTTGCGCTATAAACAAAAAAAGAGCGAGAATTTTGAAAATAGCAATATTTTTTACTTTTTGCTATAATAAATACCCCCAAAAAATATATAAAAAACTAATTTATTACACAGTTTAGGCCGATATGTATTCTTCTACATATTTTTAGTAAAAAAATTGCAATAAGTGTATATTGATTGGTTTGCGCACAATATATATATATATATATATATATATATATATATATATATATATATATATATATATATTATATTATATTATAGTGTCTACAAAATAGGGGATAGATTTATGGCATTTTTATTATTATTTTTTTTCTAGTAATGGCGACAATCTGCGATTTTTATCAGGACTGCGACATTATGGCGGACACATCGGTCACTTTTGACACTATGTTGGGACCATTGTCCTTTATACAGTGATCAGAGCTACAAATAGGCATTGATTACTGTATAAATGACACTGGCAGGGAAGGGGTTAAATACTAGGGGGCGATCAAGGCGTTAAGTGTGTTCTAGGGAGTGATTTTAACTGTGGGAGGTATGTGCTCACTACAACATGACAGAGATCACTGCTCCCGATGACAGGGAGCAGTAGATCCCTGTCATGTTGCTAGGCAGAACAGGGAAATGCCTTCTTTACATAGGCATCTCCCCGTTCTGCCTCTCCTCACCACAATTGCATGCCACCAGCGAACATCGAGTTTGCGGGACCCACGGCCGCGCGCCTGATAGGCGGCAAATTCAAAGGGAGGTACAGGTACGCCCATTTGCCTGCCTGGGTCATTCTGCCGAGGTATATGTGTGTGTGGCGGTCAGGAAGTGGTTAATAGCATAATAAAAGACAGGCAGTACCTGGACATCCCATTCTATAACTAGTCTGTGATGGACCAGGGAGGGTATGTGCTGGCATGGGGTAGAGCCAGGAAAAGAAAATTACAGCAAGTATTGCTAACAATTTTCCATTTTCTTGGCTCAGCCCCATGCCATCATGACCTCAGGATTTAACTAGACCATTATCAGGCAGGGAAAAAAACGCAAACACCAGGTTCTGTAAAGTAAGTTTACTAACAAGTGGACAAAGCAGATGACAACACAGAAGTTCCCATAGCATTGGATTGAGAAGATATCACGTCAAGCTTGTAATACCTAATTAACGTATTCGGAGAGCTCCAACTTGCCGCTCTACAGACTACGTCCGTCCAATCAAAATTGGCGGCTCGCGGACCAATCCACAGCTGCACTGTAGCCGACAGCCAATACAAGCTTCCCAGATGACGTCATCGCCCTGCGCCACCATTCTGGAATGCAGGAGGACCGCAGGGCACCGGGAGAGTGTGGCAGAAGCTGGAAATACTGCAGAAGCTGCTGACGCCACCCACGGTGGCCGAACAGGAGAGGGGAAGAGAGAGACAGCAAGGAAAAGAAAGGAGACACGCAGGACCCAGGATGGCTGCTACCGTGACTGATGGCATTTTATGCCTGTGCTATCTCCGGCACCAGAAGTGTCCACCTTCTGGAAGATTTACTCCAACATGGGACCCTCTACCATGGGGATCAACGGCAGGACAGAAAACAGGATGTCTGGAGCAAATACAAAATAAGGACGGGTCT
Source organism: Lithobates clamitans (assembly GCA_037952925.1). Lineage (NCBI taxonomy): Eukaryota > Metazoa > Chordata > Amphibia > Anura > Ranidae > Lithobates > Lithobates clamitans. The sequence continues at coordinate 541,663 of JBBGZY010000160.1, forward strand.
TCACGTACTGCCTGTCTTTTAATAGGCTATTAAGGGATGTCCTACATGGGGTCAAGGGGCAGAGTTGACCCGAGGTCATGATCTCATGGGGCTGAGCCAGGAAAGCTCCATATGGAAACTATAGCACATTTTGACCACTGGGTGGAGCTGATAATACAGGAATGAACCTCTTATGCCGCGTACACACGGTCAGACTTTTCAGCTACAAAAGTCCGACAGCCTGTCCGACAGACTTTCGACGGACTTTTGGCGGACTTTCGACGGACTTGCGGCGGACTTTCTAACGAACAGACTTGCCTACACACGATCACACAAAAGTCCGTCGAATTCTTACGTGATGACGTACACCGGACTAAAATAAGGAAGTTCATAGCCAGTAGCCAATAGCTGCCCTAGCGTGGGTTTTTGTCCGTCGGACTAGCATACAGACGAGCGGATTTTTCGACCGGACTCGAGTCCATCGGAAAGATTTGAAGCATGTTTCAAATCTAAAGTACGTCGGATTTGAGGCTAAAAAAGTCAGTTGAAAGTCCGGAGAAGCCCACACACGATCGGATTACCAGCCAGCTTTAGTCCGTCAGCGTCCGTTGGACTTTTGTAGACGAAAAGTCCGACCGTGTGTACGCGGCATTAGAAAAAGGATTGTGACATTTCGTTCAGCTTGCACGAATGGTTCTGCCATTTATATGACAAATGTTTTATAAATAGGCCCCATAGTGATTTTTTGATCATTCAATAGCAAACAAGTGATTAATCATTGATTAAAATATTGAATAACGTATGTTCTTGTTGCCTGCTTTATGATCAGTTAAAAATATGATCATTATTAAATGTAAACAATCAACTAAATAACTCAATCTGTTTGGTGCTCAGCTTTAGTAGATAGTTATTCAAACAGTTCTCTAACTCAATTGAACAGAAGGTCCCTGGCTAGAAATTTTGATTCAAATAAATAAGTTGCATTAAATGACACACTGATCATTCCCTTGTTGCTAAGATATGAAAAACATTTTTTTAAGTAAAATTCTTAAACTGTCTGTCCATATAAGCCTCCAGAGAGGAAGGAAAAGCACTGTTAGTTCATGAAGCTTTGCTGATAGTAGGAAGGGCAGAGTAATAACAGCATCAGAGTTCTTTTGCTATTTTATTATCTAATTGCATGCTAAATCCTAAAGCAAACCTTCTGTTTAACAAGGATTAAATACCCCCCCTCCACATTTAAAATAAAATCCTAGACAGGTCTTCTTCTTCCTGTGGAGGTGGTGGCCAGTTCTCATCGCTGAGAGAACAGCATTGCTTTATACAGTATTGTACCAAATCCAGGTTGACACAGTGACACTCCACCAGGGGGTGGGTCCCTGACAACCTAACCTCACAGAAAGTGGGTTGCATAAACAAAAAACCCAGAAAAGAAGTAATGATGCACCTTGGCGTGGTGACTCTGTGGGGGACAGCGCCAGAGAGAAAGTGAGCATTGCAGCAAAAGCTGTTTTTTATACTTCAGAATAAAAGTATACTAAAAGTATCATATAAGTATAATTTAATAAAAATACAGAATCAGATGTAAATGGTAGTACTACTACTTTGTATACTGTATTTTCTTTTCCATAAAAAACGAATATTGCACATATTGCACACACCTGTATTTAAATTTATATGTTTAAGTAGTATACAAGGAATTACCAAATATTAGTGCATATCTGCATGCTATGTTAGATTTCTGTTTCTGATTAATTCAATGATTACTATTTTTCCAGGATGAATTTGAACATTATTTCAGGAAAAGCATAGATTGGATTCAGTTGCAGGGTTTAAACATATCAATAAACACGAAAACTGCACAGCCAGTGATTGCAGATGGCAAGTCTATCATTACTAAAGCCATCTATAAAAAAGACCTGAAGGTATGTTACCAGATACAGATTTTTGAGTTAGTATATTTTTCTTTACAGCAGGAGGGAAAAATTATACCTAATTATTAAAGTAGATTTACAGGAAAAACTTTTTTTTTTTCGTTTTTGATAAAGTAAGGGAGGGTTGTAACCCCTATCAGACTTTTTGTCAGGTTCTTTGTCCCATTGCAGAGATTTTCCTTCACTTCCTGTCCCATAGCCAAACAGGAAGTGAGAGGAATTCCCTACAAATTAAGGGAATATCTTGGGGACCCCCAGGTTATCAGAACTAGTGAAAAAAAATAGGGATTTTCTTTTACTTTCACTTTCAATGATAATGGTAAACAGGACAAATAGAGAGGATGAAACGGGGGGCACAGACAGAAATAAAAACTGACAGGGGTTCTAATCTCTCTGCACTCTACCCAAAACAAAAAGAAAGTTTTGCCTTTAGTTATACTTTAAGGTAGGAAATATTTGGTGGCTTTACCCTTTTTTTTTCAAAATGTATCTGAAGTATTCTGGATGCTGCTGTTGACTCACAACCATATGACACATGTTCACATATATGTTGAGTGACCTTGAATATAATATTCATACAGAGCACTACAACTTCTGTCAAATATGCGACACAATATTGTATATTTTCTTAGGACCTGAACAACTCCCCGCCCGCGCTATAGCCTAAAGACGGCTACAGCGTGGTGCTTAATTGCCGGGAGTGCGTCCCTGGAAGTCCTCCTGTTTACTTGTGGGCATGCATCGCAGAAAATCTGCGTTGCCCATGTCCCTTGGACACAGCCAATCACAGATCGTGCTAAATGGCCAATCACAGTGGCCATTTAGCACTCGTTAGGCGTGTCCAATGAGGGATGATCTCAAATGTAAACACATGAGATCATCTCTCATTGCCGGCTCTCCCTCACACAGAGACCGCGTATGAGGAGGGAGAGCTTCTGTGCTACAGATTGTGAGTGCCAACACTGAATAAAACAGCAAAATACAGTGTCCATAGTACCTATCAGTGCCATCTGTCAGTGCCATTTGTCATCAGTGCCATCTGTCATCAGTGCCACCTGTCATCAGTGCCACCTGTCAGTGTCACGTGCCATCTGTCATCAGTGTCATGTGTCATCTGTCATCAGTGTCATGTGTCATCAGTGCCACATATCGGTGCCATCTGTCATCAGTGCCACATCAGTGTCACGTGTGATCAGTGCCACGTATTAGTGCCAGCTGTCATCAGTGCCACATCAGTGTCACATGTCATCAGTGCCACATCAGTGTCATGTATAATCAGTGCCATCTGTCATCAGTGTCACATGTAATCAGTGCCATTTGTCATCAGTGTCATGTGCCATCAGTGCCTTCTGTCATCAGTCATCAGTGTCATGTGTCATCAGTGCCTTCTGTCATCAGTGCCATAAGTGCCCACCAACAATGTCTAGAAGATTATTTTTTTAATTTATGCTCCTAGAACACCTGATGGTGCTCCCTGCATGTTGGGCCTCTCTGTGTGGCTAGGCTGTGAAAAAATCCCACACATGTAGTATTGCCATACTTAGGAGGAGTAGCAGAATGTATTTTGGGGCGTCATTTGTGGTATACACATGCCATGTGAGGGAAATAACCTATTACAATGACAATTTTGTGGAAAAAAATCTTAATTTTGCAAAGAATTGTGGGAAAAAATTACAGCATCAAAAACCTCACCAGGCATCTTACTAAATACCTTGGAATGTCTACTTTCAAAAAAGGGGTCATTTGGGGGGTATTTGTACTTTCCTGGCTTGTTCGGGTCGCAAGAAATGAGATAGGCCACCAGTACATCCAGTGTGATCAATTTTTTATGATTTGCACCACAGCTTGTAGACTCTCTAACTTTCACAAAGACCAAATAATATCCATTAATTTGGGTTATTTTTACCAAAGATATGTAGCAGTATAAATCGCAGAAACTAAGAAAAATGCGCTTTTTTTCAAAATTTTCAGTCTTTTTTCATTTATAGCGCAAAAAAATTAAAAACCCAGAAATGATCAAATACTACTAAAAGAAAGCTCTATTTGTATGAAAAAAAGGACAAAAAAATTATTTGGGTACAGTATTACATGACAGTAATTGTCATTCAACGTGTGAGAGCACTGAAAGCCTAAAATTGGTCTGGGCAGGAGGGTTTAAGTGTAGGCAAGTGGTTAAGGGCCTGTTCACACCATCGTGGTGCGCTAGGGAATTTGTGTTAATATGCTTTATGCCATTGGTTCATGTGCTGTCTGTTAAGGCAGCCTACTATTTATTTGAATTAACTACCAAATGTACAAAAAAAGAAGAATGTACAATTTATGGCAGCGTACCGCAATGCACGTTACTTGTCAGAAACAATGGCACTGCATTGCAATAAAATATGTAATGTTACCCAAACCTATTGGCCCTATAACAAAATATACCAATTCCATAAAGCAACCTGCAACTGTACAAAATGATGCCATGTGCTATATTTTATGGGTTGTCAGAAGAAAAGCTGTGTCATTTGACACAAAAGCTTGAAACAACGCAAACAACTTTGATTTTTGTGTGGAAACCATTTTTGATTTTTGTTTGCTAGGACAAACATATTTTGACAAAAATCAGGTGAGCTAATTGTATTTGCACTCCTGAAAAAAGCAAGGCAAACACATAAAAAGCCCCTCTCTTTACTCTTTTTAAGGTTTTATTGTCCCCTATTAGGGAGCTTACTAAGGGAAAGTAGTAACGGTAAATCATTCCATCAGGGATACAGACATAACATGTACAGCGGAGAAGGGTTAAAACTTTTGACAATGTTTTTATTGCTGTCTATGCTTTCCTAACCCTCTGATAATTGCATCTCACCCTGGATGTCAAAGAGACATGATGTTGGAGAATAGGGATGAACTCAGGTTTGGGCCAAACTTGAGCTCAAGCTGAACCCAGAAGAATGCTGTCACTCCAGCCTATTGCCATCTAATCAAGTGTGGCCAGAGCATTTCCCACCCTTCAACTTTACAGACACAAAAGAGTCGGGCATGATTGTGCCCTAATTGACCTAATATTGCCACATTAAACTATGAAGTGCAAATGCCTGCCTACTTGGATACAATTGAAAGTTGTTTTTCGTTTTACCTCATATTTTATGTTTTTTGGTAAATCTAGAGGAAAATTGTACAAGACAATAGAACATGTATGGCCAGCCTAAGGCTGTAAAGAAAAATGCTAGATTCTGCTGGAAGTCCTCCAATCAGAAAATAAGTTAGACACCATTTGACTTGCTGCAGCTTCTAATGCACACTTAGAGAAGCTCACAGTGTGCAGTAAAATCAGACTGAACATCTTCAGTACAGATGAGGAGCTTTTTCTTGAAAAATGTAATCAAAATTCTAAAGGAGTGTATTTTTTTGCTTGAAATTCTCAGGTTAAATTGATAAGAGTACAAAAAGTCACTCATGTTTGGGATCAAGAATCACAACACTTTCAGAGAGCGGGGTAAGTAAGGACTAGTGTACAATGTCTCAATAGTCATTTTTTATGGGCATCATATCAAATCATATGACTTATTTTTAAGGGTTCTTGAGGACAGCCTGACCAGCTATGACATTCATTCAAAATTTGGATCTGGATTAACACGAGAAGAGCAGAACATCAGGTAAAACCACACTGCAGGCAAAATTAAAGACACAAAAATTAAAGCTGATGTATACTCTTAAACTCCTAAACTTTTTTTATTTGCTCCCATTTTGACTGTTTAATATACTGTTGGAAGCATTTTGTTATATCTGTTTGATATTTGCAGAAAAATAATTCATTATGCTTGTCAAAAATGTCCTATGTCTTCCCCGCACTTCCTGTGTTATCTCAAAGAGCCCTCTTAGATCTTATCTTGGACTACAGAATGATTACACAGTAAAACCTTGGATTGCAAGCATAATTCGTTCCAGAAACATGCTTGTAATCCACAGCACTCGTATATCAAAGCAAATTTCCCCATAAGAAATAATAGAAACTCAGATGATTTGTTCCACAAGCATTTACTCATAAGTTCTTCAGTTTATAGCCCATATAAAAAGATTATAGCAATGTGACTAGGTTGTATAACCATAAAATGTCCATCCACAAATAGCAGCCTCCACAAGGAGATTAGAAGCAAAATCCATCAGTAGCAATATGGTTACATTTAATGAATGTACAACATTTAGCAACTCACATGGTTGATGATTAAAAGAGGCACATCTAAGTACGCAGGCATCAGGGGTAAAGCTGTCCACATAGGCCAGCCTCCGCACCGATGGCTCTCACCGATGTCGGCCTGCAATCGTGACCGGGAAGACTGCCCTGTAGTAGAGTGAACTGAAAGCGAGGCTTGACGTGCTCATGGAGTGCAGCGGGCAAGGGATGACGTTGATGGTGGTGAGGATGAGCCGAACACCCCCCCTGTTTCGGTTCGCACCAGAACTTGCGAACAGGCAAAAAATTTGGATGAACACACGAACACCGTTAAAGTCTATGGGACACGAACATGAAAAACCAAAAGTGCTCATTTTAAAGGCTTATATGCAAGTTATTGTCATAAAAAGTGTTTGGGGACCTGGGTCCTGCCCCAGGGGACATGGATCAATGCAAAAAAAGTTTTAAAAATGATGTTTTTTCGGGAGCAGTGATTTTAATAATGCCTAAAGTGAAACAATAAAAATTAAATATTCCTTTAAATATCGTGCCTGGGAGGTGTCTATAGTATGCCTGTAAAGTGGCGCAGTTTTCCCTTCTTTAGGACAATACCACAGCAAAATTACATTTCTAAAGGAAAAAAAGGCCTTTAAAACTGATAGCGGCTGTACAGAATTGTCGGATCTCGGCAATATAGATAAAACTCATTGAAAAAATAGGCATGGGTTCCCCCCAGTCCATTACCAGGCCCTTTGGGTCTGGTATGAATATTAAGGGGAACCCCAAACTAATTTTTTTTTTAATTGCGTGGGGGTCCCCCCAAAATCCATACCAGAGTATGGGTTTTAAGGGGAACCCTGCGCCAAAATGAAAAAAAAATGGCGTAGGAGTCCTCCAATGGTGTTCCGCGTCTTTTCGAATATGCTGCGCACACCGCATAATGTTCGCTGTTCGGCGAACACTCAGTGTTTGAGTCGAACTTACGTACGACTTGACCAACTGGCTCACCCCTAGCGGTGAGGAGAATGGTCTATGTGGACAACTTTACCCCGAATGCCTGCATACTTAGATGTGTCTGTTTTATTCATCAACCATGTGAGTTGCTAAATGTTGTACCTTCATTAAAAGTATCCCTATTGCTACACGTACACATGAGCTGTTTTGTCATCGAAATAAACTCTAAAGGTTTCTCCGACGGAATTCCGACAGAATTCTGCTCAAGCTGTCTTGCATACACAAGGTCACACCAAAGTCTGACCGTCAAGAATGCAGTGACGTACAACACGTACGACGGGACTAGAAAGACCGAGCGCTTCCGTCTCGTACTTGCTTCAGAGCATGCGTCGTTTTTGGTGCATAGGAACAGTATACAGATGAGCAGTTTTTCTGATAGTAATTCGTTCTGTCAGGAAAACTATAGAACATGTTCTCTATCTAAGTCCGTCTGAATTTTCAACAGAAAAAGTCTGATGAGGCATACACATGGTCAGAATATACAATGAAAAGCTCCCATCGGACTTTTTCTGATGGACATTCCGCTCGTGTGTACGCGGCATTAGAGGCAGCTCTGGTCTCTTTTATACTCAGTTGTGAAGTGACGCTACTTGTATTTTAAGACATTGCTTGTATATCAAGTCAAAATGTATAAAACATTTTTGCTTTTCTTGCAAAACACTCTCAAACCAAATTACTCTTAATCCAAGGTTTTACTGTATCTTGTTATGCAGATCTGAGTGTAGGAGTGGTTAGATAATTTAGCCAAAGACACTGGGCAGGGCTGTAAAAAATAAATAAATGCATAATTTTACAGGTAAAAAAAATGTGCATTTATTGTCTTTTTACACTGCAGTCTGCAGTAGATTGCGGGTGCAAATCCAGGATCCTGCAAACTCTCAGTCAGTTGCTGGCTCGTACCTCCCATACCTGCAGACAGTTGCTGAAGACCAGGAAAGAAGAATCAATGAACTATGAGAGCGCCTATTAGCTCCTTTGCATTGAGAACTACAAGCTGTCAGCCACGGTGGAAGACGGCACTTCGGGGGCGTGCGGGCATGTACATTATTCTAACATGGTACACGTTACTCCCTAAACATAAGTGCAACATGTAACATGCTACAAAGATTGAAATTTATTCTTTAAAAGCTGAGTGCGTTTCTGTAGTTCTCTGCACTTTCAGAGTCTTTAAAAGAATAATTATTCTTTTTATTCTTTATTTTGCTTTGACACAATAATGCAATTCTGTAATCATGAATACATCACTATATGTGTAGTTTAGATGCAAGAAGTGTGAGTACCTGAATTTGTGGGGCAGATCTGTGTTCAGTTTTTACCAGGTATATAAATCCTTTGGAAGGCAAAACAGCTCCTATATACACTATGTATTGTACCTGTGTATTTAGCTGTCAACCTGGAGTTCAGCTATAAACTTAGTTTTCTTTACATGTTAACTTTAATACAGCAGTATGCTATGGTATCTCAATGCTCACCTCAAAGCGGTGTTCCAGCCATAAAAAATTTTTTTAAAGGCAGCAGCTACAAACACTGTAGCTGATGACTTTTAATAAGGACACTTACCTATCCAGGGTAAGATATAACAAATCTCTTTCAACAGTATATATATTTTTAAATAATATTTTATTTAGACAATTTTAGACCGGTACAGGAGAAACATTATTCATTCAATGGCCAAACAGATTCAACTTCAAATGATGCATTGCTGCAGAAGAAAATGCTCAGTATCAAAAGACATGTTACAGTATCCTGATCACCACTAATAGATGGCATTAATGTTCTCACCATCCAGTCCATACTTCAATTTTTTTTTAAACTCAACAGTATATTTAACATAACAAAAGGGAGTAAATATACAAATGTATTGCTAGGTTGTTCGTACACTTTAAGGAATAGACCACTGTGTGTCTTTGGATGTTGCTGACAACTGTAATATCTAAAATATGAGCTGTAAAAATTAGAGGGAAGAAATAAAAAGTGCAGTGGAAATACAGGAAATAATATTCTATTTAGTCTGTCTGTCCATTCACACGCAGAAATAATGTAAACACTGAATGAGGGTGCAATGACTGTACAAATGTAGCAGGACAAGTTACATTTTGCAGAATGTGGAAAAGTAATTAATTAATTAGCAAGTGGTAAAAAAAAAGACTGGGTTATTTTATATATAAAGAAAAAGTTCCCTTCAATATTTCAGTGCATTTTGAGACTTTTGGTCCTATTTGTGAGAAAATAATACCCACTCGAAGAAAATGTCCACACATGTCACAGAAGAAAACTACTTTTCATAATGCTAATGCCATACTCTTGTCGACCACCTATATTAAACACATACATATCTTGTAACATATAAAACCTTTTTTTTCTGCAGAAGAACAATTTGTGGACCAAATGCTATTGAAGTTGACGTTGAACCAATCTGGAAATTACTGTTCAAAGAGGTATTATATACTGGAGCTAAAGTTAACTGCGAATAATTCCATAACATACTGAGGCTATATTATCTTTTAGCAGGAGGCTCACCAAGACGCTTTTGGTGTATTGATAATATACTTCAAAAGTACATCTACAAAACTTTTTGTAGATATACATTAAGATTGTATATATATATATTTTTGACAAATAAAAGAATTTTAGAGTAATTCAGGTTCTGAGGTTCCTATTTCCTCTTTTTATTTTAGATAGGTTGGAAATTTTTCGAGATTCTAATTGTGGCTTATCTACCCATTGGATAGATTTTTCTTAGCTTCTTGTCCTGGATACCTAACAGGAAGTGAATGATATCTCCGTAAAGTGAGGGGAAATCACGCTTTTAGCATGTGGCAATAGAAAAGGCCTTTTCTTTCGAAGACTTCTCACATCTGTGCCAGTGATAATTGTAAAAAATTGGATTTCCCCTCTCCTCATGCCCATTAGCAATGGCCTCTTAGACATACTGGGGTTGATTTACTAAAGGCAAATAGACTGAGAAATTTTCAAGCGCAGGTGCAAGGGAATTTGCTCCATAGCTTTGTAAATGAGGGGAATCTCTGTTGACTTCCATCATTCAATCATGTATAAGCAAAAATTCTCTTTTTTATCTTCCTTGCCTGTGATTGGGTATTCTTTGCAAAGTGAAGCTTTACATAATCTACTAAGATCTGCAAAGTGCACAGTCTGTTTGCCTTTAGTAAATCAAACCCATTGCTGTGTTTTGCTTCAACAGAGGCAAAGTCAACAACAAAACCAGACAGAGGCTGTAAGCCTTCCCCATTCCATATAAAACTAAAGAAGAGGTTTGGCTGTAGTTAAATTACAATTAAACAATCTGACAGTGCATATTTACAGTTGCATGTCCAATTTCTATCACTTTTATTTTGAAGGATGACAACATTTTACTTGCTATTTACTATATTTCTATTATTTTCACTTTTCTTTGCACTTTCCTTTATTCTAGGTTTTAAACCCCTTTTATGCATTTGAAGCTTGCAGTTTGGCTGTGTGGTTGGCAGTGGGGTTCATCGAATATTCAGTTGCTGTTATTATAATGACTCTCATTTCCATAATTTTTACAGTTCATGACCTAAGAAAGGCAAGTTGTTTGCAATTTTACAGTGACATCCTATCGCTAAACCCAATACTGCTTTAAAACATTTTGTCATTATATTTTACTTATATGTGTAACGCTGATTTAGCCCGGGTTCACACTAGAATGCAGTACAGGAAACCCTGTGTGTGTTTCCCGCACCGCAATAAAATTGCACTGCTCATGTGATCTGCAACAAGTTTCAGTGCAATCTTAATGGCACCCCAAATGCAGGTCACAAGCGCAGTGCTTTTACCTGCACCAGATCATGTGGTACAAAACGACCATGCGATCCGGTTGCAGTACATTCCCAAAATTGCTACATGCAAAACTTTGCTGATGATGCGGTATGATTTGAGCTCATTCAAAATGAATAGGCTCAAATCGCACCCCACCGAATTGCATGTGAAAGATGCAAGAATGCTGTGCGGTTTCTGTGCGACTCGTATGAGATTCACCTGTGTGAACCTAGGCTTAGTATCTGTATTTTCTTCTTCCCTGCATGTTATCTTACTCAGTCTAGCATTTTTCTTTAATATATATCTGTGATATATAGTACATTCACATAAATAAATATATCATCGTTCTTCTACAGGAATCTGTGAAGCTTCATAATCTGGTGGAATCCAACAACAGTGTCAAGGTGACCATACGCCAGAAAAATGGAGGCATGTTACATTATGAGAATACTAAAATATTGTAGTGGTAAATGTTGAAAGTATTGGAGGAGCCTTTAACCACTTTCGGACCGCCCATTGCACATATACTCCGGCTGGGCAAAACGACGTACCTGTATGTCGTTTCCTGCATGAGATACTGTGGGGGCATGTGATGGGGAGTCTGTTGAGGCCTATCTCTGGACCAGGCACTGTTTCTGCTTTCCCCTTTCCACCACATATGCCAAAGGTGTGCACAGAGTTCATTGGCATGTACTGAGTAAAAGATGGGGCCAGACAATATTTATTTTTGCCAGGCTCAGAATATTGGTTTCTTTTTTTAAATGAGAGTAAAATTATTGTATAAGTATAAGTGAATTATTAGCACAAGACAATTATAAAAAAAATATGAACAATCCAATAGCATAACCACTCCTAGATAGAAAAGATAACTTGCCACAAATTTGCCACAATTCTGAAATGTAAGTCTATTACCCTGCTGCACATTTTCACTGGCAAGTTGTACACTTGCAGTGCACTTAAAGCTCTAAAAGTTCTAGTTGACACTTTTCCAACTTGTAGAAAATTTGCATGGCAAAGTCTCTAGCAAGAGCAAAGTTTCAGAGGTGAGTCTACAGCAAGAGCTCTGCAAATCACAGTCGCCCCTGTGGTGGGATGACTATTGCACAACATAACTGCAGACTTGCAGAATGTTTGCAAAGAAAGTTGATCTGGAGTCATGCAATGTGGACTTGCTGCAATTGTGCAACAAACTTGTGAAGCCTGGCAAGTCTAGCAATAGCTTAGCAAGCCATTTTCAAACTTGCAGCATAATTCCTTCCTATCTGGAAAATTATAGTGTTTGATATGGTAATCAAAGCCATATGATCAAACACAGCACTGACATAGTGATCATGTGGCTTTGTTTATCATCAAAATCATGCGAGTACCATGTCAATACTGACAATGACACGGTTTTGTTTACTAAAGCGGAGTTCCACCCGTTTATTTGTTTATTAAAAGTCAGCAGCTAGAAAAAGCATAGCTGCTAACTTTTAATAAACCGACACTTACCTGTCCCACGGTCCAGCAATGCGGCTGCCCGGAGCGCACCCAGCCATGACAGCTTACGGCTTCATGGCCGGGCAAGCACTGTGCATGCGTGCTCTGTTATTGGCCAGCCAATCTTCTGGGACCTGTGTTGTGTCCCAGAAGATCGCTGGCAGGGAGGGGCCGCCTAGGGTGAGAGGAGGAGTCACCTAGGCGGCCGAGAACAGGAAGGAGGAAGTGGGACAGGAAGTCCCACTAAAAAGAGGGTACACACTCCCCAACAAAAAAATGAAATGCCAAATGTGGCATGTCAGGGGGCAAGGAGTGCTTAAAGGAACACTAAAGATATTTTTTTTTTTTTTAAATAACAAACATGTTATACTTACCTCCACTGTGCAGCTCGTTTTACACAGAGTGGCCCCGAATCTGGTCTTCTGTGGTCCCTCAGCAGCTGTTTCAGCTCCTCCCCGCAAGAACTAATCACCTTCATGCGAGCTCCCTCGCATGGTGGTGAGTTCTTGCGGGCGCGCTCCCGTGATACAGCCGGCGGCCATAGCCACTCACTGTATCACTCGGCCCCGCCCCCAGGCGCGGCGCATCATTGGATATGATTGACAGCAGCACGAGCCAATAGCTGCGCTTCTTTCAATCCATCCACTCTAGCCAATCAGCGGTCAGGCTGATCAACGAAGAGGATTCGGGGGCGAGCGCGGGACTTTCAAGGGCTCAGGTAAGTAAAACGAGGGGGCTGAGGGCGGCGGTATTGTCAGATGTTTTTTCACCTTAATGCATAGAATGCAGTAGCCTCCCTGGCGGTATTCCCGAGTGTGGCTCGGGGTTAAAATTCAGGACCATTAGCGGTAACCCCGAGCCACACTCGGGATTGCATCGCAGGATCCTGGTGCCTCCTTACTTACCTTGTCCCTGGGATCCTGCGATGTCCCCCGCAGTGTCCGAGGGCTGTGTCCTCCTCCGAAGCCTCTCCGTGCCAGGCTCCGTTCCCTGCGAGCGTCGCGACGCACGGGGGCGGAGCCTGGCGGCAAATTCAAAAATGTAAAAATCATAACACATACAGTACTGTAATCTTACAGATTACAGTACTGTATGAAATCATTTCACATCCCATTTGTCCCCAGTGCTCTGGCACATGCCCTGCATGCAGTTTTATATTGCATATACTGTTCTTTCTGCCTGGAAACTGGAGATTGTCCATAGCAACCAAAAAGTGTCCCTTTACGTCAAAAATGGCTTTAGACCAGCTAGAAAACAGCGATAGTAAATTAGAACACTTGCAGAATTGAGCGATAGTGAATCGTGTGGAAATTTATTTTATTACTATTTATTTTTATTTTTTTTAATTATTATTTTTTTTTTATTATATTATAATTTATGTTTTTGTGTTTCAAACTTTATCATACCCGGGATATCTACTAGACTCTTGTTTGGACAGATATAAGTGTGTTATTGTTAAGAATTACAGAACTACAATATAAAACGCCAAATTTCCATGCAAAATAATTGTACCGCTTTCAGCACCTAAAATCAGAAAGAATCATACCGCCAGGGAGGTTAAGGTGAAAAAATTTTTACCTTTACAACCCCTTTAAAGCGGAAGTTCCACTTAATGACCTTTTAAGAGGGGAGTAATGCACGGGAGGTGGCACAGCTTCTGTACCATGTGACCGCTTTGAGTGGATCTCACAGCGGTCATATGATCAGGAGCTCATCCTGCTGGCTCCCAATCAGAAGCCTTGACTGAGGACTGTCTATGGTTCCTAGCATGCAACCTTATGCCCCTGTGGATGCATATGTGCGGCAGCTGGGTGTTAAAGCCCACCTTTCTTGCACTGCATATATGTGTTACACGGTCAGCAAAAGGGTAAACACCATGTCAGTGCTGACGTGGTAATCACATGGCTTTGTTAAACAAAAAGAAGTAAAAGAAAAACAAAATAAAAGATGTAGTACAATTGCTTGAATTACGGTACTTACATCCATAATATACATTTTCTTGCAGAATGTAAAGAGATTGAATCACACTGCTTGGTGCCCGGTGATGTAATTGTTCTTACAGGGAAGAGGCAGTTCTTACCATGTGATGCCATACTTCTAAGTGGAGGATGTATTGTGAATGAGAGCATGCTTACAGGTATACAGACAAACAGTGCAATATACACTGATATATGTTCTATTTAGATCACAGAATCCTTTTAAAAGACAATAGTTTATATTTTAGTTTTCTTAGGGTGTATAGATACACCTGATATGCATCTGATATTTCATTTTTAGAATTTAAAAATATCTTAATGACATATCAAAAAAAAGCAATCAAAGACCACAAACACATTTTAAATCATTCTAATACCTCTAAGTTCTGCATCTAAAGTAGTGAAAAATTGCAAACTTAAATTTTGAGGTGACAAGTTTTTTTGTAGTTTACCAACAGATAGTTGTCATATATGTTTACACTAAATGGCAGAATACCAACTAAATAAAGTTTTTAATAGGGTGATTACCACTTTTTTGAATGAACTCTTTTATTTTATGCATTACTTTTTGTGTGTGGCTGCTTTTTATTGTTTAATTAGTTGTATTACATCACCTCATCACACTCATTACAAACTGATTGTAAATGCTCCTTCAGGCTAGGTTCACACTACTGCAGCTGCAATTTGATTTGATTTTCAGTGCAACTATGTAGTGTGACTTTTTGGATGCATTTTGGATTTGGTTTGCATGTTCTATGGGGCCAAAATTGTGATGGAATTGCACCAAAGTGGCACAGGACCCTTTTCCAAAATGGTGCCATTCTGTGCTGCATTATTGTAAATGGGTACCATTGAAAGAAATGTGATTCCCATGTAATGCAATTCTGTTTGACTCAAGTTGCATCTGAAACCAGGCCTTAGATCCACAAAGAAATATGTAGTGCAGGGGCATAATTGTATGGCCAGATTGTATTGTGTATGGTTAGCCTAAAAGGAGCTTATTGAAACATATGCTTTATTAATCTGCTGCCGTATGTTGTTTCAATAAAGATAGTTCAGACTGAAGATGGTGTACAGTAATCACTGTTAGGTCTCATGCACACTTGAGCTCAAAAATGCTGCTTTTACAGGGGTTTGAGATTTTTTTTTCCTGCCTCTAAATGTCCCTCCATGTTAACCTATATGTCCATGCACACTATGGGCATTTACAAGAGTTTAGAGGCAGAACCCCCCCCCCTCACCAAAGTTGCGTTCAGGAGAGGAGCTATTGAGCATAAAAAAACCTGATGCGCAGGTAAACTCGTTTAACCGTGCCTATGCCTAAGCACTAGGAGCATTTAGCACTTGAGCATTTTTTCATTTAAGTGGCCAGAATATATTAATATTCTGGCCAATGAAATACATAAAGGCCCAAGAGCTTTACAAGTCAAAATGCACCTAAATGCAACTTAAGTCTGTTTTTGAAGTTATTTTTCTCCTACTAAGAGAAAACCATTTATAAAAGCCCTTGTTGCATAAAGCCTTATACTGTTCTAAAAATTAAGTTTAAATAAATGCTTTATCACAGTTTGATGATTTGTTAAGATCAGTTTATAGTGTATTTAGCCACAGTTTCAACTCTTCTTTTTATAGACAAATGATTAGGATGGTTAGGATGGGCCTGTAGCATAGATGTTTTTCCTGCAGTTAGCTTGTATTCTATCTGATAGTCAGACCATAAATTGATATTATAAGTGCTGAAATCGAACCCCATTGAAGTCAAATGGAGCTGAATGTTAAAGAGCATTAATGGCCATTTTATAGGCTATAAGGCAAAAAATTGCAAAACAAATGGCATGGGAAGCTGGGGACTGCCCTGGGGAACATGTACAAAGTAAATTTTTCAATTTGGTGGTGAGCAACACTTTTAATAATGCTTAAGAGTCAACATTAAAAATCCAGTGGCCATGGCCATTGCTCAAATATGGCCATGTGGCCATATTTGGTCAGTGTTATCAGCGCTATCCTTGCACCTTTGTTTACAAGGCCTGGTATACTGGTTAACAAATGAATGAGGCCGAGTGATGTCACTGGTTGCTAAGAATATGGTGGATGCCAGCACCTGCTGCTTCCTTAACAACCACTGACAGAGGAAACTGTCATATATAGTAAAACAGTATATACCCAGAGATCAAAAAAGTTGAATTTTAAGGTGCAAGAAAATCAATCAAAATCAAATTTACAAAAAATATAGAATTTTTTATTACATAGATAATATAAATCTATTTATAAAATTTGAGCCAAAACAACCCAATGGTCAAAGTACAAAAGTATGATTGCCTCTACATGTTTCACCACAAACGTGGTTGTGGCCATTCACCCTGTTACCAGGCTCCAAAACCTGTTTAAAAGGGTCAATCCCTTGGGATAGATTGAATAAAAGTTTTTGATCCTCCCTGTTTAAAAAGGTGTCATATTGACACTGAGCTAAGGAACAGTGGCAAATTGAAAGAGGGGAGTACTCAGACGGCACAAGTACCTTGAAATTTGCTGTCACCAGAGGAAGTTTGCATTTGGAAAAGGGATATGAATATTGATCATTCAATTTGCTAAACTTCTTGAGATAATAGGTGTGACTATAGGGCAATCGTTCTTCCCTCACTTTTTGTGGCACAGACGTTCCCCATTAGACCTCCTGGTGGGTCTTGGGGATCATTTGGAACCGTGATCACTTTGAAAGGTGGTAATGTATTAAAAAAAAATCCTACAAAAGCTCCAGAAGACACGTTTGTGGTGAAACATGTAGAGGCAATCATACTTTTGTACTTTTACCATTGGGTTGTTTTGGCCCGCATTTTATATATAGTTTTATATTATCTATGTAATAAAAAAATCTATATTTATTTTAAATTTGATTTTGATTGATTTTCTTGCACCTTAAAACTCAATTTTTTGCTCTCTGGGTATATAATTTTTTGTCATATATAAAGAAGGTGGTGCGTTTATTAGAATCTCCAAGCTCCAATACTAATTTGATAAATTGTCATATATAGTAGTGGTAAAAAAAATGCTTCTATGTATGACATTCAGCAGCAGTCTGAACAGGCAAAGTTTGTTCTTGACCTGTGTTTAGACTGAATTGAAATCTCATTCCTACCCTTAAACAATGCTGCGGTTAAAGCTTGTTGCAATCTGCACAGTGAGCACCATCAAGGTTGGCCCTTCAGAGTGAATGGGACGCCATACACCTACCTCATGCACTTTGAGACATTTGCTGGTACAAAAATACCGGCTGACATTCTGCTGTGTGTATGTCGGTCTGTTTGACAGAAGACAGTTGTTTAGCCAGCTTCTGTCGGACGTGCATGCCAGAAAACCAGCAGCCGAACGACTCCGGGTCAGTGCTTTCAGCCAAGGGCAGAGAGCGCTGATCGGAGTGTTCTGGTGGGGGGTCCAGTCCCCCTGGCAGAAAACAACAGCTCAGCGAGTAAGTTCGCTGGCCTAACCTTGCATGGTTAGTACAGCAGCTCCGACTGTACTGAGTCGCCGCCATTACAGATGATAATGTCAACAAGTCATTGCTGTCTTTTTTAATCATTTAATATTTCAGGAGTGCTGTTTTTTTCCAACAGGTGAAAGTATTCCTGTCTCTAAAACTCCTCTACCTAACAATAACCATACCATGACATGGAAGGCTCACAGTGGGGAGGATTTCAAAAGACATATACTTTTCTGTGGAACAGAGGTCATTCAGACAAATTCAACCAGCCACGGGCAAGTTAAGGCAGTTGTCCTAAAAACTGGTTAGTACAGAGTTTGAAAAATCTGAAATGATGAAATTTACAAGTATGACTGTTTTAGGCAAACATTTAAGTAGAACTAAACCCTCCTAAATTTTTTATGCCAAGGAAGATGCCATCTTAGCCTTTGTTCGATCTGTGGTTGCTATGGTTCTGCATATATGATCAGCTATGACACCAGCTATGTGATAGTTTGACAGTTTGGCTGAGAGCAAGCACCTGTGACAGTTATTATTCACAGCATGCCTTATATGTACAGTAAATGTTTTGAGAAACAATTAAATCAATGGGTTTAGTTCTGCTTTAATATTAATATTTGTCTGTATTAATCTATGGATCTGTACAACATGTTTTTCTTAATGCATTCTTATGAAATAATTTATTTTGTATGTGCAGGATTTAATACAGCTAAGGGGGATTTGGTCAGATCCATCTTGTACCCGAAACCCATGAATTTTAAATTGTATAGGGATGCCTTCAGATTCTTAATGATATTAGCCGGAGTTGCTGTCATTGGAACAATCTACACTGTGGCTGTTTTTGTCTTATGGGGGGTAAGTTATGATAGCAATAGCACGTGCATAACAGTATGAAGATCAAACAAATTCATTTATATTAGATAAAATGCAGTTTTTACAACCTTAATAATAAAAAAAGGACATCAATGGTAATTTTATTGCAAATGTTGTATTTTTATATATTGCTTTTAAAAATAATCAATATTGCCATAGAAATAATTGAACAATGAAATTATTTGTGTAAATGATAATGCCTTTAAAGAATAGGCCTGTATGTTTTTTTAGAATGTGCAAAGTAAAGCATGCAGATTTAATTAGAGCATAATAAAGTTAATTTAGTTGCATGCAGTGGTCAGTAATAAAGATATTTACTATGAGCTGATGAGCAAACAACCCCCTCCCCAAAAAAGGAAGAAATACTTGTAAAGGTTATTGATTCTAGGTGGCCTATCCCATAAAAAAATACCTGAAAATGTATTTAATACAAAGTCTAATGACTGCGGATTGGAGAGTTGCTATTAAATTTTAGTAATGAGATACTACTGGATATGTCTACCATATGTGTTTAGTGTCTCCAGTGGTTTCCTATATAGCACACATATGTTGTTAAGCAAATATATCAGACTGATGATGAATCATGTGGATCTTTTTTAATACAAGATCAACAGTATAACAAATGAGAAATATTAAACAATATAGTATTATAGAATATTACCTCCTATTTGTCTTTCAGGAGTCTCTAACTGAAGTAGTGGTGAAAGCTTTGATCATTATCACCACTGCTGTCCCACCAGCACTGTCAGCTGCCTTGTCTACAGGAATTATGTACGCTCAACGCAGACTCAAAACCAAAGGGATTTTCTGCATCAGTCCTCAAAGGATCAATGTATGTGGTCGGCTAAACATTATTTGTTTTGATAAGGTAAGGCTGTAGTGAGATTCCAGAACATTAAATTTGTTATTAAGTCTATACTGTGTTCATTTGAGTTCTTTAATAATAAGTTCATGGTTGTTTTCATATACAACTTCATTCTTCATTTATAAGCCATGTACAGAACAGTGTGAATGAACTACAATAATATAGAAGGAATTTCTGTATATATTAATAGTAAGACTGTTTTGTGCATTTTATATCATTTATTTTATTTTATCTTTTTTTATATTACAACAGACGGGTACCCTAACAGAAGATGGATTAGACCTTTGTGGAGTACTGCCTTCTCAAGGGAACTGGTAGGTTCCATACACTGCTGAACATTTCTAACATAAGTATAAGAATAATAAATGAGCTCTAATGTGAAGATAGGTAAAGCTGACCTATTAGTACATTGTGAGATATATCTGCTCTGTTTCAAACATATATGGCAGCATTAAGTCACGGCGTCCCCATATTTATAATTATAAGCTATCAATTTTCTTAAGTCATGCCACAACTTGAGGTCCCCAGGTGTCAATCCCTAAGAGGTAAAAGCATGTCTATGCTCAAATCATGTTAACACTTAGGATTCTCATTTAACTTGGCATAACATCAGAAAATATTGACTATTATGTATATAAAATAACATGTATCATCCTTTATATCATGTAAGGACTTGGCCTGGGGGTAGTGGGGCGTTTGCCTTCCTGGGCCAGTACAAATAAGAAATGTTGGATGCCTGGGTTTACATATACGTATACAGTAGCTACCGACTCCGTGTTCAGATCTGCTATCACAGCACATGGCAGAGGGAAATCTTCCAGGTAGACTTCTTTTTTGGCTCTGACATGTAATGTGACTTAAAGCTTAGCTTAAAAAATTCTCATAGCTATAGTCTCATTACTTACCTTTAATGAAGGAGGTCTCATATAGTGAAGGCAGCTGGATCCTGGAGAAATCTTCACTTCAGGAATACCTATCTTCTTCCTGTCTCTTAGCTTTAGGCGCTACCATGGTTAACAGCTTTGGGTCTACAGAAAGAACATTAGTATGAATGGTCTGATGAGGACACCCCCAGCTTCCTCCTCCACCATTGAGAAAAGTTCTTTCAATGATTAGGCTGCTTGTAACTCATTTGTGAATATGGAGAAGGAAACTGATCAAAATCCCCACCATTCACAGATCACGTTGCGTTATGTACTCTAAAATTAAGTTTAGTGTATTTTTTACTGAAAGACTAGTGCTTGATAAACCACTGCGGAATTATCATGTGCCATAAAAAACTGGAACTACCACCATTTTATTCACCAGGATCCCTGCTTTCAGGAGATATATAATATTTTGGAAGTTTTAAAAAACCTTTAGGCCTAAAATTACAACATATGTGCAAATAACGCAAAAATGGCTCTGGCAAAAGGGTTATGTGAACCCTGTGTTAAAGCGGGGTTCCACCCAAATTTTGAACAATATCTGTATGTATCCTCTTCCTTGCCTAGATGCTGACATGCCATTTAAAAAAATTTAAATCGCCGTAATTACCTTTTATTTTTCTATTCTTCTTTGCACTTCCTGGTTCTCCTCCCGTGGGAGTAGGCGTGTTTCTAGCCTCTCCCAGACTCCTGGGAGCTAGTCTCAGGCTTCCCAGGATGCCACTGAGCATGTGCGGGAACGAGCAGTGAATGCTGGGAGCACAGCATTCACCACATCCAGGAAATAAATGCTTGTGGGCTTCAAATGCCCACAATGAAGATGGAAACCGCCTGCAGTGAATAATATAAGTTATTCTTTCCGACGAAATCTGACACAGGCGGACATATTACACACAATATGTGAGTATGTAATGCTGAGAAGAAAAGTTTGTGAATGAACTAAAAAAAAAAAAAAATGATAGATAGGTGGACCCCCGCTTTAAGCTATGACCCTGTTATTCAACTGACAAAGTTTTCCTTTTCTGAAACCTCTTTTATGAACAGTTATCACTCTCAGTCTAACAAAGGATAATGTTATGAAAGAAAAAAAAAACTAAACAGGTCAAGTGAGATAAGTTGGAAGTATCAGATTCCCTAGTTAGCAAATGACCTTTGAAAGTGAACAGTGACACAGAATCAGTTTTTTATTATGTTTCCTTTAGTTTCCAGAAATTACATAACTTTGCATCAGATGACACTTTGCCTTGGAGTCCCCTTCTCGGAGCACTAAGCTGCTGCCACTCATTAGTTTCAATTGATGGGAAACTTCAAGGAGACCCACTGGATCTAAAAATGTTTGAAGGCACACAATGGGTAAGGATGTTTTTTTCCATATTGTTTTATTTAGTTTTTGAATACATTAACCTCCCTGGCGGCATGATTCTGTCTGGAATTTTGTGCTGAAAGCGGTACAATTATTTTGCATGGAAATTTGATGCTATGTATTATAGGCCTGCAATTCTTAGTAATTACTTACTTAAACCTGACCAAACAAGACTCTAGTAGACATCCCAGATGTGATAAAGTTTGAAACACAAAATCATGATTTTAAATTTTTAAATAATATAATTTTATTCAATAATGTAATACAAACTAAAGAAATTTGTCAGACAAAGAAAATTCAATAAACATTTGAAGCAAGGTACAGCAGACAGTCCGACGTCACAATCCGGACAATAGAACCTGCTTTCTTTTCAGATTTTTTTTCCCTTGTCATCTCTGTTTGAACAGCAAACCACGCACATCCTGGTAGGTGCTGCCTTTTTTGTGGTTGGTGGTATATAGTCCATAAAGTGACGACCTGTTAGGCGTTCTGGGTTGGCAACACCAACAGCACGTCGTCCAGGTCTGTTCGCATCTACTGATGGCATCTGGTGTTTGACAAAAATCTGCTCAGCCACCTTCCAGATAAAATCTGAATGAACAAGAGGCCTGTCACTCCCTGCTCGGTACAAGATGTACGCATTCCAAAGGCATTGTTCCAGAAGATGCCTGAAAATCTTTTTGTAATATTTTTTTCTGCTGTTTCCGCATAGTCGGATAAAATGTCATTGCCTGATCGGCTCGGTCGACACCTCCCATAGTGCAATTATAGTCTATCACGACTTGCGGCTTCAGCACATCTTTCCCACCTTTTGTGTGGACCGTGGCAGTGGCGGTATTGTGCACAGTGCTCATGAGACACACGTCCTTCTTGTCTCGCCAACGTATTGCCATCATCTTACCCTTCTGCCAGGCAACCATTTCTCCGGTTTTTAGTTTTTTCTTGCCAAACATAGATGGCATGTCACGTCTGTTAGGCCTAACTGTACCATAGGCATCAGTCTTGTTTTGGATCAAAACTTCAAACAGTTCCGGCGACGTATAGAAATTGTCCATGGTCACACAATATCCCTGGTTCAGTAATGACTCCAGCAGTGTAAGGACAGATGATGCGGCCATCCCATAGTTGCTGTACCTGGGGTTGAACTTCGTGCCTTTACTGGTGTAAATGACCGAGTTCCAAATGTACCCAGTGGATGACTCGCAGAGCATGTATGATTTGATGCCAAACCGCGCTCTTTTGGATGCAATATACTGGATCCAGCTTAGGCGTCCCTTGTAGGACATCAAACTCTCATCCACACTGACGTCCTTTTCTGGCATGTAGGCCCGCAGGAAATTGTTCCCAATAATTTGGCATACCTCCCAGATTTTTTTAGCTTGGGCGCAGGATGCGTGGCCTCATCAAACTCTTCATTGTTAGTGAAGTGGAAATATTTCATGATGAGGGAAAAATGGTATTCGGACATCACAGTACCAAAAAACGGAGTGGCCAGTAACTTGTTGGTGGTCCAGTACCATTTCTGGCGCGGTTTCCCCACCACCCCCTGAAGAATAATGAGTCTGAGAAACAGCCAGATGTCCTCTTTAGTCACCGGTTCCCACCTTCTGCTTCGGGAAAACCTGGCATGCAGCGTAGTGGATTGCTGCTCTTGGTAGCGATTTGTCTCTGTGACAATTTTTTCAATTACCTCCTCTGTGAGAAATAATTGCAGGTATGCCAGAGGGTTGTCACGCTTAACTTCGACCTTCATCCCAGGTGATCCAGTGAAGGGAAATCTTGGGGGCGCTACCTGATCCGTATCGCACTCAATAGGGCACCAAGTGCACACATCGCTAATGTCAGGTGCAGGATCATCACCGCTGTCACTTGTAAGATCAGTGTCAGATGACAAATCACCCCACGACTCACTATCGCTCTGTTCTGGGAGCAACTCCGTGTTGCTGTCCCTGTCATTCAACTGCTCCAAAGGCGATTTTGTAGCGAAATGGCGCTTGGATTCCATCTTCTCAATATTTTATTGGAGGCAAGGGGCACTGGGGCAAGGGGCACTCTTTCAGTGAGATCTGAGATGATACAATGTAAGCCTCTCAGATTACACTGTATCACCTCTTTTTATATGTGTGTTTTGTGTTTGAACTTTTGAACTTTTTGAATTTCCCGCTCAATTCCGCTCCCGTGCGCTGCTACTGCTCGCAGGGAACAGAACCAGGAAGTGTGATGCGGTGATCGCGCTGGCGATCACAGCGGAGCACAGCCGAGGACAGTGGAGGGCATCGCTGGAACCCAGGAGAAGGTAAGGGCTCCGCTGGATGCTCTGCAATGTTACCCCGAGCGTGACTCTGGGTTACCGCTCCTGACAGAAAAAGTCAGACCCGAGTCACACTCGGGATTACCGCCAGGGAGGTTAAGGAAGACAAATGTACAGACTAGGGATGAGCCAAACCCCCCCCGGTTCGGTTTGCACCAGAACGTACCGAACAGGCAAAAAATTTGTAAGAACACACTAATGCCCCGTACACGTCGGACTTTGTTCGAACATTCAGACAACAAAATCCTAGGATTTTTTCCGATGGATGTTGGCTTAAACTTGTTTTGCATACACACGGTCACACAAAGTTGTCGGAAAATCCGATCATTCTGAACGCGGTGACGTAAAACACGTACGGCGGGACTATAAACGGGGCAGTGGCCAATAGCTTTCATCTCTTTATTTATTCTGAGCATGCGTGGCACTTCGTCTGTCGAATTTGTGTACACACGATCGGAATTTCCGGCAACGGATTTTGTTGTCGGAAAATTTTATAACCTGCTCTCAAACTTTGTGTGTCGGAAAATCCGATGGAAAATGTCCGATGGAGCCCACACACGGTCGGAATTTCCGACAACACGCTCCGATCGGACATTTTCCATCGGAAAATCCGACCGTGTGTACGGGGCATAACACTGTTAAAGTCTATGGGACACGAACATGAAAAATCAAAAGTACTCATTTTAAAGGCTTATATGCAAGTTATTGTCATAAAAAGTGTTTGTGAACCCGGGTCCTGCCCCAAGGGACATGTATCAATGCAAATTTTTTTTTTAAACGGACGTTTTTTCGGGAGCAGTAATTTTTTTAATGCTTAAAGTGAAACAATAAAAATAAAATATTCCTTTAAATATTGTGCCTGGGGGGTGTCTATAGTATGCCTGTAAAGTGGCGCATTTTTCCCGTGTTTAGAACGGTCCCCCCAAAATCCATGTTGGTGTTCCATAGACTTCCATAGACTTTAATATTGTTCCAGCGGCTTTCGAATTTGCCCCGAACACCACACATTGTTCGGTGTTCGCGGAACATCTGAACAACCAAAGTTCGGCCCGAACTTATGCTGGGGATGAACCGTTCGCCCATCCCTAGTTGCCATTCCACGAGTGTGCGCAATTTTAAAGTATGACATGTTATATTTACTCGGCGTAACATCATCTTTCATATGTTACAAAAAAATCAGGGTATATGTTGTTTTTTTAAAGTTATTTATTTATTAAAATGTATTTTTCCCCAAAAATTGCGTTTGAAAAAATGCTGTGCAAACACCGTGTGACATAAAAAAATTGCAACAACTGCAATTTTATTCCCTAGGGTCTCTGCTAAAAAAAAAATATTATAATGTTTGAGGTTTATAAGTAATTTTCTAGCAAAAAATACAGATTTAAGCTAAAAAAAAGGGCCAGAAAAGGCTTGGTCTTCATTGATAATAAAACCTGGAAGTTGATTGGTTTCTATGCAGAGCTGCACCTGATTTTGCACTCTCTAGTTTTAGTAAATCAACCCCATAGAAACAAAACACTATTATAATCTAAACTAATAAGGCTCATAATACATTCTATTGAGTTAATTTCTTCATCAAGTGATGATTGTTTTTTTAAAGAGTGCAGTTTAGTTGGGTAAGTTGATTAAAGTAGGGAAGCGAAAGGATGTAGCCTCAAAGGAATGGGGTATTGTGTGTATAGCAGTATGTAGTGTGGTATATTGATAGTGATGTAGAAATGGTGTTATGTGCTGAGTAGAGATGAGCTTCGAGTTCGAGTTGAACTCATGTTCGACTCGAACATCGGCTGTTTGCCAGTTCGCTGAACAGCGAACATTTTGGGGTGTTCGTGGCAAATTCGAAAGCCGCGGAACACCCTTTAAAAGTCTATGGGAGAAATCAAAAGTGCTAATTTTAAAGGCTTATATGCATGGTATTGTCATAAAAAGTGTTTGGGGACCTGGGTCCTGCCCCAGGGGACATGTATCAATGCAAAAAGAAGTTTTGCATTGGGAGTAGTGATTTTAATAATGCTTAAAGTGAAACAATAAAAGTGTAATATTCCTTTAAATTTCATACCAGGGGGTGTCTATAGTATGCCAGTAAAGGGGCGCATGTTTCCTGTGTTTAGAACAGTCTGACAGCAAAATGACATTTCAAAGGAAAAAAAAGTAATTTAAAACTACTCGCACCTATAATGAATTGTCGGTCCGACAATACACATAAAAGTTCATTGATAAAAACGGCACGGGATTTCCCCACAGGGGAACCCCGAACCAAGATTTTTTAAAAAATGGCATGGGGGTCCCCCTAAATTCCATACCAGGCCCTTCAGGTCTGGTATGGATATTAAGGGGAACCCCGTGCCAAAATAAAAAAAAAATGGCGTGGGGTCCCCCCAAAAATCCATACCAGACCCTTATCCGAGCACGAAACCTGGCAGGCCACAGGAAAAGAGGAGGGGACGCGAGAGTACCCCCCCTCCTGAACCATACCAGGCCACATGCCCTCAACATTGGGAAGGTGCTTTGATGTTGATGGGGAGAAGAGCCTCATCCCCGCAACCCTTGGCCGGTGGTTGTGGGGGTCTGCGGGCAGGGGGCTTATCAGAATCTGGAAGCCCCCTTTAACAAGGGGACCCCCAGTTCCTGGCCCTCCCCGTGTGAATTGGTAATGGGGTACAAATGTACCCCTACCATTTCACAAAAAAAGTGTCAAAAAGTTTAAAAAACACAAGAGACAGTTTTTGACAAGTCCTTTATTAATTTCTTCTTCTTTCGGCTTCTTCTCCCATCTTCTTTCTTCTGGTGTTCTTTTGGTGTTCTTCTTCCTCCATCTTCTTCTTCATCTTCTTCTTCTCCATCTTCTTCTTCCTCCGCTCTTCTTGTCCCGCATCTTCCTCCAGGCTGACCCCGCCCCCTCTGACAACACGGGGAAAGCCACAGGGAAGTCCCGTGAATTCCCAGTGCGTCAGATGAGGGCGGGGTCACCGGGTGGCCCCGCCCTCCGTTATATAAGAAATGTCAGAAGAAGCCAAGCGTCACACGGCTGAAGACTCCCACTGAGGCGGATCGCGTGGACGGAGCAGAGAAGAAGCCTGGAGGAAGATGTAGTACCAGAAGAGTGGAGGAAGAAGGTGGAGAAGAAGAAGATGAAGAAGAAGATGGAGGAAGAAGAGGAACACTGAAAGAACACAAGAAGAAAGAAGATGGAAGAAGAAGCTGAAAGAAGAGGAAATTAATAAAGGACTTGTCAAAAACCCTCTCTTGTGTTTTTAAACTTTTTGACACTTTTTTTGTGAAATGGTAGGGGTACCCCATTACCAATTCACACAGGGGGGGCTGGGAATTGGGGGTCCCCTTGTTAAAGGGGGCTTCCAGATTTCGATAAGCCCCCTGCCCCAGACCCCCACAACCACCGGCCAAGGGTTGTGGGGATGAGGCCCTTCTCCCCATCAACATGGGGACAAGGTGCTTTGGGGGGCTACCTCAAAACAACCTCCCAATGTTAAGGGCATGTGGCCTGGTACGGTTCAGGAGGGGGGCGCTCTCTCATCCCCCCTCTTTTTCTGCGGCCTGCAAGGTTGCGTGCTCGGATAAGGGTCTGGTATGGATTTTTGAGGGGACCCCACGCCATTTTTTTTTAAATTTTGGCGCGGGGTTCCCCTTAAAATCCATACCAGACCTGAAGGGTCTGGCATGGATTTTGAGGGGAACCCCCACGCCATTTTTTTTTAAAATTTTGGTGCGGGGTTCCCTTTAATATACATACCAGATCTTCAAGGCCTGGTATGGAATTTAGGGGGACCCCCACGCATTTTTTTTAAATTTTGGGTCGGGGTCCCCCTGTGGGGAAATCCCATGCAGTTTTTATCAATGAACTTTTATGTGTATTGTCGGACCGACAATTCATTAATAGCCGCGAGTAGTTTTAAATTACTTTTTTCCTTTGAAATGTCATTTTGCTGTCAGACTGTTCTAAACACGGGAAACATGCGCCCCTTTACAGGCATACTATAGACACCCCCCAAGTACAAAATTTAAAGGAATATTACACTTTTATTGTTTCACTTTAAGCATTATTAAAATCACTGCTCCCGAAAAAAATGCCTTTTTAAAACTTCTTTTTGCATTGATACATGTCCCCTGGGGCATGACCCAGGTCACCAAACACTTTTTATGACAATAACTTGCATATAAGGCTTTAAAATGAGCACTTTTGATTATTCATGTTCATGTCCCATAGACTTTAACGGTGTTCGCATGTTCAAAGTTTTTGCCTGTTCCCAAGTTCTGCTGCGAACCGAACCGAGGGGTGTTCGGCTCATCCCTAGTGCTGAGGAGAGGTTACATTTAGTAGAGAGTATTGCAAAGTTTGGCCGTGTGGTACCAGAAATAGTTTCTGAAGGTGCCAACTATTTATATTTCACCCTTGAGCGGTAAAATGTTCTGTTATGTAGCATAGTTAACTGGAGGTACTGGATTGAACTTAATACAAGATGAGTCTTTTTTCAGCCTCATTAAATGTCAAATTGCAGTGATAGAGATTTTCGTCTGTAATGGACAGTCATACTGCTCACATGGCAAACATTTTTTATTTAAAGAGACAAGTATTTACCAAAGTGTTTTTAGACCTCAATTTAACTTAATAGCATCCAGCCCTAGGTAATGGTTTACAATCCATAAAGGAAAAGGTCAACACAAACGTTTTGGCATAGCCCTGATGTAGGTAGAGTAAACTTAGTTGCTATTATGGAGATGCTGTCTTAAGCAAGCCATGGATGACTCAAAAACCATACAATTCTAGTTGAACACCAGATTGTTAGTTTTTTCACATCATTAGTGCACCAGCTGTGACAATCGAAAAAGCCTGATCAGATATGCTGGATTTTTTTCTAGAAAAACAAAACAAATAATGGCACAATTGTATGTGCCATTTACACTTTTCGCTCAACAGAACATTTGGTTTTCAAATCGCCTATGGCCGGCCTTAATTTAGTACCTTTATTGCTGTGCAGTGTTTATACAAGATGCTACTGTTAAAGTATTTATTTTAAAGTAGAACTAATCCCTCCTATTGTTTTCAGCCAAGGAAGCTGCCATCTTGGCCTCTGTTTGATTTTCAACTGCCATGGTGCTGCACATGTGATCACTTATGACACCAGCTTTTGGATGGTTTGACAGTTTGGCATATGCTGGGAATGTAACTGTGTTTTGAAAACTGGTGAATTGATGGGTTTAGTTAATCTTTAACCTCCTTGGCTGTATTCCCAAGTGTGGCTCAGGGCAAATTTTTAGTACCACACTCGGGATTGCATCGCAGGATCCATGCACAGCTTACTTACCTTGTCCCCAGGATTCTGCGATGTCTCCACATTGCGTGTGTGCGCCGTGTCTATGCTCGATATATCACAGAGCCGGGCCCTGTTCCCTGCGAGTGTCGCAACGCATGGGGACAGAGCCCGGCGCCAAATTCAAAAAGTGAAAAATACATAACACATACAGTACCCTGTAATCTTACAGATTACATTACTGTATCAAATCATTTCACATCCCTTTTGTTCCTAGTGCTTTGTCCAGTGCCCTGTATGCAATTTTATATTATATATATTGTTCTTTCTGCCTGGAAACTGGAGATTGTCCATAGCAACCAAAAAGTGTCCCTTTACATCAAAAGTGGTTTTAGACCAGCTGGAAAACAGCGATAATAAATTATAATCACTTGCAGAATTGAGCGATAGTGATTTGTGGGTATATTAGTCATCAAACACTGAAAGTAATGACAGCGATAATTCTGCAACTGAGCAAATTTCAGTGTTTTTGATTTGATTACATTATTGAATATTTTTTTTATTATTATATTAATATTTGTTATAAGTGTAGTTATTTATTATATTATAACTTATGATTTCGTGTTTCAAACTTCATCATACCCGGGATGTCTACTAGACTCTGGTTTGGACAGATTTAAGTGAGTTATTCCTAAGAATTACAGGCCTAATATATAAAACGCCAAATTTCCATGCAAAACATTGTACCGCTTTGAGCATCAAAAATCTGACATAATCATACCGGCAGGGAGGTTAAGAATAAACAAATACAATTATTATACATGTGTAGTGTAGGCAATAGTTATACATATTATTTAAACTGATCCGACTATAGCAAATTTGATTCTAATTTGTTCAGTTACTGCGCTGATCACTGTTGACATCATTATTTGACTTTAAACTGCTTCATTAAACACCTCTGACAGACATACCTATTAGTTTTTTTAACTTCTTAAAGAGTCCTAAAATTATAACTTTACATTTTTTACAGGAATTTGAGCAGTCAAGTTCTGAAAATAAAGAAACTGTATCATCTAGCTTGGTTTTAAAGCCTGGTCAAGCATGCCGTTCTGTGAGTTTAAACCTTTTTATTCTTTGTTAGCTGGTCCTTGTTATGAAAATTTAACATTTGTAGGGCAGTCTACAATATTTGAATAGTTATCATTCATCGTTTATTTTAATCATTTAGGGTCCAGCAGAAGGACTAGCCATCATCCACCAGTTTCCATTTTCCTCTAGTTTGCAGCGCATGTCTGTCATTACACAAGAGATTGGACAAGATAATCATGTAGTATATATGAAAGGAGCTCCTGAGATGGTGATTCAGTTCTGCAGGGAAGACAGTGGTAAGATATATTGTCATATTTCATTTTAGGTACAGTAACATTATAGGTTCTGTTTACACAAAATGCCTTTCTACCACTAGGTGGCTCTCTAGTACCCAAAATACAAATTTCTAGTATATACCTATTCTCTTGGCTGACTGTTCACACAATGGAGAATTAAAATGGTAAACCACCTCCAAGCCCCACAATGAAGACTACTAGATTAGTGCAGAATCTAAACTCCTCAAAACATTAGAGGCCCAGAACTTTAGAACTCCCAAACATCTCACAAATCTCTTTAAAACTCAGCTAAGGCATTGCTGAAATTAATGATTACAACTTTTGACTCTCGATTGCCAGCTTTCGTAGTGACATCAAATTCAAACACATACAAACACTTGGTAGATGCACAAAGGATGAATGCCATCAGCGAGAAACTTTTTAATGGGCAAAGGAGCAACCGTGTGCAACTCTAACAGAGTAGACATGAAAAAACCTTTCTCTCATAACTGAAAACCAAAACACCTTGGTCAGTTATGATGCTGGCAAAATCTTTGACTTTATTTCAGAGGCTTATAATTGATTACTAAAAGTGACACTGTCAGCCTAAAACTAAATATCCAGTTTAAAGATTCATGCAAAAGAAAAAGCATTCCAGTGCTGTATTCAATAATTCTGGTAATGTCCCTCGCCTCAAGGGCTCAGGCATTCAACACTCCTGGAACTAAAGATAGTGGTAGAGGCTGCAGTGCTGGAATGGAGGGGAGGCATGGGTGAATATATTATCTCTTCTCTTTCAGGAACTTTAATCTTATCAATGAAAGCAATGAATGCCTCTGTCCACTAACTAAATGGATGAATGCATTGTCTACTTCTTATCTAACTCCTTGTTATTGGTGTTTGTATTGTTGGATTTTTTTCACCCACCCTGAAATTCATTTAACCTGCATTTACTACCAGCTTGGGATACCAGCTAGTATGACTTATAAGTCACTATGGTTATCTAAGGGAGACAATAAATAAGGTAAATGGGATACCCCCATTACCCCTTGTCTACCTTGTCTTATAAGCTCTGTTATTAAATACGAGGAAGACTCATCAAAATCAACAGAAACATTTCTGTGGTTTTTTTTTTTACTAACTGAAAAAGTTTTCTACAAAAGCATTGTCACATTTATTAAGAAATAAATAAAATAAACTGGGAGTTTACTCACTGTTTTGGGTGGACTGATCCTTTAATACCATATAATGTATAAAGTGCAGTAAGTGCAACATTTGAAATACAAAAATGCTACCTAATAAATAAGCATTATACTTTAATGTAATAAGTGAAAGAAAGATAAAAGAAAATGCCCTGAGTTATTTCTAAGGCTTTAACTATTATCTAACCAAAAATATTTATGAATGACCTATGTTGTCCCCTAAAATTTATATTATATTATATATATATCTTACAAAGACCAAGGGTATCAAAAAAGAGAAGTTTGTTAGATTTTAAAATGAAGTTTATATTTTATTGTGTCATACAGTTCCAAAGGGCTTTTCTAGTGAACTTCAGTTTTACACCATGAAAGGATTTCGAGTCATTGGACTGGCTTATAAGGTGCTGGAAGAAGTAAAACCCCGGAGCAATAGCAGCTTCATAAGGTGTGATATGGTATATAAAGTATAAGTATAAATGTTTTTTGTAGAAACAGCAAACTGGTTCTAAACAGTGCAAACCTTCAATAACACTTGGGCGATGTCAGCCTGTCATTTTGATGGAGATCATTATTACAAAACTGACACCATTCTGTTTACTTAGCATTGTCCACTTATTTGCATTACAATTAATTGTATAGAGCTACAGACAATATACAATAGTAAAGTGGTAATAATATACTTACGTCTGATTCATTCCACTTGTTATTTGATTTATAACCAGCTTAAACAAACACACCTACACTTGTAATAACATATTCTACTTATACATTATTCATATATCTACTAACCTGGCATAAATATCTATTTTGTCTGCAGAAAAATAATTACTGTTTAGTATCAGACAAGGATAACCAAACATTCCTTTATTTCAGGGAGGATGTTGAATCTGATCTGGAATTTCTTGGTTTGCTTATATTGGAAAACAAATTAAAACCTGAAACCAAACCTGTTCTGCAAGAACTGAGCGCTGCCAACATCAGAACTGCCATGATCACTGGTAACGAGGCTTTACATATATATTCACAGTTAACTATTTTGTAAGCAGCTCATGTGGGCAGTATGATTTAGAGAATATTTATGTGATCGTTTTTCGCATTATACAGTCTAAAATTTTTACAATAAATCATACATCACTGTAACTGTAATTTTGGTGCTATATATATTGTCTCTCAAATCCTGTACGGGTAAAAGTGTGTTGTTTTTTTTACTTATTAAGACATCAGGTGATTCTCAGGGTAGGATTACACTTCCCTTACCCATAGTCAGCTTTAGTATAACACTTACAAAATCAGACATTATAGACCCATAAGACAAGTCAAGTCTGGGGGGAAAGGCTGGAAGAAACTGTAACAGAGGTTGATTTGCTAAAACTGGAGAGTTCAAAATCTGCTACAACTGTGTATAGAAACAAATTGTCTTCCAGTTTTTTCTTTGTCAAAGCTTAATTGAACAAGCTGAAGTTAGAAGCTGATTGGCTACCATGCACAACTGCACCAGATTTTGCACTCTCCAGTTTTAGTAAATCAACCCCATTTTGCCCTCTTTGTGTTAGTTGGCCTAGTATAGAAAAACTAGAAAGGACTGAAACCTGTAGCACTCTAATTCTAGATAAATGAAGACATAATGGGTAAACTAAAAGTACACTCTTCACCTGCCTTTCTAAACCTTTTTAACCTGGGGGAACCCTTGAATTAATTTTCCAGGCTCATGCTTCCAACCACTTCTAATAATGACTATATCTACAGCTCAGTACTTGGTGCTGGTCAGTGGGAATAATAATATTTACATTTGTGGCCATTGGGAAGATTCATCCCCAACCTTACAATGACCTAAAAAGATCATTGGTGTCAGTGGTTACTCATATGAAAAGCAGTAGTTGTTCTTTGCTCAAGGAACCCCTAGCAACCTCTGGAGGAACCCTGGCTGAGAAAGGCTGTGCTGCACTATTCCATCAACAAAACTGCACCTGTAGGGACAGAGATTGTGCAATTTTGGGTAGACAGCCAAACTGTGCTGTCAGGCAGGCAGTCTGGAAACTTTCGTAAACATGTGCAGCAATCTAGTTATCCAAGGCTATGGTCAATGTTGGGAATGCAGAAATTTTGCTCTGATGATTCCCAATATGGACAATTTTGCTGGGTCTGTGATTGCAACAGATTGCCCACAGGCTGACTTTCCTCAGGGTGGATAATTGAGTGAACAGAATAAAAATATTAATACTTGTTTTTTTTTTTCCTCTATTTAATCTACAACTGCCATGATGCTGCACATGTCATCAGTTATGACACCAGCCATTGGATGGTGTGACAGTTTGCTTGAGAGCACAACCAATGGGAATGTTACATTTCCGTCAACTTCCAGAAATGAAACTGTTTTATGGATGGGTTTACTTCCGCTTTAACTTTAAGTGGTTTTAAATGATTTAAAAATATTTTTTTAATAATAAACATGTGTTACTCACCTGCTCTGTGCAATATATTGCACAGAGCAGCCCTGATCCTCCTTTCATAGGGTCCACCGTCAGCGATCTTGGATCCTCCTTTTCTGTCTACCCTCATAGCAAGCGTTTGGTATGGGTGCTCTTGATTGGTCTCGATCCCGAACTGGGCTGTGTGCCTCCCATGACACATGCAGGGCAGCTCGGTCCTATCCCCTGCTCTCTGCTCACAATATTTGACTGAAAGCAGCTGGAGACAATCTGCTCACAGCCAAGCTTGTGAGAATGGGGTGAGAGGAGAGATGACTGGCAGTGGGCACAGTGCTGTATCGATACAGAACTCAGGTTCGTATTTGAGGAGGGGAATGGGCACAGCAAGTGGCAAAATGTTCTTTACCTTAATCCAGGGAATGCAAAAAAGGTCCCCCCCCCGCAAGTTAATGCCATACTGTAATGTGCTAATAAGCACTGCATACTATTATATTATTACAGACTTACCTGTAAAACTGATCCTTCCAGACAGTGGCTGACTGTCATTGCTGCCAGGGCTTCCATCCTTATCTGGTCTTCCTTCTGGGTTCGCCAGCTCTGGGTGTTTAAATGGCTGAGCCGTGATGATGTTGATCCCATGCACGTGCACGGGAGTCACAACCGCGGCACAGCGCTCTAGATCGATAGCACGTTCAGTGTGCTCTCAATTCAGAGTGCAGTGTACATGCCCTGGTGATGTCACCGGCTGCATAAATTGTGAATATGTTCTAAAATCATTCTGCCCAATGAGCCCACAAAGACAAAAATACCAGAACTGCCACATTGCCAGTCCAGGCTTGTATCCAAATCTATGAGAATTGCTATGTCACAATACAATGTGTTTATTCTGAACAGGCGATAATTTACAAACAGCTATAACAGTGGCAAAGACATCTGGCTTAGTACCTGAGAACAGCAGCATGATCCTTGTAGAAGCTGAAGAACCATCTGGACTGAGCTCTGCAAAAATTTCCTGGCATCCTGTTGAAAGCCAAGAACAAACTTCCAGTAATACCAAAGTATGTTTAGTCATTCATTTCCTGTTATGGGGAAACCATAATGGACTGGGGTCATGTTTATGCATTGGCGCATTTCGGGGTTTTCGTTTTTTTTATACCTTACACGTCAGCATCAGCCCACTGTTTAATTAATTTAATGTGTTCAATTTGATTATTCATTGCACATACCATAGCGTGGGCACTTATCTTCTTTTTTCATGATTATGTATTGTTTTGTACATTTACTTTAACACGTTTTTAAAAGACGTTCAAAACAGTTTTTATATTTATATACAATTGTTCGTTAGAATTAAGCATTTAATACAGTGTGCCCCCCCCCTCTTAAACCTGGCATGGTTTGCAGGGTTTCTAAAATGACAGTCCAGCAGTAGCTACTTTCTTTGTGGCTCGTACTACCTAACTGACATTTCCATAGGGCTCCATTCAGCTTTGTGTATAATTTGAGCTTTAGCTATTCATTTGGCTGTAATTATTCAGAAAAGCCATTAAAGGGGTTGTAAACCCTCATGGTTTTTCACCTTAATGCATTGTATGCATTAAGGTGAAAAACCTTCTGTGGTGCTGTAGCCCCCCCCCCCCCCCAGCCCCATTTTACTTACTTAACCCCACTCGATGCAGGGAGGAACCATCAGCACCACTGAGGGACCCCAGAAGAGGAGGACCGGGCCACTCTGTGCAAAACGAACTGCACAGTGAAGGTAAGTATGACATGTTTGTTTTTTTTATTAAACAAACGAGGGTTTACAACCCCTTAAGGGTTAGTCTAGGGAACATAAAAAGAAGCCTAGAGCTTCACCTGATGGCTAGAAGTAGTAAATGAGAACTAATCATACCATATATGTATCTAACAATCAACAAAATGAAAAAAAAAAAATCTTGGTTCTTTAAACAATTTACAAAACTATACATAAATGCTATACATTTCCTCTAAGATGGCAATTCTGTTAGCTTCTAATGAAACCAGTGGGAATCTAGGGTATATTGAATAAAATATGACACCACTAACTGTTTAGGCACAAGACTATTCTCTGAATTTATTATTACTTTGTAACCCTCTGTTATTGTTCAGGTTTCAGTAAATATTAATATTGAAGGAAGAACAATTTTAGAGGAAGCACAGGGCAACTATTATTTTGCCATGAGTGGGAGCACATATCAAGTTGTCTTGCAGCATTTTCAGAGTTTGCTACCAAAAGTAAGTTTTTTTCCCTACAATAGTAAACCTTTCTACATATTTTTACCTTGGATTCAGTAGTTATTTCAGTACATTAACACTTTTCTAAACAGAGACCTATTAATACACTACCAGTACCACCTAAATATATAAGAAAAATATATAAGAAAAATACATGAAAGTGAACATTTAGCAGTATTTACTGATGCTTAATAAGGATGGGCCGAACACCCCCCGGTTCGGTTCGCACCAGAACATACCAAACAGGCAAAAAATTTGAGAGAACACACGAACACCGTTAAAGTCTATGGGACACTAACATGAATAATCAAAAGTGCTCATTTTAAAGGCTTATATGCAAGTTATTGTCATAAAAAGTGTTTGGAGACCTGGGTCCTGCCCCAGGGGACATGTATCAATGAAAAATTTTTTTTTTAAAACTGATGTTTTTTGGGGAGCAGTGATTTTTTTAATGCTTAAAGTAAAATTAAAATGAAATATTTCTATCGTGCCTGGGGTTATCTAGAGTATGCCTGTAAAGTAGCACATTTTTCCTGTGTTTAGAACATTACCACAGCAAAATTACATTTCTAAAGGAAAAAAAGTCCTTTAAAACTGATCACGGCTGTAAAGAATTGTCAGGTCTCAGCAATATAGATAAAACTCATTGAAAAAAAGAGAATGGGGTCCCCCCCAGTCCATTACCAGGCCCTTTGGGTCTGGTATGAATATTAATATTACCCCATTACCATTTCACACAGGGGGGTAGGCCGGTATCTGGGGGTCCCCTTGTTAAAGGGGGCTTCCAGATTCTGATAAGCCCCCCACCCGCAGACCCTCACAACCACCAGGCAAGGGTTGTGGGGATGAGGCCCTTGTCAAAGCACCCTCCCCGTGTTGAGGGCATGTGGCCTGGTATGGTTCAGGAGGGGGGCGCTCTCTTGTCCCCCCTCTTTTCATGTGGCCTGCCAGGTTGCGTGCTCAGATAAGGGTCTGGTATGGACTTTGAGGGGCACCCCCACGCAATTTTTGGTTTTTAATTTTGGTTCGGGGTTCCCCTTAATATTCATACCAGACCCAAAAGGCCTGGTAATGGACTGGGAGGGACCCCATTCTCTTTTTTTCAATGAGTTTTATCTATATTGCCGAGACCCGACAATTCATTACAGCCGCGATCAGTTTTAAATGACAATTTTTCCTTTAGAAATGTCATTTTGCTGTGGTACTGTTCTAAACACGGGAAAAATGTGCCACTTTATAGGCACACTATAGACACCCCCCAGGCACGATATTTAAAGGAATATTTCATTTTTATTGTTTCACTTTAAGCATTAAAAAAGTAACTGCTCCCGAAAAAAAAGGCCGTTTTTAAAAATAATTTGCATTGATACATGTCCCCTGGGGACAATGCATGTCCTAGACTTTCTCATCCCTGTTAATGCTAATATTTTTTTGTGTAATAAAAATGATTATAATACATGTTGGCATGCTGTTACTTAATTTTAACCATTCAATTTGCAGGATAAGTTCACCATTCAGAGTATGTTACACATTACATGCCTATTTCAGGTGTGACATGTAATATGTTCCAGACCTGCCCCCACAACTCTGATCCCCACCCTCCCTGTGACACCCTATCTGCTCTGACATTTTGAAAATAGCATGGCTATGTAGGGCTCCACCCACACAGCTGCATCAATCATTCACAGGGATCTGTCAATGAGAGAACTACAAGTGCCATCATCCACCAAGGCTGATGGCTTGTAAGTCTCAATTAACTGCAAGGGAACTGATAAGCGCTCTCATAGTTCAAACACAAGCCCTGCAGCTTGCAAACAGTCAGCCCATATGGATGTACAGGCTGAAAGTTGCAGGGCTTGTCTGCAGGAGCCCGACATTGTACCCCTTATCTACTGAAATGCTTTGCAGACTCCTGAGGGAAAAATAATAAATACCCATTTCTTTCCTGCAAAAATATGTAAATTTATAATTTCTTCCCAAAAGGTCAACTTAGCCTTTAGGTATACATTATACAGGTCAGAAAAAGTAAAAAAAACAACAACAAAAAAACCCCAATAACAATAAAAAACAGGAAAATTGCCAAATTTGGCAGTGGCTAAGTGGCTAGCACTTCTGTCTGCAGCACTGGAGTGTCCAATTCAGAGACAGTGCATGGAGTTTACACGTTCTTCCTGTACTTGTGTAGGTTTCCCAGTCAGGGCCCTATCTGCATAGGGTTTTCATGTTCTCCCTGTGTGTGTGCGGGTTTCCTCATGCACCCCAAAGATATTCTAGTAGGGTAATTGGCTCCATTTGAAATTGGTACAGTATGTACTGTATGTGTACGCATGTGAGATAGGGACCTTAGATTGTAAGCTCCTCGAGGGTAATGACTGATATGTATCTTCAATTTAAAGACATACATTTGGTAGCACTATGTAAATAGATGTAATAAATATTTGTAATATAAAGTGAAAGCCACAAAGAAAAAAAAACACATTTATTTTATTAGCTTTGGTCTTGGTATGTAACTTTATTTGAGTCTATAAGGACTCGCAGGTGTGTAGGTGTGACCATCCCTGAAATGAATTTCTTTGCAGAGAAGGTACACAAGATGAGTCCTGGAGAAGGTGGTATCATTAGTTTAGATAAATGTAAACATACTCTCCAAAGTAGAAGTTTACAATTTTTTTTTCTTTTTGTAGTTTTGGGTAGAGTGAGAAGTGGATTGGTCTCCTGGGAAGTTTTAATTGCTGTCTGTGCAAAAGCAAAAAAAAAAAAAATGTCCCAGAGCTACCATGATATTTTGGACTATGTTATGAGATGAAAGACCCAGTAGAGTATCAAATCATGCCTTACTCATCCCAAAATTAAAAAAATTAAAATGGCTGGTCTGGTCAGTGGAGCCTGTCCACGCAGCTACGGAGCACACAACAGAAGGGTCCTGTGCATAATTGTTTATTTGCTTAAGTGTTTTTCTAGCCAAATCTTTTTCTTTAGCTTTTCATAGAGCAAGAAATGTTTACAACATGTGTCAGTTTTGTATCTGTCTGTCTGTATTACTGTGACAGACTTAGCCGGAATAGAGGCTTTTGGAGAGGACTGAATGCCAGCCTTTGCTGACCGATTATGGGCCCTGGCATTTGGGGGAACGGTGCTTGTTGTGAGCTGTATGCCTGGGGACCCTGGAGATAATGTTACTTTGGATTCAAGTCCATGTCCCCCCAAAACACAGAACTCTGGGAATCCTGTATGTGCCATATTATAGATAGTGACTGCTTCACAATGTTGTGTGTATATATTGTGTGTTGTCTCATGCTTGTGTACTATTTGCTGTGTTAGTTTGGGGTGGGGCTGTGTTCCAATGTTCTACTGTGTCTGATATTCTGGGATGTTTGTCTCTATGGAGGGAGGGGGATTCCTCCAGCAGCCCCCTGCTGATAAGACTGTTTACTGATGAAAAGTTCGAACACACCTGACCTGTGTGTCTATTGTCATTGGACAGTTTAACCCGCCCTCTTTTCCTTGGGTGGAGGGAAAGAGTCTCTGAGTTAT
The DNA here is from genome assembly GCA_037952925.1 of Lithobates clamitans. Taxonomy (NCBI): domain Eukaryota; kingdom Metazoa; phylum Chordata; class Amphibia; order Anura; family Ranidae; genus Lithobates; species Lithobates clamitans. Next base: position 581,870 of record JBBGZY010000160.1, read on the forward strand.
TTTATCTGTTGTGTCCATGTGTGATAATAAATGAGTTGATTCCTGGTTGACCCTCAAACAGAGCTTTGTCTCATATTTGGGGGGAGAGTTATTTGTATGGGTTTCTTGTTCGGCTGATCGGAGTGTTCGGTAGCTGCCTTGGTGTTCGGGAAGGGAATGTTCTAAACGACTTTAACCCCTTTCATACTCGGGGTGTCGTTACATTTTTCTTTCATGTCCTGTTCTAAAAACATAACAGTTAGAGCCAGGATGTCATGGAAAATGCCCTCCTAGATTGTTATTACAAGAGCAAGCGCCCTAGTTGAATGATGGTCCCTAATCCCTTGTTTCAGTGAAAACTGTAACATTTTAAATTCATCATCACTTTTTGTTTTAGTGGCAATAGTCACCGAAACCAATAGAGAGGGGGAATCTCCTGAGTGGGAAATCAGACAGCAATAGGAGTCTGACAGATTCTAACCCTTCTTTAGTCTATCCAAATGAATAAAAAAGAAGCTTTACCCAGAGATATAATCAATAATTCATGATGCCAACTCTGAATGCCAGGATAAAAAAATACATACATGTATAACATTTGTGCTTTTTTTGCAGCTTCTTGTAAATGGGGCTGTCTTTGCGAGAATGTCACCTGGACAAAAATCCAGTTTAATAGAAGAATTCCAAAAACTAGAGTAAGTTTTATATTGTTTTACATGTTTATTTGAAGAGCTTATTGGTAAAACAATCATCAGCAATATAACAGATTTTTAATATTAGAAGTATTACACAGCTGATGTTTTAAAACATTTACAAAGTTGTTTCATATGAAAATGACTAAGATCCTTAAGTTATTTTTCCAGCTAGCAGGAAAGCTGTGTCAACAGTGTAAGCACAATTTCAAGAACCATAAAAAATTAAATGTGCTTTTCACATTGCTTTTAAATGGCAATGCACGTTAACATACCTGGGTTAACATACTACAAAGGTTCAGTTTAAACATGATTGGGAATTAAGGAAGATAAAATAAAGTTACAAAGCACAGGCTTCAGGAAATACACCACTGGTCAGCCTGGGAGGTGCTTTGAGGATTATGGTCGCAGTTGCTTGCATAAAATCAGATTATGTAAAAATTATTACATTTCTGACTTTTGTTCATTTGCTATGTTTGCTTGATAGAATCGGCTCACTAAATGCTTTTAATTGCTGCCTGTAATTGCTCTTTAAAAATTGACATTAACTTTAGCTTTTTTAATCTCAACAGCTACTATGTGTGCATGTGTGGCGATGGAGCCAATGACTGTGGCGTAAGTATTAATAATGTTTTTTCTTTCTCTGTGAATGGTTTACGACTCATTTACACCACAATTCCTGCAGCTAGTGTGCAGTTCCACATGTGCGTTTAACTGCATTCGTATTGCGATTGCGATATGTTTGCAGTGTGTGTGGGGTGCATTTGGGGTGTGTTTTTTTTACTTTATTTGCATGCATTTGTGGTGCATTCATGTACATACAAGTGCATTTATCTGTAAAAAAAACTGAGCATGCTGTACTTTTTTTAGAATGCATATGAAAGCACAGCAAAAACTATAAACAATGCTAAATAAAATACACTATCAATTCACTGGAAACACAACAAAAACATAACACAAACACATTAAAAACTAATTTAATCATGCATGCAAAGCTGCAGAATCTCCCCAGCTATGTTCACATAAGTAGCAGCAGATATCTTAAGTCTGGCTTATTTAAGTGAACAATCAGTATTAGAAAAACAAATGGAGGAGCATGATTTGATGCAATTATAGATGCTTGACAATCAATTTGGGAAATTACATTAAGACCATATTTGTTTGTTTATGGTCTTCGTAAAATAAGAATCGGCTTCCACTGGCTGAATTGGAGTTCTTCAGTATTCCTTTGTATTGGTATCGTCCACTATTGTTTAAGCTTTGTATTGTAAGTATATTTTCCACAATGGTCCTAAAACATCATTAATGATTACTTTTACATTCCAGGCTCTAAAAGTGGCCCATGCTGGCATATCACTGTCTGAGCAAGAAGCTTCAGTTGCCTCTCCATTTACTTCCCGTACTCCAAACATAAAATGTATCCCAGAACTAATCAAGTAAGCTGAGAAACGCTTATTTTATTCATATAACTCATTTAACCGTTGAATAACAATTAAGCACTTTCTAAACCCTGTGTTAAATTCTCTATACGATTTTGTTACTGTGCCCCTATTTTCATGCTTTATGATGACAGCCAGGATATTACTATCAACTGAGCTTTCTGCCTCTCCTCTTTATAGCACATTGTATACATGCTGGATTTATTGCTATAAAGGATCCATAGGATAGCCATTGACACTCTCACCAACCCCTATTAGATTATTCGTTGAAAATGCTGGAAATTACTCCCCAGGGAGGGGAAACTGGAAGTTCAGCACACTGCAATTCCCTGCTTGTAGGTAGCTAAGGATAGTGGCAAAATAGCGCTACATTCATAAATATTTTATTAGTATTGCTATCTTATCATAAGATATTGATGTTGATATAGGTAAGCTCATTCCCAAGCAAGCATTGTCTACACCTCAGAGGGTCTCCATTGTCTCCTTGGTTCATAGTTTAAAGTAACAACAATGTAAATTAAAGTGCCACACCATTGCTAAAAGGCTCAGATATGACTTCCAATAAGGGGAAGGAAGATGCTCTAATGAGTGTCCAGTGTATTTTGGGGGTTCAAAACCACCCCTTTCCCCAGGGCTCGAGATTAAATATAAGCAGGGAAAGCGAAAGAGTATCCAATGCATTTCAAGGGTCCAAAACCACCCACTTCGTGAGAGCTTGAGATTGAAAACAATAAAGAAGGACTAAAAGTGAACTGCTTCTAGTGCTTGTAATCACACTGGCAGAAATGCCATTAAAGGTCCGGTTCACTGTTAGTCAATTTATATTGTTTTCAATCTCAAGCTCTGAAGAAGGGGCCAGTTTTGAAATCCTGAAATATGTTGGAAGTTTTTCAATGGTTCCCCTTATCTTTATTAGAATAAATAGTTATCTAGACCTTTTTAGCAGTGGTGTTTCAATTTACAGTTTTGTTAAATTAAACTGCTTGTAGGTAGTCTTCCAGTGAAGACTCAGACATGATATACAATGTGTACAACCCAACAATAAACGTTCTCTTCCTTCCTAATAAAGTCCTCTTTAAGCTATCATTGTAAAGTGGAAATTAATTTTTACAGAAAAATTATACATTTGATGTCTATTATTTTTACAGTTGTTTTATTGATTACCATTATCCACTTGTGTAATTTTTTATTTTGTAAATGGTCGTGATATTTCTATGAAACTGCATATATTTGTAGATCCTAAAGGCTCTAGGAACTAGTTTATAGATCCCTTCAGCTGATGAATGTGTCAGTGCTGCAAATGCTTTTAGGTAAATGTTAAGCTGTGCATACAGCTTGCATGTGCTCTAATACACCTAGAAAGTGGATGTACACAATGGGGTTGATTTACTGAAACTGGAGGGAGCAAAATTTGGTGCAGCTCTGCATAGAAACCAATCAGCATCCAGTTTTTTTTGTCAAAGCTTAATTGAACAAGCTGAAGTTAGAAGTTGATCGTCTACCATGCATAGCTTCACCAGATACTGCACTCTCTAGTTTTACTAAATCAACCCAGTAAAATGCGCTGTGCAGTACAGATTGTGATTGCCATAGAAGCCTCTTTCTAAAAAAATCATCAATGCCTCATCAACTTTTTTGGGTAACAAAATATACTTATTTACTTAAATTGATTGTAAAGGCAGAAGGTTTTCATCTTAATGCATTCTATGCATTAAGATAAAAAGCCTTCTGTGTGCAGCGGCCCCCCTCAGCCCTCCTAATACTTACCTGAGCCCCATCTAGATCCAGCAATGTTGAACGAGAGACTCGGCTGTCCAGGACTCTCCTCATTGGCTGAGTCGGGAGCAAAGAGCCATTGGCTCCTGCTGTCAATCAAAGTCAGTGAGCCAATGAGTAGAGAGGGGGGCAGGGCCAGGTCACAGTTCCATGTCTGAATGGACACACAGAGCTGCGGCTTGGCTCGGGTGCCCCTATAGCAAGCTGCTTGCTGTGGGGGCACTGAAAAGGAGGGCCAGGAGCAGCGAAAAGGGGCCCGAGAAGAGGAGGATCTGGGCTGCTCTGTGCAAAACCACTACACAGAGCACATGTTTGTTATTTTTAACAAAAAAAATTAGACTTTTCTATCACTTTAAATATATTTTGTAGTGCAAGCTTTTGAGAATACTCTTCTTTAATCAGTGTCATGGAAATTTTTAAAAACCACAGTTATACTGTATATGAAAGTACACAAGACATCAAACAATAAAAGTTAATCAATTCAATAAAGAGATTTAGATAAGGACCTATTTACAAATGAGTTATGGCAATAAAGTGAAGGTGTGAGATCAAAGTATATAGCAACCAATCAGTCTTATCTGTTATTTTTGTGGTGCAACACTTATCATTTTCTCAGTAGGCAGCAGCAGTGGAAGAGGGATAAATTGCATTCACTCTTCCACTAAAGTCTGCAACCTGTATTCAAAATTAATTCATATTTTGGACAGACAGTTCCCTGGGTCACAAATGATTATTTTATATGTAAAACACAGTTGGGTAGAATGCTGATACTGCATTGACTCTAAGCTCTCACAAGCAGGGCCCCTCGTAATTTTTACTACACATATATTGAATGACTAGTACAAGGCAATTTAGTCCTAGACAATATGAAGATAAAAAGCCCATGTATGGGGCAATATCCACTTGGATGTGGACAGGAAAGGATGGAAAATTAGCATCTCTCCAAACTTGTCCATGTGTGCAGTTATTGTATGACCCTGACTGTTATGCCCCGTTAACACGGTCGGACTTTGTTCGGACATTCCGACAACAAAATCCTAGGATTTTTTCTGATGGATATTGGCTCAAACTTGTCTTGCATACACACGGTCACACAAAGTTGTCGGAAAATCCGATCGTTCTAAATGCGGTGATGTAAAACACGTACGTTGGGACTATAAACGGGGCAGTGGCCAATAACTTTCATCTCTTTATTTATTCTGAGCATGCGTGGCACTTTGTCCGTCGGATTTGTGTACACACGATCAGAATTTCCGACAACGGATTTTGTTGTCGGAAAATTTTATATCCTGCTCTCAAACTTTGTGTGTCGGAAAATCCGATGGAAAATGTGTGATGGAGCCCACACATGGTCGGAATTTCCGACAACAAGGTCCTATCGCACATTTTCCGTCGGAAAATCCGACCGTGTGTACGGGGCATTATTCTGTGTATGCTCTAGAATTACTGAGAGTCAAACAAAATGTTATAATTAACATAGTACACAGGTATAACCAAACAGCAGAGGAGAGGCTTTATTATAGTTTACAATAGAAATAGTTACAAATAGTTTTTTTTACATTATTTGATTTCTATATATAATTATATTTACTATGATATTCAGATTTTTTATTTTCTTACTCTTGTAAGCCCACATAATTATTTTTGACAGCATTTGCTGTGAAGGCCATTTAATTCCAGTGCATTTAAAAGAAGATTTTAAACAATGCAGTGGACGTGGGATGGGGGCCAGAATGGTTGTCTGCTGTGGGAACAAAGCTGGCTCTCAGGATCCCTACTGTACACATTATCAAGTGTCAACAATAACTGTATGCCAGAACATAGAATGGATGAATAGTGCCATCTAGTGACAAATTATAGTGATTGTAAACGATCACCTTGTAAAACAACCCATTCAGTTTCAAATTGAAATGAAAGGGAAAACATTTTTGTATGGATATAAAGAAAAACATTATAAATACCTGTTTTCCCTTTTTTATAAATGATCACATTCTCTCTGTTCTCAGATGCATAAGAGCCGGGGGGAAGAGAAGCAGCAGCACACTGAGCTTCCCAGTGAATGGATGTGTGGTGGGGGAGTGACAAGTCTGATCATTGGATGAGAGCAGGTCGAGTTCCCAGCATAGATAGAGAACTGACCACACTGTGCTCTTCTGCTTAGTGTGGTCAGTTTTTAATAGGAAAGCAGAGGGACTAGCAGGAACACTAGGGATTTCACACAAAGGAAGCAATACAAAGAGAACAAGTACATGGTACAGCAGGCACATATCAGACGTATGAAGTGTTGAGATAACAAACGCTTTAACTCAGAAGCATAGTCAGTTTGCCTGTAAAAATGATTGTTAGGTGAATGTTGAAAATATAGTTTAATAAAGTTAGTTAAGACATTTATAATTACTAAAACGTAGCTTTTTCTTGCTAAATAATATGTATATATTTGTTTTTTGTTTTTTTATAGTGAGTTTAAACCATGCATATCCAAAACTAGCACCATATCGGCCTCCAGCACAGCTTATGTCACCTCCTCTCTTGCTCTCAGTAGTCATTCATGTAATTGTCACTACAGCCATTCAAGTCTATGGATTTGTTGTTGTCCAGCAACAAACATGGTATTCTGAGCATCCTAGCAGGTAAGCGCTTCTCAACCAGCAGATTAGGTTCAACAAAAGGCACTACTGATCATGTTAATGATTACTTCTGCCTGATGAACTAAATTTATAACAGTTTAAAATGTTTACAAGCTGCAGCTTCCAATGTAAAATTACTCAATAATGAGAATTCTAAAAAACAAAAACAAAATAAAACATTATGGCTTTCTTGGCAAACATTTACACATAATTAAATAAAGACACTAGGGCCTAGTTCACATCTGTCTTTGTCTGCTTTTGTCCATGATTTTTTTTTTTTTTTAATGTTCATTGTATGCATGTTTTCATGCAATTTCCTTGTTTATACAATTGCACAGGAGATTAGAATTGCCCCATTTTTACAGTACATAATTGAATTGCCCCATTGGATGCAAAGTATTTTTATGACACATTTGATCTTTTGTGTTGCAAAATGTACATAAATTACAAGGGTGTGAGCCAGGCTGAATGTGCCCAAGTCAAAAGAACATAAGATAATTGGTAAATATCACCTTAAAAGGAATTAATGGATGAAAACAAATTGAGAAACAGCAGTGTAGAATTTCTGAAAGCATAACAATTGGTGAGTAGACAGATCAAATAATGTACAAAATAATGTGCAAAGTGTAACATAAAATTGCAGTCATTATGTCTAGGTTAGGTTAATTCAGTAAAACCAGGTTAGAAGTAATTTTATAGTTGTTATTGGGTATTTTCTAGGTACATTATCATAAATGTTCATGCTACTTTCTTAAATAAGCCAGATTTTTTTTTTTCATCTTTAAAGTGTAAACGTTTTTTTTTTTAAGTAAAAATAACAAACATGCCTATACTAACCTGCTCTGTGCAAGGGTTTTGCACAGAACATCCCTGATCCTTTTTTTCTGGGGTGCCCCGTGGGCGTTCCGAGCCCCTCCTCTTCATCGGGTGCTCCGTGAAAAGCCGCTTTCCATGGGGGCACCCAATTCCTCCTGCTGCGTCCATTGACACAGACAGCGGGACTCGGAACTGTGGATACTGTCACAGGCTCTCGGCAAGAGTGCGCAACTATGCCCATGTTTTCCACCCAGCTTCTCTATTCATAGAAGCCATACTACAACCTCTATGAATAAAACATGATCTATTCGGTCATCCTGTCCTGCACTCATAGATCCTGTTTCAGTCAACACAAGCTCTTCGTAGTATATACTGCATAGTTTCTATAGTATATATAGTTTATATGTATCCAAGAGCACATACAGTATCTCACAAAAGTAAGTACACCTCTCACATTCTTGTAAATATTTTATTATATATTTTCACGTGACAACACTGAAGAAATGACACTTTGCTACAATGTAAAATAGTGAGTGTACAGCTTGTATAGCAGTGTAAATTTGCGGTCCCCTTTAAAACTCAACACACAGCCATTAATGTCTAAACCGCTGGCAACAAAAGTGAGTACACCCCTGAATGAAAATTTCCAAATAGGTGGCACTGATGTACACTAATGGATGCTACTGATGGATGCCAATCAATACCAAACAACAATGCCTGCCAATCAGTGATGCCCATTGTGGGCACTGATTGGCATCCATTGTGGGCACTGATTGGCATCTATTGTGGGCACTGATTGGCATAACTGGTGGAGTCTAGTGGTGGGCATCCCTGGTGGTTCTGGTGGCACCCCTGGTGGTTCTGGTGGTATCCCTGGTGGCCCTGGTGGCATCCCCGGTGGTCCAGTGTGGCCATCTGCAGGGGGGCTGCAATGATAACCAATCAGCACAGACCCCCCTGTCAGAGGAGCAGCAGATCAGCTCTCCTTTACTCTCGTCTGACAGACGCAAGTGAGGAAAAGCCGATCAACGGCTCTTCCTGTTTACATCATGATTAGCTGTGATTGGACACGGCTGATCACGTGATAAAGAGTCTCTGTCAGAGACTCTTTACCTAGATCGGAGTTGCGTGATGCATGCCCCCAGAGGCAGGCAGCGGCTTGATATCCTGGTGACCTCATATAATGTCCGGTCAGGATATCGCAACCACTTTGCCGACATCATATTGCTATATGGCGCACGGCAAGTGGTTAAACATGGCACCTCATGGCAAAGAACTCTCTGAGTATCTGAAAAAAAGAATTGTTGCTCTATGTAAAGATGGCCTAGGCTATAAGAAGATTGCCAAGACCCTGAAACTGAGCTGCAGCATGATTGACAAGACCATACAGTGATTTAACAGAACAAGTTCCACTGAGAACAGGCCTTGCCATGGTTGACCAAAGAAGTTGAGTGCACGTGCTAAGCATCATATCCAGAGGTTGTCTTTGGGAAATAGACATATTAGTGAGCCAAAGTGCAGAGTTTGAAGGGGCGGGGGGTCAGCCTGTCAGTGCTCAGACCATACACCGCACACTGCATCGAATTGGTCTGCATGGCTGTCATCCCAGAAGAAAGCCTCTAATAAAGATGATGCACAAGAAAGCCTGCAAACAGTTTGCTGAAGACAAGCAGACTAAGGACGTGGATTACTGGAACCATGTCCTGTGGTCTGATGAGACCAAGATAATCTTATTTGGTTCAGATGGTATCAATCGTGTGTGGCGGCAACCAGGTGAGGACTACAAAGTTAAGTGTGTCTTGCCTACAGTCAAGCATAGTGGTGAGAGTGTCATGGTCTGGGGCTGCATGAGTGCTGCCAGCGCTGGGGAGCTACAGTTCATTGAGGAAACCATGAATGCCAACATGTACAGCACTGTGACATACTGAAGCAGAGCATGACCCCCCTCCCTTTGAAGACTGGGCCGCAGGGCAGTATTCCAGTGATAATGACCCCAAACACACCTCCAAGACGACCACTGCCTTGCTAAAGAAGCTAAGGGTAAAGGTGATGGACTGGCCAAGCATGTCTCCAGACCTAAACCATATTGAGAATCTGTGGGGCATCCCCAAACAAAAGGTGGAGGAGGACAAGGTCTCTAACATCCACCAGCCCCGTGATCATGGAGGAGTGGAAGAGGACTCCAAAGGCAACCTGTGAAGCTCTGGTGAACTCCATGCCCAAGAGGGGTAAGGCAGTGCTGGAAAATAATGGTGGCCACACAATATATTGACACTTTGGGCCCAATTTGGACATTTTCACTTAGGGGTGTACTCACTTTTGTTGCCAGCGGTTTAGACATTAATGACTGTGTGTTGAGATATTTTGAGGGGACAGCAAATTTACACCGTTATACAAGCTGTACACTCACTACTTTACATTGTAGCAAAGTGTCATTTCTTCAATGTTGTCACATTAAAAGATATAATAAAATATTTATAAAACTCAGTGTGAAATAAAAAGAGGAACTGTATAACTGGAAGTTTATCCTATCTTTCCAGAGCTTGTATCTATGGAAATGCCAGTACTTCAAACACCAGTACATTCTTTAACAGCACTGGACCGCAAACTGCAAATACTCAAACTGGGTTTGATCTGAACATGAACCATGAGAGCTACGAAACAGCCACACTGTGGCCACTGACTACAATCCACTGCATAATTGTGGCATTTATCTTCTCCAAGGGCAAGCCGTTTCGACAAGCTATATATACAAATTGTAAGTATCATTAAATATGAATATGCATATGAATAAAAGTAGTGTTAAAAAAAATCGGAAGTAGAAACTCATTTTTTAGTTGCCGATTTGTATTACACAAATAACTTTTTTTTTTCCCTCTCTGCAGAGGAAACTTTATTTTAATGAATATACTGTAGTGCACATACAGACTAGTGTGGTATTACATAATTAATTACACATATTGCAAATGAAAGATAGGGTATAATCACAGATTATGCAAATCATATTAGTGGTCCACATGGCATAAATATAGAGAAAATCAGCCACTATGGTATAATATCAGTCACAACAATATGGGGGAGATTTACTAAAACTAGTGTGCATGGAATCTGGTGCAACTGTGCATAATAACCAATCAGCTTCCAGGTTTTATTGTCAAAGTTTAATTGAACAAGCTGAAGTTAGCAGCTGTTTGGTTAGTATGCACAGCTGCACCAGATTCTGTGTGCTCCAGTTTTAGTAAATATCCCCGTATGGTTGAACAGAAAATAATAATTGCTGCCATATTATGAGAGGTTATAAGAAATCAAAAATGAAGGTAAAGGTCAGTTGAAGAATAACTCTGATGTAGGTTTGACACATACAGAATCATTCGGTGGTATGATTTGGTCAGATTGATCGATACAGGCATACCCCACTGCTAGCTTTAGCCGCTAGCAATAATCACTTTTATCTCCCCCCCGCTGGGAGAAATGAATGTCTCGGCAGCAGGGATTCCCTTGTCAGCACTGTCTGTGTTGATGGGGGAGTCATGCAAATTTTTTTGGCCTGCCTTAAGCCCAATGTGGGTGAAACAGGTCAGAAGGGCATGACCGATTGGCAGGGATTTGAGCTGAAGCCTGTCTTTCAGTTACATTACACTGAAGTTGAATACAGTGTGCTGCAGTACCTGTGTTCTATGTTATATTGTGGAGTAGGATGTGTTCTATCTCTGCCAGCACCTGAATACTGTAGTGTGTAAACCTGGGATACTGATACTGCAGGCTTGGAGCGCCGCTGATCTGTTATGGTATTTGTTAGTCTTGGGTATGCTGACAGTATAAATATGATATATGCAGGAAAGTTTTTTGGGGATTTTAAAGGTGCCAGAAACAAAATAAAACCATATAGTATTTATCGGCATATAACACGCACAGGCGTATAACACGCACATTCATTTTAAGAGGGAAGTTTCAGGAAAAAATTTTAAATAAGGAACTTTGAAGCAAAATAAGGGTCAGTGCCCATCTGCAGCCTCACCGTTGCCATCAATGCAGCCTGATCAATGCCCATCTGCAGCCTCACAAGTGCCATCAATGCAGCCTCATCAGTCAACATCAATGCAGCCTCACTATTGCCATCAATGCAGCAGCCTCACCATTGTCATCAATGCAGCAGCCTCAGCATTGCCATCAATGCAGCAGCCTCAACATTGCCATCAGTGCAGCCTAATTGATGCCAATCTGCAGCCTAGAGGGGACAGGGTGGGGGCGGGATGAGCGCCGTCAGATTACATACAGTGAGAATCTCCAATGATAGACAGAACACTGGTCCAATGCTGGACCAGGAGACGGGACTTCCTATTACAGAGGCCGCCAAGTAAACAGGAGATTCTCACTGTATGTAATTTGACAACGCTCATCCCGCCCCCCTCCATGTCCCCTCCGAGGCAGCTAAAATTGAAGTATCGGCGTATAACACGCACACGCTATTTGCGCCTGGTTTTCAGGGTGAAAAAGTGAGTGTTATATGCCAATAAATACAGTATATATATATATATATATATATATATATATATATATATATATATATATATACATATATACAAACACACATCTTTATTTATAAAAAGTTAAAAAATTATTGTCAACTTGACACAACCAAAAGACAAGTTGCTTTCTACACTTTTATATTAACAATTTTTAGCTTTGTATAAATAAAGATGTATTTTTATATAAATATAGATTTCTGGCTTTTTTGTGTTTCTTGCACCTTTAAAATCCCAAAAAAACCTTCCTGCATATATTCTCTATTCAGGGATGTTGGTGCCTTTTTGAATTTGTCACTAATCTATACCACAACCCATATTAGTATAGATTTGATGTGATCTTATGATGGATGAAACATACATTTTCACATTCTCTTATTTCACCACAGATATATTTACTGCTGTACTGACAATCCAGCTTGGAGTCTGCATCTTTCTTTTATTTGCTGACATTGAAAATATATATAAAGTGATGGAGGTAAGTGAGCCAATTTGTTTTAAAAGCTTTTCAAAAGGGAATTACAGTGTACGCAACATTGTTTTCAGGCAATAAAATAAAAAAAAGACCGCTACTTTGTAATGTATTTATTAAGCATACTCATGTCTTACTGGTGTGTAAGAGATAACATCATGATCGGTGAGATATTTCTGCTGTTAAACACAGTAGTGGCATTCCTCTGCCTGAGATGCGGCCCACCAACCAAGAAGAAGAACAAACCCTGGCAGAAAATTGTGTTAGTAAAACTATACAGATCATCACAACTACTTAGTGTATGCAGAACTATAACTTGTTTTTTTTCAGGAAAAATTGTTTTTTTATTAGGTGGTAAATTAATATTTACTGTAAAAAATATAATATTTGAATTTTAGCTGTATATTTCTTGCTACTATAATAATTAAAGAATGAACCAAAACAAATTCTCCTACTACCAATTTGTTGTGTGTACAAAAATATTCAATGTGATATCCATGCCCTCTCAATGCAAATGATATTAAATTAAAAATGAAAAAATTATTTATACAGTGCAGCTGTTATTTTCAAACAGAAAACAGTATCAGAACCAAATACTATGTATACAAACATCGCTTGCACCTAATAAATCCCCCCCCCCCAAAAAATAGTCCAATAAAGACATTGAATACATTTTTGTGTGCCGTGACTTTAATTCACCCTTGTGAGAAATTGAGTAAATATGCATTTAAATGGTGATCCTCTCAGTCTCCACCCTTTATAAAATAGATGCGCATATAACTGTACACAAGCAGGAAATGCCGAAGGCTCATCCAGCGTGTGTTCTAGCAGCTCATGAAGACGTGGCACACTAATGACAAAACGCGTAGGGAAGGACTTCTGTTACATCACTTCCAGTTCTGATGGAACTAATACAAGATTCCTGCTTGTTTGCTTTTCTTTTTTAATCCTACTTAAAACATACTGACCAAAAAAATAAAAATAAAATTTATATATATATATATATATATATATATATATATATATATATATATATATATATATATATATATATATATATATATATATATATTTATATATATAAATTTTATTTTTATTTTTTTTTACTTTTTTGATGACATACTTCTCCTCTATCAATAAGAAAATGCTACAATGTACCTTTTTCTCCATTTAAGAGGAGAAAGAATACAGGGGTGAGTTGCATAGTTACTGATCATTGTGATAGCCAATCACAGGCTATCACAGCGATCATGTGATCGAGCCAGTCCTCCTGGCAAGTTTTGGCCCTAATTACACATTAAAACTGAAATACAGATGGAAAAAAGTTGTTTCTTTTTTGTTTTGAGTAGATGGAGAAAGGGTAAGAATCTCTGTCAAGTTGTATTGCTATGTGTTATTCGAATAATGAGCTTTTTATCTCCTGTTTTACGCTTTTGACACTGAGACAAGAAATGAGGGAAATATGGTCTTCCAGACCCAAATAAAAAACTTGTCAGAGGTTCTAACCTTTCCCCACTCCACTAAAAAAAGTTTGTGTTGCTGTCTGTGTTCCCATTGGAGAAATTTTAAATACTCCTGACATTTCATGCATATGAGATCATTTTATTAAAATTAAAGGTAATATAATCCAATCTGTTCTTTTACAGCTTGTGTGCATACCGACTTCTTGGAGAATCACTATTCTCATCATATTGATCATTACGGTTATTGTTTCATACTTAGCTGAAGTAAGTATTCTACATGTGATAGCATGTAGATTAGAGAAGACAAGATTCTGCACTATTATTGTCAGTATATTAACAGATATACCTAACACGGAAGTAAACCCATTAACTTAACTGTTTCCCAAAACAGTTACATTCAAGGGATGCAGTGAGTGATAACTGTTACAGTTTGTTGCACTTTCAAACTATTAACCATCAAACGGCTGATGTCATAACTGATCATATGTGAACCACCGAGGCAACTGCAGATCAAAGAGAGGCTAAGATGGCAGCTTCCTTGGCTGTAAAGGATGGGAAGGTTTAGTCCAGCTTTAAAGATGAAGGTTAGATATGGCAGTTCTTATACAGTTACATTAGTCCAGCTTGGACCAATGTATGTATGTGTCATACCTGTCGATCCCTCTGGAAGCTGGAAATCACTGTAGTAGGCATAAGCACCACTGCTACAATGATTGTGGTTAGCTAAAACCTTGTAAAGCTGAAGTGGATAATGGGGATAGCTAAAATTCTAGATTTTACCTTTAGTGCCACCTGCTGGAAAAATCTGGTGTTTCAACATGATGTTACTTTGAAGAACAATGTAAACCATTAGCAGACATATTGCTGTTTGTTTTTTTAGTTTCTTCAGAAACCATTACTTTGGCGAACCTTGAATTACAACTGCCAACCATGACGGGTAGTGGCATAACAAGAAATCCAAATCTCTATACCCTTGAATACAGTGTTTTGTAATAATGTGACCTGCTATACACGTGGCATGTCACACCCTTCTTGACAGGATATATTAATATCATAGCATTTATATGATTCACAGCAGCAGTAATCTGCCTATTTCCAATGTTAACCACTTGCGTAGACTTCATGAACATGTAAATAATATATGCCTCAAACTGGTTTGCCTAATCTTCATCATCAGTGCTAAATTGCTTGTGACCTTAGATGTTCTCCACTCTCCTAGAATCTAGGCAACTAATTAAAATTGCCAAGGGCTGATGTCTTTGATACTTATTGTCAGAACAAAAACATTTAAAGAATCAAGTAAAGAAATCTGGAATACCCAACCCCAAGCCACCTGCAACAGAGCCAGCCTGGGCAGCAGAATGACCATTGCTTGTGGGATGATTATATTGTACTGTTTGTCTTCATGCTCTGAACAACTGTACCCCCCATTAAGAGGTCATCAACTGGTATGAAAGCAGAGGAGGAGTTAAAGTAGATCTAAACCCAATCACAAAAATGATTTATTATGGAGAATACAGCATGCACTGCACAAGCATGATCCCCCCGTTGTCTCTAGCCAGTCCTCTTGCAGTGAGTGTAAAGATTGGAGGATATGCCAAAAATGATGAAAAAAATATGAAAGTAGTATTTTATCCATAAAGCTGAAGTTTATTTTATTTTATTTTTCTTCTTGTAAAAAGCAATTTTAACATCTAAAGTAAATGTAAACCATTGCTTTATGATATTTAGTATGCTATAACAGTGCTTATAACAAAAAAATCATAGAAAAAAAATTAAGCTGATTTTTAGTTAAAAAATGTTTTTGGAATATAGGTTCAGTAACATTACTTACTGGTACTTCTAATGACGACGTGTATCCTGCGTCCTGCTGATTGCTCCTTAGTGTAGAAATGTTCCTTGCAGTGATGACTGGTCCTCTTAAATTCTAGCACTGCAGGGGTTAACTTCTTCGGGTCTAATGTTGCAGAGTCTTGATGGTCGCCTGCCCCTTTCTGTACTCTCCTCTATACAGGAATGTTTTTTGTATTGTTTTCACTTGATGCAATACACTCTGTGATTTGGGGGGGGGGGGGTAGATGAATGGCAGGATCCTCTCCCCCTTTTACAAAAAGTGTTACATTCTATGAAAAAAATCCAAGGAGTTTTCTGAATGAAGGAGAGGGCAGAAAGGGGTGGATGGCCATCAAGACTTCAATGAGTTGAGGAAATTAATGCCTGCAGCACTGGAAATTCAGCTCTATGAAAAGGACCTGCCACCATTGCAGGGAACATTACTACACTACGGAGCAATCAGCATAATGTGGGATACTTCATTAGAAGCAAGTAATGTTACTGAATCTATAATCCAAAAACACTTTTTTTTTTAAACTAAACTTCAGCTTTAAAAAAAGCAAAAAAAAAAACAGGCATTGTTTGTTATACATACTGTTTTAGCATACTAAATATAATCTAGTAATCGTTTAAATCACTTTAAGCCCCCTTTTACACAGGGCAGATCCATTGGACGGACTCCGCTAGCTCAGCGGGGGATCGCTCCGTCGATCCCTGCTGAACAGGAGGATGACAGGTCCATCTCGGCTCACTGTGCAGGGACAGACCTGTGAGAGCCCAGCTGTTCTCTATGGGGGGATCGAATAAAAACAGACGGCCTGTCCATTTTCATCTGCTCTGATCCACTGGACGGATGGCAAACATATTGCTATCCATCTGTTGAGCGGATCTTGACGGATTGGATGGCAGGCAAGTGTCAACAGACACATCTCCACTGACATCTGCCCATAGAAGTCAAAGGGTGGCCCACTCAGATCTGCCTGAAAAACGGACGATCATGTGAAAGGGGCCTAAATGTTAACATTGCTTTGCAATACGACATTAAAAATATGGTCTATATATTTTACCCACACAAATATATATGTATGAATATGTTATGGTTTCATTATTATGCTGTTATTTACCAGTGGTAGCTTATACATTTCCAAATGTGTATATTTTATAATTGTTTTAATGTGTTTCCATTAGGAATTTATAATAGAGAACAGAAAACTTTGGCTGCTAATGAAAAAATGCTTTAATTACAACTCGAAGAGTCAGTACAGAAAAACTATCAGAGCAGTGGAAATGGACCAGAATTGGCCTCCAATCAACCAGACCTATCGTACAAAACCAGTTATCAGACATTCAGATGACAAAGCACAAGTATACAGTAATCCAGCATTTGAAAGCAATGAATTTGTTAAGTAGGAAAAGAGAAGAAGAGAACAGCAGCATTATTATGTTAATATATTTATTTTTTGTTCTCAATAATTCTTATTCAGGGGACCCAAAACTAATGATTTAAATATACAAATTCTGCCAATATTGTAACATATTTCAGCACCCAACATGCACCGTTTTGTGATCCAAGTTTTCAAAAAGTAAATGCACTCCATTGCATACTTATAAATAGTAAACAAATTGTAAGATATTACATTTCTTCTTTGATTTGGACAAAGAAGTTCACTGTATAGTAAAGATGTATTTTTTTATTATTGTTTTATACTGATATGTGAAAGAAATAAAGAGATGTTCCTTTTTAAAAAAATACATTTAATTTAAGTTTCATATTAATTCATTTACAAGCAACAAAAATGTATTGTTTGAAGTATATATTACATTGTAAAATCACTACCTATTATAAAAAACAAGGGTAGATTTCCCCATTGAAGAAATGTTGCAAAACAGATTTCTTTTTAAATCGTTGTTCTATAATTTTCAGAACAGAGATAGGAACTTTGTATAAAAGAGGTAAATAAACTTTTTGCTTAATAAGAGCAATAGGGTATCAACAGGTAGTATGGAAGGGAGAATAGTGTGCTAAGGGCCAGTCGAATGACAAACCTGTAAAAGAAAAATATGATACACAGAAATACAGCAAATTATTAGACATTTTGGCTGTACTGTTACCTTCAAGGGGATGGGACACTGGTAAATAAAAATTGTTAAGGCCGCCCCTATTTAACCACACTTTCAACAACCATTCCACAGTTTTGTGAGGAAGCAATACATACGACCAATAACACATAGGGCTGGGACCTGTGTCCCTTAATGGACTTCAAGAAAAAGATTTTACAGTAAAGTACAAAAAAAAAGTACAAAAATCATATTTTCTTATCTATTAAAGGCGAAAAGAATCTGGTAAATTGTTAGACATTTGGAAGGTCAAAAAGCAGTTCTACTGAGGAATGGCCAACAGTCACTGTGCTATCCAACAGATGTGGAAATCAAACTACAAAGAGTATCTGAAGGGATAAACAACTGAATTAAGGCTAGAGGCTGGGGTAACAGGGTATTCTGGCTGATGAC